>CM077448.1:23865613-25065613 GCA_039654765.1 Mylopharyngodon piceus
TTTGCTGCCAAAACAGCCCTGACCCATCGAAGCATGGACTCCACTAGATCCCTGAAGGTGTGCTGTGGTATCTGGCACCAAGATGTTAGCAGCAGATCCTTTAAGTCCTGTAAGTTGCGAGGTGGGGCCTCCATGGATCGGACTTGTTTGTTCAGCACATCCAACAGATGCTCGATTGGATTGAGATCTGGGAATTTGGAGGCCAAGTCAACACCTTAAACTCATTGTTGTGCTCCTCAAACCATTCCTGAACCATTTTTGCTTTGTGGCAGGGCGCATTATCCTGCTGAAAGAGGGCACAGCCACCAGGGAATACCGTTTCCATGAAAGGGTGCACAGAAGGGGCTTTTGCACCGAATAGTTGCTAGGAACTTAGTTCTAGGAACTAGCCACTAAGATAGCTCCCTGAGAACTCATTTCTCCCCCGGGCCATGTCCCTGGTTGCATCCGCACTGGGAATAGGATCTGTGAAGCTACCGACAGCGGCATCTTTAAGCGCGGCATTTACAAATGCTAAAAACCGGTGAATGGAGGATGCTGTGATCGGAGCTGTGTTTGTTGTGTGTCATGGGTTTCGTGATAATGGAGATGGAAGAGACTGAAAGAGCAAAAAGTGGGCGAAAAGAGACGAAATCTCCTATGACAACTTTAAGTATCGAGGCGGAGAAAAGAACAACCCTGCAGACAACAGGTAAATGCCGTTTTCGCTGTTTTCCATTTTTGTGGAGTAAATATGTTTACACGGCTTTTAAAAAATGCCGGGTGCCAGTGTTTGACATGCATTTGACCAATCATTGTACACTGATAGTTCCTATAGAGCTGGTTTAGACCCTACTCTGAAGTAGTAGCTAATTTAGTTCCCCCAAAAGGAGTTCCTAGAACTAAAATCGTTCCTAGTTCTTGCGGTGCAAACACAGCAAGATCCGGGTACTTCAGCCAATAGTTCTAGGAACTATGAAAAGGTTCCTCTGGTGTGAAAGCCCCTATAGTCTGCAACAATGCTTAGGTAGGTGGTACGTGTCAAAGTAACATCCACATGGATGGCAGGACCCAAGGTTTCCCAGCAGAACATTGTCAAAAGCATCACATTGCCTCCGCCAGCTTGCCTTCTTCCCATAGTGCATCCTGGTGCCATGTGTTCCCCATGTAAGCGACGCGCACGCACCCGGCCATCCATGTGATGTAAAAGTTCACTAGTTCACACTTACAAATGATTAGATAGAATAAGAAGTATGCGTATTTGGCGTGCTGTCCAGGGCAGGGCTCCGAGCTCGGAATGTTGCCCAAACCCAGAGTACTTCCCCGTATCTTTGGTTAGGATAGTAACCAGGCAAGTCTGAGGAGACGGGGTGGTGGAGGGATGCGGAAAAAACTGTCGAGGAACATAGGTGAGTCGGCTACGTATTTATAGGCCTCCTCTTATGCTGATTGGGTAGATCATTTGAATGTGCTCCTCCCGAACTTTGTTAATAAAACATCATAAAACGTGATTCATCAGACCAGGCCACCTTCTTCCATTGCTCCGTGGTCCAGTTCTGATGCTCACGTGCCCACTGTTGGCGCTTTCGGCAGTGGACAGGGGTCAGCATGGGCACCCTGATTGGTCTGCGGCTATGCAGCCCCATACCCAACAAACTGCGATGCACTGTGTATTCTGACACCTTTCTTCTTGAGCAATTTGAGCTACAGTAGCTCGTCTGTTGGATCGGACCACACGGCCCAGCCTTCGCTCCCCACGTGCATCAGTGAGCCTTGGCCGCCCATGACCCTGTTGCCGGTTGTGACTTATTTTTGAGATTTCTTTTTTTGTGCACCGTCTTTGATTTAATTTTTTTTACTGAGCTCAGCGCAGCGCATTCTGGGATTAGAACTAAATATTTTAGAAGGGAGCATAATGTTGGAACATTCTACAGAGCACCTATGCAGGTTTGCTTTACACCATATAGGAAAGCACAGATCCTGATAGTTTCCCAAAACAAACATTGGCTAATTATGAGGTTGACATCAGGAACCTGATTCATTGGCTTGATGTTGAGTAATGTCGAATAGTCATGAGGAAGTTGTATGTTCTGAAGAAGATATATTGTTATTGCTATCCTACCTGTCCTGTCTGGCTTACCTGTTAGGCCATACAGCTGTTGCAGACGTCACATGCCTCACTTTCAGGATCAAACTGGATTGAACTAGAAGGCTGAAGGCGGTACAATCTGGCAACATCCTGGTGGATATGTGTCATACAGCTGTTTCAGAGCAGTAAGTAAAGCTAGAGTGTTTGTGCAATACACATATTAGAAATTGGGCTTTTTCATTATATCCTGTCATTTTGATGGCAAAGTAAAACAGGTAGATCTTAGATCTCAAAATAACATTTAAGATTGTATTGCAAAAAAAGGATTGTGAATCTGAAGAATGACCAGTTGTTTCTAGGTTTTCGTGTGTGTTGTAGAATATTTATTGTTTTTGCATAAATAACATTGTCAAATTAAGTCCAATTAGAGGTAAAGTTTTATAAAAACTGAAGAGGAAAATACCATAAAAATCATTTAGACGTAAACATTGATTGAAGGTGTTTACACAAGTAGGCCTATATAACTTTGCAAGAGCAATATGTAAATACTGTAAATTTTAACTATACCACTGACATATTGACACGCCATAACACCTGAAAGAATCTGGATGTGGCCTGTAAAAAGCTTCACAGTATCAAAATTAAAAGAGTAAAGATCTTCTTAAGTTACTAACTAGGATTTTATCTTTTGAAATATTTCTTACTTGTTGGTGGGATGAGATGTTGGGTTAGACTCATTATCATAAGGAGAGATATAGGAGACTTGAGCACCATGATTTGTTCCATGAGAAGTACTTGAATTATGTATTAGCATTCAGCAGAAGTAACTGCTGTTTTGACAAGAGTGCTAAAATGCCTGCTGGCTCTTCTTGAATCTGTCAACAGACAGTGTGTATTGTGCAATACACAGTCACAAGTGTGTATGTGTGATAGTGAGACTATATTGAAGATGTGAGGTGCACACTAGACATTTACTAGAATGAAAAATGATTTCTTAAATAAGCATGGACAGCAAACTACTTTTTTTCCCCCCATTACATTATCCTTGTGTCTAAATATGCATACTTCCCAGCCATACTGGGTTAAAAACAACTCAGGTTGGGTTGAAAATGGACAAACCCAGCGATTGGGTTGTTTTAACCCAGCAGTTGGGTTAAATGTTTGCCCAAAGTGCTGAGCAGTTTTATTTAACCCAACTATTGTTTAAAAATGACTATGTGGCTGGCTTAAAATGAACCCAAAATAGGTTGGAAAATTAAAAATAAGACACATAATTACTATAGGCAACAATAATCAAAAGGTGACTATTTATTAATAAGCAATTTAATAAATGTTTATTATTATTCATTAAACTTAAATGTTCATTTAATAAATATATTAATACATGTTCATTTCCAACATACTTTGTGTTCTTTTTAAGGAAGCAATAAAGTAATTTTTAAACAATAGTTGAGTTAAAAAACCTACCAAGCAGGTTGGGCAAACATTTAACCCAACCGCTGGGTTTGTCCATTTTCAACCCATCTTGGGTTGTTTTTAACCCAGCATTTTTAGTGTATATTGTGCAAAAAGCAGTAGGTCAAATGAGAAGGCTATTCAAATACACATTGTTCATTAAACAACACCAAGATGACCTGCATACCTAAAGAATGTAGGATACTTCAGTGTTTAAGAAGTGAATCAAATTAAGTGTGTTAAAAGTAGCCTAATTCATATACTTTTATATTAGGAGCATATGATTTGTTTGACTCTTCTCTGTTGGAGGTTAATCAATTGTATTCAATTGATTCATCAAGTATAAACTAGAGAAAACAATGAAGACAGACCAAATTGGATTGACCAAAGACTAGCCTAACTTGCATTTCGAGTCTGTGTGAAAGTGTCAATGGCTTGTTCTTTATACAGACTTTTGTTGATTGTGGAAGATGAAAGCATTTATACCCTACGTGTTAAAAGGAGGCATTTCCAACATTTAGCACTTTAGTTGTGTCGCATAATCCAATCAGAACGCGATGTCCTTTGACTGGCCGGGAGGGAATCGATATTAAACGTTTATTGTTAATCATATTGTGTTCCATAACCATGTCAGACTTCCAAGAATAGTTTATCACAGTATATTCGGGAAAATATGTTTACAATCGATTCCCCAACCTCAGTCTGAGCTACAAGCTACAATACATCTGTAGAGGGCGATCGACTGCTTCTCCGTTGTAGAGAATGAAGCCTGTGTGTTGATTGGCTGCTGGACCTGTGGGCGTGACTTGTGCGAAGGTCTTTCCACAAAACCAAAATGCGACGCAAAGAAAGTTTCATTCAGCACTGAATACATAGATAACAGACGTGGATCTCTTGATTTATTGTCAATCTTTGTAGCGCTGAGTACAAACCTGGTATTAACTAGCTTAAAAGCAGTTTATAGCAACACGGCTGTACGGAAACAGGGCTTTAGAAGAAACTTTACCTATTGCTGGTAATTTTCTTAATTTGGATTGAATCACAGAGGGTCTGTAATGGATCTGGTGTGGCTTTTATACCTCTCAGCGAGTATCTGCGCTTTGCTCGTCTCTGCTGAGAGACACACAGTTTTCTGGAATAGTACCAACCCTAAGTAAGTAAAGTACTTTTGCCATTTCTACCACGTTTCATTTTCCCTGAATTTAATGTTGTTACAATGCTTATAATGTAATTTACTTTACGCTGTTAGTTAGTAATAACTTTTTGCGAACTCCAGCATAATTGGGCTTCTGTTTTCAGGTTATAAGTAAATTGTCAGAACCTTTTCTTTTTGTGTTAATGTTTATTTGCATTTTAATACTGGTTTTATGGTCAGTGCATTTGGTAGCTCTGCAGAGTTGGAGACTTGTGCTTGTTTACATTGTGGATGCGTTTTGACGTTGTGATGTTACATCTTTACCTGTAACAGATTGCATAATCCGGGCACTCTTATTGCGTCATAATCTATCTATTACCCATCACCGGAATGTTTGTTTACCTGTGTTTGTACATGTGATCATGTATGATAGCCTATCTGCCTCTTTCTAAGAAGAATTGATGCTCGCTGGGTGTGTGCTGACTATGCTCGTTCTCGTACACATCTTAACAGGAATAATAGCCTAAGTTATGGTTATGGCCATTTTCTTTTTATTTAATGTAAACTCAACATTAAAGTACCTTCACGTTCTTGGCTTTATTTGTCGTTGTTAATTCATTAGCTGAAAAAATAAGATTGAATTGAAAATACGAGGAAGCGTAGGCTACGTGAGCGTTTTGCGTTTTTTTGACGTGTAGCTATGAATCAGTGAGGTGTTGAAATAAGTGATAGGTGCTGAATGCTGAGTGACCTTTCCTATGACTGATACGCGCAGAGCAGATGACTGGAGCTGGAATTGCAAAACTCGAATTGCCGATACGAGGAAAACGCGAACGAATCAATTCTGAACCTTTTTAAAGATTCTGTTGAACCGACTCACCGAGCGTTTGCGATGGACTGAAAGGAGAACTTTGTTTCAGAGTATACAATGCAAGGTGGTACAATGTATTCTCCAGCGGGTAAGAAATGTTATCTGGCAAAACAAACTCTAACTAAATAGTGTATGAAACTAAATACAGCTATTTATCCAAATATTAAACCACAAAAGGCATATTAATTTTCCCTCATGGAATTCTGAGAACACTTTTGAGTGAAGACTCAAAGGAGTCCATGATTTTAAACCGGTTTACTGAAACGAACCGATTCGCTCAAATGAATCACATTTCTTGAAGCTAAACCTGGCAAATAAGATGTAGGGTCATGCTGAGTTACAGTAATGATTTTGTCATCTTTGAACAATTGGTGTTAATATTAGACCTATACAAAGAGCCCAAAGGCAGTGAAACTGAATTAGTGTAGAAACGCTGATAACACACAGAAAACTGAAGAAATTGAGCATCTGCTGCACACATTTAGCCCATCCACTCTTCTTAGAACAATAAGCGTTTGCTTCAGCAGATGTAATGATTATGTCAATGTCCAAACATTAGCGATCATTTTAGCGCCTGTGTAATCCACACACTTACTATTTTTATTCCATATCTTAATCCCCCCCCCCCCCCTCTCTCTCTCTCTCTCTCTCTCTATGTGATCTAATCCTGTTTTCATAGAAACACTAGAGGGTCTGGGGGGAGATGCTTTCCTTTTTTTCTTTCTGCACTCCTTTTTTCTGCCTTTCTGCAATTCTTCCTTTCTGCATTTCTTTCTTTCAATTCACTCCACAAAGGAAATAAAGTCCAGTAAATGTTATAATGTAACTGCATATGCATTCATATCTCTGATGCACATGTTCGACAGATTGTGTGTGTAGGTGTGTATAAGTCTTGGGTGAAGGATGACACTAGGGTCGACAGACCATTGCAGCTAAGCACGCTTTTTTTTTTTCTTCAGCATGAGAGGTAATTCTGACTCAGGTCGTGTCAACGCGCATGTTTGAATTTGTTGGTGCATGTTCTTGTTGTGCTTGCAGCTGCTTGCTGAAACACATGTGTTGTAGTGCAGTCGATTGTTGATCATCTGGAAGGTGTGTTTCTGTGAGAGCTGATTAAGGAGTGTCCTTGTGAGCAGTTGTAATTCAGCACTTGTTTATGATTCACTGACTCACTCGTATATTTATTAACCAAACTTCCTCTATTAAATTCTCTGTGCGCTCCTGCAGAGAGTGTTTTTCTCTGTTTAACCATTTGGAAGTACAACTATATGACTTGTAATTCATTGAAGGAATAGTTCACCCAAAATTAAAAATGTAATTATTTATTTATATTGTTGCAAGCAGAAAGCGACAGAAAGCAGTGCACCATCATCATATTAACAGATATCATAAAAGAGCTCCAAACGACTATATTCCAAGATTTCTGAAGTCACATGATAGCTTTGTGTGAGGAACAGAACGAGTCATTACTCACTGAAAATGTGCCGTAGATTTCTTTGGCATGTTTATGAAAGTTCAGGAGATGAGGACAAAGTCCAATTCATGAACGATTCATTCTTTTAAGTGGAATATTTTCAATGTTCAATCAGTTTATCCAGTTCAGAAAACTGGTCTGAGTCGATTGTTCATTAATCATATACTCACCAACTCGGTGATCTGGTCCTAATGACATTTTTAGTGAATAATAACTAAAATTTTGTTTTGTTTTTCACTCAAGCTTCTGCATAACTTCAGAAGATTTGTAATATAGTATATAACTATATTATGGTTAACTGGCACAAAGTTCATTAACCAGTTTTATTTTTTATTTTTATTTTTTGATGATTTTGAAGCTTGAAAGCTCCAGTCCCATTTATTGTAATAGTATGGCAAAGAGTGACTAGTACACCATTCACAATTTTTCCTTTTATGTTCCATTTAAGGAAACATGGAATGACAAGTAAGAGTAAGTAAAAAATGACAGAAATTTCATGTTGTTGTGTGAACTAATCTTTTAATATTATTCATGGATGCTAAATCTTTTCTGTAATTGTGGCTCTTATTTTATCAGCACTCAAAGGCTTATAGAGATTTCTTCTCTTTCTGTATCTTTCTTCTGTCTCTTTATCTCTTTCTTTGGCTTCACTCTCTCTCCTACCTGTCCTTCCCAAACCTCCTCCCTTTCCTCTGGCTGCTTGCCCTGTACCGCATGGTTAACTGGCACAAAGTTCAACCTCTCCTCTGCTCCTTTTTCTTTAACTCTTTCCCTCTATCGGTTTGCTCTGCCCCAATCCCATCAGTACCCCAAAACTCTCTGACCTCCTCACATTTTTGCTTCTTCTCCGCTTGTTCGCGATCACCCCATTGTGTTACTGTTTCACCCTGTAAAAAGGCCTTTTACATGGTTTAATTCAGCTAGAAATGGGGCTTTCTTGGTGTTCTGCCCAAAATGTCCCATTCACTGGTGTTTTTACCAGGGAACGGGGCTTTTTGCTTGTGGGGTTTTGCCAGCTAAGTGCTTTTTTGTTATACGTTCCAGCCAAATTAGCACGCTCCCACCGCAGATCTGCAGCGGAACAAAACCAGGGGCTAGTGTGACCAATTGCGGGGCAGAGTTCACAGCCGAAATGAAGTGCCATTCATGCGGTGTGTCTGTCACTGTGCGCGTCTGTAAATGTGTGCGGAGAGGAGAAGTGGAGATAGAAACCGGTGATAAAGTGCCATTTTGCTTTTGTCTACATGTCACTTAGCATTAAACTCATCAGATCTGTGTGTGTGTGTGTTACACTGACAGTGAGAGAGTGAGTGATGAAGTGCCATTCACTCTCTGTAGTCTGTCACTCTCTCTGGTGGCCTTCAAATAGGGAGGCCGCCACTCGAGCCCACCTCTTTCCTGATCTCCTGTCTGGCTTCTCCCTCGTTCCCTCTACCTTTTATCTCAGCCATACACACCAGAGCTTTTCATCCTTTTATTCAGTTCCTGTCCTTATTTCCTTTCTCTCTGTGAAAGAAGGGAGAAAAAGAGGTGTTAATTTTTTTTTCTTTGCCTTTCTTTATCGGTGTTGGCAGCCATAACCACCAGAGCCTGTCTCGCTTCCCTTTTCTCCTCCCTTTCACCTTCTTCATGCCTATTCCGTCCATTCCCTTACTCTGAATTCTGGCGATATCCACAGAATATAAATGGCCGTCATTCACAAAGCTCTACAGATTCCCGCCCATTGAGTGTTTGTTTTTTAGCTAGTTTAGTGCACATTTCCATTTAAAGGGTTATTCACCCAAAAATGAAAATTGTCATTGTTTACTCCCACGGAAATGGTCAAGCACCCAGGGAAAAACACAAGATATTCTCCATTCATTTTAACCAATAAAAAAAATCGATTGAGATTCGAGAACCTCTCTGATTGATGGATCTCACAACGGGTCCTGGCGGCTCGTAATACACAAACTTCTACCATTATATTTAGCATTACAACATAACCTGACACAAAAGCTTGTGCTTTGTTTTTGTTTGTTTTTTTGTTTTGTTTTTTTGTACAATGTTAAATTGCATTTTAAGTAATTAACTCCATAATCATCAGCAGTGGTGGATCCTGGCATTGGCATAGGCAGCCACCTAGGACGGCATGGGGCACTATAAAGGGCGCATGCAGCTTCATGGAGTGTGGGCACCCACCGGCAGAATCATAAATCGTTCCAAGTCCTAAGACTTTCATTCATCTTCGAAAAACAAATGAAGATCAAGGAAGTACTATATTTGACCTTTAACCAATATGTAATATAAGTCTCTAGTGTCCCCAGAATATGTCTGTGAAGTTTCAGCTCAAAATACCCCACAGATCATTTATTATAGCTTGTCAAATTTGCCCCTATTTGGGTTTGAGCAAAAACAACTTTTTTTGTGTCTGTCCCTTTAAATGCAAATGAGCTTTTTCCAAAAAAGGGTGGAGCTTTAAAGCTCTCGCTTCGGTTGCTCAACAACAACAAAGCTGGAGAATCTCACACAGCCAAAATGACGATTGTCAGTAGCAGAGTTCATCCTTATGTTGTTCAAACCGGAGTCGGACACTGATGGAGAGACTCAGGAAGAAGTTACAACTTTTAGAATGCAACTGGACGTTTCTGAATGATTAGTGGATACATTTATGTAGTTGCTGTGGAGTTGATTCAACTCATTGACTAGCATTTGCCGTCAAGCAGTCCAGGCATAAAATAATGGCATGGTAACAATACTCTACTACAACAACTCTTCCTCTTCTCTAAAGCAGCCCAACATGGCCTCGCCCCCTTTGTTGTGTGTTCCTAGGGCCAGGGTTTATGTAAATTTTGGGGTTTGTGATGTCACCAACCTGGGAAAAAGCTTGTTGTAGTCTCTATCAGCCGTTTGTTGTAGTCCTTAAAAAGCAATTTCTGTAAAAGAAAATATCTCCCTTGCATTGAACTTTGAGCATCGTAACTTTGCAGATGTTGTTTATGCTCAAACAGCAACATTACACACTAACTAAAGTTTAAAAAAGTGAAATCATAATCAAGGACCCCTTTAAATTTGTTCATCATTTAAAGTGTCAAAATAAACCTCTCAGTTTATATGGATTATGTTTCCTTATGTTTAATGAAGCATTAAAGTTTTGGGTGAATTGACTCTTAGTGGAGGGACCAAAATCTCTCAGATTTCATTTAAAATATCATCATATCTGTTTTTGAAGATGAAACACAAACATTTTACACATTTTAAAGATAAACCCATTCCGCAGAATTGACTTCTTCATTCCTTCCATCCCTTCTCCAGATTGTAATCAGCTTTTAATCTGTCGTCTTGTAAATTTTATCTGGCTTTTTTTTGCTGATTGCTGACCCATGATAATCTTCTCTAGTAGAGTCCTTGTTGGTTCAGGCTTCTACATGCAGTCCCTATCAGGCAGAAGTGTTTTCTTTATATAATTACTGTATATAATGTATAACGAAATGTGTGATATTTTGTTTACCGTGTTGTAATTTACAAACCTCTGTGAGCAAGTGAACTCTGGCCAAAGGTTGAGGAGACGGTCTTTTCCCTCGTTAAGCATGAGTTTCCTGGCCAAGTGTTTTCCCGGGAAAATGGCACATCCTGCGCGTACAATAAACAATACCTTTCTCACACACTCGAGCACGCAAGCGACCCGCTTCTTACACAAGTCTCAGACACACACTTCCTCGTACACACGCATACTCTTTGAATTATTATTCACACGAGTTAAAGGGCTTGAGAAAGTGATAGTTTTGTCTACAGCTCAGTATCAAGAAAACACGTGCCTTTACGCCTTTGTCTTTCATTTGTGCCTCTGTACTTTCCCACACACTTCATTTTAAATATGTTCATTACACCTGCAGCAATAATACCTTATCTTTCTGTTTTATCATACAGTGATGTCACAGTATTTCACTCCCTCAGATTCCCAGAATTGTTCTTCCTTCTCGCAATCATTTCGTTTCCTCCCTTTCAACTTATTATTGAACATCTTTGATTTATCTTAAATGTTTCATCAGTTCCTTTCATATTTAAGAACACATGTTCAGCTGAATGTGTGTTTACAATCATACGCTAAGTATTTGTCAGGGATGTGTTATGTTTGAGAGTGTGTATGTTTGTTGTGTTAGGATCTTGTTGTCACAATCTCAACCCCATGAGTTTTTGTCTCCGCACTCTTGTTGTTTGTACTGTTCTTGAATGGGCTGGTTTTTAAGGTGAAGGTCCATTCCCACGACACGTCGCACGCATTTTATTACGACACGGTGTGAGAGGCCACGCCCCCTGCAGGATGGCTATTGCTTAAACAATGCAAGGAACTACTGAAGCCATTTTCATAGTGATATGAGTCGCCTTCTGTGCTTCTCATTTCCCTTCACACTGAGTGCTTCCGTGTTTCTAATTATTTATGTAATTTGTTTATCTGTGAGAGGATATCGGAGCTGGGCAGAGCCAATTGGTACAGTTGACCAGTAATTACTGTGACAGATCGGACAAATAAGGAATTAGGTGACTAATTCCTAAAGCAGCTTTTAAGACACCATACCAATTAAGAGTTTAGGAATGTAGCTTATGTTATTATAAACACCTTAGATTGTCAGCTATATTTGGTTTAAAAATGGTGAAACAGCATTTTCAAGTAGATCTTTATCACATGCCATTTCTTTACAAAAGAGGAAAGAGTTCAGTCATTGGAGAAAGCAAATCTGACAACTTGATTAGTGGTACTGAGAGACAAAAGATTGAGCGATTTGAAGGGAAAGAAAAAAGATTGATGTGGATAAGATGAATGTAAAGAAGATGGATTGAAAAAACTCCGTTGTGGAATATTGTCTCAAATGGGGGAACTGGTCGAATTTGGTTGCTATGGCAATCGCAAAGGGCCAGAGTTAGTGTCCACAAACGTAGGTCACTAACCAACATACCGTGAATTCCAGCGAGTCGGTTTATGATTGGTTGAGAGCGCCTTGGGGGCGGGGTCGCAGGGAGAATGAATGGGGGATCAAACAGGCTTATTGAGTGCTGAGAGACAAACCGAGAGAGTGGACAGAGATGGATGGATTGAAGAAAAGATGAAAGAACGAGACTGGTCCGAGTTGGGGCGAGGACAAGCACAAGAGCCGGCTCCGTTTTTGGTGTATCAAAGGATTCTTTACTTTTTTCCTTTCTTCACATTCTTTATCTGTTTTACACCTGCACAGTATAAAGCTTCTCTTTTTTTCTGCGAAAAATATAGAAAAAAATTTCCTTTCCAAATCAAACTGCCACACCAATTCCTTTCCCTTTTTCCTTCTATCGCTCTTTTTCTACCTCCCGCCAGCCTTTGTTGCATTTCCAACCAAGCCACTCCACTGTAACGCTCCAACTGTGTTTCAGAACAATAAAGAGCTTGCTATGGGCCCCTCATCTCTCTCTCTTTCTGCTTGCATTAAACTGAATGAGGCCCCTGGCCCTTCGGCAACCTAGGCCGGGTAATCCCGGAGCACAGAGCACCCGATGATCCTGCCACACTGCATTCCGAACCAGTCACCCAGAACAACGGCGCTTGCATTAGCACTGAATTAAAGCGGCAGAGGTTTCAGGGGCTAATGACAGTCATTTCAGCCAGCGAACGCAGGTGTGAGGGTGAGAGTGAAGGATGGATATTTGAACAGATCCGGGGTCAGAATTTCGTTAATTACCATTTAGACTGTAGTATCAGGTGGTGAAAGCTACAAAAGATCGCAGATCGAATGACAGGGATGTTGGCGGGCCTATTGTTGGAGTGTGTGTGTGGCAAAATGTGTTTAAATACCCCAGACCTTCCCTTTTAAGCAGGTGAATGTGGAAAGAATGTTAACTTGTGCATTTTCTAGAGTATTAACCAACATCCCTGCTTCTGTGTGTGTGTGTGTGTTAAGGTCTGTGCTGCTGACTCCGAGCATTTCCTCAACCCCTCACCCCCCCCACTGATCATCCCCCCTTTCTCTGAGCTCCAACATTCCAGCGAGTGATAGAGTGTTGAAATGAGAGAGGGAGAGGAGGGAGAGACCAATTGATAGACAGACTTAGAGGGGGTAAAAAAGAACAACAACGACAAAACTTTGAACTAAAGATTAAGAGACCTGAGATTAGCCCTACAGTTGTCCATTTGGCATCAAGTCAGTTCTATCGGCAGAGCATTCCACTGATATTTACAGGAAGATGAGTTCAGGATTAAAGAACTTCAGTTATTCACTTGTTACGGTAAGCACGGACGTGACTCACAAGCACCCACATTCGTCCGCCAGGTTTCAGATTTCATAAATTAAGCACAGAGTTCATTCAGTCTTTTTCATTTTCACTCGAATAATAGAAATAAGAAATAAATAAAAGAAATAATAATGATAAACATTTTTTTATTATTATTATTTGGTTTGATTTTGATATTTTCTTGTTTTATCTATCTATCTTTTTTAGACTTAGATATTTTTTTTTTATCAATATAGATAATAAAGCATAGTAGTTTACAAGATTAAAACTGAGACAAAGAGAACGTTTAATATCCCAGCTGTCTCTCTTTTTTAAAACTTAAGACCATTATCAAGCCTCTTCTGAAGCCTATGACAGCAAAAAAAAGGACAAAACACAAAGCATAAATGATTTAAGTTAATCTTTAGATGCTCAAGATGAAGTTGAGCTCAGTATGTGTGATGAATGATGCAGGAATGAGCGAATGGCATTACTGTATGAATAAAGGCATTGATAAAGCAACTGTAGCGTTTGAAAGGACACTGGCGCAGGGAGCACCCGCTGACCCCTGTATTGAGACAGAGTCCATCCCCCACTGCTTTCTCCCAACCTCCCCACTGACTCCCAGCCCCCAGGGGCTGAGGGGGGAGCAGCATAATTGCCCCCCTCTGGGACCACTTTAATTCCAGTCTTTGTGTTTTAATTGCCCCCCCTCCCGACCCCTTTTTGATGAACACATTGGGGCCATACCACAAACAGATTTTAATCAGGGCTTTAACTGGGTGTGTGTGTGTGTTGCACCAGATGACTGCTCCCAAGCATCTGGTGACAGCAGTTAAAGAATGTGAGACATGTAAATTATTATTGGCGGTGAGGTATATTTGCTTCATTCATCACACAAAGATGCATCAGTATGTGACTGCTGTACACGGCCACCAGAGAATTGAAGTGTGTGACTGGAAGTGCTAAGTTTGGCTTTATGTGTAGCGCAGTGTGTGTGTGTTTGGATCTGCAGTGAGTGAAAGCAGCAGGCCAATTAAAAGGGCTGTATGTGTGTGTAAGACTAGAAGGGGTCTGGAGCCAGATCGTCTGTCCTAAGACCAAGGGGTCCCCCCCATCAACAAACAAGAAAAAGAGAGAGCAAGAGAGACTCTGCAGACTTTGATCATCGAGCAGACGTGTGGATGTTGTCACACACCGAGAGAAACACCCACTCTGGGAAATAACGCTACTGCCTTTTACGCCAGACAGGGAGGAAAGAAATTAGGAGGATTGCAGTTAGTGTCTATGACGCTCATGTAGGCCCTTGAGAGGTTTGTGATCCAACTGATTCTTTACAAATTCTTTCATTATAAGTAATGGCGATGTTTCCAGATGGAAAGTGAAAATCTAAATGTTTTACATTTAAAAGCCACACAATTCGAGGTATCAATCACATCATTAGAGTAAACAGTGCAAGTTGCAAATATGTGTAGTACTTGGTTATTTTCTAAATGATTTTATTGTGAACAATCATCCATGCATGTTTTGTTAAAAAAAAAAAAATCTTAAAATCAATATGTGATAACTCGATCTTCCGGTGAAATTAGACTTTTTTCAGGTGATGTATGCTGGAATTCGCTAATCATTTAGCCCACGTAAACCCTGCACATTTTTTTACTGTCGACTGCAAGCATGCATCTTCCTCCATCCAATCAACCAATGGAAAGAAACCAAGTCCCCGCCCTATAGGGCTGGGACAGTATATTGATGCATCACGATTTGTGGATCGATTCTGATACTTTTCTGAATGCATTGCGATTCTCTCGAAATGATTCTGAGCTTACTTTTAACAGCAGATGGCGCTCTAGGCTAGTTTTTTAACCGCAAGCTCAAATGCTCATGAAGAAGAGCGCTCGTGCATTTGGCTGAGTCTGAGAATGTACTTGCAACTCAGAATGCTTTTATGATGCAAGATAAATGAAAACAGCCCACTGCAAACACCCTTGTAATTCGCTTCAACATTTTGAACTTTATGAATTGATTATTTTATAGAAGGTTCAAGTGGTGTGTGTGAGGAATTGGAAGGAAGCAGAGTACGACTGTTTCTAAAGCATGCAGTGCCATCTGCTGTTAAAAACTAAGCTCAGATTCGATTCGAGAGAGAATCACAATACATTCAGAAAATATCAGAATCGATCCAGAATCATTTCTCGATTCGCGATGCATCAATTTATTGTCCCAGCCCTAACGCCCTACATTTTTTTTCTTTTTCGATAGTTCTTTTTACTCGGATGTAAGTTACAATATGGAAGAAAAGATCTGTCCTTTTCATCATGACTTTAAGGGATAGCAAGTGTCACTCACAAAACTTGCCCTTTAATAGCAAATCTCAGACTGCAAAAAATCCAACACCACAAAAAAGAACTACGTTTGAGAGTGTGAGAAGTGAACCTGATCACCATCCAAAAAGTTGCGCCCGTGGAGCCCAAAAAGTTTTATAGCTGATTTTAGACCTTGTTGATATTGAGCTCATAATGAAAATGTCTGAACCTGAGCTGAGCTCAGAAACAAACATATGGAAGCTAAAGTGGCATCCGATGATGGATGGATGATTAAATAAACGAGGGCATTCTTTCTACCTCTGGCGTTCTTCTATCAGTGGGCAGCACATAAACAGAGATAGCACATTGCCAGAAGAGCTACAGGAGCAGAACTAAGAATGAAGCAAATGCCGGAGAGAGGGAGGGCGTGGAGAGGAACAGACAGGCAGACTGTCTCCGCCACCTCCCTCCGTGTGTCAAATGAAAGGGAGAAGTGTGGCGTAGACAGGGTGTGTATGACTCCGTCAGCCGGAGTGCGTGTGTTTATCTGTAATGAGTAAGGTAGTGTTGACGAAAAACAGATTTATTTCTCTATTTGTGTTTGTTAGTTTGAGCGTGTTTCTGCAGATAGTCAATAGTCATCACCTGGTGATGCAACCTGACAGATTGCAAATGTCTTTGCACAAATAAGACTCTGCTCTCACGAGGCAAGCGAGATCAATACGTTGCAAACATTCACGCCATGTTCCTGCCATTTTCGCCAGCTCTGCCCTATTCTCTGTCTACAGACAGCGTGCGGTTTGATCAATGAACCGATGTTTAGAATAATCTATAATCATGCATCTGTCCCGGCTCCTCTTCTGCAAAGAAATCAACATACTCATCTGTCTTTCCATTGTTCGCATTTTTTGTCTTTTCTTCCCTGCCGCCATCCCTTTGTGATTTGCCGTCTGGTCGTCTTTGAGATAGTATTGTAGATCAATGCAAGGGCAATTGAAAATGTGATTGCATCAGGCTTGGCATTCAAGTCACTCGCTCTGTGAAAGTTCTCTAAATGAAGAATTCTTGTCACCACTGGGAGTGACATCGCTCGAGTTATTCTCGTTTTCTTGCTTGTTTTCTGGCGATCTGTAATATTAAATGATCTTGTCTCCTAAAATTGAGTTTTATAGCTTATTTATATTTGCTGCATTGCATTGCTCTTATAAAGTTTGTTTCACAAAATATTTATGAAATCTGTCTCACTCTTTCAGGTTCCGAAAGAACAACTATGCGGTTGAGGTACGCCTGAACGACTACCTAGACATCGTGTGTCCTCACTACCCACTGGGCGAAGTGCCGTCACAGGATGCGGAGCGCTACGTGCTCTACATGGTGGAACGTGAAGACTATGACTCCTGCCGCCCACAATCTTACGACCAGATGCGCTGGGAATGCGGCCACCCTTTCGCCCCGCACGCACCCGAAAAGTTCTCCGAGAAGTTCCAGCGCTTCACTCCATTCACTCTGGGAAAAGAGTTCCGACAGGGCGAGAGCTACTACTACATCTGTGAGTACAGGCCTTAAAAAGTCAGCTTGCACTTAAGCTATGAATGTGAACATTTATGGTGGGTTGTTTTGAAGAATGGTTAGGGGTGGAAATGTTTTCGAACATCTGAAAACCGGTTATAGATTTATTGCCCCACAAACCATACGCTGAATGCAAAGTCTGTGAGTCATATTTGAGCCCTTCTTTAGCACCACAGTAATGAATACATTTCAATTCGTGTTGTGGACTGCTAAACTGGCAGCAGAACCGCTACGTGTCTTTCTGGCATCCCCACGGGCTATCCTTGGGGAGTTTGGGCAGTCGGAAACACAAGGAACGCAATTCAGCGAGCATGTGGAATAGAATATGGAGGTCTAGAATTAACAATGGTGAAATTCAACAACCCAATTTAGACCCTTCTAGGAAAGCGTACTTCTGAAAAAGCTAATTTTGCAGACACTGTGCAGTAAAAAATGGAGTGTTTGATGGATAAAATGCATTAGATCCACTTTGACGGTGTGGAAAGATCCATGTCAGTTTAACGTCAAACACATATATGTTTTTTTTTATTATTATTAAAACACAACTAAACCCAATTTTCTCAACTTTTTGACACACCATCACAGTTTATGTCAATGGATTTGCAGCCTGACACAGTGTAAACTCTAGTGTGTAGGTGCCTTAAGAATTAGAGTACAGTTCCACCACGGTAATAAAAGAGATCAGACACAGGTCACAGGTCCAGGTGGCTGCTGAAGAGAAGTGGATTAGCCACTACACGTCTAACACTATTAACCTCCTTTATAATTAACCTGTCTGCTACCCATTTACTCATTTACCTCCCTACATTGTCCTTTTATCTTCTTTTATCCTGAAAGCCTTCTCATTTTTTGCCTTACAGCCAAACCACTGCACCACCACGGAGAGGAGTGTCTGAGACTCAGAGTAGACGTAGTTGCCAATGATGGTGAGTATTGCCCTGGTGGTGTGTAGGTGAACTGGCAGATTTTAAAATTATACAAATTTTGCATTTCAGATGATCTGTGTATTCACTGGTGTTTTGTTTTTTTTCCCATTCAGGCTCTCAAGAAGCCAGGGTTGGCACAGGAACTGGATCTAAGGTCACAGGGGGAGGTGCTCACACACCCTCTAATCGGTTACCAGCAGGTATGGTCACATCGATTAAGTTTTAAAACTCTAGTTATGTGTGTGTGTGTGTGTGTGTGTGTGTGTGTATATGTGTATATGTGTATATATATATATAGATATATATATATATATATGGGTCATTGACGAATAAGGTTTTTAAAAGTGTAAAAAAAACATAATGGAGACATAATTTTGAAGTTTTATTAAGTGTTAACAATGAGATTGTGGTTTTTTATAATCAATTAACACTGCTTTTGTCATTTTTTTTTACAAGAAGGACAAAATTTGTCACCAAAAAAGTCATTTGGTTTAACCACAATTTCGGTTTTACCGAATGACACTCTTGGTTATACCGAATGACAATATTTTCAAACAGTACTAACAGGCTGATATCTAGCTAGCTAGCTAGATATCAGCCTGTTAGCATTGTTTGAAATGACCTGATGTTTCGGGACATGCATATGAGCAAGTGAAAACATGAATTTTTCAAATAGTTAAAAGAGAGTTAGTTACTTTGCTTCATGGCCATGTGGTCCTGTGCAGGTGTCTGAATGATGTCACATCCTGTCACATGATATTGACTGCATGACTTGATCCAAAATGGTCCCTTTATATTGGTTACTCCGAATGACATCAATGAAATTAATTTTTCCGGACATTTTTCTCATAACAAAGCAACGACTTCTACACATAATTTTAATACCATTTGCACTGTTGATATATGATGTTATAAAATCATGCCAGAATAAAAAATATATACATTTATTAAATTTTAAGATATTTTAATCACAAATGAAATTGCTGTTTTGGCCTTTGGACGGTTAAACCGAATGACCTTTTGACACATCAAAATCTTTAAAATACCTTTATATGTAGCAAAATATAATTAAAACCTTTAGATTCAATAAAAGATTTCTAGTTGTACTAACTTACATACTTTGGATGTCAAATCTTTGTTTTTTATTATTATTAAGGCCTTTGGACAGAAAAATGACCCGTCACGTCAATGACCCATATATATATATATATATATATACATAGGTTTCTGGCCTTATCTTTGTATAACATCTCCAACTACTAAAAAACAAAATATCTAATATATTATTTCCATGTTACAGATGATCCTGTTGTGGCTCTTCCTGAAGTACAGAAAAGCACAAAGACAAACTCCGCCATTTCAGGAGCATCCTGGACTGTTCTCACAACCTTACTCCCACTTTTATTATTGTTGGTCTTACAGTGAGATGGACACTGGACTAAATTACACTTACAAAAGACTATATTGACGGCGGCCTGTGTTGATGGAAGCACACAGAGGTAGCTCTTTACATCCCAGTGCTGGCCATTGGGAGAAGCGTACAGGAAGCGGAGCTCTTTCACACTGCTGGTGGCGGTGAAGAAGCATAACTGGAATGAAGAGGGCTTTGAACTTTCGGACACTTCTAAAGAAACAAAAAAACGAGACGTCAGTATTTTTCTGGAAATATTGTTCACGCAAAGGGAGATGTTTTTCCCTTTTCCATTTTTTTTCTTCATATAAACGTCTGACCACTCAAAACCTGGATAAGAACAAACTGAAACAGTAATGCAGAATTGGAATTAGCATGTATTTGGAATATGGACAACCTCTTTATTTGAGTGTCATAATGAGGGGACGCAAGCCAAGAATGAGCCAAAGACCACAGAGCTTCTCGCGGAGGAGTAGAGCGATCAAACCGTTCATTGTTTTCTCATGTTTTGTAGAACCAGAGAAATAATTGAGTTTCGTATTAATTTATGTAGCATCCGCTCAGTGGGTTTTATTCTCACTGTCTCATGATTTTACAAGACTGTGTGCTGTACCTGGATTTAAACCTGGAAATGCAGCACAGAACACACGTGTACCACTTTTCCACCGAATTGGTGCTGGTGCCTGTGATGGGACACGAACAGAGCGGTTCCAGATTGGGCACCGGCACCCTGACGGCGGAAAACGGCGGCATCCGATACTGTTTACCAAACCCACTGACACACTTCCATTCAGAAATGCTGTGTTGTTTTTGTACATTCATTGTTTAAAGAGTTAGTAAGTTATTAGTTTTGCTGCAGAACAAATTACTGTATATAATGAGCAAAGATGTTTACTGTGTGATGGAGAGAGAGGAAAAGAGACGTGAGAGAGCAGAGACTCGTTGGATTAATGTGTTGATGTGTAGATGAAAAGGTGGCAAAAAGGGAAATGATGTTATTGGCCAAATACACACACTTCCTCCCAGGCGTGTGTGTGTAGAGGATCTGTGATGGTGTATCCTGCAACAGTGGGTCAGATCAGCACCCTCAGCATTTAAACTGCCAAGCACAATCAATGAGAAGCACACTCTCACACAATCACTAATGTACACCTGGAAACCAACTTTATAAGTAAGAACAGAAGTTTTAATTCATCGAAGCTGTTCATTGGGCAGAAAGAAAAAGGAAATTCAAGAAAATATGTCAACTGATTTGGATTAGTAATTGGACTATGCTAAATATGGCAAAAGATTAGTGGCCAAAAAATGCAATTAATTTATTCTGGTACTGATATCAAAAAAGCAGGGTTACCCATGTGTAATATAACACAGATAAAAAAAATATTAATGATAGAAGACATTCAAAATCATTAAACTGCATATATATATATATATATATATATATATGCAGTTTAATTGTAGCAATTGAGATATTTGAGATTAAATGAACATTTATTTTACATAATATTTAATAAAAATCCAGCCCCCCCAAAAAATAGTGACTGATGAATCCCAAAATGGCCAAATATCAGCTGATTAACTGGCCTGTCTGATATATTGGTCTGTCACTACAATATAAGCTTGGCTATTTTGTTGTAAATCTGCATATACTATATACTATCAGGAACATTTAGTGTGGGGAAACATTTATAACACTAATCAGCTAAAGCACTATGAATGAAACACCACATACACTGACTCTGACATGATGTAGCCGTTTAAGCTCAATTCCGGACAGTTGTTTGTACAACTGACGCAGCTGAATACAATAACAGTTAGGTCACTTTGATTCCTTTTTTTATTATTTTGTTTTCCTTTTTTCATTCTCATATTCTTATTTTGTACATGTATTGTGTAAAATGTATATTATGTATATAAAGAGGATTATATAAGAAAATAACTTTGATAAAAAAAAAAAAAAGCAGTTAATGTGAAGATTCTTATGTGAAAATAAATGATATTTTTGGAAAATGCGATTGTTGCCGACTTTGTTTTTTTTAACATAAGCTTTTTAATAAGCAGTTGTCCTGCTTATACCGTATGTATTGCATTGCTTACAAGACCATACAGCAATGATATTCCTTAAAGTCCCTCTGAAATCAAAATTTAAGTTTTTTAGCTTTTAGTATGAATATGTTAGCCTTAAGCTTATGAATAAGCTGGTATGTTCCAAAACAATGACAAAATTTGCATTTAGGAGATACAGTATAAGCATTCAAAACTTACAATCTCTTACTTCCGCTAGAATGGATCACAGCTTTTCATGACATCACCTCAGACTTCAGCTTCTCATCAGATCTTCTGTCCAATCAAATGCTCTCTAGAATATGAAGCGTCCCGTCCACTACATTATAAATAGACGCTGAAGCTGTGGCTGAAATCGGTCACTTGTTCACACATTTACTATTTTCTACATAGAGAATGGCGATTCAGACAGTGTAAATATGCCTTCCATTGAGGCGAATGAAGTCCGTTTTCGCGTTAGTGTCACGTGAACGCCGCAGCGCGAGCACAGTCTGCTCCAGTCCAGAGACATGAGAGCACAGAGCGGATCATATGCGCGAGTCGGCTCAGACCACGAAAGGTATCGGACCCATTTAAATTCTGCACAGAATGCTATATTGTAAAGCGATATGAAGGAGATTAGGAGGAGAAACGGTTAGAGATTAGAAGCAAAGCGGTTTTGCCAAGCTCAACGGCTCTGGCCGAGCTGTGATATAAACGAAACGCTATTGGCTATTTTAAAAAAGGGGAGGAGTTGTTCGATATGTCCTGCCCTATCTTCCTGTTTCAGTTGAAATTAAGTCAACACATTGAATAATGCTGCATGCTCCAAGACACTTCAGTGGGCCTTTGAAGTCACCATGAAATCAAAATGGACAATTCTTGTTTTTTATGGAATAATACAGTATTTATTATAAATGATTTAATCGTGCACATCATTTTTTAAATTCATGAATCCTTGTAATCTTTAATCAAAATAACTTCCCCTTCCTCTTGCAGCGACCTCTTCTCTGATGACGTGTTTACTAGTGAGAGGGCGGGGCAACCTGTCACTCACATGAGATCGACCAATAGCAAACCACAACCATTCAACGATCCAATCAATTTTCCATAGACAAAATCAAGTCCCGCCCTACATTTTTTCTTGTTCGAGAATAGTTTAATTGGTATACATCACAACAGGGAAGAAAAGACTACCAGCTTTAAGCATTAACTTTTCTTATTATATTGTATATTTTGACCACTCAGCATCCAGGACCAGAACTATCTGAACTCATTTAGGACAATGATAATTCCCAAGCCGAGCAAAAGCACATATTGTCCTGTTCTTGTGTCAATAGGATGGAGTATTTTGTCTCTCAGGGTTTATGATTCACCGGTGACAGGAAAAAATCACAATGGTCGGAGGTCAGAGGCATCAGTTTGACCGTGTGTGTGTTTTAGGAGGATAACACACGTGTGACTCTTCCCTTTGTATTCTGGCTAAACTTGGAGCTTTGCCAGACGGCTCAGTAAACATACACACACCTCTTCTGTTATTGTTTTCCATTTTAAAAGTTCTCATTTGCTTTATTCCTGTCTTTTTTTTAAATGCTTTGTTGACTATATGCATCAAGCTCAAACAATTGAGCAATGAAAAATGACAAAAAAAAAATATATTTCTTGAATTTATCTGAAAATTCGTTTATTAATAACTACAGACCAACATTTTGTCCTTACCTAGCTACTCCCTACTGAATGACTGATTAATTTAGCTAATTTTGCAGCTCTTTTCCTCATTTATAAATTGTATATGTTTTGTCTATGTAATTTTAATGTATATTGTTATTGCTAGAAAATTACAAATTCACAGAAATCACACTTGAGTTGCAATATTTGCAAACCTCACAGAAAATGAATAGAAAAAAAAACATTTTCTCCTCAGGTAACCTCTTTCCTTTCACTGACTGTTTGTTGAAACTTTTTCCATGCTGTATTTTATACCCTACTCACACAGTATCATGACCTTTTCTTTCGTTTTATTAACCTATCATTTACTCCATCTCTTTCTGTATCGCAGCATCTCATTTTCTCACTCTCTCTTCGTTTCTTTCAGCCTCAGTTCTTCGTTTACCTTCCCTAAAGCTCTCTCTTTTTTCTCTCTCCGTCTCTCTGTGTCTGTCTCTGTCTCCTACACACTATTGTTCCTCCCTTCCTCCTGCTCATCTCCAGAGGCCTTTCTTTTCTTTTCTCTTTTCGTCTCTTTTTATGGCTGTGACCGTAAGAGCAGCTGTCACACTGCAGACTGGTTTCGCAGCTCACACCCTGACCGGGTGTTTTCAGAGCTTTGACCCCACGACTGTAAATCAGCCCCTCTCTTAACTGTTTGACCTCCTCTGAAGAGTTTAGGGAGTTTAAAGGGAATAAGTGGCACTTCACTAGAGGACTTTTGCTTTAAATAGTCATTATTGCTAAAGAGAAACCACAAAGAGTCAGTCGAAAGACCGACAAAAGAACAACAGGAGCCCGTATGAAAAATCATGTCTGGAGACAAAAGAGCTCAGTATGATGTGGAAAAAGGACATCTGTTTAGAGATACCAAAAAAAGTTTGGGGGAAAAATTAAAAATGTAGGAAAAGTTCAGAAAATGTACAGAAAAATTATTTAAAAAATAAATTTAAAATATTTTTAAATATGATTGATGTATATTTTAATTATATTAATATAATTTAAAGCTGCAGTCCGTAACTTTTTTGGTTAAAAATGATCCAAAATCAATTTTTGAGCAAGTACATAACCAGCCAGTGTTCAAAACTATCTCCTTACCTTAGCCCGATTCACAACGGCAAGCTTGTAATAATGTTTTCTAATTTGGGTGGTACTGGTAGGTTTCCGTGGGAAATTCGAGCATGCAGTCGTTCGTCTTTGTGTCATTACGTCACGTCTGTTTACATAAAGAAGGAGTCCCAGCTAGTAGGCTATATGTAAGGATGCTGCAGGTGACGGATCATTTATAGCCTTTTCTCACAGCAGCTGCAATAATTAAATGGCGGATTGTATGGTATGACAAATTAACGTTAGAGATTAGACTGTACAGGAATTGAAATCTACAGGTAACGCTAATACACACTAAATACACAGTCACACAATGCTGATGTTGTTAACATTAACAATTTGAGAACAAAGTATAACAATAATAATAATTTGCACAGTTTGATGTGATGAGCTAAGCGATCGTTAGATTTAATCACCTTTGTCAGCACGATTTATTGTAATGCTTTTTTTCTCAGTTGGTCAGAACAATAGTGGCAGATTTGTTACTTGCTTGTTCAGATGACATTTTCCGGTAAAAATTCTTATTTAGGTCATACTTCCAAGTGATTCCGAAGTACAGTATCCACCGGTGCGGTGACTGACAGCCACACATTCTCCTCAAAACATTAGAATCATCCACGCTGAGGAACCGTGCTGATGCACAACCCTCGTAAAGATGATAATTCAGCAAACAACTGCAATTGCAGGTTTCAAACAGAGATGGCGACAAAAAGGCAAAATTTACAGACTGCAGCTTTAAATAATTTATAATCTTTTTGTCATTTGTCTTCCATTGTAAGTCTATTACTGTAGATGCAATTTTCACTTTGAACAGACAAGTCAGAACTGTTTGTTATGCTAGTGGGCGGCATATAATTCCACACATTTTTGCATTTTAAAAATGTACTGCACTTAAATTACATGAACTTCAACTTGTGTCAAAGAGTCTAAAAAAACAAGAGAGGCAAGATCTCTCCCTCCTTTCTGAATATTATTCATCTCACTTCTGGGAAAAATGTTGGCCCTCTCTTATCAGCTTTGAATGTCTCCTGAAGATTGAGAATGTTACTTTTTTCTATTTGCAAGGTAATGCATTAAATTGGTCCTGCACATCTGTTTCTGTGCTTTATGATAAATATGTTAAGCTTTTGTCCTTGAGCTACAAATACACTTTGAGAGAAGGTTTGCATTTACACACACACACACACACAACTTTGATCAAGAAATATGCTTAGTACAGTTTATCCTCATGCAAGTTGGAGCAAATACTGTGGCTTTGTATCCCGTTTCTGTTATCCCATCATCTTATAAGTCAAAAACCATCCATTAGATGATGATAACACTTTGTCAAGACTCATATAAAGAGGCCGTTAGGCTTTTTTACATTTTCAACTTTCTTTAGTGTGTAATATTGCTGTTCGAGTATGAAAAAGGTCTGCAAAGTTACAAAGCACAAAGTCTACTCCAAAGGGAGTTATACTGTGTTCCATTTCAAGTGGTGCTCTCTGCAGAGCCAAATGACATCCAGCTCCCCCTCTCTATGTAATCGCTAAATTTGGTCCACAGAGGTGGAGCTAGACTAGGTCAAACTCCACCTCTGTGTGACCAGATGTGTGGAGTTATGTTTAGCGATAAATAGGGTTATGGGTAGGGTTTGGGTGTGTTTGGGATGTCTAGCTCCACCCATTACATCCAACGAAGCGGTGCTGGACGTCAAGCTCCACCCATTGACTCTGCATTGAGCAGCCTTTCTTCCATTTACTTCAGAAGAGGGATGTAGGAGCTGGGAATAACATCACACCTGAGTTGACTGTGTTCCAGTACACAAAATGGATCCAGGCAAACCCTTGTTCTGCTTGCTCTTTCAGAATACAAACACATAAAAAAACAGTATTTTTGATAGATAATGCCGATTAGAAGTGCTAATAAACAATATTTTACTACAGTAAAAAATTAACAGAGGCTGTAGGTGTTATGTCTAATACCATATTTGCTAATTCCCATATTCAGTCATCGCTGGAGGAAGCAGGTTGGAGAACAGCAGCTACTTGTCTGGACGCAGCATGGGCATCATGGGGAGAGAAATATGACACAAGTCTTCCTCAGACAGCATATGTCATACTGTTATCCAACATGAACAGGGTATTAGAGAGACTTATACAGAAAAGAATGATGGCATTCATATATGCAGGCTGAAAGAATGAGCTCTTTATGCGTTTGTTTAAAAATGTAGCAAGGATGTATTTTAAGCTCAAAATAGCATGTGTGATGATTATGTTGATGTCAGATATGTACAAGTATGATATACACTATACCATTCAAAAGTTTGGGGATGGGAGGATTTTTGTATGTTTTTGAAAGAAGTCTCATACTCACCAAAGCTGTGTTTATTTGATCTAAAATAAAGTAAAAACATTAATATTGTGAAAGATTATTACAATTTAAAATAACTCTTTTCTATTTGAATATACTTTAAAATGTAATTTATTCCTGTGATGCAAAGCTGAATTTTCAGCATCATTACTCCAGTCTTCAGTGTCACATGATCCTTCAGAAATAATTCTAATATGCAAATTAAAAAAAAATAATAATAATAATTATATATATATATATATATATATATATATATATATATATATATATATGTATATATACACACACACACACACACTATATTGCCAAAAGTTTTGGGACGCCTGCCTTTACGTGCACATGAACTTTAATGACATCCCATTCTTAATCCGTAGGGTTTAATATGGAGTTGGCCCACCCTTTGCAGCTATAACAGCTTCAACTCTTCTGGAAAGGCTTTCCACAAGTTTAGGAGTGTATTTATGGGAATTTTTGACCATTCTTCTAGAAGCGCATTTGTGAGGTCAGGTAGTGATGTTGGACGAGAAGGCCTGGCTCGCAGTCTCCGCTCTAATTCATCCCAAAGGTGTTCTATCGGGTTGAGGTCAGGACTCTGTGCGGGCCAGTCAAGTTCCTCCACACTAAACTCGCTCATCCATGTCTTTATGGACCTTGCTTTGTGCACTGGTGCGCAGTCATGTTGGAACAGGAAGGGGCCATCCCCAAACTGTTCCCACAAAGTTGGGAGCATGAAATTGTCCAAAATGTCTTGGTATGCTGAAGCATTAAGAGTTCCTTTCACTGGAACTAAGGGGCTCTGTTATTTTAGTTTCTCAGTGTTAAAACCAAAGGTATGTGTTGGCCTACAACTAAATGTCGCCGAACCTCGATTTCTCAATCTTTAGATGAAGCTGAGATAGCTGGAGAAATTGGGAAATCAGATTTTTGATTTGGCATTAAAACAGACAGCTCAGTGAACCCTGAGTGAACATGATACAGATCCAGTGAGATATGGTTTCCAAAACAAAGAAAATAAAGTTATGGTGATGGCATTACAAGTAATATGTCATTGTAAGCATTGAGTAAAACCTGGATTTCTAAGGATTTTGTTTAAATTTATTGAGGATTGAGAGCAAGCACATTTATTGACATATTGAAAGAAAAAAGAAAAAACACTGCATTCTTTTTCACTTTTGAATGGGTTATCCTATTTCAAAGACACAGAGCCAAACCCAGAGAAATACTACACCAGTCCAACAATATCAGAAATATGAATACATAAACCCCATAATTATTATCAAGCCATTTAAACAACAAAGACTGTCAAGCAGCTTCTCAGAATGGGGTCGGGGGCCGCTGCATCTCGATTTTAGCTTGGCTTGATGGATTGGGCATAAATTCTTGTTCAGACAATGAAAATGTGATTGAATTTCAAGCTATGCTTGCCATAAATTTCAGAAGAAATCAACCACAATACTATTTTTGAAAGCACAGACCGAACTGCAGAGTTTGATACATCCAATTTTCTTACAGAGCTGCCGATCTTAGACATCTGTTCAACCATTCATTCAGAATTTTTGCTGGCAAAGGAAAATAAAGCAAACGCTTCGATTAAGAGGTGAATATAAGACTCACAGAGTCACTCGAGCCAAAACCATAAACGCTACCAAGATTTTGATCGGACAATTTAATAAGCTATTGAAGCAAATGTAACACAAACTCTTGTGGTGAACACCAACGTCTCGGAAAAATGGCATTTATCGATTTTATAGGACGTATCGTCTTCTGCATACTCTTGGATGGAGGTCTCTACTGGTTTCTGTCCTAATGAAGGCATATTTGGATAGTGTCACAGAGAAAGAGAGCTGGAATTGTTCCATGGTCTCACATTCTTTGACAAACACACCTTGCTAGCACATGTTACTGAAACAGTGAGCTAATTAGCTTAAACAATAAGGTTTACATTCACCGACGTACATACCTTCAGAGGAGGTAAAGTTTTCAGGCATTACTCTGCACTTCCACTCTTTTTTCCATTCGTATTTATTTTAACAAGGCCATAGAGAACGTTTGGCAGCTGGCACTCCAGATAGTATTTCTCTTTGTTCATATGTTGGCAGCACACTACTCAAACATTTTTAGACGTTTTAGGCCATTCAAATGTTTGGTGTACATGGAGTTTTACTGAATGTCATTTCAAGTCAGCATGGAATCAAAATTGATGCCGTTTACTTTATTGATACACATTCCTGGTTTTATTGTGTATGATTCATCAGTGCATGTTATTCCAAAAGAAAAATAATATTTGTCTTTTTAATTTTTCATCAAAATGTAATTCACAAATTTTCTTTTCATTTTAACATCATTTTGGCTGTGTAGGCTATTGGATAATGTTAACTGATTTTTTTTTTTCATAGCCTTTTTCCTCTAAGTTTGACATCCAGAAAATGTCCAAATACTTACTGTATCTGAGGCAGTAATTATATATAATTATTTTCACACACACAGTGTTGGGGGTAACGAATTACAAGTAACACGAGCTATGTAACCAGGTTACTTTTTGAAGTAACTAGTAAAGTAACGCATTGCTTTTAAATTTACAACAAAATATCTGAGTTAGGCTACTTTTTCAAAAATGCAAGTTTTCCCATTTATTGACTGACAGCTCTCCTGTCCCCATGTTGACAGAAATTGTAAGTGCAGAGGCGTTGTGGGCGCTAAACATGACGCTTCTAGATGATAGACTAAATGTGAGCAGGCCTTTACTCATCTCACTTGAACAAAAACAGATTCAGTATTCCTCAAAATGAATAAAAACAGTGAAATGCAAACTCAAAATAGTATTGCAGTGATTAAATATGTTAAATTACACAAAAATACTTTATGTATTTAATATCACTTTATTAATCAATGTCTTTGCTGCTGACCTTTGATGATCCAGTTCAACTGTACTAAGTAAAAATTACTTTAGATAAACATCACATTTGTGTTTAATTTTTTTGTTTTTATTGCTGTAAGAGTGACGAACTTTCTACTGTCCGGTTCTTCTGCAATCCAGAATGGCTGAAAGGTTTGTTTGAGCTGCGCCCTCTACAGGCATGAATTTGCATTTCCTTCAGCCTGTAGTCTCGCATAGCCAGACCTTCAGATGGACAGCAGAAGGTCTGGACTTTATCAAAGACTATAGAATAACACAAGACGCATCACTCGTATTATTTTGAATGCGAGAAAGTGCAACGCACAATATGACAGAATAAGTCCCGCCTTCTAAATAAGAGCCAATTGCCGATTGGTAAAGTCATCGCGTCACTGCAGCGGCTGTTAGAAGCTCCGGTTCCTATAGAAACAGTCAGACGCGCGCCTCCGAAATGAGACACAAGAGACGCGCATTTAGGACTTCGCATGCGCATTAGCTTGATCCAGCCTGAAAAATACAGTTTTTTGTCATGATTTGAGTGTTTAGAAACAAAATTTATGAGACAGTTGTTGTCAGATTTCATTGGTGATTTCAAATATGAAATTTAATCGAAAGCTTGGCAAACAGCTTTGGAGAATTTAATGTTTCCCCATTCAAAGAGATAGGAGCTGCACTTGCATGCCCGAAAGGCGTTTCAAAGATGGCCGCCGAGTGAAATGACTTGTCTTAAAGGGACTTTGACTCTATTGCAGCTTTCATTGGCCAAGGACCACCCAAGAGGACGTTTGACTGACATGTAACGCAACCAATCACAGTTCGTTTGGTTCCGCGTCATGTTTACGGGCGTGAAAATGTAAAGTCGATGTCCCTACAATAACAGACCTGCGTGCATCTAATAAATTATTCATTCAAGAACGTTATGCAAGTTTACTGCAACAATGGAGCCGTGAACTTCACATACTTTTGCAAATCCAGCGTTTAATGGTAAGCTATAAGAAAAGAAGGTAAGCGTTCATTGTCACAGTTGTAAACACGACGGAGTTCTTCTTCCACGAGGGAGTTTGGCGTCACGGCATTTCTTTCCAGGCGGACCGTTAAAGAACGCGACACACACGTCTCCCGGACATCCTGTAGAGTTCAACCAACCAGATGACGACTTCAAAACTCCTGAAGTGTTTCCAGATAAGTGTGCCATATGAATCAGATGTTCAGACAACGGTCTGTGGGCGTGACGTCTGAGGCTGAGACTATTCAGCCTGAGGCTTATTCATTTCACTTTTAAAATGAATAAGCCTTTACATTTGTCAAAAATAGGGTTTTTGTTTGTTTGTTATTAAAAACCAAGCAAGCAAGCCCATCCCAGATTAGAAAAAGTAACGCAAAAGTTACGTAACACATTTCTTTCCATAAAAAGTTGACTTTATAGGCAGTAATGCAATATTGTAATACATTACTTTTAAAAGTAACTTTCCCCAACACTGCACACATATAATAATAACAATAATAATATATTTTTAAAAAATAGTATATTGTAGTATATATTTGAAACCTTTTATTTAATTTATTATTTAATAATATGTTTTATTTTTTTAAGTGTCCGTGTGCTTACTTTCTATACATTAAACACCATTTTATGATCAAATACAATAACATTCATACATTTCTCTGTGTGACTTAAGAGTCCAGATTATTTTTTGGGTCACTGTTGGTGAGTTATAACCATGTATTTAATCTAAATGAGGCACATATAGTTCATTCTCCCAACAATAACAGACCAGAAGAAGTATCATGTTGCATAACAGACAAATGTGAAGTATGGAGCATAAAGGTCTCTTGACGTACAACAGCAGCATGACCTGTCTTACATTTCACAAAATGTGGCGTCTCTAACCCCTAAAGGTAGTTGAAACAGGTCAGCTGAGACAAATGTGCTTGTTTTTTTTTAAGCCATGTTGTACAAAATGTTACTTTCAATGATAATCAGTCTTTGAAAACCAACACTCGAAATAACTATTGCTATTTCTGTTTACTAGCATCTAAAAGCTGTTGGATACATTTTCTTAAATATTAAAGAAAGAATTCACTCAAAAACAGAAGATTTTCTCACCCCTATGTCTTTCTAAATCTTTAATGGAGCACAAAATGGGATGTCTGTTTTTTACTTGCTTGATTTAAACATACCCAGGCTGACAATGCCTAAATTTCAGAAAGATTTATTGATCTGGAGCAGAAAATTACCATGGAGAAGAAAACAAAGCTTGCAATTTTCTTTCTTGCTTCTCAATAATGGGTCATTGAATCAGATCACTGAATCTTTCTTCATTTAAAACTCTTAACACTGTGATTTTGCTCAGTTTCTCAGCTGTTTAAACTGCATCTCAAAGCATAAACGTGGCGTTAATCATTCTGTGGTTTCAGAGGAAAATGCTGATGCTGTTCTCTCATATGCTACTATGGGTTTGTGAAAAACAGACCTTAACTAACAACAGCTTGTAAGAGGCTGCAGGGGGTGACATCAGAGCTTTGAACAGGAGCCAATCAGCAGTCAGGCGGAGCCTCCTTGTATGAGAAAGTGCAAACTTGTTTAAAAAAAAAAAAACCCACTTTTTTCTTGTTCTGCAGACAGGTATAGGCCTGCTCACAGGGGCTATAAGGGGCCTAAAAAATTGAGGTAACAGCAGCCTACTTTAAGCCTGAAGAGAACGAATGAGCTTTGCTTGCCAAAAGCACCAGATTAATTCAGCTCTATATACAGCGCCGTGTGCACTTAGTGGCTTTGGGATTAGTGTTTTAAGAGCCAACACATGGATGTGGATCACATTTCAAAATTTATGTGCACAGAATTTCATTTTTTTGAGACCAACATTTAAAGTCACCATGAAATCAAAATTGACAATTCTTGTTATTTGATGGAATATTGCAGTATTTGTTAAATATGATTTATTAGTGTACATCATTATTTTTTAAATTTCATTTCACTCGGATATTTGCAACAATAGGTTGGCAGGAAGTGATTTTTTTACATAGGAAAGCACCATGAAATGCCTATGTTTGGCGTCATTTATTGTTGCTCTAATTGACCAAACAGAGAAACCACAAGTAGCTTTTATCATGTACCAAAAGTTGTTGTTCATCAGTGGGGAAAAATGCAAGAAATTGCAAGAAAATGCAGGAAAAAGTGGCTTGTAATCTTGCGTCTGCGGTCGTGAGGAGTTGAGTCATATAATGCTTGTGTGTGCAGTGACCACTTTGACAAAAGATAAATACACCTTGCATATGCAACCACTAACAAAAAAAAGTAGTATGCCTCCATAGTTTTGTATGCTTTCATTTGATTTCTGGAGTAGAAGGATGTCCGTGCCCGGTTGCATAAAGCACCTTAAGTATAACATATATTTTGGAAAACTTCACCATTAGTGTTACACGGAGCGAGCAGGTTCAATCCAAATCTTCTAAAAAGACATGATCGGCCGCTTTATATGATAAACATTTTAATTTAAGTGTTTGCATAAAGATTACGTAACATACCTTATCTGTATTAAAAGGATTAGTTCACTTTAACATGAAAATTACTCCAAGATTTACTCACCCTCAAGCCATCCTAGGTGTATATGACTTTTTTCTTTCTGATCAACACAATCGGAGATATATTATTAAATATCCTGACGCATCCGAGCTTTATAATGGTGAACGGGACCAACGAGTATGAAGCTTAAGAAGGTACATTCATCCATTATAAATGTACTCCACACGGCTCCGGGGGGTTAATAAAGGCCTTCTGAAGCGAAGCGATGCGTTTGTGTAAGAACATATCCATATTTAACAAGTTATAAAGTAAAATATCTAACGTCCACCAAACCGCCTTCTGTATTCAACTTAAGAAAAAAGTGTAACTGCGTAGGACATAGCATAAGCGTTTTGAACTGCAAGAGTTTTACACTTTCTTCATAAGTTGAATACGTAAGGTAAGGGGAAATACCATAGGTAAGGGGAAATCATACCTTAAGTCTCATACTTAAGGGAAAAATTTGAGGTGCTTTACGCAACCAGGCACTGGAGAAGTTTCTTACAGCCTCGATGACAGGCTGACATCGATATGACATCCAAAGTATGTAAGGTAGTACAACTAGATCTCTTTTATTGAATCCAAAAGGTTTTAATTATATTTTGCTACATATAAAGGTATTTTAAAGATTTTGATGTGTCAAAAGGTCATTCAGTTTAACCATCCAAAGGCTGATACAGCCATTTCAATTGTGATTAAAATATCTTAAAATGTAATAAATGTATATATTTTTTATTCTGGCATGATTTTATAACATCATATATTAACAGTGCAAAATGGTATTAAAATTATGTGTAGAAGTCGTTGCTTTGTTATGAGAAAGAATGTCCGGAAAAAATAATTTTATTGATGTCATTCGGAGTAACCAATATAAAGGGACCATTTTGGATCAAGTCATGCATTTAATATCATGTGACAGGATGTGACATCATTCAGACACCTGCACAGGACCACATGGCCATGAAGCAAAGTAACTAACTCTCTTTTAACTATTTGAAAAATTCATGTTTTCACTTGCTCATGCGCATGTCCCGAAACATCAGGTCATTCGGTACAACCGCTATAAAACATGGAAAATGTTATAATATTTTAAAAACTTGTACTAAATATAAAATGTTTGATTGTCCTTTTGCTAACTAGCTAGCACTCTAACAGGCTAGCTAGCTAGATTTCAGCCTGTTAGCATTGTTTGAAAATATCATCCTTCGGTAAAACCGAAATTTTGGTTAAACCAAATGACTTTTTTGGTGACAAATTTTGTCCATCTTGTAAAAAATGACAAAAGCAGCGTTAATTGATTATAAAAACCACATAATCTCATTGTTAACACTTAATAAAACTTCAAAATTAATTATATTTCCATTAGGTTTTTTTATACTTTTAAAAACCTTATTCGCCCTTATACCTCTCTTGTAATAGTGTCTAAACAAGTACATTAAGAACAGAATTCACATTAAAAGTAAGCAAAAAGTACGCGGATGACCTACTACTTCCGGTGAGATTCTGAAGTGTGCATACGATGGACACTTTACTATCCCATGAGGCCATGAGAGCTGGTAGGTCACATGATAATAACAACATGGCGAATGTAGTATGTCCGAATTACATTCTATTACATTCATACTACACACATTAATACTATGTAGAACTTACTTTTTTAGCGGTCGCAAAGGAATTACTTATTCAAAATAAGTATCTACTCAGGAGAGTATGTGATTGCCTTTCACAACTTCTGTTTCATGCCAACTTTAATGAGCTCAGTAGAACATGAATTAAACAGTTGAGAATGAATCATTCTGTATTTTGTATCACACATACATTTTTGTCATGTGGAATGTCTTTTGAGGAAGTTTTCATCTGTGCATTATTTTCAATACATACACATGTAGGTCACTTCTTTTATTATGGACCACATAAATAAATGGTTTGACCCAAACTGTGCTTTAAAGGATTAGTTCACTTTAAAATGAAAATTACCCCAAGCTTTACTCACCCTCAAGCCATCCTAGGTGTATATGGTGTGTATTCAACTTACGAAAAAAGCCTAACGTGTCAGTTACTCTTTTTTTGTAAGTTGAATACGGAAGGCGGTCTGGTGAAGGTTAGATATTTTACTTTGTAATTTGTTAAATATGGATATTTTTCTTACACAAACGCATCGCTTTGCTTCAGAAGGCCTTTATTAACCCCCCGGAGCCGTGTGGAGTACATTTATAATTGATGGATGCACTTTCTTGAGCTTCATACTCGTTGGTCCCGTTCACTGCCATTATAAATCTTGGATGCGTCAGGATATTTATTAATATAACTCCAAATGTGTTCATCAGAAAGAAGAAAGTCATATACACCTAGGATGGCATGAATGTGCCTGTAATGTTTTAAATAAACCTGTCCTGAAGCTGGAAATAGATCATTCACAGGTGTGCAGGTGTTTATACTTCAAACCATCATTTACATCATGTTGAAATAAAGACTTGAACCAAGCTGGGCATCTTTGAGTGCATATTGTAGTGCAGACATCCATAGAACTAGCCTAGTGTCAATGTAGAGGAAATGTTGGGCACAAACTAAACAGAAACAATGAGACTAAACATTTGTATATGAAGAAAAAACAGTAGCTGCATTTAATTTTCACATCTTCAGTCCCTTCTTCTTCAAGTCCTCTTTGGCTTCCTTTATTTGCGCTTGCAGCTCTTTGGCTGCGTCCTCACAGTCATTAAATGTGGCCACACGATAACCGACAGTTGCCAGAGAGTAACACCCAAACGCCACCAGCAGATATACAGGCATTGGCCACGCCATCTCTTTATACTGGGGAGGCAGCTGCAAATCAAGAAGGTCAAAGGTAACGAGTCCCCATGAAATGCCAATCAGTGACACACCAAGGAGCCACTCCAGAAGCTTGGTCATGGTTCAGAGGATTGTGGGACGGTGGAGGGCAAAATTATAACTGAAGAATCCACCTATGAGGATAAATATGCTTCTGTGAGGTTAGATAGTACTGTTTAACATGTATACTTTTAGATGACACACACTGTTTTTCTTTATTAGGCTAATGTCAGAGTGGCCATTTAGATTTGGCAATACATAGAACACTGTACGAAAAATGTACTTATTAATGTGGTTACATTTAATTATTAAGAAACTATTTCTTGCAGTGCTTTAGATTAAAACTGACAGTCACGATAATTTCTATAGCTACTGCTTGAGACAGGCGAAATCGGAAGATAACGAAATAAATAGTACAGAAGAAAAAAAAACAAGAAATACACAGGCGTTTTTTAAAAAATGTACACTGATCCTCACTCGGATTGAACAGCTAGCATGAATGCTAATGATTACAGGAGATTACAATGAAATCTGACAGCCAACCCAACACACATGTAATCGTTTAACTTAGTAACAATGATCAGCTCCTGAACATTAAATAAGTACAATGAAAATGCACTGATGATATCCAAATAAACTCTCACCCACTATCCAAAGCCAGCTCACCACTTTCGAAATAACGCACGTTGATGACGTGGATGCCGAAAAGCATTATGGAACATGTAGTGTACGCCTTCAGACTCGTGCACTACAAACACTACAAGACCATATTCGACTAATTTAAATTTTATAACTGTCTTTTTGACTTTTAAATATTAAATGAAAAGAAAAAACACACATTTATTTTATTTTTTGTATTTATTTTGTATTTGTGCTAACCGTTTGAAACATTTTTTGGAGTTTAGGAAATTTTATTTATTTATTTATGTTTTTTGTTTGTTGGTTGGTTGGTTTTTAATTATAGCCTTAACAAAAAATCTTTAAAATATCTAAAACATCTTAACCCCTATTATACTCTATGCTATGGGCAAATTCTTGCTTTCTCTTAAATAAAGAATAAGAAGTGAGATCTACTGTTTTAAATGCTAAAAAAAATGAATATTTTTAATAAACTGGAAGAGCTATTTATTTATTTATTTGGCTACACTGTAAAAAAGAATTGTTGGTTTAACTTAAAAAAGTAAGTTAACTGGTTACCTTAAAATTTTGAGTTCATTGAAATTAAAAATTTGAGTTAATACAATGAAGGTGATTGGTTTAATCAACAGAAACTCAAAATATTATGTTATCTGAACCACATTAATTATTTAAGTTGATTTGACAAAAGAAAAAATGTTGTGATAACAAATCATGAAAATATTTTTTTACAGTGTACTTACTTAGGCTACTTACTACTACTGCTTGCTTGCTTACTATGTTTCCGTGTTTTAAAACGGTATGATGTTCCTTACATAGCCTATTAAAATAAAAATAAAAAAGAAACCACGTATGTTTTATGCTAAACAGTTGCGCCAATATTTTTGGATATTCGTTCGTCTGTGTGTTTGTTTGACTGATTCAGCTGACTACAGCTTTGTTTAAAATATCTTTAAAAAAATATCAGTCAGTTAATACATAGTATAAGGTCTATTAAACCACGTTTTCCTCAAGTGGGATCCACTCGTTTATCTGTAGTCCTGGCAGGAAATGAAACGCCTGCGCGGTATCAGTCTGAAGCTGTTTTCGTCTCTGTCTCTCTGGCTGTTGGCGGCTTGGCGCAGTTGAGTGTCTTGTGGATGCCGCGGGTGACATCCGCCCATTCAGCACGGATAACAGAAGCGAGTCCATGACCCATCACACCTCCTCACCAGCCAAGAAGGTATAAACATCACTCACAGACAGCACTGAGGCTCCTGAAAAACATCATCCTCACAGCAAACGCGAGGTTATTCTTAGTGATGTTTACACTTGTCAGCGACTGCTTCTTTCAATACTGCAAGTGGTTGTAAAAAAGAAACGTAGCCAAGTATGACATTTGTGTGGAGGTTTGGCACATTTCAGTCAACTATTTTGTTCAGCACTACCTTGATTTTATTAAAACTATTAGCCTATTACCAAACATTTAAGATCATAAATAATTATTCAAATAAAAATACATGCACTATCTATCTATCTATCTATCTATCTATCTATCTATCTATCTCTCGGGACAGTAATGGCTGTGATTCTTTTCGTAATCTGTGTGATTCTTTGCTGCCTGGGTGTTTGCGTAGGAGTACGTGTTCAGTGAGCAGAATGTACACGAAGCACAGTGGGAAAAAAGCAAGTTGGCCGTTCACAGTGTTTGAGACTGCCAGTCCCCTGTTCTCCAGCTCAGGAAACCTGTGATCCAGCAGAGAACAGTTGGCAGACACAACAGAACAGGCTGCACTGAGGCGATGAAGGGAACGAGGGTGTGAGGAGAACAACACAAAGAACTTAAAGAATAAGATGAAAAGATGGAGGTCAAAAGAGGAAGGAGGGATTCAGGGACAAGACTCTTAAAACCTTCTGCGGGTTTTTTTTTTTTTCCCCGAATTTGTAACTTTGTTTGCAGAATGTGGAAGCGTCTTTGGTGAAATGACAGAGAGAAAGTGGAGAAATAGTGAAGACTGGCAGCAGAATGTGAGGAGGGGCTGTTGGCTTTGGTGGGGAGCGCTACAGGTGCAGACTGGTCAGCCGGTGACCTTAATGGTGCATTAAATCCAGATGCTTAAATAGCTTACATGCTTAAACTCTGGTCCCCTGCCACCACCCAGAGAGAAGAGATCTGCACTCTGTGAGTGTGTATGTGTGTGTGTTTGGGTAGGTTTACTTAGCTACACTTTAGGTCCAAAATTGTCCCCAGGCATGAGGTAAATTGCACAAAACCTCACTTTGGGGAAGGACATCCTCAATTTAAAAAAAAAAAAAAAAAAAATTCATAGATAACGTAAATGACAAATACAGACACATATATACACTGATCAGGCATAACATTATGACCACCTTCCTAATATTGTGTTGGTCCCCCTTTTGCTGCCAAAACAGCCCTGACCCGTCGAGGCATGGACTCCACTAGATCCCTGAAGGTGTGCTGTGGTATCTGGCACCAAGATGTTAGCAGCAGATCCTTTAAGTCCTGTAAGTTGCGAGGTGGGGCCTCCATGGATCGGACTTGTTTGTTCAGCACATCCCACGGATGCTCGATTGGATCGAGGTCTGGGGAATTTGGAGGCCAAGTTAACACCTCAGACTTGTTGTTGTGCTCCTCAAACCATTCCTGAACCATTTTTGCTTTGTGGCAGGGCACATTATCCTGCTGAAAGAGGCCACAGCCACCAGGGAATACCGTTTCCATGAAAGGGTGTACATGGTCTGCAACAATGCTTAGGTAGGTGGTACATGTCAAAGTAACATCCACATGGATGGCAGGACCCAAGGTTTCCCAGCAGAACATTGCCCAAAGCATCACACTGCCTCCGCCAGCTTGCCTTCTTCCCATAGTGCATCCTGGTGCCATGTGTTCCCCAGGTAAGCGACGCATATGCACCCGGCCATCCACGTGATGTAAAAGAAAATGTGATTCATCAGACCAGGCCACCTTCTTCCATTGCTCAGTGGTCCAGTTGTGATGCTCACATGCCCACTGTTGGCGCTTTCGGTGGTGGACAGGGGTCAGCATGGGCACCCTGACTGGTCTGCGGCTATGCAGCCCCATGCGCAACAAATGCACTGTATATTCTGACACCTTTCTATCAGAACCAGCATTAACTTCTTGAGCAATTTCAGCTACAGCAGCTCATCTGTTGGATCGGACCACACGGGCCAGCCTTCACTCCCCACGTGCATCAATGAGCCTTGGCTGCCCATGACCCTGTCGCCAGTTCACCACTGTTACTTCCTTGGACCACTTTTGATAGATACTGACCACTGCAGACCGGGAACACCCCACAAGAGCTGCAGTTTTGGAGATGCTCTGACCCAGTCATCTAGCCATCACAATTTGGCCCTTGTCAAACTCGCTCAAATCCTTACGCTTGCCCATTTTTCCTGCTTCTAACACATCAACTTGAGGACAAAATGTTCACTTGCTGCCTAATATATCCCACCCAACAGCTGCCGTGATAAAGAGATGATTAATGTTATTCACTTCACCTGTCAGTGGTCATAATGTTATGCCTGATTGGTGTATATATATATATATATATATATATATATAGTCATGTGAAAAAGTTAGGACACTCTATTGAATTTCATGGTTTTCTGTATCAGGACATAACAAAAAATCATCTAGTCCTTGGCAGGTCTTAAAATTTGGAAAATAAAACCTCAGATGAACAACAACACATGATATATCACACCGTGTCATTATTTATTTAACAAAAACTAGGCCAAACTGGAGAAGCCATGTGTGACAAACTAAGGAAACCCTTATTGTTTCCTTAGGAATTAAGAGGGTAAGTTGCAGTCAGGTGCTGCTAATCAAATACCTCTGATTAATCGATCAACAGCAAGTGTGATCACCTCTATAAAAGCTGAGGTTCTGGCAGTTTGCTGGTCTGGAGCCTTCAGGTGTGTGTTAACACAATGCCAAGGAGGAAAGACATCAGCAATGGTCTTAGAGAAGCAATTGGTGCTGCCATCAATCTGGGAAGGGTTATACAGCCATTTCCAAACAATTTGAAGTCTTTCATTCTACATTGAGGAAGACTGTTCACAAGTGGAAGACGTTCAAACAGACACAAATCTTCCCAGGAGTGGACCTCCCAGCAAATTCACCCCAAGATCAGACCGTGTAATGTTCAGAGAAATTGCAGACAACCCAAGAACTATGCCTCAGACTCTACAGGCCTCACTTAACATGTTAAATGATAAAGTTCAAGACGGTACAATTAGAAAAAGACTGGTCAAGTATGGCATGTTTGGAAGGGTTGCCAGGAGAAAGGTCTGGTCTCTGAAAAAAAAACATGGCAGCACGGCTTAGGTTTGCAAAGTTGCATCTGAACAAACCTCAAGACTTCTGGAACAATGTCCTTTGGACAGACAAGACCATAGTGGAGATGTTTGGCCATAATGCACAGCGCCAAGTTAGGCGAAAACTAAACACAGCATATCAGAACAAACACCTCATACCAAAAATCTAGCATGCTGATGGAGGGGTGATGATTTCTGGCTTATGTAGCCACAGGACCTGGGCATCTCACAGTCATTGAGTCGACCATGAACTCCTCTGTGTACCAAAATATTCTAGAGTCAAATGTGAGGCCATCCGTCTGACAGCTAAAGCTTGGCCAAAATTGGGTCATGCAACTAGACAATGATCCCGAGAACATCAGCAAATCTACAACAGAATGGCTGAAAAAGAAAAGATTAAAGGTGTTGTAATGGTCCAAAGAAGTCCAGATCTCATCCCGACTGAAAAGCTGTGGCGAGAGCTGTGCATAAACAGATGCCCACAAACCTCAATAAACTGGAGCAACATTGTAAAGAAGAGTGGGCCAAAATTCCTCCAGAGCGATGTGAGAGACTGATAAAGTCATACAGAAAATGATTACTACAAGTTATTGCTGCTAAAAGTGGATCTATAAGCAATTGAATCATAGGGTGTGGCTTTATTTTTGCTAAATAAATAATGACAAGGTGTGATATTTCATGTGTTGTTGTTCATTTGAGGTTTTATTTTCTAAATATTAAGACCTGCCAAGCACTAGATGATTTTTTATTATATCCTGATACGAAAAACCATGGAATTCAAATGGGTGTCCTAACTTTTTCACATGAATATATGCTGATTTGCTGCTCAAGAAACGTTTCTTATTATTATCAATGTATAAACAATGAAAACAGTTTAATATTTTTGTGGAAACTGTTATACAAGATTATATAAGATACCTTTAGATTCTTTGATTAATAGAAAGTTCAAAAGTACAACAATTATTTTGAAATTTAAATATTTTGTTACCATTTAATCGTCTTTTCTGTCACTTTTGATCAGTTTAATCAATGTCCCCTTGCTGAAAAAAGTATTCACATCTTTAAAATAATCTTACTAATAATATATAAAAATTATTTAGATTTAGATTTTAGATGTCCCCTATATTTTGAAAAAGTTTTGTTTCTAAAAATATTTTATTTTCTATTTAATTTATTATTTGATCATTTATCAATTATCTGGTCCCTTTAGACAACTAAGTAAGTGTGTGTGTGTGTGTGTGTGTGTGTGTGTGTGTGTGTGTGTGTGTGCGCGTGTGTCCGTGTGTGTGTGTCTGTGAAACCCTACATTATGGGGACAAAATGTCCCCACAAAGATGGCAATATCCGCAATCCTTGTCCTTGTGGGGACATTTTTTGGTCCCCATGAGGAAAATAGCTTATAAATCATAATTTATAAATCAGAAAGATGTTTTTTTTTGTTTTTTTTTTTAAATGTAAAAATGCAGAAAGTATTCTGTGATAGATTTAGGATTGGGGGATAGAATATACAATTTGTACAGTGTAAAAAATCATTATGTCTATGGAATGTCCCCATCAAACATGAAAACCCAAAGTGTGTGTGTGTGTGTGTGTGTGTGTGTGTGTGTGTGTGTGTGTGTGTGTGTGTGTGTGTGAAACGCCAGTGGTGGAAAATGTCCTTGAAATGATCACTGTTAACCTAAGCAACAATAACTAAGCAGGATGTAGGATCACCGGAGACCTGATGTGTAAAAAATGTTATTAATATCTAGGAGGAGGCAAAGAGGAAGAAAAAGAAGGTGAAAGTGAAAATGTACCTTCATTTAGGGTTTGAAAGGAGAGCACTGTGGACACTCCATGGCTCCAATGTGAGCTGCTTAGATGGGGCAGACAAAATATGATTTAAAAGGAACAATTGCAGATAAGTGTGTTTATGAGAGAGAGAGAAAGAGAGGGAGGGAGGGAGACAATAGTGCCTGGCTCACAAACAGGAACCCTCTGTTTCCTGTGCCTGAGATCTCGGTCTCAGTCTACTCTCTTTTTCACACACACACACACACACATTCGGTCAGAGAGATAGACTGACCATCTGAGGTCATGCAATGACAGTACGTTTTGTTGTGCAAATTGCATGAAGCAATTATGTTATCTATTTAATAAATAAGTCTAAATAAATGCATCACATTAGTGGCGCTTTCTGATGCATCTCTACAATATTTCTCATATGATTAGGGATTTGTACACGCCTAAACTATAAGTATTAAAGTCAATTTGAATTTTTCTTTTCTTTGCAGTGACGTGCACTGATGAATCTTTCACATGCATTTAGAAAGTAAATCACTTTTGATTTCATGTTGACTAAATTTTGGTCACACCATAGCAACAGACCTGAGGTCCATCGGCGAGTTTTGCATGGGCAAATACTTGTCAGATTTTCTTTAGAAATGTGAATATCACTTATTATGTTTGGCCGATATTCTTAAATATTTTAACTGATCTAACATACACAGATGTGATTTTGATGGAATGTATCTACCCTATTCAGAGTCGACCTGGCTGGATCTGCCATCATTTTCCAGTATCTGTGTATGTTGGAGGAATGATCCCATCATTCTTGTCTTCAGTATGAAAACCATTCCTCAGTTAGGCTCAGTCCCGGCCAAATCCTGACACGGACAGTCAAGATGTCTTGGTGACTTAGCAGTGTGTTTTTGGTCAGTGCTTTGATCTCTTCTGCGGTGGGTTTTTAGGCATTTTGTTGATAGTTTTTCATACAAGTCAAACGCTTCATTAATGAAGACAACTGAGCAAGGGACAGCTGGACTCATAAATATTCACAGTATGGGGGAAATATAAACAGCATAAATTCTAACCTGACGTTCTGTGCCTAAATACAAAGTCAGAAGGTGTATGAGAGTGTAAGCAAGGGATCTGTGCCCTTCCTGTCAAAGTCCACCTGTTTCTGCTTCTGCCGTGGAAAAAGACCAGAGAGACACAAAGGATGGAAAGAAAGACATATGGAAACAGGAATGTGCTTTTCTCAATCGCTGTCAGCAGTTCTCTGGTCTATTTTAGAGCCCCACCAGGCATCTGTTTCTGCACAATTACAATATTTGTACATTGTAAGCAAAAGTGAATTTTATGGGGTGAATGTTTTGTTTTGTCTTATATAAATATATAAATAATATATATATATACACACACTGGTGGTCAAAAGAACCATTATTAATATTTAAGGACCCAATCAACATATTAGAATGGTTCAGGAAGGATCATGTGATACTGAAGACTTTTCAAAAACATGAAAAAATCACTAGTGCACTAGTGCTACCAACTTTCTCGCACCAGCACGATTTGGTCGCACCTATTTTTTCTTTATTTTTTTTGCTACAACATGAGAGTAATCAATGCATGCTGATGAATAGTTGTTTTAATCTGCATAGCCTAGTTTTGCACTGATGTAAAAAGACTGACAGTGACACACGATCTCATGTTGTTTTAATCTTTTAACTATCAAATGAAAACCATCAAAAAAACTATTAAAAAAAACACAACATCTACAACATTTTTAAAAACATCAAATATTAGATCAAATTAGCACATAAGTCAATAATTTTATCCCTTAAAACTCATCTTTGATCACCAAAATGACATATTTAAAAAAAAAAATCCTGTGGAAAAAAAATGTCTTCATGCCTTAAAATAGCTTGAAAGTAACTCTACACCTTTGCTTCATTTAGTATTTGTGGATCTATGAATATGCTAATTAGCCCCGCCTCCACTCACTCGCACAAGCTCAGAGATCCACTCGGTCAACTTACTGAGGTAAACGCTGCACAATGGTATCGCGTTTTACAACGTTGGACACATAACGGTAATTAATATGATTAGCCTTTTGCTTGACTACGTTAACAAACAGCTGCTAATAATGTGTTGCTAATGTTACACAAACCATGTTCCCGTTCGCCATCTCAGTCAGACAGCTGCCTTCTAAAAAAATCAGTATCCTTAGAAACGCTTAAACAACTCAGAACATCAATGAAGAACGGTATATAGTTCATCTTAACATTGTACATCATATAGCCGCTATAGTGCTAAATCTACCCGATTTTTTCACATCAACAGAAAAATATACCGGGATAACCTGGTTTCTCTTGAGACTCCCCTGCTTCAGAGCGGTCATAGTTAATGATATGCTAAAGCCCGCCGGCACATTGACGTGATTGGTTACAAAGTAGTTTGTAATGTGAGAAACACCAGCAATTTCAAACCACGTTTTTGAAACTGTCTTTAGATCACTGCAGTTTTAAACAGAAAATACTCGGCAATGGTGTTGACTTATGAATTTGCACATGGTTTGTCTTAAAGCATGTTAAAAACACCTCATAGACATATAAACAACATTAAAAACTTGATTTTCACCACAGGGGGACTTTAAAAGCGGATGTTTAGGAAATTGCTGTGGCAAGTTTTTTTGCCATCTAGTGGTTTAGAGGAAAATAAAATCAAAGGCACCTTTTACCCCGGGGCGCCTTTAGCCCCGTTTTCCCCTAGGCCTATATATAATTTCTCTCTCTCTCTCTCTGGGCGATTTGGGAAGAGATTCAGTCAGAACTGATGTCCTGCGCTGTAGAAGCGCACATTTGAACTGTAACATGTTGATCTACCCGGCGGGACATAAGCTGGCATACACTTGCTGCATGTCTCATAAAACATTCAAAAATGTAAACGTCCGGGAGAAAGGGAAGAGCAGACATATGGATAGATCTGAAAAAGCGTGACGACACAAAAGAGAGCTCTATTCAGTGCACAGAAAAGCTGCCTCTCAGACGTCAGAGTATGAGTACTGAATTGAGCTGTCTTTCGTGTCTGAACGGAAAAATACACACAACATTATGTCAAAATGTCCGTTTTGTAGAATATTCACGTATACAAAGTCAGTTATGTCTTAAGAAAACGTAAACAGTTTTGAGAATATTGGATGTGCATCAGTGTAAAAAATGCAAGGGCTGGTAGGCAGACACCCGCTGCATCTGAAAACTTAGACAGCTGACTTTTTGCCTCACTGCCCTATCAGGCAATGACTTTGTAGGCAGCGTTTGCGCACAAAGGCACCTCACGAGAATGATTTCGGACAGACTTCTGAGGCAGCGTAGCTGTTTAATGATCTACAGCAAAATAGCGCAAGCTAACTAAGCGAATATTTAAGCACTACAATAGTACATTTACACACAACTTCAGACGCCATCTTTATTTTTTTTTAGCTCAACTGTCACAGAATGAAAAGCACAGGATTGTGGGATATCAAAGGCAGCAAAGGATACATCTATGCTGCCTTCAAAAATCAATCAGATGAAGGTTTCTCAGGAGACAGGAAGTGAAGCTAACTTTGGATTCAGACGTGCCTTGATGCCTTCCTACTTTGGAATGCGTACTCCGAAGGCAGCATTTTTAAGTTTTCGGATGTAGCTACGATTGAGTGCGTGACCATGCACTCGCACAAAAGCGACCACGTCAAATTTTAACTCGCACATTCTCAAAAAATGGTCGCAGTCTGGAGCCCTGTCAAATAAATTTTGATCAAGTAAATTAACCCTGCTGATCATAATAGACTTCGTTCTAAAACATTAAAAATGTTACAGACCCAAACACAAAAAATGACTTTTATATATAAAATATAATGAGTTATATATTTATTTATTTAAAAAAAATGTAATAAGGAAAATTCCAGAAAAATTATATTAAATAAAATTAAATTAAACACATTGCCTTAATGAATCATAAGACGTTTCCCAGAAACTTTTAAAAAACAGGAAATATTACTCTCAGTTCCTGCAGACACATTTTCTACACTACAAAAAATAAAAACAGAAAATGTTTCTCCCAGGACATTTTACGGAAATTTCTGTTGACCCTAAACACAACACAGTGCAATGCGTAATTCAAAATACAAGTGCAATACATGTACAAAAAAAAAAAAGGAAAATTCCTTCATATTTATACAGTACATTGTGTCATATTTTTACAGACTTTTTTACAGTGTGCTTCACGATTGGCTCACCATCAACATCTGTACAGAAATAAATCACCTGTCTCAGCAATATTATTTGTGTCCTGCTCTTTGCACTACTTAAAACTTCCTTTTAAGAAAGCTTCATTTTACCTAGCTTTGTTAGATTTCTAAGACTATAACAGTTTTAAGGAATAACTGCATGTTTTGCTACCAATAGCTCTTCAAACCAAAAGAACACCTGGTTCTGGTGAAATGTTTTAAATTAAAAATAGCTGTTCTTGTAAAGCTTCAGTCTATGTTGTAAACTGAGTTGACATTGAATTGATAAAATATAAACATGTGAATGTTTGCTGTTTCAAATGTGTATCTTCACAGTGCATTGTTTCATATTCAGACAAATACTGCATTCAGGGACACTTGGAGACCCTTATTGTTTTTATTGTTTGTTGGTGAAACTGAGGTCAATCCCTGTGCTAGCAACAGTATAATGCCATACTACTGACATTTTGTTTTAATTATGCATACCATACATACAGTGCATCTGTATATAACTCTAAGAATGGCCAACATCTCTAAAGCTCTGTTTGAAATTACATTGACACTGAAACTTCAGTTTCAGACCTGGCTTACATCCAGAGATATGACAGTTAGCTTTGGTATAGGACTATGGTTTAGTAGCCTACTAAAAATCAATCACTTTGCATATTGTGCTCTCTATTGTAAACTATCGTCACTCCATAAATGCTACATGAGCAAAAGTCATTCTCCTATAGTATAAAACCGGTGTACTTGGCTTTTAAATCTGTCAGATCAAAGTATGAAACTTTTGTGTAGAACCCTAGAAACGCTTTGAAGTCACAAATGTTTCAAATCTGCGTCATTCTGACCTCACAAACAAGTATACGAAAGCCTATGTTTCCATACTTGATCTCTGTAGGAGTCCCAGAGTGTCATTTGAGCATGTAAAATGCCCCAGAGAGCAGTTTTATTTTGTTATTGAATATAACTCGATATGGCAGCATGTCTATTGAGAGCTCTTTTCTTCTGGTCATTTCACGCAGAGCGAACAAAACTACAGCCTTCCTATGTGACATACATTGGGATGGAAATGCTTAGGGCTTTTACAAATCCTTTTAAAAGGAAAATCTCATTCTTAGATGCTATAGGCCAATCAACTGATTCCATTACTTAGTGGCTCTGTGAGAGCTTATAGTCATGCCAGGTCTCTGTTCCCTCTCGTAACTCATGCCATGTCTGTGTGGTCCAGGGTTATGAAGCTTGCTTTTATAAAACAATAAACTAGACACTGTCATATTTATTTTAGCAAGGACAATTCTGGCCCATCCCCTTGTTTTGACTGGCATGAGGTCTCGCCATCTCAGAAAGTGATGTTAAAATGGAAAAGGCGAGTTGGAAACAGAAGTGAAATGGAATGAAAAGAAAAATCCTTGAACAAAAAGTATTCAGGAAAATATATTAGTCTAAAATTTCAATGTGTTGGGTGTTCGGCCATTCTTGACTTAAAGGGATAGCTCACTCAAAGATGAAAATTATCCCAATATTTACTCACCCTCAAGCCGTCCTAAGTGTATATGACTTTCTTCTTTCAGTCAAACACAATCGGAGTTATATTAAAAAATATCCTTGCTCTTCCAAGCTTTATAATGGGAGTGAAAGATACCATTTTTTTGAAGCCCAAAAAAGTGCATCCACCCATCATAAAAGTAATCCACATGACTCCAGGGGGTTAATAAAGGCCTTCTAAAGCAAAGAGATGCATTTTTGTAAGAAAAATATCCATAATTATAACTTTATAAACTGTAATCACTAGCTTCTGGTAACGTCCGTCCGCACGTTCTCGAGGGAGTCGAGTTCTGACATAAGACGTAGGTGTCAGGTCAAAGTTCACTCTTCCGCCGGAATTGACTCGCATACGGAAGCCAGTGATTCTAGTTTATAAAGTTATAAATATAGATATTTTTCTTACAAAAACGCTTCGCTTCAGAAGGTCTTTATTAACCCCCTTGAGCCGTATGGATTACTTTTATGATGGATGAATGCGCTTTTTGGGCTTCAAAAAAATGGTACCATTCATTTCCATTATAAAGCTTGGAAGAGCCAGGATATTTTTTAATATAACTCCGATTGTGTTTGACTGAAAGAAGAAAGACATATACACCTAGGATGGCTTGAGGGTAAGTAAATTATGGGATAATTTTCATTTTTGAGTGAACTATCCCTTTAATTTGCACACATTGGCATTTACATATATTCTGAATATTACAATTAAGAATGTAATTTTACTATAACTATTTAATATATATAATATTAATATACAGGTGCTGGTCATATAATTAGAATATCATCAAAAAGTTGATTTATTTCACTAATTCCATTCAAAAAGTGAAACTTGTATATTATATTCATTCATTACACACAGACTGATATATTTCAAATGTTTATTTCTTTTAATTTTGATGATTATAACTGACAACGAAGGAAAATCCCAAATTCAGTATCTCAGAAAATTAGAATATTACTTTAGACCAATACAAAGAAAGGATTTTTAGAAATCTTGGCCAACTGAAAAGTATGAACATGAAAAGTGTGAGCATGTACAGCACTCAATACTTAGTTGGGGCTCCTTTTGCCTGAACTACTGCAGCAATGCGGCGTGGCATGGAGTCGATCAGTCTGTGGCACTGCTCAGGTGTTATAAGAGCCCAGGTTGCTCTGATAGTGGCCTTCAGCTCTTCTGCATTGTTGGGTCTGGCATATCGCATCTTCCTCTTCACAATACCCTATATCTATGATTTTTTATGGGGTTAAGGTCAGGCAAGTTTGCTGGCCAATTAAGAACAGGGATACCATGGTCCTTAAACCAGGTACTGGTAGCTTTGGCACTGTGTGCAGGTGCCAAGTCCTGTTGGAAAATGAAATCTGCATCTCCATAAAGTTGGTCAGCAGCAGGAAGCATGAAGTGCTCTAAAACTTCCTGGTATACGGCTGCGTTGACCTTGGACCTCAGAAAACACAGTGGACCAACACCAGCAGATGACACGGCACCCCAAACCATCACTGACTGTGGAAACTTTACACTGGACCTCAAGCAACGTGGATTGTGTGCCTCTCCTCTCTTCCTCCAGACTCTGGGACCCTGATTTCCAAAGGAAATGCAAAATTTACTTTCATCAGAGAACATAACTTTGGACCACTCAGCAGCAGTCCAGTCCTTTTTGTCTTTAGCCCAGGCGAGACGCTTCTGACGCTGTCTGTTGTTCAAGAATGGCTTGACACAAGGAATGCGACAGCTGAAACCCATGTCTTGCATATGTCTGTGCGTAGTGGTTCTTGAAGCACTGACTCCAGCTGCAGTCCACTCTTTGTGAATCTCCCCCACATTTTTGAATGGGTTTTGTTTCACAATCCTCTCCAGGGTGCAGTTATCCCTATTGCTTGTACACATTTTCTACCACATCTTTTCCTTCCCTTCGCCTCTCTATTAATGTGCTTGGACACAGAGCTCTGTGAACAGCCAGCCTCTTTTGCAATGACCTTTTGTGTCTTGCCCTCCTTGTGCAAGGTGTCAATGGTCGTCTTTTGGACAACTGTCAAGTCAGCAGTCTTCCCCATGATTGTGTAGCCTACAGAACTAGACTGAGAGACCATTTAAAGGCCTTTGCAGGTGTTTTGAGTTAATTAGCTGATTAGAGTGTGGCACCAGGTGTCTTCAATATTGAAACTTTTCACAATATTCTAATTTTCTGAGATACTGAATTTGGGATTTTCCTTAGTTGTCAGTTATAATCATCAAAATTAAAAGAAATAAACATTTGAAATATAATATACAAGTTTCACTTTTTGAATGGAATTAGTGAAATAAATCAACTTTTTGATGATATTCTAATTATATGACCAGCACCTGTATATTATTAATAATATAAATAAAAATAATATAAAATTATATTTTAATATTCAGAATGCTATATTCAGAAAATAAGTCAAGCCTTTCAAAAGCCTATAAATCTTCAGCATGCTTTTAACACATTTCAGCTAAAAGCATTATTACAATCAATAGTCGAACACATGTGGAATTATATCTCAACTACTTGTACAGTTAGCTTGCTATACCCAAACATGAAGTGACAGCATGCATAAACATACAGTATACCAAAAACCAATAAAACCTGGCCTGCTTTTCATGCCCTTTTAAATACAGCTATTGACATCATCGTTAATTGGCACATGCTGAGCAGACAGTTATTTCTAGCGTCAGTTAGCTCACGAGACATCGGTTTTAATGAGCTAATGTAGGACAGACCATAGTGACCTCCATGGGAGTTCACCAGTGCTTTGCATTGAGGCGGGAAGAAACCTGGCACAAAGGAGATGGGGGGAGTCTTGAGACAGACTTACTCTTACAATGGGATTTGATTGGTTGACAGTTGCATCCAGTGTTTGTGTTGGTGCTGTGACCCAGTTTTGAACCGTGTTGGTCATCGAAATGCCCTCTGATGAATTGATTAAAAACAAGCATATACATAACATAACATAAGACAAGCATTAATTATATAAAAAGTTTAATAAATGAAGTCAGTTTGCGTCTTCAGCAGTGAGGCCATAACCTGTAAACATTAGTGACAGCACTGAGTGTGAGTTTGAACTAGCTGTTCATCTCTGCAGGACAAAAGCGTCTGTGTGTCTTTATGGTATGAATGATGGAAAAAGGTCAGCGGAGTCTAAGTAGACATTCTTCGTCACGGTAAAATGTGTTTATAGAAATAAATAAATGATCGATGGTTTATTGTTCGAGCTGTCCCAAAAATGTTAGAGTAGTTTGCCAAAAATGAAACCCTTATGTCATTCCAAACCTGTAATATTTGCTTTTTCTGTGGGCTATTTTTTTATTAAGTAGTTTTTTTTGTTTTTTTTTAAAGTTTTGTTGGGTTGCTTTCCTTAGTTCACCCTGTAGATGTCTGACCCTAGAACTTTATTGACGTTCTACGTCTCTCCCTAGCTTCTTCTTGCATCTGTCAACCTTTGACCTTTAACCCTACAGGAGTGTCAAGGAGGAGAAAAGAAGCATGTGTTGACCGTGAAACAGATACCATCACTATTTTCTCTCTCTCTTATTTTCTCTCCTATATAAAGGTCAACTGTTCTGACCTCTCCAGCTTCATCTTATCGCCGTCTCCATCTGCTTTCTATCTCTCTCCTGATGTTTATCTGTCTCACTCTCTGTCATTTCGTCCTTCTCTCCTGGACCAGTCTCCCCCCATATGTGCATATGACAGTGTGCCCTCAGCGTTTACTTGTTTATCTCTTTTTGTCACATCGCTTTTTGTCTTTCTGTCCCTGATTCATTCCGTGTCTTAGTGACCATTCAGTACAGTGATGTATGCACAGCTGTTCTTGACAGAGCGCTAGAAAAACATGTGTTTTCTTTACAAACCCCCTGTTGACAATGTGACTCGCCTCGCCTTTTTGCTTTTTATGGGATCTGGAATTTTTACAGCCACGGTGCGTTTGACAAGTGTTCAGAATAATGCTGAAATTCATGGTAAGATAAGTAGAAAACTTAAAGAATAATAAATTGTAGTCACTTCAGCATGTCTCGCTGTAGTTCAAATCCAGGTATGAGTGCAGCTGGTCTACATATTTGAAACAATATTGATAATTACATTTCTAAAACATGTTATCTCACCTAGGACTTATCTATTTGTCTATATATTAGGGGTGTAACAGTACACAACATGACGGTTCCGTACGTACCTTGGTATTGAAGTCACGGTTCGGTACAGCAGGGGGGAGCAAAACTAAACATAAAATTGCTTCTTTTTTTTATTAAACAGTGGTTTATTAACTAAGTGATAACTTGATAACTAAGCGAATATTTATTACTACAATAGTAATTTCTCGCTAGAAATGACATCACAAGTGGAAAATACGGAGCCCCGCACATGATGACGTGCGCACGATTTACTAATTCGTTAGCTTGATTTACTAAATCGTGCGCACGATTTACTATTTCGTTCCCTCGATTTATAAATCATGCGCATGATTTATAAATCGAGGGAACGAAATAGTAAATTGTGCGCACGTTTTAGTAAATCGAGGGAATGAATTAATAAATCGTGCGCACGATTTAGCCTACTATTTTTTTCCTGCATGTCATGTCCGGGGCTCCGTAGGAAAACAGTCAAAAACATACATTTACACACAAACTGACCACAAACCGCAACTTTCAGATGCCATCTTTATTTATTAGCTCAACTGTCACAGAATGGAAAGCACAGGATTGTGGGATATCAAAGGCAGCGAAGGATCTACGCTGCTGATCAGATGAAGTCATCTCATGAGACAGGAAGTGAAGTTACCTTTGGATTCGGACGTGCCTTGATGCCTTCCTACCTTGGAATGCGTCCCACGAAGGCAGCATTTTTCAGTTTTTGGATGCAGCCCTAGATCGTCTGTTCTTCTTCTGCACTTTTTCCTGTTGTGACAGTTATCAAACAGCATTGCATTACCGCACACGCCCCCTTCTGGATCGGAGTTTGAATTGCCTGTGAATGACTGTATTTGTCGTCTAACTGCATGAACCGCACCGTGATGTCCGTACAGTATGGTTCGGAACGAATACATGTACCGTCACACCCCTACTATGTATATATAAAATTAAATGAATTAATATATAGCACAAATAATAATTATAAATCAATTAATTAATTATGTAAATATATAATTATTTATATATTTTACATTAATTATAGTTATAGATTATATTTATTATAGTACATATTTATTATAGTTTATATTCATCTTAACACGAATTGTATGGATATTCTAAAGGCAATGACAGATGGCAACAGACACTTCTTTGGGTTTTGTCGGATCAGTGTGTTACCCCTGTCAGAGTCTGTCGGAGCTTGTTTTCGCTGATTGAACATGCTGAATCTGTGTTAGAATGTCTGAGAGAGACGTGCTGTAATCTGGAGATCGGTCTGCGTCTGTCGGTGCAGTGTGAAATGGCCTGAAAAATTATAAATGTGTGTGTATATATATATGTGTGTGTGTGTGTGTGTGTGTGTGTGTGCGTGCATGCGAACTGTGATATTCATTCTCATACAACCACGTTTTTATATTTTCATGCAGTTTTAAGCAGTTGAACACCACTGAACGATTCCTGTTATTTTACACCATGGGAACAGTGTTAACCTGCTCGCAGTGAGTTATGGGCCCACATTAGGCGTCTGTCTGAGGTTACACCTTTACTCCATCAGCAACTAAAATCCAATATGACAGACTGTTCAGTAAAACGCATACAATACAAGTAAAAAGCAATGCAAAAAAAAAGGATATAAATGATTAAAATAATCAGTCTTTAGACATATACAGGTCTCTCTCAAATTGTCAATAGGTTAACATTCAGGTTAGTTCAATCAAAAATAAAAATTATGTCATTTATTACTCACCCTCATGTCGTTCTACACCCGTAAGATCTTCGTTCATCTCTGGAACACAAATTAAGATATTTTTGATGATATTTTTTGATTCAGTGAGGCCTTTATTTCCTAGCAATGTCACCGAACCTCTCAATATCCAGAAAGGCACTCAAAACATATTTAAAATAGTTCATGTGAGTACAGTGGTTCTACCTTAATATTATAAAGCGACGAGAATACTTTTTGTGCGCCAAAAAAACAAAATAACGACTTTTCAACAATATCTAGTGATGGCTGATTTCAAAACACTGCTTCGAAGCTTTACAAATCTTTTGTTTCGAATCAGTGGTGATTCACTGATTCGAAACAAAAGATTCGTAAAGATTTGAAGCTTCATGAAGCAGTGTTTTGAAATCGGCCATCACTAGATATTTGTTGAAAAGTCATTATTTTGTTTTTTTGCACACAAAAAGTATTCTCGTCGCTTTATAATATTAAGGTAGAACCACTGTACTCACATGAACTGTTTTAAATATGTTTTGAGTGCCTTTCTGGATCTTGAGAGGTTTGGTGACATTGCTGGCAATAGAGGCCTCACTGAGCCATCAGATTTCATCAAAAATAGTTATAGTAATAAATGACATTATTTTCATTTTTGGGTGAACTAACCCTTTAAAGGGTTCATGACATGAGAAATCAAATTTGCCTTGATGTTTTGACATATAAGAGGTCTTTGTACAATTAAAACATCCTGCAAGTTTCATAGCTTAAAACGTCCTCCTTATTATAAACAAAGCATTTGCTTAATCAAACTCCAAAAACGCCTCATTTTGATATTGCGGGATCTGTGACATCACACGGGCAAACATTTGAATATGACTGCCTCCAGAGCAAGACATCGTCAAACAGTTATACATCGTCGCACCATAGGCCCCGCCCACTGGCGTTCAGTCATTTAATGGCTGACATTCGCCTACACTGGATGTGAGCGTCGCATCAAAAGCAAATAAAACCCATTATAATCACTGATGCTGTCTACAATACTTTGTCTGTAAATGACAATACTGTTGTGTGTAGTGTTGATAGTTTCCTATGCAACGACATTAGCCAATTATATCAGTGGCCTTTACTGACAATCCTTAAAAGGGCCGCCCCTTAAAAACCGACCATTTCAGACAGAGGATCAGAATAAGGGTTGAAAATAATCATTTTCCCACATATATATATATATATATATATATATATTTATTTTATTATTTTTTTTTGTGCAAAAAAAAAAAAAAAAACTTAATTAACATTATACATGCAACCTCAAGGTACATATTAAAATAATAATAAAAAATCCATGTCATGACCCCTTTAACTCAGTGCTATACAGCTGATTAAGGTTTATTAGGGAACCAAGCTAAAAATAAAACAGATGCACAGCTGAGACATAACTTCAAAACTTGATGCTTCCAGATGTGATCCAAGACATTTGGAACAAAATGGAAATACCGAACAGATGCTGGTCAAGATCCATAGGGATGCATTATACTGTATTTGAGATGATGTGAAACTTGCCTTTGCTAGAGTCTACCTTAGACAGCCAATCAAGGGGGTGGTAACTTGGCATAACTGAATATATGACTAACATACTCCCATTAAATCTGGTTGTGTTTGCTCAGAATGTTTGCTAATGCCACTAGTGAATTTGATTAGTATTCCAATGCTGGAATGTGCTTCTGGTCTATTGAATACTCCTTAAGGGAGATGCCAGGCAAAACACATCTATTTATAAACCCTGATTCATCGTTGTGATATTCACATTAAGGCTAGTGAACAAACCTTTATAATTACAATGCATTTTATAACCAAATTCTTTAAATTTATGTATTTGAAATGGCTAAACACACTGAATGGTGAAATGGCTAAACACACTGAATGGTGACTCCCTTTTAGACAAAGAACAAGAGAGACTTCAAATCAATGATTGATGCTTCATATGTGAATGTGAAAACAAGGTTAAGGTGGACCCTGCAGCATGCTTTTAACATTCATGCTGTATCCAGACATGCCTAGCTCATTTTCAGATGTCTGAAATGGCTTATTCAGAGGAGAGAACACCTGGAAGGCGCGACACACTGGTACTAGACTTTTTTCATAGTATATGATCTAAAATTGATGATAAACCATGGGTCACTTATGATGCAGAACCAAACAGGTGCTCTATGAAAATGAGTTTCATATGATGTGCTGTCTGGCTAATTCACCAGCAATTAGTCGCTCAGCTGTTATTCTAATATTAGCGTACAATGGAATGGTTTTCCACAGAATGGAGCAGGGCAGATTACATTTGCACACAGTTAGGCCAAACACAAAATGTGGTGCAAGTTTAACAAATGGAATGTTTCTATTGAGGTCAGTCACACTTTAGTCTTGCTCAGACTGCTGAAAACCTAGGCAATGATCCTCAAAAGCTTCTATTTATCTGTGGGGATTTACTAATAGCGGGACAGATGGGATTGCTGAGTGGGGAGGGTGAAGAGTTGAAACAGTTAAACGTGGCCGATCCCTCCACTCCAGCGCTCTGTCCGGCACACGAGAGGATCCATATGGAGACAGGAGAGTATTAGTGTAACGCTCATGTATACAGAGGGGGAAGGGAGTCGGGCGACAGCTTTACCTCTCAAATCTTCTTATCAAGTAATGAAACTGGTTGATTTTGATCACCCTGATTCTCGTTTTATGTGGGACGAGGATCTCGCGAGTTAATAGTATTGCACTTTTCTAATGCATTCCTTCCAGTGGTTATTATGGTGAAATTGCTTATGTTGATTGCTAGTGGCTTTAAAAAGATGAAAACATCCAGATTTCCTGTCAAAGGGCAGGAAAGGTTTTCAGTTGCCAGGGTTAGGTTATAGAGGGGACCGGGGCAAGTTGTCACACTTTTTTTTACTACAGTGAATATTTCTAAGTATGGGTTTATTTTTGAAAGTCAATTTCTGTATAGAGAACAGACTTAAAGTCTTGGCTACAAAAAAATTATTGAACATCTTCAATGTTATTTCCCAGTAAAAGTTGAAAGTTTCGAAATGGGTGATTGAAAATGGGTGATTTTTGACTTTTTAGTTACTGAGATATAGATTTTCCCAGTGTGACAATTGCCGTCTCTGGACTGTCTATTTACACTAAAGTGCAAATAGCGTCCCTTGTTGGCAAACGCTATTTACACTATCTCCGCCCACCAATGTCTGATTGGGCCACTCAAGTTTTAAAACAGACACACAGAATTCAATGTCTTCAGTGGTGCAGCAGTAGCGAGTAAAGCTCGCAGACTTGACTTTTAATGCGATCGACGCAGGTTCGAATCCGCCTTTTGCCAAGGTCGCATTTATTTTCAATAAAAATGAAAATAATATTCTAAAAGTGGAAATAAACTGCGAACGAGTGTAAAAGTCTTTATTGGGTATGGTTAGGGGAAGGTGTAGGGAGGGTTTTTATTCTCCCAATAAGGCAGCATCCATTTAATAATTTTAATAAATATAATCATTTACACTTTGATATTATTGCATCCTGTTAATGTACAAAAATACTGAGGTGCAAATAGTATCTGCCAATGTAAAGTACAGATAACATCTAATTACTATTCACTCGTATTGCAAAGAACTGATACTTTTACATGGTGTAAATAGAATCTATCGCTATTTTCACATAGTGTAAATAGCATATCACTAAGAAAATGCTATTGTGACTTAGTGTAAATAGCATCTATCGCTAAGAAAATGTTATTTTCACTTAGTGTAAATAGCATCTAATTGATATTTACAGTGTAAATAGCATCTATCACTAAGAAAATATGCTATTTTCACTTAGTGTAAATAGCATCTAATTGATATTTACACAGTGTAAATAGCATCTATCGCTAAGAAAATATGCTATTTTCACTTAGTGCAAATAGCCGCTGCCTTACAGTGTCCTCTATTGGCTTGAAGAAACAAGCAAATATATTTAGTAGTAAATATCCTTGCTATTTATTTGATCAAATTACTTTTTTTGAGAAGCAAAAGGTTTGACAACTCTTTGATATGACTATTTTGTATGAAGCAGTTTCGAATATGTAGGCTAGTTGTCACACTTTTACTACAGTGAATAATCCTAAGGTTTTTTTTAAAGTCAATTTTCTGTATGGACAAAAATAATCTTAAAGTCTTGGCTATAGAAACCATGTCATTGCTGAGGGAAAAAGATACAGTTTATTTAACACACATTGGGATTATGTGACAATATGCTCCAATAGTTTTAACAGAATTTTGAACTACGTTTGAAAACAACATACAAAACCATTTCAATGTATAAAACACATTTGTGTAATTGGATTTTTGACTTCAACCTTTATAGTTACTGAGATACAGATTTTCCCAGTGTAACAACTAGCCCTGGTCTTGAAGAAACAAGCAAATATATCCAGTAATATAGATTTTTTCTATTTAGTATATCAAATTACTATTTTGAAAAGCGAAAAGTTTGACAGCTCTTTGAAATGACTATTTTGTACGAAGCATTTTTAGATACATCTGCAAACTCCATGAAACTCAATCCTACAATTAGTCAATAGACATTGCGGTGAAAAAAAAAAATCAAAATATGAGCGTGCAGTGATCTGTCGAAAGTCTTTACCCTACAATAACGGAGTATTACCACCGTCTAGCCCTCCCTTCTAGTCTAGTCAGCTAGAGGCTTGACGCAGATGGCAACAACCAGGGTAGACCTACAACAGCTGGTATAGGTCTAAGCTCGTAACAAAATGGATCAACGAGCGCAGCCATACGACAAGCCACCGAGACTACGGATGGACGCTTTACGGATATTTTAGTCTGTGGTGCTTCGGGAAATGACTGGTCTTATTAAACGAAAATCACATAAGGTTAAGCAGCTGCAAAGCTTCTGAGGTATTTAAAAATTTCCCCCCCTGACTATTTCCCCCTGACTGTGCATAAGACTTCCTGGTATGGATTAGAGGCTGCAGTACATGTGGTGTTGTGGCTACATACCTTCAGTCAGTCAAAACCCAATCTGGTGCTGAGTTTTCCTTCTCCCCAGGCCGAGAATCGGCAAAAGTAAAGTGGATGATGGAGAGGGGGAAGGAAAAAGAGAAAAAGAAAGATCAAAATGAAGATAAAGTGAGCAAAACTTAGAGATGAATCGTGGAAAACAGTAGAGAATGATGGAGGAGATAGATTGGGCGTTTAGATGAAAGCACAGAACGCAGAGATAAAAGAAAAGAAAATCAACCTTTGACACGCAATCTTTAAGAAATATCACCCTCAGCTCTTATTGGGCCATCACACTCCCTAGAGCAGTGATTTCCGTGAGGTGTGTGTGTGTGAGAAGGAGAGAGAGACGACGTATAGTCTTGGATTTCTGTCGCCAGAAACATAAGCCAAAAGAGAAATCTGTGCTTTTAAAACTTTACATTTCTGAAACATTACATTCCATGAGAGGAAAACATTGGCTAACCCCTCCTTTGGCTCATAGTCTCTCAAAGGGTCTGTCTAAGCTGAAACATACCTAACCACTCGACTTTCTGGTTTCTAACCAATATGGCAACAATTAAAGACATATGTGGATTTTCATATAAGAAGCTTTCTAAAGCACCATATACAGACATGCATATATCTGCATAGTATCAAAACTTATTTGGCCTGTTTGGTTCATTTGATGAATTCTAACCAATATAATATTGAAAGGAAAATAGGGTGCATATATCCAATCTGATCTCACAGGAAAACGTAACTATTTTACAAGGTGGTGATTTCGTATGAATGTAAATCGTACAAAAATGTACGATTATAAGAAAAAAAGTATGCATAAAGGTCCGCCCCTAAACATACCCGTCACCGGGGCGGAAGCAGATCATATAAAAACATTCAAATTAAATCGTTCAAATTTATACAAATTAGCCACCATATCTTCAAAACAAAATAGTTACGAATTGCCAAAAGATTGTGTTGACATCATATGTTAAGTAAAAAGTAATCATTTAGAAACTTGGTAACACTTTAGTTTAGGGTCAAATTCTCACTATTAACTAGTTGCTTATTAGCTTGCATATTACTAGAATATTGGCTGTTTATTAGTACATATTAATGCCTTATTCTGCATGACCATATTCTACAACCCTACCCAATACCTAAACTTAAAGGGATAATTCCCCCAAAAATGAAAATTCTGTCATCATTTACTCCCCCTCAAGTTGTTCCAAACCTGTATAAATTTCTTTGTTCTGCTGTAACCAAGCAGATCTCACCCCCCATTGACTACCATAGTAGGGGAAAAAAAATATTATGGTAGTCAATGGGGGGCGAGATCTGCTTGGTTACAAACATTTTTCTGAGGTGGCAGTGGACGCAAGTCTCTTACTTTGTCTGAAATCGTTCCATATTCCCTCAATAGTGCATTTCTTGCCATTCACTGTATGACAATACTATATATGTGTGTATATAGTTGTATGTAAACAGAATAAATACATTCATGAATCATTGTCTGCAATTTCCTCTGGGTGGTTCAAGTCTTAAGGAGGGATCCTATACTTTTATCCGATCCAGACGGATTCGATTTCTTAAAGGACCTCTGAGTTAGCTGCGCAGCAGTAATTTTCCTATTCATGACCAAAAGGAAAAACAGTCCATTTGTTCATGAATTGGGCTACATTGGTTGTTTCTGACTCACCAAGAACTGGTTCATAAGAGTCATTTGTTAATGAAGCTGACTTGATCTCTCTAGTCTATATGCTTGATGATAATTCAATAAAGTGCCATGCACCAATGCAAATGGAAAGCCTACCATATCTTGTTTTCAGATTTGATCTGAATTGCTTTGTTAGCCAAAAGTTTAGCTAAATTAAAGCATTTGCAACAGTCCAAGACTAATCCACCTTGCAAGAGGACTGACACTCACATTCAGTATATTTGAAGAAAATGCTGCCCCCAGCTGATAAAAAACAGTAATACACCATTCGTTCTGAGTATATTCTATATGAGATGTTACATTAAAGATAGAATAAGTTTAATTTTCAGAGAATTATTTATTATAATTATTTATTACCAGCAGGCAAAAGCCACCATTCTCTCCAGCAAGATTCAATCTACACTCTAAAGCTTTAAGCTGGACTGAAATCAAGCACATGATTCAAACTCTTAAAAAATATTCTCTACAAGCTTTAGTATGAATTTGCATAAGGTGATTTATAATAGTTGGGTTTGTGCATCACACACATATACACTTTTAATCACATAAATATTGAGTTAAGCAGTGCACTTCCAATCTATTGCATTAAAGATTTTCATTAAGAAGAAGCTTCACTTAATTAATTTAAGCTTTAAATATTTTCCAATTGTCCAATAGCATATGGGAATTCAAAACAACAATTTGTGTAAGCTACAAGGTGAGCGTGCCCTAAGAAAAAGTCCTTTTATATACCGACTGCAGTCTAGAAGCCACATATTTCAACAAATCAAAATTCTTCTTAACCATCTAAGGCAAAACAGCAGCAAGAAGCATTTGGTCTGGCATTAGACGTATGTTGAGTAAATATCTTTGTAAATGCTCAAGTTGACAGCTGAAAGAGTTTGACAGATCTGTCTTGACAGCACATGGCTAGAGGTTAAAAGAGCAGATGTTTATGATAGCACTGTGGGTTATAAAATGAGGCCTTGTGTAACAGTCTGGAATTTCTGCTCTGTTTGGAGATTAATAAACAAAAACACTTTAATACAAGGTATATTATATCACTATAATATACACAGTGTGGAAGAAATCTAGTATAAAAAAAACTTTGAGGCACATTTCCTACACAGAGAGATTGGTTGGGAAATATATATTTCTCCATATATATATTGTGTGTGTATATATATATAGGTGAATATGCATTTTCATGGGTATATAAGTGGCATCACCAAATTCATAATTCAGTTGAAGAGGTTTATAATTGAGCAAGCAATGCAGCAATAAAGGCCTCTTAATAGGAAAAGAAAAATAAGCAGAGGTTTATGTTGGGTGCAATTAAAAACAACCATCTCTTAAAATCGAATTATAAAAACAATCAATCAGAGTTCAGTTCAGTTTGGTAACACGTGATTGAATGGTGACTCGTCTTACAGGGGTTTGATTTGCGTTGCGATTGGCTACCAGCTCCTGTAGCTGCAGAGCTCCGCCTCCAATGAAACAGAATGCAGGGCACACGGGGGCGGAGCAGTCCACAGGTCCCTCCCATAGTGGGCGGAGAGAGTGGGCATCGTAAAATGTGACCCGGCCCTTCTCAAAGTCGAGACAAATTCCTAGTCTCGGAGGCAACGGATAGGTGACACCAGTTGGCGAAGAAGGGCTGTTGCCATTAGTGAAGCCAGACTCTCGGTAATTAGCATTGCCGTGATGGGAGCTGGGGGAGGAGGGCAGGTAGATCTTGCCCATGCCCATTGTGAGGAAAGAGAAAGGGGGAGGGGAATCTGACGAATCCTCGGCTCCACTGTCATGGCCGCTGTCTGGATCATATCTATCAGACAGAGATGAGATTAAGGTCAGCATGAAAACTGGTTGAAATCAAGTACCATCCATTTTCCTTTTTTAAATATGCTGTTTCACTTGGAAATATTGTGCCTTTTAAGAGGGATAGTAATAGTGATAGTGACGTGACGTGAGGCCAAGTATGGTGTCCCATGCTCAGAATTTGTGCTCTGCATTTCACCCATCCAAGTGCACACACACAGCCCACCCGGAGCAGTGGGCAGCCATTTTTGCTGCGGCGTCCGGGGAGCGATTGGGGGTTAGGTGCCTTGCTCAAGGGTACCTCAGCTGTGGATAATGAGAGTGAAAGAGAGCGCTCCCCCACATACATTTCCTGCAGGTACTGAGACTCGAACCCGCGACCTTTTGGTTACAAGTCAGACTCTCTAACCAAAACATTTCACTGCCCCCATTTCACATAAATATTATATTAAAATAAAATATTATTTTTATATTAATAAATGAATAAAAATAATTTAAAAATAGATGAAAATGAATTATAAAATTTAAATACAAATAAAGAAATAGATTAAAATAAATAATAAAAATTAGATTAAAATAAACAAATAAATAATACACAGCATAGTACTATAGTGAGTAAAAAAAAAAAAAAAACTAAATATTTTCCAAATAATGTTTTACACATATTTATACATTTTTTTCACAGTATTAATTGGGTCGTTGGGTCTTTATAAATAAAAAGTTATAACTGCCTTTAAAATTTTAGGATGGAAATCCCTCACATGAGATAATATATGGGGGTCTGTGGCATCTAAAAGACTGAAAACCCCTGATATAGATAATATCTTATGTATAATCTATATATAAAAATCAGTGAACAGAAAGCTGTATGGTATGGTATTAATCATTCAAGCTTTCACATTTTGTTGTGTACACATGTATAAATAAGTGAAATAATGGATATTTTTCATCATTTTTAAAATCCGATGTAGTTATTTGGGTTTATTCTTTATAATATAATTCTTTTGTTTTGTTTAGACTACTGCCATGTTGTTTCTGACTTGAATGTGTGATATTGTAATAACGAACGCCCGACTCTGAGGTATGAGTTTCCCAGGTGCACTTGAAAGCAGCATATATCACAATCCCAAAGTAAAATCTGTTGAGCTTTTTATTTTCGATTTTAATAGTTCAAAATCATAATTTCAATAGTTTTGGTCATAATAAAAGCAAAAATAAAAGTATTAGGTGTCATATCTTAACATTAACATATCTACTTTCTCTTCTCATGATTATTTTTTGTCCTCTCCCTTTGTTCATTTCTTTGATTTTGTACTTACCTTGGACTAGCCATGTCTTGAGGCAGATGAAACCACTCTTGAAGTTTGGACTCCAGGCCCACTCCAACCTGTAGAATATAGAGAGAAAAGCCAAAGACAGAAAAAATGAGAGAAAAAGTGATACACAGAAGGAGGTACGGGAAAGACGGTTAATATGTTTTCCTTCGCTGTAGAACTTGCCTTGACCAGATATGAGCCGGGCTCCACTGAACATGCCCAATAGTGTCGGCCCTGCGTTATGGCCACGTCACCCACGAGCAGATCCGCTGTCAGGTGACAGGAAGTGAGCGCCCGATCGGCGGCCTGCAACAGGGACAGACCAGGCACACTGCGGGCACAGCGCTGCTCCTTACTCACCACCAGTCTGTCCGCATGCAGACCCCAACGAGAGTCCAGGTAAAAATTCAATACTGTCGGAGAGGCGGAGGGAGACAACAGCGAGGGAATACGGGAGAAGTTTTGAGAAGGATAGAAGAAGAGGGGAAAGAGGGACAGAATTAAGGCACCAAACGGAGGGATGAAAGAGTGGGTGGAAAAGGAAGAATAGGAGATATATGCAAAAGGAGGACATAGCATAAAAACAGCAATCAGGAAAACAAGGAAAGAAGACAAAGAAATGCACTCTAGGAATAGCAGGGTCAAATCAAGACTGCAAAAAGCAGAAAGATTTGCATTCCAGCAAACAGGCAGATAAGAAAAAGTTTATTTTCTATTTGAATGTATTTTAAAATGTAATGTATTTCTGTGATGGTAAAGCTGAATTTACAGCATCATTACTCCAATCTTCAGTGTCACATGATCCTTCAGAAATCATTCTAATATGCTGATTTGCAGCTCAAGTAACATTTCTTTTAACATTTCGCAATGATATTACGCAGCGCCTGTGACCCCCTGCTTGCACAGGGAGCGTGCCTTGCAACCATGGAGACATTTGTGAGACGCTGCGTAATATCATTGCGCCTGCTGCACCCATGGTACGGAAGCAAAGTTCCTTGATTATTACGCCGGAATGAGAGTATAATTCCTAGCCATATCGGCCTAGAAAATCACAACTTTTAATTTTCCGTCGGTCTTAGTACATGATGTAACTACAGAAGAGTCAAGTTTTAAATAGGAAAAATATCGAAACTCTTTGGTCATTTTTGAGCGAGATGCTAACGGTCTAATCAGATTCAATGAACTATGCTAAGCTATGCTAAAAGTGGTACTGCCAGACCCGGAGATCGGCTGAATGGATTCAAAAACGGTAAAACTCAACTGTTTAACTCTAGGGGAGTTGGAAAATGAGCCTATTTTCAAAAAAAGTGGAGTGTTCCTTTAAGAACAGCATTTATATGCAGTAGAACTTATTTGTAACATTACAGATGTCCTCACTGTCACTTTGATCAGTTTATTTTGTACTTGCTGAATAAAAGTCTAATAATTAAAGTCTAAAAATATTAAAAATTAGCTACATTTGAAAACATTCAGAAGCTAATGTTACAATTTTGTCATGAACATCTGCCTTCTGTCTGGATGTTGCAAACCTTGGATTATTATTTGTAACATGGGCCTCCATTTAATGTGTTAATATTAATAAACATTACACAGCATTAAGGTTTGCTTGTGGCCACATTTACAAAGCGGATGGGTCAACATTCACATCAGATTAAAATATTTCACTACATAGAGGGTTTTGCGTGGAAAATAAACATACTGGTGGATTAAACAATAAATGGCTCAAATAATAAAAAGATGAAGGAAATATAAACAAGAATAAAGATCTAATAACAGAAAGAGTTTTGAGGGCTATAAAAAGGGAACAGGGAAAGTGGCAGTATAGAGCTGTTGTCAATAAAGCTGGGAAACAAAACATGGAAAAACCAAAGGTTGTAGAGACAAAGAGAGATGGGAATGGATAAAAAAGAAAAAAGATAAAGAGAATTGATGAGTAGATGACTATCATTTGGGAATGAATTCTGTCTGTACTATGTTTTGTGTTGAAAAAAACTTCGTACCTGGAGCTGGTGGTGTGTGTAAATATACTTCCTCACTGTATTCTCCGAAGCCGGCCTTATTGCAGCCTCTCACCCTCAGCACATACACACTGTCCATCTCCAGCCTGTCAATCACCGCGCAGGTCCCGGTCACCTCCTCCAATCTCTGCCAGCCCCAGCGAGCAGCAGCCAATCCTCCATGAATCCCCCCTCTTGCCCCGCCCCCTGGAACCACCCCACGCCGCCGGAATTCCACAGAAAAATGCCAAGCAGGAGTGGAGTCTTGAGGCAACCGCCAACAGAGGAAGAGCTGGTCGTAGGCAAGGGTTCGCTGGGTGTCGATCACAGGAGCGAGAGGGGCTGATGGGATAGGTCATTTTTGGTTAGGGTTACATTTTAGGGGCTTTCGCACCGGGTAGTTCTAGGAACTTAGTTATAGGAACTAGCCACATGGGTGGTTCCCCAACAACTAATAGTTCGCAGAGGGCCGTTTTCCTGGTCGCATTCGCACCGCCAGTAGGAACTCTGAAGTGACGTAACCCGCTGACTTTTATTTTGAGCCTGAGCAGCACACACCGTTCCTATTCTCCATTAGTTTATGATCTGATTAACAGTCCTGTCTAATACGTTATTATATAGAACTGTTATACAAAGAAAGTAGACAGTATATGAAAAAATATTTGCGTTTGCCGTGTGGTTGATGCCCAATGTCGCTAGCTGAGCAAAAGAACATAATCATGTTTTGCTTGGTCCTAAGTCTCCTTAGTTTAAAGGTTGAAGTCCATCTATCACTGTTTCCCATGTTCGTAGAGTTAGTTTGTGGAGTACATATATAGGCTATAATATGTGTGTGTACACAGCTTTTTTTTTAAAAATGGCGGGTGCTGGTGTTTCACGTGCGTTTGGCCAATCAGCATACACTTACGTCACTGGTAGTTCCTATTGTGTTGGGTTAGACCCTACTCTGAAGTAGGAGCTAATTTAGTTCCCTCAAAAGGAGTTCCTAGAACTAAAATCGTTCCTAGTTCCTGCGGTGTGAACACACCAAAAAGCAGGTACTTCCACTAATAGTTCTAAGAACTATGAAAAGGTTTCTCTAGTGTGAAAACCCCTTTAGTAACACTGCAGACAGATTGTTTTCTGTCATTAAAATCTGTTCATTTATAAAAATACAGAAAAAATGTATAAAAAAATATAGATTCTGAAAGCTTATTACACTGCTTGAAGGAAATCCCATAATAATTTAGCCCTGTTGTATTCTACACATTTACACAAGTGTCTGATTATTTGAGTTTTCCTACCCTGAATGAAGTTCAGGTCTGTGAGGAGTTTGAGCTCTCTGGAAACATCAAGCTGGAAGTGACGGAACGAGGGATCGGCAGAGAGAGAGAAACGCTGCATAGATTCAATAGACTGGGCCAATCTGAGAAAAAGAGAAATAATTGTCCAGTGTTTTCAAATATTGGCATTAGTATTATCAGCAGATAGTCGTCCCACCTGTTGTGTGTTAATCTGGCTGCGTGCACAAAACTCGATGGGTCATTTTCTTTGAGCAGCTCTTGAGTGAAGGCCATCAAGCCGGCGTGCTCCAGCAGGCTGCGTTTTTCAGCCACCTGATTGGCCAAGGCCTCTGCCCTTCTCTGCCGCGAGCTTTCCAGAGCCTGAGCCAGCATTGTCTGTCGCTCAGTTAGCAGCGCCATTATCTCCTTCACGCAGTGAGAGAGCTGCTCTTTGGCTGATACGCTGTTCACCTGCATTCATGCACACAGACAATTGCTCAGCGCATGAAACACCTGCATTCCTTTTGTGACAGAGATGAAAAGGTGGGCGTACCTCAGTTTGAGTGACAGCACTCTCCAATTGAGTGATCTGAGTCAACACCATGTCTTGATTGGACAGAATGTAGTTCAGCTCCTTGGTGATCTTGTCCTAGGGTTTACAAAAACACAATGTAAAAGATTTTCAACTTTCTCTTTCTGAAATGAAGAGATTAATTTAAAAATCAGACAAGATGTTGATATATTTCAACAAATATGCATGGAAGAAATGTTTTTTTTATTCCTGCATTGATAATCATTCATGTTGTACATTTACTGTATATAAAAACACTTTCATCCCTGGAATGTTTTAGTGGCAAGAATGACAGAATGACATCACAATGCATCCCATTTTTGTTCAAATCTTCAAAAGCTTTCAAATGCCATTGTGATTATGTATTGTTTTTATGCTCAATGGATGACTCAATCACCTATCATGTACTTTAAATCTTGTCATCCTAAAGAAAAACCATCCCTGTTAGAGTAAAAATAACTCACTACAGAAGGATCACCCACAGTGGAGTGTGTTTACTGGTAATTTACTGGCTTTCAAAAGTTTACAAACCATAGATCTAAGACATGCAGTGAATAGAGTTGCACATCACAGCTAAACAAACTGAACATCATTGTGCAAAATGTTTGTGAGGGATAAACTCATCTGATCACATGACCACTTTTCCCCCATTGTTGTAGTTAAAGGGTTAGTTCACCCAAAAATGAAAATTATCCCATGATTTACTCACCCTCAAGCCATCCTAGGTGTATATGACTATTTTCTTTCAGACGAACACAATTGGAGTTATAATAAAAATATCCTGGCTCTTTGAAGCTTTATAATGGTAGTGAATGGCACTCCTGATTTTGAAGTCCAAAAAAGTGCATCCATCCACCATAAAAGATAACTTGCATAGGCCGTCAGCCAGAAGCTAGTTATTTTGTTTTAATTTTTTTTTTTGTTTTTTTTTGTTTTTTTTTTTACAAAAACACATCGCTGCACTTCAGAAGGCCTTTATTAACCCACTGGAGTCGTATGGATTACTTGTATGATGGATGGATGCGCTTTTTTGGACTTCAAAATCAGGAGCGCCATTCACTCCCATTATAAAGCTTGGAACTCTGATTGTGTTCGTCTGAAAGAAGATAGTCATATACATCTAGGATGGCTTGAGGGTGAGTAAATCATGGGATAATTTTCATTTTTGAGTGAACTATCCCTTTAAAGGTGCTCCTTACTCTATAAAATTATACAGTAGCTGTGTGTGGTACTGCATTGGCACTGCCATTAGGGGGCACTGTTGTTTCATTTTTTTTTTAAATGAGAAAAACAGCTGTTTTTATCTACATTTGTTTTTTATTTGCCCATCCTTAGCTTTTAAAAATGTATTAAATCAATTTCTTTAGAAGAAAAAACATGGCAACTTAATATGATACAGTCATTTATTCCAGGTACACCATTAAAATAGAGGTGAATTGAAAACATACCTTGAGACTCTGATAGGCTTGGGTGATGGGCGCAATCTTGTGACCCGCATGGACTCTGCGCAGTTTACAAAGTGAACAAAGAAGCATCTGACATGACTTACAGTAAAACTGCAGCCTCTCCTGATCATGTTCTGGACATGTCAACACCTAGAGAGATAGAAAGAAACTTTATGATGCTCTATGGATAAAATCTGCATATTCAGTTTGCGAATATTCTGTTTCACTTGGAAATACGTCATATTATGGAAGTAAAATGGCTTGCAAATGCAGTTTTGTGTTAATTAATTTGTTATCAGATCCTGGACCTCAAGGTATGAGAGGTAGTAATCCTGAGCGGCACAGAAGACACGGCTCACCTTTGGCCTGAAGTTCAGGGTGGGCTGAACATGTTCGTGCTGGGCGCGGGGAGTCCCCCAGGGGTGGTAGAGTTTGAAGCACTCGTTACAGAAGCTGGCTCTGCAGTCTGAACAACCTTTAGTGGCCTCCAGGGCCTGTGGGGGTTTACAGAACTGACACATCACAGCCACACTGCCCAGACTCACTGTGTGTCTGTACCTAGAGAAAGCAAGAGAAGAGGCAGATCCTACAGTGAGGCGTTTGTTTGTTTGCCTGTATGCAGATTTATTCATGTAGATATAGTAATCACACTGTATTTAAGATTCTATTTAAGATTACTAGGTTACTAATTAAATAAGTAAATGAGTTTAAATGCTGAAATTATATTATATTATATTATGTTATATTATATATTTAAGATTCTATTTAAGATTACTAGGTCACTAATCAAATAAGTAAATGAGTGTAAATGCTTAAAATATACTATAATTCATTGCAAATACAATATTACTATTATATAATATTAAAATATAAAAATAATTTATTAAATGTATTTAAAATTATATTTAAGATTACTAGGTCACTAATCAAACAAGTATAAATGCAGCAAATATATTATTATATTATAATTTCATTACAGTTATGTAACACAATACAATATTGTATTGTATATTTAAGTTTTTATTTAAGATTCCTAGGTCACTAATAAAACAAGTATAAATGCTGAAAATTATATATTTTATTAAACAATATAATATTAAATTGTGTATTTAAAATCCTGTTTAAGATTACTAGATCACTAATTAAATAAGTATATCTTATAATGCCCAAATATTATTATTATTATAATTTTAAATTGTCTTGATATTTGTCTGTCATTTAGAGCATTTGTATCTATATTCTTTTTATTTCATTACAAATGTAATTTATTTTATTACATTAAATATAATATTTACTTGAACGTATTTGAATGCGTATATTACCTTTCTACAATTCTCTCCAGTGTAAGGTTCCTCATGCACTCAGCCAATCCTCTCTCACCTAGTTCTACATCTCGCCCACAGGGGGCGCAAGGGAAAAGCATGACAGTTGGAGGGCCTTCCTTTCGCCTGCGACCTGGGTATGTCCCAGAGCCTAAACACATACATACAGTGAGATAAACTGATTAACATACACACAGTGAAATAAACTGAATAACTGAATATATCAACTTGTTTACATTGACTTTAAAGATGACGCATACGGTTTCTTGTCTTTACGGACCTGAGCGCAACAGCCGGTCCACGCGATCAGACTTCGGCAAGGGTCTACGCATCTGCCGCGGTGACCGCATGTTGGGGGTGGAAGCGGGCGAGTTGGGCTCCGGGGGGAGCTCGGGCTGGGGATACCCGCTCTGAACCAGCACCTCAGAGGCACACATGAGACACACGCTGTGCAGGCAGGGAAGTACAATTGGCTGCTTCACAATGTCCTTGCACACAGGACACTGCAATTCCTGCTCCATACTCTTCATATTGGACTGAAAAGAGAAATGGAGGGGAAAAGAAAGGAGAAAGATGAGCAGGAGTGGAAGAGATGGCAGGCAGAGATGCGGATCCAAGTGCAGGGGTTTTATTAAAACGGACAACATGTGTTTGCTTCACGTCACACTTTTAGGTGCACGCAGTTAATCACAAACTCTGGATCAAACTCTGAGTGGAAAGAGAACGTTTATATTGAGCGTTGTGAGCTTGCTGAACCTGATCTAAACCAGGTTGGATTTGTATGGTCTTGTCAACTCTAAACCTACTCTGAAACTCAGACTCATCAACATAGAAAACTACAACCAACTACAAACATGGCACTAGGGACAGGAAGTAACACAAAAGTCCTAGAAAGACATAGGGAACATATAACGCTAATATACTGATTTGGTAATTAAAGGCACAATATGTAATATTTTTGGATTAAAATATCCAAAAACCACTAGAATAATGTTATATATTTTGTTCACTTGTGTACTTACATTACCCCAAATGTTTCCAAGAATGTTTAAATCCAGAGAAATAAGCAATTTTATTCAGGACACGGACCATGTCCGTGCATCGCCTATCGATGACATCATACCCGCGTTACCTTCGATTTCCGGTTTTATTTTGTAGAAACCATGGAAACACCAAAGACGCTTTAATATATTATGTGTTTTATTAGACAGGTAACCAACTGTTTGGATGGATACATTCATTGACAGAAAACTAATCATGTTATATAGCTCAACACAGTAAGTCTTATTGTTTAAATCTCATTTTCCTGATTTACAGCAAGTACCATGTTTTATCATGCCTAATATCGATCTAGCTTACTGCAGTGTGCAACAAGTGTCTCATAGTAGCCACCGAGCGAATGCAGAGTAGCACTATAAACAACTTTCAACACACAAATGTATCTATTATTATAAAATAGATACATAAAACTAGCGCTAATTTACCCCACATACACTTGACCGGAAGAAGCGGAAGAGGCGACTGTGGCATAATAAAAGTTCTGCTGCTCTCGAGCCGTGTGTCACGTTCATCTCTTATTAGCAATCGCTCCAGCGGCTTCGTTTCTGCTTGCATATACTACAGTAACGTTAATAATCTCATCCATGAACATGATTTCTGCCCGAGTCCCATCTTGATTCTTTTCCACCGGCTGTAGACGAAGACATTACGTCCCATGATTCCGCGAAATCAAGCCATCATCAAGCTATGCCTTTGTTTTGAATAAGCGACCTCTGGCGGCAAAACTTTACATATTGTGCCTTAAAGAAATATTTCATAGTACTACCAATGTTGAAAACGGCTGTGCTGCATAATATTTTTGTGGAAACCATGATACATTTTTTAGGATCATTTGATGAATAGAAAGGTCAAAGGAACAACATTTACTTGAAATAGAATTATTTTGTAACAATGTATATCAATTCTGATGGAATTAATGTTCCCTTAAATGTTTTAATTTCTTTTAAAAACCTTACTGACCCGACCCAAACTTTTGAATGGTAGTGTATGTCCATGAATGTATTTTTAATGGTACAATCAGACTACTAAGAAAATAACCAAATATTTCCTGAATACGCAATAATTTACGCAGAACAATGCAAAACTTGACATACTTGTATAACAATCACAACATCATTTATCTAAGTACCACATGCTTCTGGATCAACATTCCTAACCAGTCATAACCCTGAATATCCCCTCAAAATCCGAGACAAATGGTTTCAGGCCCTATCCCTAAACTTGTTTTTTAATAGCCATGCATAAACGTTACAAACATGTACATGTTGCTCATATTGTTGTAGCCCAGTTTGTGTTGAATACACTGTAATCAGACTTTAGCCATTAATTTAAGCAACTAGTTTAAGCAACTGAAAAAAGCACAAATGTCAGGGCATGTCAAAACATCTCCAGGGCCCAAAAAACCCCTCGGACCCCGGGTTTACCTTACTTGATGCACCATTACCATATTTGTTGCTAAATTAAATCTGTCCAAACTTTCATTTAGAGTGAACTGTACACAATACATATTTCTGCATTTTTGTATTGCGATATATGGGGGCACGAATATTGTTACACCCCAAACAGCTTAGCAAAAAAGCTACAAATTGTACCAGTACGTGAATTCCCTGGGATCAAACCCATAGTCTTCCAATTGAACTACAAGAATAAAAAAAAATTGAACTGGTAGCTCTTTCCATGATGATAAAGTGAAAATTCAGAGCATGGTACAGCCAGATAATTGTTAAATTTAGGTGCTGAAGTCATATTTGGGACAGAATTTTTTATCTCCATGAAGAATTATGATGTTTCTGTTGCACACTGATTTAAAGAAAAAGGAAAGAGGCATATAAAATGAGTAAAGAGACTAGATTTTCAATGCTGCCTGGCTGCTGAGAGAAACATGCACACCTTTATAAATAGCTGTCTCTGGTGCGCTGCTTCCAGCCTGCAATGCTCTTTAAAAATGGATAGTGACCTGATGTTAATGATTTAAGCGGACAGCTGGGTGACATTGGAAGCTCTATAAAGGCCACATCAGCTTAAGAATGACCTTGTCCATCAGACACACACAGTAGGCTATAAACATATTTCTGGTGACTGTATTACTGACTGACTGAGTAACAGCACCACAAACAGATCTGACACCTGTTTTTTCCAAACATGCATGTTCAGAATTTGCATCTCGAAAACCACAAAAATATATGCACAAATAAAACATGTTACAAATGAGTTAAGTAACTTTGACCTTTAGGAACCACCATGACAACGAGATTCTTTAGTGTACTGATTCTCTTAATCACATTCCCACAGTACAGTACAGCTGGTTATCATTATTCGTACGCTAGTCTTTAGTTAAACACTGGCCTGTCCCATACAATGGCAATGTCACCTTAAAATCTAACCGTATATCTTTGCACTAGACAAACAATTTCAATTTAAATCATACTTTAAAAACCAAAACGCATGCCATAGGAAGGCCTACAGCAGCTTGAAGACACTATTGGGCTTCTTTATCATCGCGCGGTCATTCAGCAATGTCAACTGGCCATATATGTCACTCCGTCCCGCAATACAAAATATTTAACGTGATTTTACTACAAAACAAACGCGACTGAGGTTTGACCTACAGAGATGACTGTATGACCGGTTTGCACGGCAGACCAGCTCGAGCTGTGTTCGGCAGCGCCCTTACCTTCACCTGAAATCTGGGCGCCATTACGGGATCCTGCCGTCTTTACTTCATATGAGAGCACTGATGTCGCAAATCTGTGCGACTTATCGTGATACACACATTTAACTGCAATGAATGTAAACCTACTTGCAGTTTCCAGTCAGCTAAATAAATTAAACCAGTAACACACCACATGCCGTCGAAGCACCACATTGCCACATGCACGATGCGGACTAAATACATTCTATACAAATCTTGCAAATGTACCGTTTATGTTCCGTTTCGTCGCAGTAGACCATCATATGTCAATGGGGAAATCTTACGTTGGCCGCCATTGCCTCTTTCAGGTTGAAATGTAGGTTAGTAGGATGTCGCTACATCAGCAGCTGGAGATGCTTTCAAACGCTCTCGTTCTCCTGCCCGCATCCCGTTTCCGTGGCAACGAGCACGTCCGCTCCATCAGCACAGCAGCACGATTACCAGCCTACCTCAGTATGTCTAATATCACAACTTATAGCTTTTGCATTTCTTGGTATTATCAGTGTATTTTAGTCAAATTGACCGTCTCGTCCAATCATTTTAAAATGGCATTTCAAAACAAGCACTTTAAAAAGCGACAGTTCCTTTTAAGCTTCGAAACATTTACGCATCGAATCAGTGGTTCGGATCTTGCATTAAACTCGCGTGATTTCAGAAAACGAGGCATCGTTACGTCATATTGTTTCCAACTTGGTTTCAAAAAAAAAAAAAAAATCTAAATTTCGACCCAGGGTCAGTTTTATAATGTATGTTAATTTTTAATTAATTTTATAAATTATAAAACAGTACTAAGACGTGTATAATACAAAAAGTATAATGGCATTTAATTGCTTCTAATTGACATAGTGTGCCATGCACTGCTTAATAGCTAACTCAAAACAAGCACTAGCCTATATTAATAAAAACACGTGAATTATACAGAACGTTCTTATTTCATTTTAATTATTTATTTTTAAATTACATTTAGTAGATGACACTTTCATTAAAACATATGCAGTTGTTTTGGTGGCATTATAAATTATTGGGCTGAGTTTTCGATGCACTTGAACCGTTTTGACCAGCAGGTGTCGACAGCCTGCGGTGTTTCGAGCTCTTTCAAACAGTGAATCATTTTGCGAAGCAATTGGTTAATTTGATTCAGAGTTTCGAAATGCTTGAGCTTCGTTTCTCCCGTCATCACCGGAAGGTGACCATGTTAAGAACTCAGAAATCAAAATAAAACTTTTTGTTTGTTATATTTGGTACAACTGACATATATTTTACTTTATATTTTCCAAACAGAGTAAGCATTTTAATTGTATTGTCAACGTCTATATGGAAATGTACTCTGCTGTAGTTTACTTCCGTATTCCAAATCTGGAAATGTGAAAAGTATCCAATCATTGGTCCAATTCACTATGATGGAATGTTGTGGGTGATGGTGTTGCTATGCAGTTGCTAAGACGTTTTTAGCATGCTGCTATGTGGATCCTAGTTAGCTATGTGGCAGGCAGAACTACTTTATAAAGTTTGGCCAATATGAATATGTCAACTCATAGTAAATATATACGTAGTTAGCAATTTCTGGTGTTTGCTGTCCACCATTTTGAGTTAATCAATCTACATTGAACACACAAAGTCCGCTTAACTTACACACATTGGTATGCTGTGCTGTAATGAATTGCTCAACTTCTCTGATAAGAGCTTCTCCTGCCCATGGGCTCGGCCACAGCCTATAAAGTCTTGAGAGAGATAACTGGCACTTCTCAAATTCTTCACTCAGACGCCCAAACGGTAAGCTCTTCATTCTGATGTTTCTTTTAGCGTTTAACTGCATTGTTAAGATGGGTTGTGTTAATATTAGATTCATATCAGCCTTCTAGTGCTGGACCTGAGCAGTGAACAGCCATGCCTTCCGAACTAGAGACTGCCATGGAGTCCCTCATCATGGTATTCCACCGGTATGCTGGAAAAGAGGGCAGGAGCGGCACCCTGACCCGCCGTGAACTCCGAACCCTGATGGAGAACGAGCTCTCTGGGTTTCTCAAGGTGAAGATCTTCTGTCATTCTCTTTCACAAATTTAATTTTCTAAGAATAGGAAATCCAGACCAGATAAAAGCTTTCTCTTGTTTATTTAACACATTTTGCTCTCTTTCTTTTCCTACAGTCTCAGAAGGATCCAACCACCATAGACAGAATTATGAAGGACTTGGATGCCAATGGGGATGGAGAAGTGAACTTTGAGGAGTTTGTGTCTTTGGTTGTGGGTTTGTCCATCGCCTGTGAGGCTTGCTACAGGATGCAGTTAAAGAACACACAAAGCTGGAACCTATGAGTTTGTGTTGATGCGTGTCGAACGAAAACCATAAAAACTACTTTTGCTGCAAGGTTAAAGTACAGTGGGTGTGTGTGACAGGACTTTGGCCTACAAACAGTATTCTTTGAGCTTTAAACATGTCTGTGCTAAAAGCAAAATGTTTTTATTTAAAATAAAGCTTTAAAATATTCAAAAGTCTTCATGTGCAGAACTTTATTATTAAACTATAGCTGCAACACAGCCTACAACGCTGTTGTACTCTCTCTCTCTTAACCTCACTGTCACAATACTCTTGTCTTTTAGGGTGTGTCCCACGTTGTAGCAAACCACTGTTAATGGTTACAATGCAAACACAAGGGTGCTCAGTTGGAAAGATAGAAGTTATAGAAGTTAGAACTCAATTAGAATGTAACATTCTGTATTATGTATGGAGCCCCTAAAGGGACATGGTAAAGGAAAAAAATATGAGATGGAGGGAAAATTATTTGTCAATGCTTTTGCGTTCCCTCGCCAAAACTTTTGCGCAACGTTTTTTGGGGGAACGCAAAACATTTGACATTATTTTTACTTTTTTATCTCATTTTTTTCCACCACTATGTCCCTTTAGGGGCTCCGTACCTTTTTATCCCCCCCCCAAAAAATGGACATCACATAATGATTATAACTGAGCATATATGTTAATATAAACGTTGCTAATTACTATCTAATCGTTTCCAAAGCAACAGTAAAGGAAGGCATTTTTGACTACCATAGTAAAATACTATGTTAGTCAATGGGGAGATCTGCTTGGTTACAAACATTCTTCCAAATATCTTCCTTTGTGTACAGCAGAACAAAGGAATTTACTCAGGTTTGGAACAACTTGAGGGTGAGTAAATGATGTCAGAATTTTCATTTTTGGGTGAACGATCCCTTTAAGGCACCAGGAATGTTTTATACTTCAATATGTACATCCAACACACATGAAATCTTTCCATTCCATAAAAGGTTCTTGGAAAAGTGTTCTTTATATTATTAAAAAGTTCTTCACGCTAAGAAATAAATGTTTATTCTAAGAACTGTTCACTGGAAGGTTCTTTGGGGAAACAAAAATGGTTCTTCTATGGAATCAATGTGAAAACCCTGTTTTGGAACCTTTATTTTTAAGAGTGAATCCATATTTCTGCAAGTTACAGACATTTTGGGGTCATAATTTCACATAAGATTAATAAAATTTTTCTAATTTTTTCCTTCTTTATTTACAGGACACTTTGTCATTAGTCACAGCAAATAAAACTCCAAAAACTATTTCTTGCTTATGTCTAAAGAAACCTGTAATTTTGTGACTTCCCTGAGGTCAATTCAGCATTAGTATACATAATATATAATATTACATAATATAATATTAAAACTATTAATACTACTACTACTACCACTATAATTGTAACAGTTATGTTATGTTTGTGTTTTTTTAGTTCCTGTATTTCCTTGTGTTTAGGTCCTGTTCCGTTTATTAGTTGTCAGTTGATAGTCTAGTTTCCTTTGTTTGGATTGTGGATGCTCCTGTGTTTGAATTACTCTTGGTTGGTTCTCGTTCGTGTTTATGTGTGGTTAGCTTTGCTCCTGTGATATCCTGTGTTTTGATATTGTAAATAAAGACTATACAAATTCTGGAATATTCCCTTCATTTTCATCTTCGTGCTTGTTTGCAACCACACCAGTGACATAAGAACCGACCCTCAAAACAAGCAATAAAGAAGAAAACAATATGAATCTGCCAGCTGTCTGTCTCCTTCTCCTCACCCCAGATGATCCTACCCTTGAGGACCATGCTAGTGAGTTTCTGGACCTTGCAAATCAAACACATTACCAAAATAGTGCACTTATTTCTTTTTCCTGGCCCGATCTAAATTCTCAAATCAAAAACGAATTCCCCTGCCTGATTATGGTTCATGAGGGGAGTTTAAGGATGCCACTAGTCCCAGCTTCAAGTCTTCTTCATTGCCACTGGACCCGCCCAGCCTCCTACTCCATCCTTCTCTGACAGCGGCATTCAGTTCCTCTGCCCCGCCTCTGCTGGCTCTCTTCAGCCCCTCGGCTCCTATTTCAGTGGCTCCACCCAGCTACTCGGATTCACCTTGGGCTTCCAGGTATCCAGCTCCGCCCTGGTGTGTTGACCCCCTAGGTCCACTTCGGGGCTCCGAGCCCCAGACTCCACCTCGGTCCATCGTCGCTATGGCTTTGCCTCGGACATCCGGGTCTCTGGCTACGCCTTGACCCTCCACCCCTCTTGCTCCGCCAGGCTCCTCCTTCCATTCGGTGGTGCCATTGTCCTCACTCCAACAGGCTCCGCCCCGGGCTGCTGAGCCCCCATCTCCACCTTGGTCCTGCGAGCCTGCTGCTCCACATTGGCCCTCAAGGTGTCACCCAGAGTCTTCATCTCCTCAGCTCGCCTGGATCTCTACCTCTCCTGGCTCCACCTCAGTTGGTCAGACTCCACCTGGCTCCTCCCTCCATCGGTTCCGCCATGGCCTTCGTCCTGGTTCTGCTCTGGGTCTTCTCTCTGGCTCCACCCTCCATCATCTCCTCCTTTGTCTCTCCCTCTACCAGCATCTTCAGGTCCCTAAACACCACCAAAACCCCTGCCCTCCCTCCCTTGGGATTTAGTTGTGCTTCCTTCTTGTGTTCAGTTCCTGTTCCCTTTGTTCCTGTTGTTAGTTGCTATGGTTACTCAATGATATTTGATTGTTAACCTGCTAGTTTCCCCTTTTTTTAATTGTGTAGGCCTACTGTGTTTGAGTTACTCTTGGTCAGTTCCCGTTATGTTTGCCTTTACGTGTGGTTAGCTTTTCTCTTGTGACATCCTGCATTTTGATTTTGTAAATATATAGATTCTAGAAAATTCCCTTCATCTTCATGCTTGTTTGCAACCACACTGGTGACAATTATAATAAAGATAAATAAAGGGGACTAAAAATTAAGCCTTCTCCACTGGCACAAGACAAATCTGCATGATAAGATCTTATGCATGCTGGTTGTTCTCATTGGTCTTGTTTACTTACACAGGGCGTTGGCAATGCCACAAGAGGGCAGAAAAAACCTGCACAAGCTCCACATTCATTGGCATTCACTTTTCAGACATGCATAGAAACAAATCCAGTAGATGTCGCTCTAGCAATCAACTCAGTAGATGATTGGAATAGTTTGGACACTGTTGTTTTATCCAAATGTATGTTTTGTCAAAATGTATGTAATTTATTTGTTGCATTATGTCAAATCACACATACATTGCCATCTAAATACACCACTTATTAATGTATGAATGGGCATAAAGTATAGGGAAGACTAGGGCTAGTTGTTTCCAGTGAAAATTTCTGATTTGACCTGCTAGTGCATACTGCATGTTGTTACAACATACATACAGAAAAAAAATAAAACAATAACATTCTGAAAAATATGACATCTTGCCCCAACATAAGAAAAATATTCTGAATAAAAAATAAAATCTGAAAATAAAGATCTGAATCTGAAAGTTGACTCTTGTCAGAATGTATGTCAGTGTGGTTTTATTGAGTTCAATTGTTTACACAACAGCTGTATAAAAAAAAAACAGCCTATTATAGAAATAGTGTGGTTTGGCAACTTGCCCTGGTAATATTCTAGCCTCAATCATCATGTCAAACTTTTTATTATTTGCTATGGTAAAAACCCTAGTGATTGCAGCTTCTTCCATGCAACTGTCTTTCAGCTGTGCTTTGTAAACGTACCGTTACAGGATATCCTCTTACACAGCCTAATCCACCAAAACAAACTTGACAACATCCACAGAGGCCCTCCGGCCTCCTCTAAAGACACCGGACACAGTCTGTGAAAGTGAAAGAAGTCTTGTGATGGTTGGGCGGGTCACGCGTATTTCTGGCTTGTTGTTTTGAAGGCCTCCGGGAGGAGAGGGGGTGAAAAAACGAATTAAAGATGGCGGAAAACGAAGGCGATGAGACTGCTCGGCCCGCTCCTCCGTCACTGCTACCCACAGCGCCCCGCGTTAACGGATCGGGGATGGTCGGTTCTGGTAGTCAAACCCCGACCTTGGTGACTTCAGGTCCGCGGGTGGTTCGGATCATAAAGTCAGAATCGGGATACGGATTCAACGTCCGCGGTCAAGTGAGTGAAGGCGGCCAGCTGCGGAGCATTAACGGGGAGCTGTACGCTCCTCTCCAGCATGTCAGCGCCGTTCTACCCGGCGGTGCGGCGGACCGGGCCGGTATCGTGAAAGGAGACCGAATACTAGAGGTGTAAGTCTTTTATTTTCCACTTTATTTCTCATTTTAGCCTGGAAATCAGCTTTGCTTTGCTGTCAGTCTGTTTGACACACAGTCACTGGTGGCTTGGCGTTATTTTTACACATTAGCACAAGGTTCCGTGGACTTGTTTAAGCTTTCGTGGCCGTGCATGCCAACACATCCCTGCTAATGCAATAAACAGATCATTATTATGTAAGGCTTGAGCAGATAACACGTACTGGAAGTCCTCAAACGCAGAACGGTTGTTGTGCAACAGGGTCATCGGTTTGGTGTATTCAACAATTCGTGTGTGCTATAGCCAAGCTTATGCTTATGTGTCATATAAATCCAGAAGAGTCTCTCACTCAGTGACTTGTTGATGCATGACAGTTACACGATCACATGCTGTCATATTGATCTCTTATCGTCGATGCAGCTGATAAATGTAGTTCTTGACATGTTAGCATCCTAAATTGTGCTTGATCTGAGCTTATATATATATATATATATATATATATATATACACACACACACACACATATATACATACATATATATATATATATATATATATATGTATGTATATATGTGTGTGTATATATATATATATGTGTGTGTGTATATGAGTGTGTGTGTGTACAGTGATATATATCCATATATTTGGCCATTTTGAGATGTCCACTTTGCTGTTTAACAGTGCAAACGTTGGTGAATTGTGTAAAAACTGGTTTAATTTCATCATATAGACTACTGTTTCTGTCGGTACGAAAAAGAAAGTCACTTATGCTCACCAAAGCTGCATTTATTTGATCAAAAATACAGTAAAAAATGTAATATTGTGAAAATAACTTTTCTATTTTATTATGTTTTGAACTAATTTATTTTTGTGATGGCATAATGCTGAATTTTCAGCATCATTTCTCCGGCCTTCAGTGTCACATGATCCTTCAGAAATGCTGATTTGATGCCCAACATTTCTTATACTATTATCAATGTTGAAAACAGTTGTGCTGCTTAATACTTTTGTGGAAACTGTAATACAAAATCTTTTGTAACATTATAAATGTCTTTACTTACTGTCACTTTTAAACAAATTAATGTGTCCTTGACTCCTTGCTGAATAAAAGTATATATTTCTTTTTAAAAAAATCTTACCGAACCCAAACTTTTGAACAATAATGTATATTCCTGCTACATGTCAGTTGCCTTAATTGCCTTAAAAGATGTATTAGCCTTTATCACATATATAAACACTATTATATTGGCCGCTGTGCATTCTAGTTATTGGCATTGGCAACTAAAAAAAGATGTCAACCACATAATATTTACTCTCAAACTTCACCAGAGAATATTTGAAAATGTGTACTATTGACAAGGATGTCTGTAAATTTTGGCTTTAGGCAGAAAGACGATCTTATTAATTAGCCAATGCTAATAATACTATTTTCAAAATATTGGTAGATTAATTGGAAATTTACTATATAATAGTTTTTGTATCTATAATTTACTGCAGTGAGCAACAGTTTTTAGAAAGTGTCTTCCTCCTTCAGTGAATATTTTACAGATCTGCTTTGCATGTTAATTCATAAGCTACATTATGTATGTATAGCGCCGCGCCACTGGTCATAGTCATTAGTCATTTGGCGGTGTCACAGGTAACATGATCAGCATTATAAAAATGAGAGGTATTGGGGTCACAGTTTTATCTTATGGGAAAATCAGAAGTTGAATAAGGATTTACAATGTGATGCAGTTCTTCATAATGTCAGTTCTAGTAAAAAAAAAAAAAAAAAATGGTGGTATGCTGTTGTTGGTTTCACTCAAACCACTTTTCTCAAACACTTTTTTTTTAATATCAGTCTGAACTCAATGCGCGGTCATCTAAATTGTGTGTATTAGATAAAACGAGGGCATGTGTATGTAAACAAAGAAATCATTCATGTAGGCTACTGCACGCTAGTGTCAGGACTCTTAAATAAAAATGATGCTAAACTCCTCTATAGTTTTTTTTAATCACTCATTGTTCTCTTTAAAACTTCACATTTACTCACAATGACCAAGATCTGATTCAGTAATGTGTTTGGATTTGCTAATTTTATCCCATGTTGTCATGTGACATTCATTGAAAATGTCATGAAAACATTTAGGCTACCCCTCCCTGAAAGGAAGGAAATGCAAAAGGTTATTAGGGACATGAAGGTTGTTACTTACTTAGCCTCGGTCAAGTTTACTTTAACAAGTTTATTTAAAACACATTTCAGTTGTACACCTGACATGAACGTAATTATGTAAATATGTAAGTAATTCACTGAAAATTCTTGAGGAACGTCTTTAGGAACATGTTAAATATTTCGTTTAGTAAGTTTTTTTTTTTAAGGACAGTTGTTGGGCAATGCTACAAAATAGCAATTTCAAACAAATCAGCTTTGAAAATACAGATTTTTTTTTTTTTTTTTTTTTTTTTAAAGGTTGGTGGTTATTAGGGTTGTCGAATGTACTGGTACTACCTACTTGGTACTAAAAAACAAAAGTTGATGGTTCCAGCATTTCTGCAGTACCAGCAGCATGAGTACCGGGTAGATTCGGATAGACTTGTTTGTTTGAGTGCTCTCTGACCATCAAAGGTATCTATTTACAGCATGTTTTTATGTGTTGAGCATTGTAGCCGATCACAATCATATCTGTTGAGCACTTGAACTCAATGGCCTATCAGAGGTGCTAGTCAGTAAGTTATTCAGAATCCACTTAACACCACTGTAAACGCACAAGGTTTGGTTTTGTTCAACATGAGCCACATGCTCGCAAATCCTTTCATTATAACTAACAAAGTGTAAACACAATGTTAATAAGAGATTCATTGTACAGTTTCTGGATTGACAACTGTATTTAAGTGGGTGATGATTGACAGTGATAACCAACGGACAATACAAAATGGGACAAATTATTTTGAAGTACTTAATTCAGCAGTTTTTGCTCTTGTACTGAAATTGGTGCCAATAACCGTGAAACTTTACTGGTATTGGTACTGACTACTGAAATTTTGGTACTGTGACAACCCCAGTTGTTATTGTGTTAATCACTGTGAATGTTATATATTATATCTCACGTGTTAAGTGTTGTATCTGGATCCTTTTAAAGAAGTTACTGGTCATTTGTGATGAATAATAGGGAACTAGAACTTTCAAGATTGTTTTTGTAATGCTTTGACATGACCTTTTTTTCCTTTTTGGAAATAATCCTAGTACGTAAAAGGTTTCATTAGCCCAAGGCTGGTTTCCTGAGGAACTCCTTTGAGGAAGAAGGAGTGGGTTCACAAACCAAGGCTGAGTTGTTTTCCATTTACAGTCTTCAGTGCACATCGTCCCTGTCTTCAGTTCAATAATATAAACATGAATATGTTTAAGGAAAAGAAAATCAATATGGTATCTTTAGATTTTTAACAGTACTTCCAATCTGAAATGAGGAAGTATCAGGGAATCATTGCAGTCATGTGAATATCATGTTACACAACAATTTGTTCCTGTTCCAAACTCACTGTTCAGCATGTATGAGCATGTGATATTTTTATATTGGATTGGATTAAAGTATGATACACTGGCATAGATTTGGGTATGGAGAGTTGGGACATCCTAAATTAAGGGACCTTATAATAATCCCTATTAATATTTCTAGTGATTAAAGTTTTGACTGAAAATACAAGTATCACATTTTTCTGATTCATATTTTTATATTTAAAGTGAAAGTATAGTGTAGAAAGCTGGTCTGTCATCTTTGTCTACCCTCATTTTTGTATGCTGTCATGAAATATACCTCCCCATTACGGTCTTCCTCCATCTGTCACCTGGTTTATGAATTAGTTATGGTGGTAATAAGTGATGGTCAGGTGGCATATGCTGTCTGTGTTATTGTTGGTGGGATCATGTGCATATGCAAACAATAATTCATAACTAAATGGAGAGATCCTGGTGACCCTCAACCTGTATTAGCTGAAAAACCCTGTAAACCAGCTGCAAAAAGACAACAAAAAAAATTTCATAACCAGAGACGTTTTGAAAAAGACATCAGCAGTTCCCTTCATGAAATGTAATCCTTTGTTTAGTAGATTACTTAGGGTTTCAGTTCCGTAAATTGTAAAATGGCTTATCACACTAGTTTAAAGAGAGTAATCTTTGCTTTAATGGTGAAGAAACAATGTTTTGTTTTATTATTGAAGCTCTAAATGCTTAATGCAGATGTCCAGTTAAAACTGCATGTTAAGGGGCTGATTTGTATGCAAATCACAGTTAAAGGGATAGTTCACCCAAAAATGAAAATTATCCCATGATTTACTCACCATCAAGCCATCCTAGGTGTATATGACTTCCTCTTTCAGACGAACACAATCTGAAATATATTTAGAAATATCCTGGCTCTACCAAGCTTTATAATGGTAGTGAACGGGGGGCCTGTTTTGAAGCCCCCCAAAAAATGCATCCATCCATCATAAATATAATCCATACAGCTCCAGAGGGTTAATAAAGGCCTTCTTAAGCGAAGCGATGGGTTTTTGTAAGAAAAATATTTAAAACTTTATAAACTAAAATAACTAGCTTCCGTCAGGCGACCGTACGCATACTGCGCAAGTCGACTTGCGGCAAATTAGTAACCCCTGAAGTGATGTATGACACAGGATGTTGGAGTATCGTAAGCTTAGACGCCTCTCGCGGTTCAAACAAATAGGGTTGTGCAACAAACTGAAGCTCCTCTTCTCTTATATCGAAATCCTCTGACATTTCTTGTTAAAATTTCTCGTTTTAGACTTCTAATTCATGACCAGTGTTTTGTTTTGCTCTCTCCTCTGCGCTTCTGTGTTTGTCATTATGTCATGCGTCGGGTCAGAGGTCACTCTTCCGCTGCAAATCGATGCGTATGGGCGTCTGCCGGAAGCTAGTTGTTATAGTTAATAAAGTTTTAAATATGGATATTTTTCTTACAAAAACCCATCGCTTCGCTTCAGAAGGGCTTTATTAACCCCCTGGAGCCGTATGGATTATATTTTTGATGGATGGATGCATTTTTTTGGGGCTTCAAGTTCAAAACAGGCAAGTTCACTACCATTACCATATACACCTAGGATGGCTTGAGGGTGAGTAAATCATGGGACAATCTTCATTTTTGGGTGAACTATCCCTTTAAATGTCTAAAATAAAGCCGATTTTTGCCCTATGTGGTCAAATGAGTTTTCTCTCAGTGCCTATGAGCTTTTGAATATCTATAGACATACACTGCCATTCAAAAAGTGTGGGGTTTGTAAGATTTTTTTTTAATTTTTTATTTTTTTATTTAAAATATATTAAAACAATTTATTTTAAATTGTACTAGTATTTCACTGTTTTTACTGTACTTTTAAATATGCAGCCTTGGTGAGTATGAGAGACCTTCAAAAGCAGTAAAAAAGATTAACCGACCCCAAATCCATCTTATTATTTCACCCCTGTAACATGACCCACTTTTTTCCTTCTTTCCTGCAGTAACGGGGTGAGCGTGGAGGGGGCGACGCACAAGCAGGTGGTGGATCTGATCAGGGCCGGAGAGAGGGAGCTAGTGTTGACCGTGCTCTCCGTCCCAGCACAGGAAGGAGACGGACTTGATGCTGGTGAAGAAGGTGCGGTGCAGCCCAATTACGACTATAGCGACAAGCAGGCCGTCCCCATTTCAGTCCCCACATACAAACATGTGGAACAGCACTCAGAGAAGTTTGTGGTAAGTTGCGTAGAATGAATGAAGGCTTTTTATTTTTGGGCTGTTGATTAGTGCTAATAATCTTTGTTTCTTAGGTGTATAACGTGTACATGTCGGGCAGACAGATGTGCTCAAAGCGTTATCGGGAGTTCGCAATACTTCATCAGAACCTGAAGAGAGAGTTTTCCAATTACACTTTCCCGAAGCTGCCAGGGAAGTGGCCCTTTTCTCTGTCCGAACAACAGCTGGACGCTCGCAGGAGGGGACTGGAGGAATACCTGGAGAGAGGTGAGTCTCACGCCTTTCATTTTTGTGCGTTATTTTTTGATTACAATGAAGTAAAATAAATTCAAGTGATACAGGCCTTGCTTACGATGTGTCCTGGTCCGATTCGCCATCTTACTCGCACCAATAATTTTGCACTCTTAATTATGTGTTTATTTAATAAAATAGCATTTAAATAGATAAATAAATGTTTTTTTTTAATTTATATAAAGTTTTTCATCTAATATTTTATTTTATTTCAGTTTTAGTTTACAACAATGTACAAAAATGTAAATGGTTATAAACTTTTTTTTTTTTTTACTCTTTATTTTGATTTTGTGGTAAAATGTGACCTGAACACCCTTTTTAGTCACGCAGTCCTGATTTTATTGATTTATTCTTATTACACATTAATTTATTTTTATAACAGATGATTTATATTTATTTGTTTAGGTTTGTTTTTGTATTGTCATCTTTGCAGTAAGCCACCATGGAAGTGGTTTTGTATGCTTGTTCACAAAGCGTTTGTCAAAGATTCATGAGATATGATATGCACTTCTGCTGACCTGCATAAAAATATATCCTCTTTCTCTGTCTCTCTCTCTTGACTTCTTTCTCTTTTTTTCTCTTTTTAGTTTGCTCAGTGCGGATCATAGGTGAGAGTGACATTATGCAGGAATTCCTGTCTGAATCAAATGAGGTAAGTATGTGTGTGCAAAAACTGCGTAGATCTGCATGGAAGTGGTTTTGCTCAGCGACACTGTTTAACATGTGTTTCATGTTAAAGAACCACAACAGCATAACGGATGTCGAGTTACGAATAGCGCTGCCTGATAAAACCACAGCTTCAGTAAGAGTCCGAAAGAATAGCACCACAGACCAGGTTTACCAGGTAAAATGTCTTATGTTCATGCAACACGGACTATTTAAAGGGGTCATGAAATGAGAAATCAAATTTTCCTTGATCTTTTGACATATTAGAGGTTTTGTTCCATTAAAACATCCTGCAAGTTTCATAGCTTAAAACATCCTCTTCATTATAAACGGAGCATTCATTTAATCAAACTCCAAAAACAGCTTGTTTGAATATTGTGGGATCAATGACATTTGCATATGCCTGCAATTGCATATTTGCATATGCCTGCCTCCAGAGCAAGATATCAATGAATAGCATCGCACCATAGGTCCCATGGACTTAGAGGTTTTTGCAATGGAACTCTTCATACATATATATATATATATATATATAATATGGATTTGTGAGCATTAGCAGAACTGAAAGTCATCGCTGTCATTGGTGAATCCGGCCAATCGTGAAACATCTGTCATCATCAGAGCTTGTAAATCCGTTCTAGAGAAGCAGCCATCTGCTCTCAAATCACTCTTGCGATACTTTGATGCCGTAGGTCACAGTGATGTGGCAGCAGCGCTGTCTCAAGTTGGACAAAATTTCTAACCAGCATGCACTGCTTCAAGCCGCCCCTTAAAAACAGATCATTTCAGACAGAGGGTCAGAATGAGGGTTGAAAATATTTTTTCTGCAAATATATTTGTTTTTTTGTTTTATGTGCAAAAAAACTTTATTAACATTATACGTGAACTTCAAGGAACATTTTTAAATAATAATAAATCCATGTCATGACCCCTTTAAATATCAACTCAATGACCTCAACAGAAGCTCATCCTAAGTATCATTTTCCCTTTTTCAGGCTCTTGTCGTGAAGGTTGGGATGGACAGCATCATGGCCAGTTACTTTGCTCTCTTCGAAGTTATTAACCACTCATTTGGTGAGCAATTGCTCCATTTTTCCTTCAAGCATCTGTGTTCTGAATCAGTTTCTTACACGAAGGAAGAAAGTGTTTAGATATTCACTGAGGGAAGCAGATGACCTTGTTATGAAGTCAAAAGTAATTGCACTTATGATTCTTTTTAACAGCTATTAAACTGCCGCTTCGTGATCTCTTCTTAATCAAATGAACAATGTTTTGCCCCAGCTGGCAAGCTCCGATAAGGTGCTACTGAGCTCATAAGGACATTGCGCCTTGTTAATGAAACATGAACAGAACGGATTTCTGTGTAAATCATTTGAAAAACCCTTCTTGCCTACATTTTTAGAAGAATGTTTGGTCTCACTTTAGTTTGAGGAACACATATTCACTATTAACTATGACTTTTGCCTCAATAAACTCCTAATTTGCTGCTTATTAATATTTAGTAAGGTAGTTGTTGTAGTGGTTAAGTTTAGGTAGGATTAAGGGATGTAGAACATGGTCATTCAGAATAATTTATTTGAAATTTTTTCCCCATTATAAATGTCTTCACTTTCAGTTTAATTGCTGAATAAAACAATTCATTTATTTAAAAAAATGTTACTTGACCCTAAACTTTGAGTGCCTATGGCAGATATCAAGATTTTCAGTGTATATTACAATATTTATTCTGTTCCTCATATAAATATATGAATTACAGTAAATTTGAAATGCTAAACTGTTTGTAATATTTACTGAAAATCTCTCTCTTGCCCTTTTTTCTGTGTTGTCGCTTGTACCATTTCTTCCTAAAGTGCGCAAATTGGCTCCTAATGAGTTTCCGCACAAGCTGTATGTTCAGAACTACACATCAGCTGTCCCCGGGACATGTCTCACGGTGCGTAAGTGGCTCTTCAGCACACAGGAAGAGGAACTGCTGCGGGACAACCCACTGGCTCTGCACTACTGCTTCCATCAGGTCAGTCTGGGTTATTGTCACTTTTCTCCTTTATTGCAGATTAAGTAATATATAGCGTCTCCAGAGCTTTAACATGGTCATTATGATGGACTCGTGTACACAAAAGCAATAAATACGAACACTTCACACATTACAGTAAATGCAGACCATAAACCACGCAAATGGACTTTGAACAGCTAGCGAGGTGTCAGGTTAATGCATCATCTAATACCACACATGCTCGTTTAGTTTCAATTTACGTTTTATTCGGCATATTTGTATAGACCTTATGCATCAGAGAAACCAGCTTGCAGCCAACTTTAGAATTTTGTGTTTGAATTTCTGTTTTTGTGGCAGCTCTGTCTGTGGCATCGCTGTTGAAGAGTAATTAGCTGGTGAAGTGGATTTACTTATTGTATAGTTAATGAAAGTTATCATGAGAATTGTAATATTTGAAGCGGGTGTCATTACAAATATCAGTAGACCAGGAAGATTTTAAAATGAGCGGTTTATTCATAAATCCGTAAGATCTTACCTTCATGGTGTGGAAATACAAACCGGAAGACAACGAACGCAGCGCTGAAAAGGGGCGGGGCTACATACGGTGTATAGCTGAAGTCAGATGCCTCCAAAGCAAATCCTTGACTTGCAGCTTAACCTCATATAATCATATCAGTCTCTCTTACATTCTGTGTTTTGGTCTCTTTTCTTCAGGCACAGGATGATGTGAAGAAGGGATTCATTAAAGCAGAGGATAAAGCGTACCAGCTGCAAAAACTAGCAGAACAGAAAAAGATGACAACGGTCTCTCATACTTTATCTGTCACTGAATGCAAAACAGACTTTTTAAATAAAATGTTGCATTTAAATGTTATTTATCTTTTCATTGGAACCCTGTCAATAACATGTCCAGGTCACATTTCACCTCAAAATCAAATAAAAAATTATTTTATTAATAACAAAACCAAGCATATTTTGGGACTTTTTTTTTTGCACTGTAACATTTTTATTTTAATTTTAAAATACATTTCTATTACATTACAAATTCTTATTACTGCAAGGCAAAAAATCATTCTCAGAGTAATGCAAAAATAAATATGACAGTGTTATTTTAGTATTATTTATATACTAATATAGTTTAAATATATATATATATATTTCTTTTTTTATATATTCTTCCATTTAAGTTTTAGTTGTTTTTTTTTGTGTGTCTTTTCTCCCTATTAATAGTGATTTAGTAATTTTAGTATTTCAACTTAAACTGCCAAGGCAACATTTTTAATTTTCATTTAAGGTTTTTCATTTAATATTTATATTGTATTTCAGTTTTGTTTCAATTAATGAAAATGTTTTTGTTTTTTTGTTGTTGTTTTTTTTTACAGTACTGGGTATGATACAAAAATGTTATTGGTCCTATTGGTCCTTTTTTTCTTTATTTCTCTTGATTTTGGGGTGAAATGTAACCTGGACACTACCTTTTTTGTCACAAAGCAAAATCTATTAATAATATGTAAAGGCTTTTTGTTTCAACACAAAATAAACATTTGTTTTCCTTCTTTTCTGTGATCTTTCTCTTGCAGTATCTAAGTCTTTTGCGCTCATGTGAGGGATATAACGAGGTGACTTTCCCTCACTGTGCATGTGACTCGCGGCGGAAAGGTCATGTGATCACGGCCGTCAGCATGAAGCATTTCAAACTACATGCCTGCACAGAGGACGGCACTCTTGAGGTGGGCGAATGATGCTCAGAATGTACAGACATAAGTTTAAGGCATAGATGGCTTAAAGGGTTAGTTCACCCAAAAATGAAATTTCTGTCATTAATTGCTCACCCTCATGTCGTTCCAAACCCGTAAGACCTTCGTTCATCTTCAGAACACAAATTAAGATATTTTTGATGAAATCCAAGAAAGCAACGTAATTACCGTCATTCAAGGTCCAGAAAAGTAGTTAAAATAGTCCATGTGACTACAGTGGTTCAATCTTAATGTTATGAAGCGATGAGAATACTTTTTGTGCGCAAAAACAAAACAAAAATAACGACTTTATTCAACAATTTCTTCTCTCCCATGTCAGTCTCCTACGTCAGTATTTTATATTTCTCCTATAGCTCAGTATTGGCCGATGCTGTTCACGTGAGTACCACAACACATGCATGTGATGCTGATGCAGGCACCAGCCAATACTGAGCCGGTGTTCGGATGTAAACACGGAAGCCTGCACTGTGTCAACTGCGTAACCTCTTGGATTTCATCAAAAATATCTTAATTTGTGTTCCGAAGATGAAAGAATTTCTTACAGGTTTGGAATGACACGAGGGTGAGTAATTAATGACAGAAATTTCATTTTTGGGTGAACTAAACCTTTAATTTGCTTTCACACCGCACCGACAGACGGCAACAGACACTTAGTCGGGTTTTGTCGGTTCAGTGTGTTACTCCTGTCGGCATCTTGTTTTCTCCAATTGAACATGCTGAATCAGTGCTTGTCAGGTCGTAAATTGTTTGAGAAGTGACGTAACAGTAATCTGGTCATTGTTCACGTTGGTGCGCTGTGAATTGGCCTTATGAGAACATGTTTGATTTGTTTGCCCATAGTAACACTCTATCTCTGACTCCCAGAATCAGGTGATTGTGTTCGAATGGTCAGAGATGCAAAGATGGGACACAGATGAGGAGGGTATGGCCTTCTGCTTTGAGTATGTGCGGGGAGAAAAGAAACCTCGCTGGGTCAAAATATTCACTCCTTATGTAAGTCACCCAAAAATGAAAATTATTGCTTCATTATTTACCTGCTGAATTATGTTTCGCAGAACATTTTGAATAGAAATAAGCCTTGGATGTGTGTGCTTGTGTTCCCTTCTCTAGTTTAACTACATGCACGAGTGCTTCGAGAGGATTTTCTGTGAGCTCAAATGGAGGAAAGAGGTATTTATAACTTACACGGATTTCTGTATTAGTTTCTTTACCTTTCTTGTCATTTGTTAATGAGTTTCTCTCTGATATGTTAAAGGTTGAAGAGGAGGCCTCAGACAAAGGCAATAAGAACTGTAGTAATAATGGTAAGAGAACCTTTTGCCCTCATTTTATCACACTCAATTTAATGGGATTTTTCCAAGCATACTCATGTGATGGCTATACTCACACAGAAACCTGAAATACTGGTTCATACTTACCACACTTACATTCAAGTATGAGTACAAAGTCACATGTCATGCGTGTGATGCTCATTTGAGCCATCAGTGCATAAAATGAACCCTGCACCTTCTCGAAAGATCAAATAATGGAAATGTATTCCTTTATTATGTAAAACAAATTTCAGGAAACATTGATTCCAATGCACTGTAGGCTACCATATATTGGAAATACTCTAGCAAATGTTTTATTCACACTGTTTTATTCATTGAGCGAATAATATATTCACACATTTCAGTTGTGCTCATGCAAAGTAAATATTTAAAATAATACAATAACTTTTTTGTATTTTTCTGTACTGAATTCATAATTATATCAATTGAAACGAAATTAATTTAATTTATTTAATATTCATTTATAAAAATTATAATGTATAATATATAAATTATAATATATTATTTTAATCTAAATTAATACATTTTAATATAAATATTAAATAAAATAAAATGTATATATTATAAATTATATATGTGTGTGAAAGATAATTTAAAATGTAGAAAAATTATGTACTTTTTATATATTGTTTTTGTGCTGTCAAATTGATTAATCGCATCTAACATAAGTTTGTGTGTATATATACAGATTGTGTGTGTGTGTGTGTGTGTCTCTATGTGTGTTTATATATATATATATATATATATATATATATATATATATATATATATATATATATGTATATATATATATATATATGTCAGCACTAGTTTTTTTTTCACTGGTTGACACAAAAAGCTTTAACTTTATAATAGCATGTTAAAATTGCCACTTTTGGGGGGTGAGCAAAAACACGCCATTTTTGTGTGTGTCCCTTTAAATGCAAATGAGCTGCTGCTCCTGCCCCCCTTTCAAGAAGAGGGCGTGGCTTAAAGAGCTCATGCAACAAACAAACAGGACAATCTCAAGCACTGAAAAGGTCCGAAACTGTTGGCAGCAGTGTTCAGTTCGAACCAGAGTCGGTCGGACATTGATGCCTACAGAGCAAGAGAATATATGCTGCATGGAGATAGAACACGTATAGTTTAGTTTAATTACGGTTATAACTTGCTTTTATCCACTATTAGTATAAGCCTGTGATGGCCAAAAATTTACTGAGTTAAATGAAGTTTATAGTACATCACACAAAAGATAAAGTGTCCGTTTTCACTCCACAAAATCACAGTAAGAGCTGAATAAAACACAGTACAAGAAGTGCGCATTAAAGTCTTATCCATAAACTCTCTCTCTCTCTCCCTTGCATTATCATCAACATACACAGCGAATTACACAGAAACACTCATTACAACTAACAGTAAATAAATAGTAAACTAAACAGTAAACACATTCTCTTCAAAAACAAAATGAATCCACTGCGTCTTGAGCGGCTCTGATGTCGGCAGCAGTCGTGGGCGGGGCCTGTGCAAAGTGACGTCACTTTGCCCAGAATCTGCAAACGGCTTGTTCTGAGACACTGCTTATGATTTATGGGGATTAAAAAAAAGGAGTGGGTGGATTTTTATCATTATAGGGTGGTTGTGTACACACTGCCAACACACATTTATGTTCAAACACCATGTAAAAGTGAATTTTGCACAATAGGTGCCCTTTAAATGTTTAGTAAAGCTAATGAAAAACTTCTGTATTGCAGATTACCTCTCGCCGCTGGAGCAACAGAAGGGATGGCGCCACCTAGGGGGCGAGATTGCCACTTCCTAAAACCCCTCTCTAGACCCCCTGTGAAACAGCATAAATTGCGCTGGATCATCACACTTGAGCAGACCACCATAATGATGTTACCATGGCAACACCCCAGCGACACCATACCAACCACGTTTCCACGGAGACAAAAGTGTGCCTTTCAGATGCAGAGCTTTCCATATGGCAACCACGGCAACGCAAAATGCCATTATCGTGGCGAAGCAGACACTGCGGGGATGTTTCACCCCAGATCAAGAGCACCAATGGGTTCTGCTGTCATTTCATCAATAGATACTTTGAACTTGCATAAATACATGTAAAATACCACATAGGACGAGATCTAAAGATCTTCCACGCCAGTGGTTTAGGAGACAAGCTCTTCTTTAAGTCTACTGGCTGGATTTTGGAGAGCATTAGCTAAAGTAAAGCTGTATCGGCACTGTTATCAGGGCAGCGTAGTAACAAAATGACCACTTTGTGATTTGGAATGGCAGCCGCTATCACAATTGTTTGACAAAACTATATATATAGGAGGGGGAAGTCATGCCTTAACAAAAAAAAATCAATTAATTTGTGTAGCAAGGTCACCATACAAACAATTAGTGTGGGATCTCTCTAAAATAATATTGTGATGGCATTATAGCTTGATTTTCCCAGTATTGCTGACTAAAATTAGCTCATTTTATTTCAATTAAATGAGGAGTAAAAAAGTCTGTGGGAACAGTGACATGGGAAGTGTGTGTGGGAAATTAAGGACAGGAGTGTATATGGACAGATATTAAAGGGATAGTTCACCCAAAAATGAAAATTCTGTCATTTGCTCATCCTCAAGTTGTTCCAAACCTGAACACAAAAGAAGATATTTTGAATAATATGGGTAACCAAACAGTTGGTTTCTTCCATAGTATGGAAAATATACTTCCATACTATGGAAGTCAATAGGCACCATCAACTGTTTGGTTACTGACATTCTTCAGAATATCTTCTTTTGTGTTCCGCAGAAGAAACAAATTCATACAGGTTTGGAACAACTTGAGGGTGAGCAAATGATGACAGAATTTTCATTTTTGGGTGAACTATCCCTTTAAGGTTAAATGTAGTTCGCACAAGCGACCTGTAGGGGGCCCCAGCATCAAACATAAGTAGCTGCGCTCAGGATAGTTTATTTCTGTTCGGTTTATGTGTAGGCCTCAGAGGGAACATCATCGAGTCCTCGTCTGAGTTTGTTTTTGTGTTATTTATTGTTCAAGACTGCAGAGGCTTCCCTCATAGAGAGACAATAGCACCACGTCGTACCTGCTGATAAGATCTGAAGGGGAAAAACAAGAGACAGACTGAGAATATTGTGATCTCAGAAGCGTCTTAACAGTGTTTCCTCTCTCATATGTTTTCGAGAATAAGAACTAAGGCAGCAAAAGGCAACTAGTCTCAAATTCATACAAATTCCCCACAGTGTGCTAAAATAACAGCCAGTTTTTGTAGAGGTCTGCATTAGCTATTTTTCTCTTCTTTTTTTCTTTCTTTCTTCTTTTAATACATAGTAGAGAACTAGAACTTAAAAAATTGTTATAGCCAAAAAGATATACCATAAAGGACTTTAGTTGGCCCCCTCGTCACAGGACAAGACACAGCTTAACATTTTCTTAACAGACATGCATGTTTAATGCAAGTCAAAAGCTTTCACCATTCCATTCCAGCACAATACTGTGATAAATGAGCTTATCCTCATCCAAATGCTTTAGCCACCTTGGCTACGATACCTTGATCAATAAGTGAGTTTGTATAGTGTGTGTGTGTGTGTGTGTGTGTGTGTGTGTGTGTGTGTGTGTGTGTGTGTGTTCTACATCAGATTGCTCTCTGGTTAGAGTAAAGGCTCCTATTACAGCAGCACAGTAGCATCTGTGGTCTAAGCGTATTTACAAAAACTTAATTTGTGTCTTCAGTCCTGATTATTTCCGTGTTTGATTAATTCAGCCAGTTTATCAATGTGAATGAAGAAAAAACTTAGGCTTGTGTGTTTTACAGTTTTTGTGTAATTTGTCCTTTCGTCAGGAGTACAGGTGCGACACTTTTTGTATGGTTTGGAAAATGTCAAAAGTGTTCCACCACGTAATGTTCACCAGCGCTAAAATATTAATTGTTTGGTCAGTGTTTCTTATTTTGTGTCAATGTGCCGAGGAAAAAAAGAATATGAATGTACCAGAATGTATTTATAACATGGATGATTATTTGTTTGTTTTTTTGTCATTAACTTGAACTTGCAACCATTTAAGATCATTATAACTCTTCAGTTTAAAACTTAAGACACTAACTGTTATCCTTCCACTGAGTGTTTCCTTAACTTTTGGCCCACCTTGAAAGTATTATTAATGTTTTGAGTCTTTCCCCAAAATTGGTGTGTTGGGACGATTACTGACAAGTTTAACGGCTATTTGTCTGTGTTCTGCGCTTCATCTGTAAATTTTACTGCTTATGTGTAGTACTTACAGAGTCTTTGTAGGTTTTCTGATTGAAAACGTTAATTTATTTTTCTGCTAAATCGAGGGGATTGAAACAAGGCCTTTACTGTGGTGGGTTTAGGAAGGGGCTTTGTATGACAAAAGATTTAATGCATACGTGAAGGCGATAAACAGGTGTGCATTATTTCATGTAGCCTAGATAATGGCATAAATTAACAATAATATCGGGATACAATAGTTTTATAAATGAAATGTGTGAAGGTTAAACTAACCAGAGTTATAAAAAAAAAACTTTGAGAAACATCATGTAGGTTGAAACATTGTAACATACTATTTTAAATAAAATGACCTATTGAAAAAAAACAAAAACTGTTCATGTGTTTTTTCTTCATTGTTTGAATTTCTCTTAAATGTTCAAGCCTTTTTTGGAACAACTGATTTCATTTGTAAGTAGCACCGATCGGCGTATGACATCGAAATACCCCGAGAGCGATTGGAGAGTAAACGACTCCTTATGCTTTTGAATCGCTCTCGCGGTACTTTGATGTCATACGCAAATCTATTCAAGCATATTCTTAATGCATCCTAGCCTATAAGTAACCCATTACATTACTGCATTAAATGTAGCCTACACTATGTAACTTTTTTGTTTGTTTAAAAAAAGGTTAAAAATGAGCCAATCCTTCTTCCCAAACGTGTTTTTGTCTTCCCCTCATTCACTATGGTAAGCCTATTATAAGTGTTTTTATTTTAGACCTGTCGGGATGGTTTTCGCGGGCAATTGCGCATACGTCACTTGCCCGTGCGTGTCTCATGTCCATAAATAGAGAAAAGTTGCTTCGGTCGTGTATGGTGTGGGGGTGGCATAGGTTAGTTGTCACAATGAGTGAGAAAGGTTGACATGGAGCCACTAATTCTCGAACCTCCGGGGAATCAATAGTGATGGGCAGATCGAGGCTTCGTGAAACACTGAAGCAGTTGAAGCAAATGTGCCGTAACTGGTCGAGGCTTCGAAACAATCTGACACCCGTCTCCACGGTGACCCGTAGTGGTCAGAACCGTGCAAATGCAACAAAACTCAGGCCAAACATGCATAAAAACACCTTTTACAAATGTATTGCAAAAGTTTGAATTAAAGTAAAATCTATCAAATGCAATTATATTTAATCATATTAGATGATTAATTAGAGTGTCTGTATAATGTTCTTTTATCAATTTTCAGGGCTTGTTTTCTTTGCTCCATGGCTCAAGCTAAACAGGCAAATAAGAGATTAATAACTACAATTATTCATTTTAATTATTCTAATGTCTAATTAAAACATCTACAAATGTATAAAACTGATCAGAGATCAGGTAAAACCATAGGGTAAAGCCCATTGACACTTGTTCAATAGTTCTCAGTGAATCTGCATGATTCATGGGTTCACTTTATCATCGCCCTCTACCGGTGAACCATTGAAATTTCGAACTGTTTCGAAACAGTTATGACGTAATGAAGCCTCGTTTACTGAAATCACGTGACTTTGGCAGTTTGATACGCGCTCCGAATCACTGATTCGAAACAAAAGATTCATAACGCTTCGAAGCTTCATGAAGCAATGTTTTGAAATCGGCCATCACTAGGAATCACCCATTAAAAAAAAAAAAAAAAAAAAAAAAAAAACAGAACAGAGGAGAGTCTGCTGGCAAAAAGAGAACGTGACAGAGCTCATAGTAGATGATGAGAATGAACATTGGCTTGGCTTTTCTGAGATGGCGAGAAATGAGGAATTTGAAATGTTGTAAAAGCAACATCGAGATGGCGTTTTTATTACTCAGCAGGTGAGTAAGGTATTTTATTGAACAGATAAATTGCCATATGTAGGCCTAGCTCTCTAACAGAGTTCATTGTAAAGCATTATCTACTGTGAAGGGTCATTTCATTGTGGTGGTTGTTGTAGTGCTGTGCTGGAATTTATTTTCAACGAAGTACAGTATCTATGACTATGTGTATAGCTATAACGTCTTCAGCTAGTCAGCTTGAGATCCTTTCCATCTAAACTGGTTATATCTCTTAAGCCATGTAGTTATGAGCAGTGGGATAACCATATTCATCCGCACAGTCAGGCATAGCCAGCACAACCAAATCAATGTTTGGCAAAATGCATGCTTTTTTTTGTTTTGTTTTTTTAACCACTACAGGGCCAACAGTTACATAGTGTACCTTTAAATTAATATAGACATTTATGAGTGTGAATCAGAACTAGTTATCAAACAGTAAAGTACAAAAATAGCCAACCAACCTCTAATGAAACTCGATAAACCTCGCTGAACTCTTGCTGATCTATATACTGTTTTTTGGCACAACTTTGATAGAATGACTTTACAAAATTACTGACAGAAGTGCAATCCATTTTTAATGATCATTACAGAAATTAGTCTGGTCTAGTGTAATAATAATGTTGTTTTTCAAGGTAAATGTATGATTAAGTAGTTAATTATAAATGTGATCATGTAAAATCATTATGTGATAAATAGCAAAAAGGTAAGTAGCCTATTTGTATTATTGGATTTCTGTATTGGTTTATTATGTTGTAATTTTGTTAAAATCTACACATTTTTAAAAAGTTGTAGGCTTTTTAAAAAGTTGTAGGTTAACGATCTGGCTGCCTTGTTAGCCAATCAGAAAACCTGGAAGCGGCTCTGTGCCAATAGCATGAGTTTGGGGTGGGACTTTCGGGGTTGAAAATTTAATGAAAACAGTCGTTCTTTGCAAAAATCTATCACAGCTGTTACTTTTGATTGCTGTTTACTATTATCATCGTAACACTTGGCAGACTTAACATGAAAAATCTATCAGAAGGTATGTCAAATTGATCTGTTATTTAATAGCTATGTTTCATACTGTACCCTGTCAAAGATGTTTGTTGAAGTCAAGTGGCCTGAGAATTAGAATGTTTCAAGACAACACGATCACCTTAAAGGATTATTTAAAATAAATATGAAGAAACAATAAAAGAAAGCAGAATTCCATAAAGAAATTATCCGGTATTCATAATAAGAATAAATCTCGTGCTCATGAATCTATAGAATTGATTCTGGAATTAAATACCAACTTCTACCCTTGTCTCTCATGCGCAACCACTTGGGAAATAATTTGCCTCAAGCCAGCTTAATACTTAAATGAAATTTCTTTTATTTATTATCACAAGGACTCCAGGGAATTTTACAAGAGAATTAGCCACATTTAAAGATTACGCTGAACGACAAAATGAACAGAGGGTTCAGCAGGCAAATATGGTTTCAGTAGGTCAATTAATAGAATATCACACACTTAAAAATAATATGAGCTGATAAAGCATAGAATCTGAAGCTTGTGATTGCCATGACATATTCACACTATTAACTGGATATTTAAGCCTGATCTAAACCACAAGTTAAGTGTTGTCCAAATTTAGGAACCGATGCCAAAGGATTGTATATTATCCCATGAGAAGAAAAAAAAAGAACGTGAAATGATATGTCAGTCATGAAACAAGCACGACAATGTATCAGTTACATTGTACTCAGATAAAGGCACAGTATGTGGTTTCGCCTCTAGAGGTCGCTTATTCAAAACAATAATAAAGGCGTAGCTTGATGACACTGTGAATGAGCGTGGATTCATGGGAGTTGTTGTCTTCACCTCCACAGCCGATGGAAAGCAATCCGACGAGACTCAGGCAGAAATCATGTTCATGGATGAGCTAATGTATTAAAGTTTTATTAAAGTTATTGTGGTATGAAGCAGGGCGAGGACGGGACATTTTACGTTGATGTTTTAACTTTCGTCCGTCATAAAAAAAATTAAAAAAAACGAATCGGGTTAAATTTTCTGCGTTTTTCACATCCGTAGCAAGCATTTTGAGAGGTGCTTGACAATTCAGAGCCACTGTACAAGCGAACGCCAAAATCCAGAATGGGGTCTGACAAGTTGATCCACTTCGTCTCGCAGCACAAAGCACTGTATGACAAACAAAGTGCGGAATACAAAGAGTATTAATCAATACAAAGAGTATATCGAGCCACTGACATCCTGAAGTAAACTTTGAATCGCTCGGTATAATCCCGCAGCTCCTTGATAAGGAGGTGGAACTCTCCTTCCTCTCTACGCAATCTCAGGATTGGATGGACCCAATATTTCCTCTTTCTTTTTCTCTTTTTAAGAAGAGAGAGGACAACAAAATCATCCTCACTGCTTGAAGACTCCATCTTGTATTGCAAATTTTTTCGCAACAGATTAATTATACACATCGGACTCAATGTGCAAGGTTTCTGTGCGTGACGAATTTTTAGGCTGACGAATACAAAATTTCGGACCTTAACCCAATAAAGGTATCCAAACAATTGCTCACCTGTCTAATAAACTACATAATGTATTAAAGCGTCTTTGGTGTTTCCATGGATTCTACTGTAATAAATAAAACCTGAAATCGAGGGTAAGGCCAATATGACATCATCGACAGGCAACGCAATGACACGGGACGTTACACTGGATAAAATACCTTATTTCTCTGGATTTAAACATTATTGGAAACATTTGGGATAATGTAAGTACACAAGTCTACAAAATAACATTGTTCTAGCAGTATTGGATATTTTAATCCAAAAATCTTACATATTGTGCCTTTAACTAAATCTATTAAAAACATTTTCGTTACTTAAATTAAAATAAAATAAAAAAACTTTTTATTTCAGCTAGTTGCCAAGGAAATGTTTCTCATTTAGTTTTTGTAATAAAGATAACTAAAACTGAAATAAACATGAATAAAAACTATATAGAAATATTTAAAAATAATAATAATAATAAAAACGACAAACTTTAAAATCTAAAAATAAAGACTAATTGACCCTTCGCAAATACTTACTGTTGCTTTGTCCGACAAGCCACACATGTTCTTACAGAGTGGAAAATACATCGCGGAGCAAAGAGGACACTGACAATGCGCCGACAGACAAGACAAGACAAGACAGAGCAAGTTTTTCGTATGAAACAAAGCTTTCAAATTTTCAGAGAGCTCTCAAAGTCTCAGCTTTCAAGTTTTGTGTTTTTTAAAGAAATTCGTACAATAAATTCGGTTTTGTGTCTCTTTAATGTGTCGTGACCGTCGTGACAGATCGCTGTGGGGTCTCAGTTCAAGCGGTACGTGAACCGATCATCTCTTCCTACTTGTAATAAACATGAATTAACATTAGAAGGTATGTTGCTTCAACCGCAGAAAGACATCAGTACACACTATTTTTTAAGTTCAAGTCCACCGACGTTAATTTATTAACTCTCCTGTCTGGTTCGTTTGTCGGACAAAATGGCGGATTCAGCGTCATGATTGGTCAGATCACCTGTCAATCAAACTCACGACGAAGGGTGAAATCTCAATGATATTAAAATAACACACTATAATACTGAAATGGATGACTGGCTTTAATCAGTCTGACTCCTACTGAATTTCATCCAGCAGAGCGATTACTGAATCAACATCTGATTCACTAACTGAGCCGCAAGCTCCAAATCGTAATGTACTGTAGAAAGAAAATTATATAAATGTATAAACAATTATATATTGACAATTATATAAATATATTTAGTCACGGCAATAGTCATACTGTAAAAGTATAGGTCAAATAGCTGCATCTTTAGCATTACATGACTTTTTACACTGTAACCCATGGCGTGCACATAAACATAGGCACTTAAAAGCTTTAGCACGCTCCGCCCTCTATTTACATACATAATTACATCGTCATAAAAGCACTGTAAAGTTTAGAGGGATCGAGAATGTAATAAATTGTCATTGCAGGATCGAAGGATGAAGCTGTCCATGGGGTTAGAGGGGATCAATACAGCTTTAAACTGCAACGATCTGCAGAGGTCAAACTGGATGAAGCGTCGGTCCACTTTACCTCAGATCTCAGCTGTCTGAAGAGTGCTTGTATGTCTCTGCCTGTAAGTGGTTGATGCTTGAAAGAGTAGAGCCCAAAGGAGGGGAACTGTGTTTGAGAGACCACAGTGGTCTCAAAGGGCCACTTGTGGTCATTCCGGTGGACTGAAGGTGTCTTAGTGAGCCAAATCAGTGCTAACGAATGCTCCCATGAGAAAACAGTCATCAATCTAATCCAGGAAGCATTCTGACTGCATCTTTATTCTATTGCTTTTGCATGTTACAATGTTTCCTTAAGCTCTTTATCCTAGGGATTTCTAAACTGTTTTTAATTATAATCATATGAAAAACATTAATAATAATAAAAACATCTAAAAGGTTATATATTACTGTTATTACTATGAAACAGTATAATAATAAATAACTTGTAAAAGGTTTAAATTTTAAAGTATTAGTAATAATAATAATAATAAATGTAAAATAAAATACAAAAATACATTTAAAATTAAACTTATACTTTATAAATTATACTTTTAAAATTAAACTTTAACAAATTTGACATGATTAATGTTTTTTTCTGCATTCTAAACATGGAAATCATGGGATCATCATGGGATTTTAATCTAAGAATAAAATATTTATTGTATATTTATCTATCCTTTATTTATTCTTTTATTTGGAAAGATACATTACCAAAAATACAGTGTCAACTAATATAACTTTCAAATAATACTTTACACATTTAAAATGTCAATCATATAAATCATATTGGGCATTAAAAAGCTTGAAAACTCCTGTTACAGTACACTTCAATTCTTTCTTTCTACATTTCTATCTTTATGCATTTCTTCCAATTTCATTTACAGACCTGTATCTTTATATCTTGTTTTATTTTTCCCTAAACAGCCCCATCCCTTTCCTTCAATCACTCGCTCTCTCTCTCCCTCGTCATTATTATCGATCATGCCCATCTTACCCTGTTAATTAAAAGCCATTGATCGCCGGCTCCATGCCAGCAATATTGTGGACGGCGTCACAGGAGGAGCCATTCAGAGAGCCAATATGTGTTTGTATGTCAGAGTCTTTAAGAGGGACGATGAATGACACTGAAAAAAAGGGGAAAAAACACTTTTAGAGAGTAAATGTTCAAATATTGCATCCTTTCATGGGTCCAAATTGCTTGTTATCAGCTTGTTATCTTACCTGAATTAATCTGATTTTAAACTGACTTTATGCATTGAAGCATCATTAAGGAGTCTCAGGATATAATTTCACACTTTGTCGCACCATCTTCATTGCTATTTACACATCTTATATAGTTATAAATCATATCGATCTTTACAGTTACATTCATGTCTTTATCTTTCTCACACACTGAGACACCAATCTATCAATCTTCTACCCACATTTCCTTCATTCATGCTCAAATCCACACTAGTTTCACCTTCACACAATCCTAAATCCGTCCTTTTCCAGCTCATATAATCATCATCTCTGCCATATCTCTGCAAAAAAACATGTGTGCCATCACCTTTATTTGCCACACACACACTCTTATTCCCCTATATCCTCTTTTTCTCCATCTGAGTGAGCGCGGTAAATCTGGACAAGTCAATGTGCCAGCACAGCACATTCACAGAGAGAGGCGAGTGAATTACTCTGGCAGACGAGCCATGGCTGCTGCAGTAATGGCAGACACATGCAATCTTTATTCATTGATGCATTGACTGAGTGCCATAGTGCATGTTGGGATAGGAAATTGAGCTATATAGAATTTCTTAAACGCTGAACTCTGTGGGGATATTGTGGCTTATATCATCATAATGTTGTCAAAATAGCAATCAAAGTAAGCAATGGACATGCAATTTTCTAAATTGGCATTTTTGGCCCAACGTCCTGAAAATGGTGTCAAAGCATCAGCATTTTGGGTTAGAAGCTGTACTATAATAAAATAGAAAGAGATTCATTTATCAACTTAATTTACAACTTTTACTGTCACGTTGCAAGTTTTAGTAAAATTCCCATTGTGATAATCTTTAAGTTAATTAAGTGATTAAAGAGATTCTTCAACACTCAACATGTTGAAGATGTTCTTCCGCAAAGTGCATGCAGTTTTGTTTTTTAAGCGCTAGAGAGCCAAAAGTGTACCATTTAAGTCAATCAATCAAAAGAAATAAAAAATGTATTGCTTGATTGCCCTTGATTTATATGTAGAAGAATGTTAATATAATTACATCAAAATCTAATAATCCCATATTCAATTACAGGTCATTGTATTTAGTAACATTTTGTGTGTTGTTTGTAGTGTTTTGGCAGTTGAGGCAGTATTGAGAGAGGCGTACGCGATGTGTGACTGCTTTCCCTCGTAAATCCACCCAAGGCCTGAGACGCTGCCTTCTCCCTCCATCATTAACTTCCCACCCTCCCTTGCTCCATCCCTCCTTCATGAACGAGTGATCAATTAAATCCTTGTCCAGCCAGGACCGCATGTCAGCATTTCTCCATCTCTGTCTGTTCAGAGTTCTAGATTTCCTATTGGGCTGCTTTTGTCCCTCAACTACTTCACGATACGATACACATTGCAATGCGTCACGTCACACTTGAGAAATTCAGAATAGCATACTACCATACTACAATTGCTGCAGGATATAGTATATTCAATCTCTCGCATGAGGTTTGCCTCACTTTTGTCTAGTGCTGCAAAAAAGTGTCTCAAAAAAGCTAACTGAAAAAGTTTTTTTAGATGAAAAAGTTTCTTATTTAGATGACCTGCATCTATATTAATCGAATTGTAGGAAATAAAATGAAAACAAAAATATATCGAGGGGGTCTTATTATGCTCATTTACATCTTCATAGTTTCGTTTATGGCGTCTACTAGAATACATTTATGGCGCTTTTCCACTGCATGGTACGGTTCGATACGGTTCACTTTTTGGCGCTTTTCCACTGCATGGGACGGTTTGGTACGGTACGGAACGGTATGGCCTGCTTAAATAGTACCACCTTGGTTGAGGTTCCAAGCGTGCCGTACTAAATGTGACGTGTAAACACTGCAGATCACTGATTGGTCAGAGAGAGTCGTCACTACCAGCGTCATTGGATTTGAAACACGAGACACCAAACCCGCTAGATTTAAATAGTCAGTAACAGCCACCGCAGTATCATTTGTTCGCACAACTTTTTTTAAATGACTTGCTTTAAACGACCGTCGCACGCAACTTGAAAAAAGAAATGGCTATATTGTGGTCAGTAGACGAGGTGCAGACTCATTAGTAGCCGAGGAGCGGATCCACGGAAGTAAAAGCGGTGCAACTATATCAGTCTATAATCCCACCCACTTTGAAATGGTACTAAACTGCAGTGAAAAAAAAAGCAAACCGAAAGTAAAGCGAGCCGAGCTGAACTGAGTCATACCACGCATTGGAAAAGCTCCATTACATCATTTAATGTTCAAAAAACTAGTTTTTCTTCATTTACATTTTTGTAGCACCTGTTTTCACCCTCTGTCAGAACACAGTTTTAGTTTCGGTTTCTTTAAAAACCTGCCTTCCGAAAAGTACGGTCTGCTCTGATTGGTTAGCTGGCCCTTAGCCTGTTGTGATTGGTTTTCCGCTTAAGTGTGTGTCGAAAATGTAACGCCCCTTACCATAAATGGTAAGTATCAGCTCCAGAGGCTTCCTGAGGTGCTGTAAACACTACTGTAACTACACTAACTGTGGCATCAGTTTTGCCATATCAGTTTGAGCCAGAGTCTGATAATGACAGTCAAGAAGAACAAGCTGATCAAACCGAACCACTTTTGCAAGCACGACATGTACAGAGACAAAACAGTGTCTCTTGGACATGGTGACAACATATTAATGCAATTCAACCAGGCCTCGCCCCCCTTTTTGCATTTGCATTATATAAATGAGGAATATTGTGATGTGTACGTTTCTAGAAGAAAACTGAAGATTACAATTGAGGCGTTTGAGGGAGTTCAGAAACAAGTTCAGATATAGAGAATAACTCCCTTTGAAGTGGACTTTGTGCTTTGTAACGTTTGTAACTTTGCAGTCCTTTTTCAAGCTCAAACAGCAACATTACATACTTAAGAAAATTGAAAATGAAAAAGAAAGCATAATAGGACACTTTCAAAATGACTGTACAACCACAGCCCTACTCGTCTCTCATTCTGCATCAGTGCCGTCACGTTTCCCACTCTTATTTTCAGCTCTCTGTCATTTTCCTTAAGCAACAGCCAGCCATGAAATGACGAAGCACAGACTGTATATTATTAAAGAATACTTTATTCAAAGATGGGAAATGGTTTGTGTCTTCATCTGAGAGAGAGAGAGAGTAAGAGAGAGATTTTAAAGTAATTTGCTTGGTCCCCCATTAAGACGAGATGGCTGGCATTTCATAAGAGCACAGCGAGCAGCAGCAATCTTTTGGCAGCGTGTTTTTTTTGGATGAACTTTAATTAATACCATAACAACCACTAATTGCTATAATGACTTTAGCAATAAAGTAGTACTTGCAATAAGAACCAGAACTGTTTGTAAGGACCACATAATATGTGCTGTCACCAGAAATGTTTTGCAGGAAAAAAAAAGTTTCCCATCTGGTTTATCATAAAAATTCACCTGAAAGATGTACGGGCCCCAGAGGCAGATTTGGAATAGTATACAGTCCATTCAAAAATGACAATACACTTCAGTCATTACTCTGAAGAGAGACCTTCACTGTGAATTGTTCATCTACAACTCTATTTCTATTTTTCTGTAAATTGCCTAGCTGAATAAGTCACATAACAAGACTCAAATTCAACAACACAATAGCCATGTTTTCTAACAAACTCAACTATAACCACTCAACCTACAAAGGAAAAGTCTACTTTATTAACAACTTGGTGAGGTATGCCATTTCTCCGCCACTGAACACATCCCTCATCTAATACTGCTTTCAAATGAACAGGAGTTCTCGCCTCACAGTTAAAACAGCCAATCACGTTTTTAGAGGCATGTCCTGTTTGATTGCTCTTAAATACGAACCTATAAATCTGAAAATAAATTTTTGCATGATTGGAGCTAATGAAGCTCAATTTATTAAACCAGATTTTTGTTATTTAAACATAATATTGACCAAAAATGTAGGAGATTATGGTCTTTCCCCATTTAGCATGAGCTGTACAACATGGCTGCAGAGTGGATTAACTTTAAAAGGCATTTGCTGAGCACTCTCAAATAGCAAGACTGGCTTAATGGTATGGGTTTGGGGCAGGACTACCCGTTTGCCCAAACAATGGCAGATGGGGGGGAATATTCAAGAAACCTGTTTGGAAACTGTGTTTTTTTTTTCAATTCTGTTTGGTGCCGCAGAATTTACATCCAACAGCTTTAAAGGAATAAATCACCCAAAAATGAAAATTATCCCATAGTTTTCTCACCCTCAAGCCATCCTAGGTGTATATGACTTTTTCTTGCAGCCGAACACAATCAGAGTTATATTAAATAATATTGTACTATAATAATACTATAACAATAGTGCCAGAGTTTTTGAAGCTCCAAAAAGCGCATCTATCCATCAATAACAGTAATCCATACAACTCCAGTGGGTTAATAAATGCCTTCTGAAGCAAAACAATGGGTTTTTGTAACAAAAATATCCATATTTAAAACTTTATAATCACTGGCTTCCGGCAACGGCCGTACACGCGTTCACAAAAGAGTTGAGTTCTGGTGGAATGGTTACCTCTGACCCAATGTATGACATAGGGCGTAGCTCCTCTTCCCTTATATCGAAATCCTCTGACATTTTTCTTTTAAAACTTCTCGTTTTAGACTTTTAATTTGTGACCGGCAATTTGTTTTGCTCTATGCTCTGTTCATTCGTTCATTCATTCCATGTTCGTCAATTTTCACAAAGCTTACGCTACGCCTACGTCATACGTCCTACATCATACGTCGGGTCAGAGGTCACCCTTCTGCCGGAACTCGGCTCTCTCATGAACAAGCATATGGCAGTTGCCAGAAGCCAGTGATTATAGTTTATAAAGTTTTAAAAATGGATATTTTTCTTACAAACAAACATTGCTTTGCTTTGCAGAAGGCATTTATTAACCCCCTGGAGTTGTAAGGATTACTTTTATGGATGGATGGATGTGCTTTTTGGAGCTTAAAAACTCAAGACACTATTCAATGCCATTAAAAAGCTGGGAAGAACAAGGATATTATTTAATATAACTCTGATTGTGTTCGGCTGAAAGAAGAAAGTCATATACACCTAGGATGGCTTGAGGGTGAGTAAATTATAGGATAATTTTCATTTTTGGGTGAACTATTCCATTAAGTTGTAAATATATTCAAAAAATGTTAACAAACCAAACTGAAAGCTTAATATAGCTAATAGTAATTTTCTGCATATGTTCATACATCTATCAATTCTCCAAACTGCTTTTCGGAGTTTAACCCCTATGCTGGAGCCTATCCCAGCATATATGGCCACAGGCTGGTGAAACCCTGGACAGATGGCCAGTACATCACAGGGTTCACACACAAACACATTTGCAGTCTCATTAACACCTACAGACAATGACATTCACCTATGCTGCTTGTTTTTGGATTGTGGGGGAAACTGAAGCACCCGGAGGAAGCCCACACAGACACGGGGAGAACATGCAAACTCCACACAGAAAGTCCTCCTGGCTCAGTCAGGACTCGATCCAGGGACCTTCTTGCTGTGAGACAACAGTGCTATACACTGAGTCACCTTGCCCTCATACAGTGCCCTCCAAAAGTTTGAAATCACCCCAAGGGACCATTTTTAAAAGTTGAACTTTTAACTTGACACAGCATTCTAAAAAATGCAGTGCTAATGTGTGATGCAAAAGATGTGAGGTGCGAATGCAAATGTCAAATATATCCATCTAGCACATGTTAACATAGAAAAACCAATGGAAAAGCAGTGCAGTGGAATGCAAAATCAACCCCAAAGGTCCAAAGTAGGATTTTAGGCAAAATCAATATAAATCTTTCTCAATCATTTATTGGGATGAAAGCATTATATTAACTTGCAATTATTTTTAAGACCAACAATGCTTTTCTTTTTGATTACATAATAATGGAACATAATACATAATAACTGGATTAAACTGGCCAAGGTTACTTTTTTTAAGATTTTTAGGTAAGCACAGCTTTACAGCTTTACTGATTGACAGACCAACAGACCAATCAGAAAACAGATTAAAAACAGCTTAAGTATGTTCTGAATTCATTAAAGGGGCTATATATAAGAATTTTCATGTATTAGGCAGTGAACAGCAGAGCTGGTGCATTTACACCTCGCTATGATCAGATGCTTTCTTAAAGGGATAGTTCACCCAAAAATGAAAATGATCCCATGATTTACTCACCCTCAAGCCATCCTAGGTGTATATGACTATCATCTTTCAGAAGAACACAATCTGAGATATATTTAAAAATACCCTGGCTCTTCCAAGCTATTCCAATGGTACCGAAGGGGGGCCAGATTTTGAAGCCCAAAAAAATTCATCCATCCATTATAAAAATAATCCATACGATCAAGAGGGTTAATAAAGGCATTTGAAGCAAAGCGATGCATTTTTATAAGAAAAATATCCATATTTAGAACTTTATAAATTCAAATATCTAGTTTCCGGCAGACAATCATACGCAAGTCGACTTGCGCCAAATGAGTAACCCCCTGAAGCGATGTATGACGCAGGATGTAGGAGTATCATAAGCTTAGACACCTCTCGCGGTTTAAACAAATAGGACTGGGCAACAAACTCAAGCTCCTCTTCTCTTATATTGAAATCCTCCGACATTTCTCTTTAAAAATTATTGTTTTAGACTTCTAATTCGTGACCGGTGTTTTGTTTTGCTCTATCCTCTGCACTTCCGCGTTCGTCATTACGTCATACGTCGGGTCGGAGGTCACTCTTCCACCGCAAATTGATGCATGCGGGCGTCTGCCGGAAGCTAGTTATTATAGTTAATAAAGTTTTAAATATGGATATTTTTCTTAGAAAAACCCATCACTTCACTTCAGAAGGCCTTTATTAACCCCCTGGAGCTGTATGGATTATTTTTATGATGGATGGATGCATTTGTTTTAAATATCTGTGTCATTCTCTTACGCTGTTTACGTCCAGCGCTTCCAGGTTCTACGTCAGAACGCCAACTCATGCTCAAGCTCCTGCGTCAGCATCACATGCATGCATCGTGCTGCTCACGTGAACAGCGTCTGCCAATACTGAACCGGCGTTCTGACATAGAATCTGGAAGCACTTGTAAGAGAATGACACAGATATTGTTGAATAAAGTCGTTATTTTTGTTTTGGTGTCGCGCACAAAAAGTATTCTCGTCACTTCATAAAATTAAGGTTGAACCACTGTAGTCACGTTGACTGTTTTAACAATGTCTTTAGTACCGTTCTGGACTTTGACAGTGGTTGTTAAATTGCTGTCTATTGAGGAGTCATAGAGCTCTTAATATCTTAATTTGTGTTCTGAAGATGAACGAAGGTCTTACGGGTTTGGAACGACATGAGGGTGAATAATTAATGACAGAATTTTCATTTTTGGGTGAACTAACCCTTTAAGTCTAAGGAGCCCCTAAAGAGACCTTTGCAAAAATAAAAAATATGAGGACGTACATGTACACACAAGAAACTTTTTGTGTGCGCACCAGGTTTTTTTTTTTTTGTGCTTACGCATTACAATTTCTGGTGTATAGCCATTTTGAGTCATTGCTACAGATGATGGGAAAGGGATGAGTGTGTTTTGGAGCTTTATCTTAAATTTTTTTCATAAGGTTGCAACATGAAAGAAGAATTTGTTGCTTTCTTTTGAGGTCACAAGATATTCCTCAAGATTCAATTGAGAAACTAAAAGAGGATAAGGTAAATTGGGTTATAATAAGGCCAATTATAATTATCCACAAGTCTAATATTGTGGTCTTGACATGACATTCATATATATTCACTACAAATGTATTTCTAATAGCTGACCTTTCCTTTTAGATTATCCTAAGTGTCACTGTCAATAATTACTGAGGACGAACTTGGAAAATCAGGTATGTCATCAGATATGAGGATTCATTCCAATTGACGAAAATTAGAGCATGTAAACATCCCTTGGTCAATCATAAAATGACCAAGATTTATGCTAATATTGTGCAAACCCCCATTTTACCCAAGACATTTCCAAACCTTTGTAGGGCACTGTATGCGTAAGCAGGAACGAGAGAGCAAGAAGAGATTTACCTCATATACTTGTTTTTTAAGTTACAGTAGAGAATCAGGGCAGTTACTATGGCTGTGGCTCTGCACCTACTTAGATATGCAGAAGATCATCTCTGCTGTTTGAGAACACCTCGCACTGTCTGTCATTTCACAGAGATGATGGGAGAGAGGAAGGGAGATATGAGATTCCACCCATGTCTCCACTGTCTTTGTGCCATTTCTCCAGTATGTCTCAGGGGATTATTACTTCCCACACTCTCTCTCCCACTTCCTTTCTGCTGTGTGTTTTTCTCTTCTCATCTGTTTTGTGACGGATGCACTTACTGTTTGGCTTTTTGGGGCATGATGAGCTATTTCTCTCCGACAGCGAAGCCATACTTCCTCTTGCCAGTAAATGTTGCTGAGTCTCACTTACCCCCCAACCGCCTTCTCTGTCTGTTTCTGTCCATCCCTCTCCAATTCCCCTATCACTCTTTCATTTTCTTATCCATTTGTCTGATCCACTTCTTCAGCCCATCCTTCTTTCGTTTTGCGCTGACTGTGTCTCTTTCTCTAATACACTCTGTCTCATTTTGTCTTTCATTACCTTTGTTCTGCTCTTGCCTCGTCTTCCTGGGAGGCCCTAATCTCTCCATCGGTCTACATATCTGTCCACGTCATTGGGGTATTCCATCTTTCACTTCTTCTGTATCTCTCCATTAACTGAACCACTCAAACCCTCCAGCAGTTCTCCAAGTCTCCCATCTGTCCTTGAAAAAGCGCCTTTTTCATTTTTTAAGAAGAGCATTTTTGATCTGGGTTCATATGAGTCATTCACTGCACGTCTGCCACTATTATCAATATTTCTCTGTCTCTTCAGCTTTTTCCCTCCCTCTCTCCTCGCCTACCCGTAGATGAACATTACCAAAATATATTTTGACATCATAGAGAAGTTTTGTACTGTGCTAGATGTTAGATGTACAATGTCACACAAGTTTGAGTAACACGACTGGCCATTCCTCAGAGGTTCATGTCAGGTTATGAGGCGTTTGACACAGTTGAAAGGTCATTAATCAGTGTTTTCACTTTTTTATGTTTCGTTTTTCATTCATTCCATAGCCGAACATTTTACCATATAGCGAACCAACCCCTTTTGTCATTTACAAACACCTTTCGGTGAAGGTCTTTAGCGTTCCACCAGCAAAGTTCAGTCTGAGATGTCTGAGTGGGCCTTAAATCTCCAGGACATTAGCCAATCAGAAGTATTCTCGATTCAGACCTCGGGATCCTGCATTATTCCAATAACAGTCTTGGAAAAAAAGCTTAGTCACTGTTTTGAGGAGAAGAATACTTCCCAATTACGGTCAAACCCAAGTTTCCCGAATGCACATTCTCTGCCGACACAGCAATCAGATGAAGTCCTTAGAAACTGCCTCCACAAAGTTAGGTGCTGACATAAGAATGGAGATGGTGCAGATGATGTTGAAAACGCTGAACGCCACCAGACAAAGTCGGTCAATTACGGCTGCAGCAAACTTCCACTGTTCAGCCACGCTGTCATTCTCGTCCTGTCCGCGGAACCTATCGGCAACAAAGCGCACCTCTTCTAAAATAGCCTGAAGCTGTGGGTCTCCTCCGCTGCTGGTCCCCGAGCAAGAACAGCCTCCGCCACCGCCAGACACCGTGCTCGGACAACCCGTGGCCTCCAGATTGGGCGTGGGAGGCGGCGGAGGGCTGCAGAACTGTGAGGGCAGGTGAGGTGGCGGACTGGAGCCTACCGCTGGGGGCGACACCACCGCAGAACGCGGGCCGCCCGACATGCTGTTTCTCTGCACGGAATCTGCGAGCAAGGATGGCGGTGAAGCTTCGTCCAGACTGGAGAATCCGATGTAGAGCAGGTTGCCATTATTGTTGGCGCTGTTGGTCTGGTTGTGGAGATGGTGGGTGTGCCCGGCGGCAGCGGCGGCTTGAAGGAGGCTCTGGGGATGAAGCGGGTGGAGCGTTGAGGATGTGTGGTGGTGATGAAGATCTGCAGAGGCGGAACCGGGTGCATTTGGCAGGCTGCCGCTCTGGGAACCTGAAGAGCAACGTCGTAAGTGGGGGGCACAAGGAGGGCGCTCAGGGTCTTCGCTCTCACCTGGGCGCTTCATACGCAAAAACCAGGCCACCCACTGGAGCAAAACTACCTGAACCTAAGAGAATGAAGATAAAGAGGGAAAAATGTGTAAATGGACGTACAACAAATATAACACACACATATAAAGTTGAGCTCAAAAGTTTACATACCCCTTGCAGAATCTGCAAAAATGTTAATCATTTTAACAAAATAAGAATCATGAAAATTGCATGTTATTTTTTATTTAGTACTGTCCTTAATAAACTATTTCACATAACAGTTGTTTACATAAAGTCCACAAGACAAAAAAAATAGCTGAATTTATAAAAATGACCCCATTCAAAAGTTTACATACCCTTGATTCTTAATACTGTGTGTCATTACCTGGATGATCCACGACTGTTTTTTTTGTTTTGTGATGGTTGTTCATGAGTCCCTTGTTTGTCCTGAGCAGTTAAACTGAGCTCTGTTCTTCAGAAAAATCCTTCAGGTCCTGCAGATTCTTCAGTTTTCCAGCATCTTCTGCATATTTGAACCCTTTCCAGCAGTGACTATATGATTTTGAGATCCATCTTTTCACACTGAGGACAACTGAGGGACTCAAACAAAACTATTACAAAAGCTGCAAACATTCACTGATGCTACAGAAGGAAACACGATGCGTTAAGAGTCAGGGGTGAAAACTTTTGAACAAGAAGTTGATGTGCAAGTTTTTGTTATTTTGTTTAAAGAACATATTTTTTTCATTTAGTTCTGCCCTTTGGAAGCTACAAAAGATACTTACATGTTTCCCAGAAGACAAAAAAGTACAATTTATTCTGTTCATCCAATTCAAAAAGTTTACATCCCTGACTCTTAATGCGTCGTGTTTCCTTCTGGAGCATCAGTGAATGTTTGAACCTTGTTTAATACTTGTTTGAGTCCCTCAGTTGTCCTCAGTGTGAAAAGATGGATCTCAGAATCATACAGTCACTGCTGGAAGATGCTGGAAAACTGAAGAATCTGCAGGACCTGAAGGATTTTTCTGAAGAACAGAGCTCAGTTTAACTGCTCAGAACAAACAAGGGACTCATGAACAACCATCACAAAACAAAAAAACAGTTGTGGATCATCCAGGTAACCACACAGTATTAAGAATCAAGGGTATGTAAACTTTTGAACAGGGTCATTTTTATAAATTCAGCAATTTTTTTGTCTAGTGGACTTTATGTAAATAACTGTTATGTGAAATAGTTTATTCAGGACAGTACTAAATAAAAAATAACATGCAATTTTCATGATCCTTCTTATTTTGTTACAGAGATGCAAACTCCTCACCTTTTAGTGAGAACTCACCTTTTTGAGATCAAAATAGGTCACCTTTGGGTTTTTTTTTTTTTTGGATGGGGACGGGGGGGGGGGGGTCTTACAAAGGTACTTGTGAACTTTCAAGGGTAAATAAATGTCTATAATGGGTAATATTATAGATTGCATGTAAAGCAAATAACTTTTAAAAAATTCTGTGCACAGCATGCCCCTGCCCCGTGCAATGTTCTCACCTTTTCCCCCCTTTCCTGTTTGCATCCCTGTTGTTAATTCTGTTGTTGATTCTGCAAGGGGTATGTAAACTTTTGAGCTCAACTGTATATATATATATATATATATATATATATATACACACATATATATACATATATACACACACATACACAAACCAAAATTTATTCAGACACCTTGAACATTTCATTCATTAATACAGTTTATTCACTACAGTTTAAAAAAAAATGGTAATAAAATATGACAAGATCTCAGAGTTAAACTGTGTCAGAAAAAAATTAATCTTAATTATGTCAGATAACACTTAAGCAAAACATGGTCAGGTCAAAGTGTCTGAATAATTTTTAAAATAAAGTTTAGTTTATTTTGCTATCCTCACTTACATTAATGAACTATAGTGTCCTGTACCCACTAGTAAAAAAATATCAAAAAATGTCTGAATAATTTTTGGTTTGACTATATATATATATATATATATATACACATACACACACACACACACACACACACACGGTACACACACACATTCCATATATATAATATACAATATTCAGCAAATATACCCCTCACATTAATTACTGCCATTTCAAAAGAACATAACCATAATAATGTTAGTATATTTAATACATTCAAATAAATATATATTTATATTTTAATATGTGCAGGGGGGAAAAAACAACAAAATAAATAAAAATAATATTGTACCTTTTTATTCTGACAGCAAGTCTTGGTTATTTATAAATGCAAAAAATAAACCTCATATTTTATATTTAAAAAGTACATCAAATTTATTTTAGAATTTGTTTTTAAATCCTCACACCATACTACTCTTTTATAATAAATTCTTATCTATGCTTTATTCAAAAATGTATGATAAATCAAAGCCATCTGTCCTGTACCATATGTGTTTCTTAGTGCTGCTAGTTTCGGTGTTGTTAGCTGTTGTGGATACTGTAAGAATTATTTATTTAAAGCTGATTTTTTTTTTTATAAGATTGGGGGATAACACATTTTGTCCCTCAAGCTAAAATAATATTATCTTTATATAAATCTCCAATCTTACTTATTCCCCTATGGTACCAACTTTTAGAACCAAATCAGATATCCCCCATATCCTGTTTTCTCAGTAAACAACATTAGCTTTGAATATTAAAAGTAAAATCCCCTCCAACCAAGCGTAAGCTGGTAATTTTATGTATGTATGAGAAAGCATGCATTTCACAGCAGTGCGTCAAGCCATTTTGAACTATATATTGCCCATGCTCTACACGTACAGTCTAAACAACATCATACAGCACTGTCTGAGCAAAAAAAATAAAGCAAAATATCCATGCAATTTTTTTCCAAGCACTAGTTATAGCGTCTGCTGAGTCAAGAGAAGAGAAGTTTTGGAAGGAAAGGAGTTGTAAAACAGTAACATATGACAGCAAGGACTATGACACAGAGAGATATAAAGAGGTGACAAGCTGGAATTATTCAGTTGTACTGCCAAGTCCTGGCCAAGGAGAGGCATAAAGCATGGCAAAATGTACGACTAGTAAGGTTGGCACTACTATCATTCGCAGAAAAACTGCAGTTTAAGCAACAAGGTTCTTCTTTGGCATCTTCACACATATTTTCGTGTATTAAAAGATCACCCAAAGCATGTTTGGCTACATAAACAAAATTAGTGCCACTAGTGCAGTATCACAGACTTTGCAGAATGTAATGAAAGAACGGGTATTACTAACAAACTCTGGACGGTCTTAATACGCTCCTCTTTTATTTTCTTCTATAAATACAAGTCTAGAAGCCCTAGAGGGTTTGATAAGTATTGCAAAAACATCTTTCCCTGATCAGTATCAACCTTACCCTTCCCTTTTAGCATCTTCTTCTGAACTATATCTCTTTTAGTTCTTTACATCTTAAGATAACAACCATTGCTGTTATGTAAGCATTGCTTTTTCCAGGTTGTTCAGAGAAAAAGGGTTTTCTTTTTGAGTTCCTCTGAGTCCTGGCTCTGATGGACATTTTCAATAACTACACATGCTGAGTATTGGCTGTGAATGTTGCTAAAAGCTGATCCCAGGATAGGATCCTAGGACGTTGTGCTAAGGCAAGCACATCACTATTATTATTGCTCATACCTTGAGTTAGGGATTAAAAAAAACCTCTAACCTTCAGTATTAATCCTCAAATTGTGTGGATAAGATGTGCTATTATACTCTAAAAAAAGATGGTTCTTTAAAGGTTCTTTACATGTAGTAACAGTTCTATTTAGAACCATATCATCCTGAATAACCGTTTATAATCTTTGTGTTAGAGTTTAGGGTTCTTTATTCCCGCCTTTTTGTTTTTCAAATCTGTAACTGTCAAAGCCACCTCATAACCGATTTTCTGGAGCTCAGCCATTCAACAATAACTAAGTCAACACACTCTCAACAGTTAAATGATTTCTTTCTTAAAATGTCTATTAATTTTAACTTTTAAAACTGTGATTTCCTACCAATCAAGTCTTTTTCTCTTTTTAGTTAGAACAGTGGTTCCCAAACTGGGGTACACCTACCCCTGGGGGTACGTGAGGTGACAAAAGGGGGTATGCGAACAAAATGCTGAGTAGTTAATTTAATTCTACCCTACCTTAAAATATTATTAAAACTGAGCATGTATTTCTAAGTGGCAAAATGCCTTAAATCCATTACATTTAATCAAATTACCTCATCTTTTGCAGTCAAAAATGACTGCATCCACAGAAGCAGCATGCATATGATAGATTACGTGCAGTCTGCTGCCTTAAATCGCACTAAATTACTGCCGTTCTCAACAATGCAGCTTTGTAAAAGTGGGGATTTAGCACTTACTCGCATGAAGAACAAATATAGACACAGATAGTGGATTGATATCGATTTAAGACTCAAACTTTCTTCGATACAAAAACATACCTTGTGTGAGTTCTTGTATTTAATGTTGATAACGAGCAAGAATGCAATTGTTCCCAAATATCCACATGATTGCAAACGTGACATTATTATACAACAGGTCAAAAAACAAAACGTACGTTTTAAACAGTACTGTCAGTAGTTACTCTATTTTACAATGAAAAATTAGTTCTAACGATAAACCACAGCAGAACTACAACACACGTCTGTGTTTCGAGAACAATTCTGCGGCTTTGAACGAATCGTGAGAGTCAATGATTCAATGATTCATTCACAGCCACTTGCTTCGTTACTGAATGAATGACTCGATGACTCACTCATAAAAACAGTGACTTGCTGCCACCTACTGGCGGTTTTAGTTTAATATTTAAAAGTATCACTTCGTTTTACCATCATTGCATATTTCTCTATTGAACATTTTTTATTTAAAACATTATTTATTTTATAAAGTTATTCATAAAGGTAAAAATATGCACTGGAAAATCAATTTAATGGGCAAATATTATCCCATAATGGAAAAGGTGTGACTGCAGTCTAAGGGTGCGTTCAGACTTGACATGTTTGGTTCGATTAAAACGAACCCTGGTGCGATTGCTCTGTTAGTGCGGTTCATCTGAACATATGTGAACGCTGCCATTCGAACCCTGGTGCGCACCAAACAAGTGGACTGAGACTGCTGAAAAGATGGGTCTCGGTCCGCTTCCAAACAAACTCTGGTGCGGTTCGAATAATATATGAACGCAACATGGAACAAAGAGATGTAAACAAAAACAGGAAGATGAGACCCTAAAAAGGACAGAATCCTCACGCATATCGTTTTTTTCTCGTCATAGTCGCAAGTTTGCCCATCACAGGCATCAGACGCACGTCTCCTCACAGCAGATCGTTTGTGTGTGTGACGGAAGGATTCCCGCCTCTGTTTTGACTCCTTTACACAATTTATAAGCTCTTCACAAGTTCCCAGCTGGCCAAAATACCATCATATGCAGGCTACACACATACAACAAGCGCATTTACCTCAGCACACAGCATTGTTTTGGATGTTTGGTAAGTTCCGTCTCAAAAAAAGCAATACGTCATAAAATCCGACCAATCAGGTTGTGAATGTATCCCTATGCCTTTAGGTTCGGTGATAAAATTGCCAATCTGAACGCTAATCGGACCAGGACTAAATGTTTTTTTTTTCTTTTTTGGTCTGGACCAAATGAACCAAACGAACCGAACTACAAGTGTGAACGCACCCTAAGTGGAAGAGAGGGGGTACGTAGAAGGATGGTAATCCCTTCAGGGGGTACTCCACTCTAAAAAGTTTGGGAACCACTGAGTTAGAACATGTAAGTGGGACCAGCTCTGTTCAGTTAAGGAAACTCATTTTCTCTTTTCCACAAAGTTTAAGTAATAGAGATAATGAATTTACAATCCATATTGTTAGATTTTTTAAATTATTACTTTATGCATAAACATACCCAGTCACAAAAAAACATTAAAGCTATCCCATGAATTTTCTATCACTTTTTCCTTTTAAAATCGCAAAGGGCTCACACACTATATATTTTTGCTCATTTTTGGCCTCCATAAACATAATTGTTTTTACATAAACAACTGGAAGAGACACACTGTAACTAATCTCAATTGTGTATTTATAGTCACGTTCAATGTCTATTGTTATTTATTAATGTATTCAGCTAATAACTCTTGTTAGAGCACTGTCATTTTTGCTACAGTTTGACAAATAAATACAAATAAATAACAGTACTTTTATTTATTTATTTAATTATGTAAAACCCAAATACTGCCAACAAGGTATTATAAGACCAGGCAGATAGAGTAAAAAAAAAAACAAATATATTAATAATAATATATATAAATATTAATAATAATACTACTAATAAAAATAATAATATGAAGATACTAATATTACTGAAAATAAACTATTTTTAAAAAGGTTATTTTTAACACCATTAAGATCCTATATAGCACTTTCAAAACATGGTTCTTTATGGAACCTTATAAAAATGGTTCTATTTAGCCAAAGAACCCTAATTTGGTACTGTTTAGAACCATTTTTCTTAAAGGGATAGTTCACCCAAAAATGAAAATTATCCCATTATTTACTCACCCTCAAGCCATCCTAGGTGTATATGACTATCTTCTTTCAGACGAACACAATCAGAGATTTGAAGTCAAAAATAATGCATCCATCCATAAAAAAAAGTAATCCATACGACTCCAGAGGGTTAATAAAGGCCTTCTGAAGCGAAGCGATTCATTTTTGTAAGATGTTGTAAGTTTTAGACTTCTAATTCGTGACCGGTGTTTTGTTTTGCTCTCTCCTCTATCCCTCCACATTCGTCATTGCGTCATTGTGTCCGGGTCAAAGGTTGCTCTTCCACCCAAGTCGACTTGCGCATTCTGCGTACGGTCGTCCACCGGAAGCTAGTTATTTGAATTTATAAAGTTTTAAATATGAAACGCATCGCTTCGCTTCAGAAGGCCTTTATTAACCCCCTGGAGCCGTATGGATTACTTTTTTTTTTTTATGGATGGATACATTATTTTTGACCCCCCATTCACTGCCATTATAAACCTTGGAGGACTAAGGATATTTTTAAATATATCTCTGATTGTGTTTGTCTGAAAGAATATAGTCATATACACCTAGGATGGCTTGAGGGTGAGAAAATCATGGGATAATTTTCATTTTTGGGTGAACTATCCCTGTAAGAGTGTACTTTTCTAAGCAATGAGACATGCAGTTTTTGTCTGGTGGCGGATAATTTTATAGACTTTTGGGGAGTCTGGGGTCAGTAAGATTTTGTTTTTCCAAGTTGACAGTAAAGACATTTATAATGTTGCAAAATATTTCTATTTCAAATGAATGCTGTTCTTTTAAACATTCTATTCATCAAATAATCCTGAAAATAACTATAATGGTGTCCACAAAAATATTAAGCAGCACAACATAAGAAATGTTTCTTAAGCATCAAATTTGCATATTAAATGATATCTGAAAGATCAGGTGATGAAGACTGGAGTAACAACTGCTGAAAATTCAGCTTTGCCATCAAAGGAATACATTACATTTTAAAATATATTAAAATAGAAAGTAGTTCTTTTATATTGTAATAATATTTCACAGCATTACTGTTTTTAATCAATAAATGCAGCCTTGGTGAGCATGAGAGACTTTCCAAAACATCTTACGACCCCAAACTTTTGAACAGTAGCTACATATATGCACTTGAGACCACTCACATTTTCTTCAGAAACATGTAAAAATCTAGTTTTGATGCAGAATTGATGTTAGTGTCCCTGAGTAAATACACCTGTCAGCTTCCTCTTGTTGTTGCATTTGGCTTTTTAAGTGAATGGGGTTCGATCAGCAGGACCGGGGCACATCAGCTGAGCTGCTAATTGGCTTGCAGAATACAGTGCAATACGGTCATTCATCAGCACGGACAGATTGCAGATCTATATCCATCTGCATCCCAATTACTCATTTAGTCCCCATCTGTTGGCTTTATCTCTATTATCATTGAATAAGTAAATTAAGGCTTTCAATGCAACTGACATGAGAGACATTGTTGCTTGCTTAAAGGGGGAAAAAAACATTTGTGTATTCAGGCACAGTGTATGTGTTTGTTTGTGAGTAGACATACCCATTTTGGCATGTTTCCTCCGTTGGGGTCATGATGGTGATATTGGAGCACAACCACCGTCGCAATAACTGACATTCCAACTATGATCATTATACTGGCAAAATACTGCCCTGAGAGAGAGACAAAGAGAGAAAGGAAGAGAATACGGTATGCATAAACCTTTCATTTATTACTCTCTTAGTAGAATAGCTTTTTATCATCCGGTCATGCTAGTAAAAACCAGGACAAATGTAACAAAAAGGGGGCATTGATTATAAAATAGTGACGCATGGAAGAAAGGGAGAATGAGGAACAGATGAGTGAACCATAAAAACTCAATCATAAAGGAGAGGGGGAAGCAGACAGAAGAGACAAAGCGCGGTGGGTGAACACTCTTCCAGCAAACGCATTTCCGCAGATTACATCTTTGCGGCTTCTGAGGGCCTATAAACCAGAGGATGGGAAAAGAGAATGTGGGGCAAATTGTTTTTTTTCTCCCTAGGAGGATCATCTCTATCTCTGTGTCTGTTTCATTTTCATGTTTCTCCTGCTTCTTCTCTCTCCTGACCTGCCCATCATTTCCATTTAACGGTCTTTTACGATTCATGTTGCAAATTACTATGAGAAGCCAAGCGTACGGTTGCCAAGACCAAGGCTTTTGGCCATGATACAGAATAGTGATCAATTTATTCTTCAGTGGTGCAATGTGTGGATCTGAGCACACACAAACTATACATCCTTATGCACTAAATTTTACATATCATTAAGTTCAAAGACTCGCATGAAGTCTAATATATTCAAAGCGCCCTGTGTTTTTATTTGCAATTGAACTAAGTGGGGCAGATAGTTACTGAAATATACTGTACAAAATACATGTGCATTAAAATATGTTAAAATATGCAAAAAAATGAACATGCATGCTTTACCTATTAGCGGGATGGAGTCTGAGGTTGCTGGCATGATCTCTGCCACCAACAACATGAAGACTGTTAATGAGAGTAGCACAGTAATACCTGTGAATAGGTATAAAACAAAAAGAAATGGACTTCGTGAAACATACATGTAACTGCATATAATGAATTTTCTACACAAATGCTAAGACATTAGTTGTTTATAGTTAGTTCATTAAACTATGAGATTAATGTTTATTTAAAGGGTTAGTTCACCCAAAAATGAAAATTCTGTCATTAATTACTCACCCTCATGTCGTTCCAAACCCGTAAGACCTTCATTCATCTTCGGAACACAAATTAAGATATTTTTGATAAAATCCAATGGCTCAGTGAGGCCTGCATTGACAGCAAGATAATTAACATTTTCAAATTCCCAGAAAGGTACTGAAGACATATTTAAAACAGTTCATGTGACTACAGTGGTTCAACCTTAATGTTATGTTTTGTTTTTTTGGTGCACAAAAAGTATTCTCGTCGCTTCATAACATTAAGTTTGAACCACTGTAGTCACATGAACTGTTTTAAATACGTCTTTAGTAGCTTTCTGGCCATTTGAAAGTGTTAATTATCTTGCTGTCAATTGAGGCCTCACTGAGCCATCGGATTTTATCAAAAATATCTTAATTTGTGTTCTCAAGATGAACAAAGGTCTTACGGGTGTGGAACAACATGAGGGTGAGTAATTAATGACAGAATTTTCATTTTTGGGTGAACTAACCCTTTAATCTAGTTTCTATATCTCTTATTTAAAATAAGTCATGTCTACAAAATTAGATAATCAGAAATATAAATAAATTCAGTGTCTCCAAATCTTGGCAGTATATATATATTTACATTTGTATATATAGATTATATATATAGTAGGCATTAAATCTCCAACCCTGCAGTCTAGATATTAGCATCTGCCACTGAAAAATCAATATCAGCTGACTACTAAAATAAATGCATAGTTATACAGCATCTCTAGTTATGTGCGACATTGGCACTACATAAGATGCCCAAACACAGCTTCTTATTGGATGTAACTCATCTTGACAGAATTTGATTGGATCTGATTGGACGGCCGTGCAGGGTTTGATGGAGTGATACATAAAGTGAATTACATCAGGCCATTTCTCTTCCTCAATCGCTCTTTAGTTCAGTTCAAGTCATCTCCCTCCCTCTCCGGCTGCTATCCATCTCTCCCTCCTCTCTCACCACACACACAATCCATCCATCTCTATCTGCCGTTTAAATCTGCTTCCGCTCTCTCACTCAACCTCCTTCCTCTTACATATGTTTTTGCTAAGATTTATAAGTGCTATCTTGGCATAATGAACCCTTAATAAAATTATTGTCACAAATACTCCGCCAAATGAGACTAACTGAATTCATCAAAACAAAAAACACTCTTGGCTTATAATCAGGGCTACCATTAAAATGAATTAATTTCATGATATGCTGATTCATTAACTGCAATTATTGGAGCTTTCACTGTTTGTATCACTCACTAACAGCCTGTGCATTAGTGGTGAGAATGAGTGAGTCATTGAATCGTTCACTCATCCGATTTGTTCAAAACACTGATTCATTTAGGAACAAAACAATTGACTGCCTTAATGAGCGAGTCTTTGAGTCACTCACTCATCCGTTTCATTTGAAAACACTGATTCATTGGTTGTTTGGAAATATTTTCTTTGGCAGTGCAAAATTAGAAAAAATAACTGCCAATATCGTTTAAAAAAATGTAAGTTGCTCAGCATTAACTTCTTGTTTATTGAACTGGTGTATAAAAGCAAAATAATATATATAATTCATTAAATTAACTTTGCTTTTTTTAAAGAAGTATCACTAACTCTTATCAGTTTGAGGTAGAGGAGGTTGTTGTTTCTTAAAGTGATAGTCTAAACAACCTCATGTCATTCCAAACCTGTATGACTTTCTTTCTTCTGTGGAAAAATAAAAAATGATATTTTGAAGAATGTTGGTAACCAAGCAGTTTCGATTCCCATTGACTTCCATTGTATTTTCAATTTCAATAGGAACCAAAACGGTTTGGTTCCCAAAATTCTCCAAAATATATTTTTTTATGATCCACAGAAGAAAGTCATACAGGTTTGGAACAACATGAGAGTGAGTAAACGATGACAGAATGTTTATGTTTGGGTGAACTATCCCTTCTTACATATGTGACCGTGGACCACAAAACCAGTCATAAGGGTCAATTTTTTGAAATTGAGATTTATACATCATCTGAAAGCTGAATAAATAAGCTTTCCATTGATGTATGGTTTGTTAGGATAGGACATTTGACCGAGATACAACTATTTGAAAATCTGGAATTTGAGGGTGCAAAAAAATCGAAATATTGAGAAAATCGCCTTTAAAGTTGTCCAAATGAAGTCCTTAGCAACGCATATCCACTCACAAAAATAAATTTTTGATATATTTATGGTAGGAAATTTACAAAATATCTTCATGGAACATGATCTTTACTTAATATCCTAATGATTTTTGTCATAAAAGAAAAATCGATAATTTTGACCCATACAATGTATTGTTGGGTATTGCTACAAATATACCTGTGCGACTTACGACTGGTTTTGTGGTCCAGGGTCACGTATGCTTCTTAAAACATAAAGCATATAAAAAATTATGTATGAACTTTTTTGAGCTCTATCCTAAAACTAGGTTCTGATACTTTGTCAATCAAAGATGTTTCAATAATTGCAGGCCTGGTTCCTGGAAAGTGCAATGCATTCTTTCTCTTTCTCTCTTACACACATTGACTCATCCCTGCTTTAATTACATCAATAGATTAATTGCCCATATGAGTGTACAGCAAAGCACTTCCCTTCACCGTGCTTGCAGTGATACGCAGTCTTGAATTGAGGAAACTGCCTCATTTCCTTTCTCTTTGGTTGCTCTAAGCTTCTGCCTTTTTGCTTCTCCACTTAAATATATTGTGAATGCCCTTCAGTTCACGCCTCTTTACATTTCTTGACAGTCATATCTAAAGCTCCTTCCATTCCATCTCTGATGACTGTTTTTTCTTCTTTGAACTGTACGCTTTTGATGGTAAAGGTCTCTTGACAGAGAGCGAAAAAAAAAAAAAAACATGGATAAAAGCCCTTGATGTGAACCAAGAGTATATTTGACATGACACAATCAGGCGATATCTTTGAAATGAGCACCCACACATTTTCTGTTGCATGTCCCTGCTCTCTGTTTTGTGACTAGACCTTGGCAAGCCTGCAGAATTATTTTTTCCGTTGCACTGAAAATGAGATATGCCAGATATGCAAATATATACAACATTCTTCTTCCAAATCAATCATTTTTATTTATAAAACATGTAGATAATCTCTTTCTTTCATAATACCTAGTGAGATCTTCTCTCCAGAGTCGGCAGGCAGTAGGAAGATAAGCAAGGTCATGGATGAAAGGAGAACACAGGGAACAAGAAGGTTCAAGGCGTAGTAGAGCGTCCGCCTGCGCATGGTCACCACAAATGTCACATCTGGATAGGGTTCCTTACAGCAGTCGTAGTACATCTCATTTCTTGAGCCCGGCACACCTGATTAGACACAGCATGTGAGGAGAATAATGAGTATACAATGATGAAGGTATATATAAAAAAAAAAAACGTGTGTACTTGTATTTCTGTGGATTGGTCTTATGTTCAAAGAGATGCTGTTGTCCTCAAGAGCAGCCGATGCTGCTCTCCCACCTTTGATCTACTGGGTAAAAACATCCTAATCAGCAGATGCCAGCCAGAGGCAAGTTCTTCCCTGAGACTGAGCATCACGCTTTTATCAGAACATCATTAGAGATCCCCAAAACTTTTTTATATTGTCCTCTATAGACTCTCAAGAACGTGAAAGGATTTGGAAAGTATGAGACCAAAACTAAGGGGGAAACCACTAAAAGAAAAGCTTTGCAGACTGAAATATGTTGCCATTAGATGAGCTACATCAGGTTTGACATCTATTACATATTATATATATTATTTGGTCACAAGAGACAGAAAAAGAACCATTGGCGCATTGTGTCATTTATGTAGTACATTTCATTACATGTAAACAACCAGCAAGGATATTCTTCAAAAATGCACCCTTTATGATCCACAGAAGAGAAAAAACTCATACAGTTGGTGAGTAAATTACGTAAGTTTCATTTTTGGGTGAACTATTCCTTTAAAGCATAGTTAACCAACTCGAACAGCTTAAGCAAGGTGGTCTACCTCAGGGGTTCCCAACCACATTCCTGGAGGCCCCCCAACACTGCATGTTTTCCATGTCTTAATCAAACACACCTGATTCAGATCATCAGCTCATTACTAGAGACTCCAAGACCTGAAACGGGTGTGTCAGACAAAGGACAGATACAAAATATGCAGTGTTGGGGGGCCTCCAGGAACATAGTTGGGAACCACTAGTCTACCTGCCTGCTTTAACCAGGGGCCAGTTCCATAAACACAACCACTATGTTTAGACAGTGTCTTAAAGGCACAATATGTAAGATTTTTAGATTAAAATATCCAAAAACCAGTAGAACAATTTTTTATGTTTTGTTGACTTGTGTACTTACATAATCCCAAACGTTTCCAACAATGTTTAAATCCAGAGAAATCAGCAATTTTAACCAGTGTAATGGACCATGTCATTGTGCCACTTGTCAATGACGTTAATTACATGTCATTTAGCAACACAAGTCATCCAGGTTTTATTAATATGCTTTTCTAATATCAATCTAGCTTACTGCAAAGTGCAACAAGTGTCTCATACCAGCCACCGAGCGAATGCACAGAGTAACGTTATAATTAGGGCTGGGCGGTATATCGAGTTAGTACGATATATCAATATATATTTTTATATACAATATGGAATGAGGCAATACCGTTTATATCAATATACAGTAGTTTGATACGAGCGCATCTGAAAAATAGCGGAAGACGCTGAGTGAGCTGCTGCGGGGACATGCTTAATATTAAGGGCTTTAAAATAACTCGTAAGATATAGTTAACACGTAGTTTAAAGCGGCTTGCCCTGTCAGATGCTCTGACAGACATGGATACTTGCGCTGTTTAATGTGTTTATAATATGTTTTTTTCCTCAGTGCATAACTTACATTTCACAGGTATATTCTCCATCTGTAAATGTTAGAAAATCATGCAAATATTTCCATTTTGCTGTCAGGAGAGGACGAGCCTTATATGCAAGCGAGTTTCCGCTAAACTTCACACTTCAGTGAACGAGCGCCGCTGCGCGCATGCGCGCCAAACAGACGGAGCGTAATAGAATAGGAGCGTCATAATTCTGACTAAAACATACATTTTTCTAAAATATTTGTTGTTGAACAATACATGTGCTATATGTGGAATTTAAAAAAACCTACAACTAAGTGTATTTTTATGACAGCACTAACTGTAAGGTGACCATTGTAATGGGGTAATCAAAATAGTCTGTGCTTTGTTTTTATTTTCATTTTCATTGGTTGAACTTAACTTCTGCTTTAAAAAGCCTTATTTTTATTCTTAGATTGCACTGCAATGTTACAATGTTAGAGTGTAATGTGATTTGACCCTTTTTTGCACATATAGCATAGACGGTTACATTCACTATAGGCTATTTGTTTTCATAGCCTTTAATGTGAACATTATTTGTAGGACAACATTGGGCAGGATGTGATATAAGATGTTTTTAAAATGAATACAGAATTTTTATTTTATTTTTTTTCAAAATAGAAAAATGTAGAAAATACAGAGATATATACCGTATATCGCCATTTAGCCAAAAAAAATATCGAGATATGATTTTTTGGCCATATCGCCCAGCCCTACATTATAACATAACTTTCAACACACTCAAATGTATTTAGTATGATTGTTTTAACCATGTAAAACAGCGCTGCGTTACCCCACATACGCAACGAAAAGAGCCGAAGCGGCCAACTGCAGCATAAGCATAATAAAAGCTCTGCTGGACTCGAGAGCGGTGTGTCGCGCAGGTATCTCTCATTAGCATATTCATTCTGCAACCTCATTCCGCTCCCACAGCTCTCGGCCCCACCCTGCTTCATACCACAGTAATGTTAATAAAACTTTGATACATTAGCTCATCCATGAACATGATTTCTGCCCAAGTCCGTCGGATTCCTTTCCATCGCTTGTGGAGGTGAAGACAACAACTCCCATGAATCCATGCTCAGCGTTATCAAGCTACACTGTTTGAATAAGCAACCTCTAGCGGCAAAAATTACATATAGTGCCTTTAAGAACTAGTCTGACTGATCAACTAGCAGTTAACCAAGGGCATTCAGCCTTCCGTTTTGCATTCAAACTAAACCAATCTACTGTACAGATGAGTAACTTGTAAGACTAGTCTAAGCAGTTTATGAAACAAGCCACAGGTTGAGCTCAGCAATAACGACTGTAATCCAGCAAATTAACTACCTAAACCAGTTTGGACCAGCTGATAATCATAAATAAACAACTCTGACCAGATAGCTGGTTTTAATTACTACCATGAGCTGGTTTTAATTCAAAAAGGCTTGTAAATCTTAAGACAATGCAAATTGTTTCTGTCTTTTTAATATCAAGTAAGTACGTAGAACAATTAAAAACGTTAAAGAAAAGTTCAAGAGTGTGACTGGCATGATATTACAGACGTGCACAGCGAGACAGAAAGAAAAATAGTGAATTACGCAACAGAATAAATCAGAAGAGGGTCAGTAAGAGACAGAATTGTGCAGTGCAAGATGTTTTTCCAGTCGGCTTCCTCTTATCCACTCAATTTAATTACATTAATTTGAATACTAACAGGCTCACTGGATGGACTATGAATGAATATGAATGGACATGATTTTAAGAAGTAGGGCTGGATATTTTCCTTTTCAATTCTAAAGCATATTGTTCTATAAAGGAGTTATAACAGTTATTCTCTGGCCTGTGGGCTATACTTAAAACATTTTTACTTTTTAAAAATATGCAGTATGCATTTTAACCATTTAAACATGCAGCTGCCAAACTGACCTCTCACTGCCTGAGTCATTGTCAGTTACTACAGCAACACAAAGCACACATCATAATCTGCCTGTGGGCGTTGTTCGCTTGATCGTGAGAAGTTTACAGGAGATGTTGGCTGTACTCACTCACCCACAAGGTCCCATTCTCCGTTGGGCATGTAGCCAGAGATATCAGCCTCATTCATCTGGAGATCCAGTAGCCATCCGTCAAACGTCCACGAGCCGAATTTAAGCTCGCATTTCTGGATGTCAAACGGAAACCACCGTACATCTACATTGCAGGTGCTCATGAAGATGCCTGGGATGAAGAGAACAAATAAGAGAAAAAAATATTTATGCTATTCATTTTGATCCAGAGTCAGCATTCAAACTGCCTGAAGAATGTACTGCCTCGAAATGCCACACTTCTTCTTCATCAGCGCCGTATTGCAACAGCCAACTCCAGATTGAATCCAATTGACCTTTTCACTGGAGTAGAACCAGACAGTTAAAAGATACACATTCAGAAACGGCGGAACCGTAGGAAACACTATTACATAAAGACCTTTATGCACTGTACGAATACCCAGGCTGACACTCTCATTATTATCACACACACAGACACCAGCTAGATGAATCATATCACTAAATAGACTCACTCAAGTTTAAATACCACAAAATAGGGCAGATAAACTCATTATTGTTTCAAACAGCTTGCAAATAAGACATTTTGAATGCTGAAAATGAGAATTATGACAGATATGAATGAGAATGGTAATAAGTGTAATTTGTTCTATACCGCACAGCAGTAGAAGCCACCGCCTCAAACAGCGTCCTAATCATACACTTACATATTTATTGAAGAAATCACACTTGAGATGGAACAGAAGCTGGAAAAGAGAAGCTCAATAGGGCTTATGTTGCCTCTGAACACTGATTTAACAATCCTGCAAATTTACCCAGCATGTGCATGAACCTTTTACAGTCTGTTCTAAACAAGTGATTCTCAGGCAGCAAACATATTAAAAAACATAAGGAATCATCACAGATGTGTAAATGAACAGTACTTGTGCTTGAATGAGGTTACTGAAGAACAACTGACAAACTGCAAGCTGTAGCATGTATATTTTTCAATTGCCAAGGTGTTCTGAGTGATTGCTAGGTGGTTACTTAATGGCCCTAAAACAAGTTCATCCTGATTTCAATCACTTACCAAAGTAATAGCACATATCACTCATGTAGTAGGTATCATTCATGTCTGTAGCACAAACTGTGAAGGTATACAGAAGTTTAATATTTAGGCTTAGTAGTTTGTTTAAATGATTAGCAAACACCTTGAGTAACAGTATTGCATAAGTAATTCAAAGACATTACATATTAAAGTGCATTTCAAAGGTAAAAAACAGAACATGCTGTTCTTCCCCTGACCTTGCTAAATCTAAGAAAGAAAACAGTTAAAGGACTGCATTCAAAAAAGAGAAAAACTGATCTCCCAAATAAAAGTGATATTTTTCAGGTCATACATTATGTTCTGCTGCCACAAATCTCTTCAAACTGATCTACACTGCTTCAGAAAGTTCCTAAATAATTCACCTCTGCGCTGGGCCTCTGATATGAGACACAAGTTCCCCCTTTAATCTCTGGTCCAGATGAAGACCAGAAAGTCTTCTGAAAATGGTCCCAGGAACTCAATTCCCAGTTTGGGATTCAAAAAATGAACCACTTTGAAAATGCTTGGCCTGATCATACCACAGTCGTAAGCCACAAACTTCATAACTTTTCACCAAGGAAAGGGCGAGAGCAAATAGCTTCTTCTATTGTAGACTCATCTTTTCCCCATATATGTATTTATACAGGGCTTGACATTAACACCCGCCAACCCGCCGGGCTTGAATTTCAGCGTGGGATTGCGCATAATTTTACTTATTCCCACAGATTTTGTCACACCAAAGTGTGCCACATAAAGCTGCCTCTCAGTACAAAATGAGTTCTTTTACTTTGCGCTTAAACAGTCAAATACGAAATACTTGGCAAGTATTCACATAAACAGTCAGTTATGTTTTAAGTGAACGTAAACAGTTGAGAAAGAAAACATGTAACAGTATAATGGATCCGTACGTCAGGTCTTAAAGTGACAGCAGCCTCATATACCTGCTGCCAAATTATGAGATAATGTTAAAAATATCTATATGGCAGTTTTCTCCCATGGTATTGATGTCAAAATGGTGGCCAGTGAAAATGCTGAGTGGCTAGTAACTTTGGAAAACCACTATCCACAGTGGCTGGTGAGCAAAAAAGTTAATGTCAATCCCTGTATATATATATAATACTCTCATCCCTTGTTATGGCTTAAATCCTTCATATGCCAAAGTTTAATACTTAGCATTTCTACTTAAATCCCTAACCCTAAGTATGAGAAATTTGCCTTATAAAGCATCACTAATTACATTCAGGCCTACTTATGGAACTGGGGGTCTTCCATGTGGCTAGGATCCAGTGCCTGTCCTAATGCATTTGCAAGAAGATTATTTTTCCTTCTGAAAAAAAAAAAAAAAAGAAAAAGAAAAAACTGTCGTTGGCACAAACTAAAATATGCCTATCCGCTGACAGTGAAACTAAGTGAAGGGGGCCAGTGTGTGACTCACTTATAAAAAATTAGACAGTATTGCATTTTTCCAAAGGTTTCCCATCCACAAATATCATGCCACTGAGAATTACTCAGCACTTAGACTGACACCTGCTTTTGTCTTTGCTAACTGGACACCCTCTAGCATATATAAAAACCTCCTCTGGTACCTTGACATTTCAAGAAATCTTATCCAGGGCAGTTTACAGTACACTCAAGAGCACAATGGTAATTTTTTCAAATCAGTCTAAATCTAAATCAATACCAAACTTAAACACAGCTCAGTCTAAGCACCTCAGATCTCCGCTGGATTTTTGCTGCCTTTCTTTTCCATGTCGACGGCTTCTACTCCAGGGAACCAGGTGACTAATCCTAAAAGCTAATCAATAACAACGGCTAGCGAGCTAGCAAACCCACTCCCGCTAAATGGATTCTTCAGAAGAGAGGCATGGGGCAAGCAGTAAAGACGGTGAAAAATATTGAATGAGATGACGCAGGGAAGAGCAGAAACCTTTAGCTGAGTGAAGCAGTCGGTGCGTGCTAAAAACCTGTTATGAGCTCTTATACACCTGCTAATCACATTTCCATATGCCTGGGGTGATATGTAATATGTGATATGTAATAATCATGTATTTTTGGACGTTTCACTGGTCTCCACCACCTTTTTTTTGTCACAAGGTAATTCTATGTAGAAAAATTTGTGAGTGTGTGTGTGTGTGTGTGTGTGTGTAATTTTCATTTTAATGTCAGCTACCCTGCATTTGTCTGAAAATTACAAAGATACAGAACCAAAGCCTGATCAAACCCTTCTTTGTATGGCAAAAAAAAAAATGCACCAAATACACACCCCAACTGTGTGTAATACACACATGAAGGAACTGTAGTTTGCTTTAAATCTGTCAGAAATATGAGTCACCAGCCCTACAGGGCATCTCCTGTCAGTACAGACAGGAATGCCAGCAAAATGAGTCAATATTAGACTAGAGTGATCTACTCTGAAATTAACTTTGCTGTCAACACAAGCCGCTCATTGCAGATCATTCTAAATGAGTCTCTGATCCATTGCACATTTATTGCGTTCATGTTCATATCATTCAAAATCTACTGAGAAATAATGAAACCTTTCAGAAGAACATGTTTGGGTCACATTTCAGCCCAAAATATATAAAGAGAACCAAAAACAAGAACAAAAATGTTCATAAATATGCATTGAGACTTTTTCTTGCATTATCTGCATGACAATTAAGCACAAATATATATATATGTATATATATATATATACACACTGTGCTGCTTGAAAGTTTGTGAACCACTTGCAGAATCTGTGAAAATGTGAATAATTTTAACAAAATAAGAGGGATCATACAAAATGCATGTCATTTTTTATTTAGTACTGTCCTGAGTAAGATATTTTACATAAACGATGTTTACATAAAGTCCACAAGACAAAAAAAATAGCTGAATTTATAAATACGACCCAATTCAAAAGTTTGTGAACCCTTGATTCTTAATAATGTGTGTCATACCTGGATGATCCACAACTGTTTTTTTGTTGTGTGATGGTTGTTCATGAGTCGCTTGTTTGTCCTGAGCAGTTAAACTGCTAAAATCCTCCAGGTCCCAAAAATTCTTAAGTTTTCCAGCATTTCTTGCATATTTGAACCATTTCCAGCAGTGACTGTATGATTTTGAGATCCATCTTTTCACACTGAGGACAACTGAGGGACTCAAACACAACTATTAAAAAAGGTTCAAACATACACTGATGCTCCAGAAGGAAACACGATGCGTTAAGAGCTGGGGGGTGAAAACCTTCGGGACCTGGAGGATTTTTCTGAATAACGCTGGGCAGTTTAACTGCTCAGGACAAACAAGGGACTCATGAACAACCATCACAAAACAAAAAAATGGTCGTGGATCATCCAGGTAACCACACAGTATTAAGAATCAAGGGTTCACAAACTTCTGAGCGGGTCGTTTTTATAAATTCAGCTATTTTTTTGTCTTGTGAACTTTATGTAAACATTTTTTATGTAAAATATCTTACTCAGGACAGTACTAAATAAAAAAATAACATGCATATTGTATGATCCCTCTTATTTTGTTAAAATTATTCATATTTTCACAGATTCTGCAAGGTGTTCACAAACTTTCAAGCAGCACTGTATATATATACATATATATATATATATATATATATACATACATATACACACTGTATATATAGCACTAAACATCACATGTTCACAACCACAAAGCCAGGTAGTCATCAGATTTAGGGCTTTGATTAATTCAAATTGAAAAGTAAATATGAGAAAAGATTCCAACTTTCATAAGGTTTATAAATAATGTATAATACACAAAAATGTATAATATATAAATATATATACAAATAAATACACATAAATACACAACTCAATGCATTAAAGCATGTAGACATGGTCAAAACGATCTGCTGAAGTTCAAACTAAGCATCAGAATGAGGAAGAAATGTGGTGACTTTGAACATGGCATGGTGGTTGGTGCCAGATGGGCTGGTCTGTGTATTTCAGAAACTGCTGATCTACTGGGATTTTCACACACAACTGTCTCTAGGGTTAACAGAGAATAGTCCAAAAAAGAGAAAATATCCAGTGAGCGGCAGTTCTGTGGGGCGAAAATGCCTTGTTGGTACCAGAGGTCAGAGGAGAATGGCCAGACTGGTTCGAGCTGATAGAAAGACAACAGTAACTCAATAACCAGTTGTTATAACCGAGGTCTGCAGAAGAGCTTCTCTGAACGCACAATCGAATCTTGAAACAGGTGGGCTACAGCAGCAGAAGACCACACCGGGTGCCACATCTCTCAGCTAAGAACTGGAAACTGAGGCTACAACTCGCACAGCCTCACCAAAATTGGACAATAAAAGATTGGAAAAAAGCTGCCTGGTCTGATGAGTCTCGATTTCTGCTACGACATTCAGTAGGGTCAGAATTTGGTGTAAACAACATGAAAGCACAGATCCATCCTGCTTTGTATCAACGCTTCAGGCTGCTGGTGGTGTAATGGTGTGATGGGATATTTTCTTGGTACACTTTGGGCCCCTTAGTACCAATTGAGCATCGTTTAAATGCCACAGCCTGAGTATTGTTGCTGACCATGTCCATCCCTTTATGACCACAGTGTAACCGTCCTCTGATGGCTACTTCCAGCAGGATAATGCACCATGTCACAAAGCTCAATTCAAACTGGTTTCTTGGACATGACAATGAGTTCACTATATGTAAATTTCTAAATATGTGGTAGATTTGCAGATGCTGTAAAACCTTTCCGTGTATCTATCATCTCATCAGCATCCATGTGTATTACATCACTGACTGACACAGTCGCCAGGACAAACAGTTGCAGCAAATAAACAAAGCTTTACTTTGCATTAGATTTTGTCTCCGTGTGTGTCCTTGGCATCTGCCCAGATCACTGGATTACCAAAATCTCTTCACACCCACAAGCCACCAATGAATAAACATATTTCTGAAAACAAGATGTGAGATTTTCTCTTTCTGTTTATGTCTGTCTTTTTCCTCCCTGCTCATTTCCTCTCTTTATCGCTCTGCCTGACTTGACTTCAAAAAGGCATTTGATTTCTGTTTGCTACTGAGGGACTGGATGACTTTAATGCAAAGAAGAGAAAAGCAGCATTAAATTGCGATGAAATCAGCGTGAGCAGCAAATACGAGCCATTGGGGCACGATCTGCTTGTGATAGCGAATGTTTTTTTTTTGCATCTGCAGTGACTGAGGGTTATTTAAAGACTCCAGCTTCATTGCTGAGCGAGTTGTTGTGTATGAATCTGCACGTGTGTGTGTGTGTGTAAGAGAGAGAAAAAGAGATGTTTTTCTTCACAGACACAAGCTTGTGACTGGAAAAACCATGTCATTGCTTCAGCCTGTTTTTATACATACAATGCATATATTTTCATCAAAGGGAGATTTGTTCTCATTCAGTTTTCCAAAAATATCGCAATATGCATTTGCAATGCACATTCTTAAGCACTACTGCCCTCAGAGGAAATAAAGTAGCTGTAACATAATTCATGAACTCTCTATTTCCTTTTGCACCATAAACGTCCCTATTTCTGATGTGCAAATCTATAAATTGATGACCCATGAACCATCATTTACTATGGAACATGAAAGAGGGTTCTTTGATTTCCATACTCAGTATGCAGAGAACTCTTTAACACTTAAACAGCTTCAAAAAATATGTCTTTACATCTGTACGATTGCACTTCTACCGACAATATTCATGTGTGCTTCAACTGTTGCGCCTCCCATAAACCAGATGACCTTTTCCTACTTCCTTTCCCTGTTCATTTCCATGCAAAAATCATTTTATAGCCTAACGCTTTACTTTGAATGCCACTGGTGTTTTTGTGTTATGAACCGCAGCTTACTATTGCTTTTATCATTATATGCGACATAAACCTTAAGCATAAGCGTTCACACTGACCTGGAGGCAGGTAGGTGCAGTAGCCACTGGAGTTCACTATAATATTCGACTTGAAGGTGGAGTCAAACTTGTCATCTGCACTGAAAATAGAGAAAGGGTGAATATTTTAGACATTTATGTTTAATATTTTGTCTTTTTTATGTTACGTTTATACAAATAGTATGGAAAGGACATGAAATTAATGGGAGAGGATGAGGGGGGCAGGAATCAGGAAAGCCAGATTTGAACCACGAGCACTAAACATCAACATTAAATACCCACTAAGCCACGCCTCCAACATAATTTTTTAAGACAAAGACATGATTAACAGTCAGATGCAGTAATAAGGACAAGATCCTGATGCAAATTTAGGCAGTCATCAGAATTAGGGCTTTGATTAACTCAAAGTGAAAACTAAATATGAGAAAAGATTCCTGTGGTTCATAAGGTTATAACTAGGTATGAATGAATAATGTGCCTTTCAAAAATTAGCTTGAGGCCATGATTAAATTTAATGTACAACTAAGCAGCAAGCTCCCTTGTGAATCAGCTCTGAATTAAAAAAACGGAAAGTCTACAGCGAAGGATGTTAATAGGCTGTTTGGACACCAGCTCTTCGACTAAATGATCTGCTTTTGCCCAAGGACCAAATTTTCAGTTCATTGATCTGTAGTTGCTCTTCTGTTTAGCCTCACAGTTTGAATTATGGCTCCAATACTGCAATCTTCAATTACACACGCACAAACCTACGTCTGCTGATTCCGATTCCCAAGGATTCTTTACCCAAGTTCATGCGGATTGCCATTTTTGATGCTGCAGTTAAAAGTATATCATCTCGCTGAAGGATTTTATTCTTATTCTGAAGTGTCTGCCTGCACGATCAGCGTAATTACAGGGTTTCAGAGCTATTACTTCATATCTCGTTGAGGGACATACCATATACTTGTTTTCATTTAGGAAACACTTTTTTTTTTCCCAAAGCGACTTACAAATGCGAAGTATTCAGATACAAGACGAAGATGGAAATATATCACAGTATTTGGACAGGTTTTTATTCCTGTAAAAGATCCCCAGAGGAAAAGCAAAACCTTACAGGAGAATAATAATACTATTCAATGCAAAAATAATGGGGAAAAGTCTTGTTTCATAATTATAAATACTTATATACCTATTGTACAGCAGGATGTCTGGCGTCCACACTTGGTCTGTGGTGAAGCGAAGGTTTTTGACACCTGGGTATTCAGATTGGTTCCACTGTAGGTAATAATCATACCAGTGCTGAGGAATATAGAGAGAAAGAACCATTTCAGCCATTTCAATACACGCATGTACTAAATTAATATGCTTTAAAAGGCCAGATTTAATGGTGTAATGCTGATTACCACAAAAAATAATTTCGACTTGTGTCTTTTAAAAAAAAAAAAAGTCAAGCTTACAGTGATTCAATTACAATGGAAGTGAATGGGGCCAACTGTTGGAGGATTTTAAAGCTGAAATGTATAATTTTATTGTACTTACATAAAATATTCTGTTAAAATGTGTGTATTAAAGCTGTTTAAATCATTACAGACATTTTCATGGTAATGTTGTCATGTCAACAAAGTAGTAAAAGAAAAGGATAGTAAGTGATTTGTTTTGTGGCCTTATTATTCAAACAATGAGTATTTAGCATTTATGGATTGGCCCCATTCACTTCCTTTGAAAGTGCCTTACTGTAACCCATATTTTTGCTTTTTTTAATACCTTGTACTGAACCTAGAACAACTGATGTCATTGATGGATATATTGATATAACACTAGCTCATTTAGTTATGAAAATACAAAGGTTTACTAAGACGTGGCTTACCATGTTAAGCCAGATATTGGAGGTCAGTACTTGATTTTTCTCATCCTGTGTGAGCAAAAAAAGTTAGAGTGAGTTTAAAATCCATTGTGAGCTTAATAATGAATGTCACAGCATGACAACTGTAAATACCACGTAGGGAGTAAAATCAAACTGGTGGCAAAGTCAGTCAGTCAAAGCTGAAAATAGACCACTATTTTCAGCTCTAGCCAAATTCAAAAAATATTTGCGACAAAGGAACATCAATATGTTGGTGGTGACAGGAAAAGGGAAAACACGGTAAAACAAATGGATAAAGAATTTCATGAAACATCCAGAACCAGATAAAAATCTAAATTCAGACAGGCCCAGAAAGCAGCACACATAGCATTTAGGAATATATTGTTGGATTTATATATGGATTTATACAAGACTAGACGAACTAGATAAAATACACCTTGGCTTGCAATATCAGATAACCATACTCCATAAAAGAAAATGAGAGGGAAAATTGTGACTTACCACATCCATGATCTGTATCAAGCTCATAGACAGAAAGACAGTGAGAGGTTGAGAATCATTGGCAACAGGCCTCTCCATGCGGTTATAATCCTTCATGAGGTTTTTTAACAGGGTCCGCTGGTATGGACCTTGTAACGACACTGACAGAAAGACATGAATGTACTGTACCACCCAGAACAGAGACTTCAAATCAAGACATCAGTTCACTGAGCCAAGACACATACAGAGAGACAGTTAGTAAGATGACAGACAGACAGACAGACAGATAGAGAGATAGACAGATAGATAGATAGATAGATAGATAGATAGATAGATAGATAGATAGATAGATAGATAGATAGATAACAGACAGACAGATAGATAGATAGATGACAGACAAATAGATGACAGACAGATAGAGATAAATAGACAGACAGACAGACAGATAGATAGATAGATAGATAGATAGATAGATAGATAGATAGATAGATAGATAGATAGATAGATAGATAGACAGACAGATAGATAGATACAGACAGACATAGATGACTGACAGACAAATAGACAGACAGACAGACAGACAAACAGACAGATAGATAGACAGATAGAGATAAATAGACAGACAGACAGACAGACAGACAGATAGATAGATAGATAGATAGATAGATAGATAGATAGACAGACAGATAGATAGATACAGACAGACAAATAGATGACTGACAGACAGACAGACAAATAGATAGACAGACAGACAGACAAACAGACAGATAGATAGACAGACAGACAGACAAATCGATGACAGACAGACAGACAGACAGACAGACAGACAGACAGATAGATAGATAGATAGATAGATAGATAGATAGACAGACAAATAGATGACAGACAGACAGACAGAGAGATAGATGGATAGATAGATAGATGACAGACAAATAGATGACAGACAGACAGACAGACAGACAGACAGATAGATAGATAGATAGATAGATAGATAGATAGATAGATAGATAGATAGATAGATAGATAGATAGATAGATAGACAGACAAATAGATGACAGACAGACAGACAGAGAGATAGATGGATAGATAGATAGATGACAGACAAATAGATGACAGACAGACAGACAGACAGATAGATAGATAGATAGATAGATAGATAGATAGATAGATAGATAGATAGATAGATAGATAGATAAAAGAAACTGGTCTGAAGATAAATCAGAGGTGTAAACTTTCCCATTTGCTAATTAGTTTCATTAGCTTTTAGCTTAAAATTTGCTGTTGTAAATTCTCAATAAATATATAAGTGAAGGGCCAGAGTTTAAAAACTCAATTATTTCTGCTTAAAAGCCCCAGAAAAGATGTTTAAAAGCCGTGTGAAGAGTCTGTAGGTGCGTGGCATGTGTGGATATGGAATGACTGAATGGAAGAGAATAAATTTAGCATACGGTTAAAAGCAAGAATGGACCCTCTCTTGAATTTATTAGCCTACTCTCATTCACACTACAAAAACAGTGCCAGCCTCCACGAATAACAACAGGTTTAATATTATCAGATTCCCGCTGGCATTCTCAACTGACTAGGACCACTAGCAGCAATGAAAGCATAACACAGAGCTTGTAGCATTACTGACATAAAACATCCTTCAGGGCGATTCTGTGTAGTTCAGCAAAAGCATCAACCAACGTAAGACAGGTTTTCCCTACAGCATCTGCAGGGCATGAGACTCGACACAATCGGAAAACACCCTCGGCTGCATAATTACTAAGGTTAAGAAATTAGAAATAAAGGTGGAGGGATGCCATAAGCATTGTTTACAGGAGTGAGGTAATCAGCCATATACCCTTGCAGTGATTGACAGAATTAAACAAACATGCTCCGCCCACCTACACATCTGCATCCTGCATCTATATACACCTACACATTTGAACCTCTCGCTCTTCAATCAATCAAAACATAAAATGTGTATATTCAGTGAGCCATGCATTCACCAATAACTTGACACTCAATCAAGTATGGTAATTAGACCCAAGAAATTATTTATATTTGATGATAATTAATTTTAATAGTTAAAACCAGTGTTCACAGCATGTCTATGACTCTGCTATATCTACAACCTTTTCTTTGAGAATTAAATTCTTTTTCTTCATCAAAAACCAGAAAGAACACTGGACACTTTAAGGTGAAGGTATTTATTGCTTTCGGAGAATAAATATCTGTTGAAAAATTAGGTTAAACTCAAAATGTGCCAAAAACACTGCAAATATGCAGATATCTCAAGCAAATGTTCTGTTTGGGATCTGACAGACCTCAAGGCCATTTTTATGATATTGATTTTTTTTTTTTTTTTAAATAATACTTAAATAAATATAACTGAAAAAAACGTAACACTGAAATATCAGAAATATTTTTCTTAGAGAAATGATTATAAAACTTTCACAGACAAGATCCCTCATGAAAAATGTTACATTTTTTAGTGGTCAAAAAGATGAAAAAAAAAATTCACATGCAAAGACTCTGTCTGTTGTATACAATTTAATTTATTTTGATTTATTTTACTTGTACGTTTAAACAGAAGCATCATTACTAAAATGAATACCAGTTACATTTCTGAAAAGTTCACGAATACTTTGTGGTAAAACGAAGGGTTAAAGCTTCAATAATATCTGTCTACTGGTCAGAAGAACTCACTAAAATAATTTAAAGTCAGAATAAGAAGTCAATTTTGAAATTATTATTACTATTTTTCAGTGTACAAACACTGAAACACACATAAAAGAATAAAAAAGTCAGCAGAATACCTATACTCAGAAACGTAATTTCTATCAAAACACTGCAACTGTGCAAACATGAAGACACTGAATATTCTGTGATGTGACATTTTAAAAAATTATAAAGATAATTATTTATTAAAAGAATGTATGTGAAATGAATCCAGATGACCAGGTGTAAAAGTTCTGCTTTATGACAGACAGGTGAAGAGAGGGAAAGAATGAAAGATAAAATAGAGAGAGGCTTTCCATGGCAACACACACACTCCCGCTTTAGTCTTTCTACTCCACTGCAGCAACATGTCCATAAAAACAACCAGAGAACTGAATCTACAAAAGCATTCTGTGCCTCAGTCACCTCCATGCAGTCTATGTACTCATGGATTTAGAGGAATGAACGAGAGAGAGAGAGAGAAAGAGAGAGAGAGAGAGAGAAGACGGGAGGGGGAGAGAAGGTGCAATTTATGATTGCAGCTTCTAATTCTTCATGGCAAAGCAATTTTGTCTCATTCTCCCTCTTGTTCCCTCTGATTCAATCTGATTTTTCCCTCTTTTCTCTCTCTCTTGACTGCAACAGTGGTAAAAAAATAAATAAATAAATAAATAAAAACATGAAACATCTGGGGGCAGAAGGTAGCCAACAGGCAAACAGGTTTGCGGAGCACACGTATGCTAGAACCAAAAACAAAACAAGATCTTAAGCCGCTTTCTTTTAAATGTGCGTTCAAGTCTACATCGCTTTTCTGAATAACTCTTTCATACACACACAGATTTATATACTTACATGCATGTGCACATAGTGAGGAACCTACCCTGGATCAAAGCGGAGATCCCACAGAGAGTGAAAGCCAAAGAGTGCCACATTCCAGGAGATATGAAGGAAAAAGCAGGGCAGAAAAACAGGAATATGTTCGGATATGGAGAGAGGAGGAGGAAATATCCTGGTGGAGTGAAGGAGAGGAGAGGAAAGCAAGAGCTGGCTTGATGTAAGCAGTGGACAGAATAAATGTGGAAGAGAGAGAGAGAGAGAGAGAGAGAGAGAGAGAGAGAGCTTACCCAGTGATGTCGGCAAATTGCAGCGAGTGAGAGAAGGGGGAAAAAAGACCTGATTGATTCGAGACTCACAAGTCAGCTCTCTCTCTCTCTTTCTCCACCCAAATCTCTGAGATTCCCTAAGAAGGACAGATGAATGAGAAGAAGGATTGGGAATACAAAGGGAGGGAGATCAAGGACAAAAAAGGGGGAAAGGGGAAACTGATCTTCCTGTCTACCTAAAATAATCACATTCGGTTTAATCTTCCACTGTTTTGTCTCTCTCTTTGCCTTCTCCATCATGTTTTATGGGTTTTATTCCTGCATATGAATTCTCAAAGTTAGATCTTGAGAGGAAGTGAAAAGTGTTATAACTTATACAGAGGAAACAGTTTCTCTTTTTTTTTAATTATCACTTTACTACAGCCCTTACATGTAAGAGACTGATATGTTATGTAAGCAACAAACAGGGCCTTTAAATATTACATTACATATTCTATATTATAGGTTTGGGGTCAGTATGATTTTTTAAAGAAATTAAATCATTTGATTCAGCTATTATGAATTATATAGATCAAAAGTGACAGTAAAGACATTTAGATTGTTACAAAAATTCTATTTAAAAAAATGCTGTTCTTTTAAAGGGTTAGTTCACCCAAAAATGAAAATTCTGTCCTTAAAGTCCCCCTGAAATCAAAATTTAAGTTTTTTAGCTTTTAGTATGAATATGTTAGCCTTAATGTTATGAATAAACTGGTGTGTTCCAAAACAATGACAAAATTCGCATTTAGGAGATATAAGCATTCAAAACTTACAGTCTCTCACTTCCGCTAAAATGAATCACGGATTTTCATGGGATTTTCATCACATCGCACTTCAGCTTCTCATCATATCTTCTGTCCAATCAAATGCTCTCTAGAATCTGAAGTCCCGCCCCCTCCTACACTATCAACAGACACTGAAGTTGCGGCTGAAATCTGTCATTTGTTCACACATTTACTAGTTTCTACATGGTGAATGGCACATAGTGCACTATATAGAGAATAGGGAACGATTCAGACAGTGTAAATATGCTTTCTATTGACATGAATGAAGTCCGTTTTCGCGTTAGTATAACGTGAACCGCCGCAGCGCGAGCACAGTCTGCTCTGGCCCAGGGACATGAGAGCACAGAGCAGATCATATCCGCGAGTCGGCTCAGACCACGAAAGGTATCGGACCGTTTAAATTCTGCACAGAATGCTGTATTTTAAAGTGATATAGAGGAGATTAGGAGGATAAACGGTTATTTATTAAAAGGAAACTGAGTTTACTGAGTTTAACAGCTCTGGCCGAGATGTGAAATAAACGAAACGCTATTGGCTATTTTAAAAAAGGGGCGGGGTTGTTCGATATATCGCCCTGTCTTCCTGTTTCAGTTGAAATTACATCAACACATTGGATAATGCTGCGCGTTCCAAGACACTTCAACGGGCCTTTAAGTACCTACCCTCATGTCGTTCCACACCTGTAATACCTTCGTTCATCTTCGGAACACAAATTAAGATATTTATGATGAAATCCGAGAGGTATATGACTCCTCCATAGACAGCAATTTAACCGACACTTTTAAGGTCCAGAAAGGTACTAAAAACATCTTTAAAACAGTCGACATGATCGCAGTGGTTCAACCTTGATTTTATAATGCAACGAGAATACTTTTTGTGCGCAAAAAAAATAAATAAATAACAACTTTATTCAACAGTATCTTCTTTTCTATGTCATTTTCGTATGCTGTTTACGTTCAGCGCTTCCAGGTTCTACGTCAGTACGTGGGCTCAGTATTGGCAGAGGCTGTTCACGTGAGCAGCACGACGCATTCGAAGATGAACAAAGGTCTTACGGGTGTGGAACGACATGAGGGTGAGTAATTAATGTCAGAATTTTCATTTTTGGGTGAACTAACACTTTAAACTTTATATTCATTGCAGAATCCTGAATATGCACAAAAAATATTAAGCAGCACAACTGTTTTCAACACTGAAAATACTAGAAATGTTTCTTGAGCAGCAAATCAGCATATTAGAATGATTTCTGAAGGATCATGTGACACTGAAGACTGGAGTAATGATGCTGAAAATTCAGCTGCCCATCACAGAAATAAATTACATTTTAAAGTATATTTAAAATAGAAAACAGTTTAAATAGAAAAAGTATTTCAGCACAGAATAGGAAAAATACAGAGAAAAGTAGCTCGTACAAGTAACTCGAGTTACGTTATCAGATTACTTTTTTCAAGTAACTAGTAAAGTAACACATTACTTTTAAATACAACAAAATATCTGTACAGGCGTGAATTTGCATTTCCTTCAGGCTGAGGCTTATTCGTTTCACTTTTTTGTGTGAAAGGACCTTTACATTTGCCAAAAATAGAACATTTTTGTTGTCATAAAAACAAAGAAACAGCCCAGCCCAGATGAGAAAAAGTAACGCAAAAGTAACGTAACACATTTCTTTCCATAAAAAGTAACCAAGTAACGCAATTAGTTACTTTTTTAGGGAGTAACTCAATATTGTAATGCATTAGACTTTTAAAAGTAACTTTCCCCAACATTGCCTATCAATATCCTCATGCAGCGACACTATTTCATCTTGATACAAACGTTTGTGTTGACCAAAAACGTAGTAGCCCACTTTTTGTCCCTAAAGGAGAGAAAGTAGGCTAAATTAATTATATTCAGTGGTTTTAATAAGACACACAAAACTTATGCAGCAAATTTTCTCTTTCAGCTACTGCCATGGCAGGAGCGAGCAACATTTTGAAGTGACACTTGCCAAACAAATCAATTAAAGTCTAAACATCTATTCTGTTAGAAAAATATTCAGTGTATGACTATAAGCAAAGCATTTAAACGTGTTGTATTCACCCGTAAGTATATATAATAGCCTAATTTAAAAGAGAAAGTAAGTTATATATAGCAACTTACCTGAATAATATACATCCGGTTTAATGTCGGAGGTATTTAAATATCTAATAACTATCGCCCCCTTGAGTACTGAAGTTTGTTACCGCCAGATCAACGCAAGAATGTTTCATCGGAGCGCGCGTTTGTCAGGCGTTCACGTTTACATTCTCGTACTCCGCGAATATATGCGTCGGCCTATATTTCTGGCCTGACAATGCCTGCATTAAAAAATGCGGTCCGACACATTTCGGAAAGCTTTGAACAGCACCACACAACAACTATTGTAAAAGTAACAATAATCATATAACAGTAACTTAAAGTCACCATGAAATCAGAATTGACAATTCTTTTTTCTTTTTTTAATGGAACATTGCAGTATTTGTAATAAATGATTTATCTGTGCACGTCATTATTTTTGTGTAAATTCATTGTTTAAATTCAATCTTCAATCAAAATAACTTCCTCCCTCTTGCAGTAATATCTGGGCTGCATCTGAAATGGCATACTTCACTACTATATAGTAGGTGAAAAACAGTATATGAGAAAATAAGTATGTCCGAATTCACAGTAGCCTACTCCTAAAAGAGTGGGCAAAAAGTACCCGGATGTCCTATTACGAGATTCTGAAGTGTGTATACGATGGACACTTTACTATCCCATGAGGCCACAGGAGAGGATTTGTGAATGGCAGTGAAGCAACACAACTGACACTGATAGGTCACATGATAATGACAACATGGCGAATGTAGTACGTCCGAATTACATTCATACTACACATATTCATAATATTTAGAACATACTTTTTTAGTGGTCGTTAAGTAATTACTTATTCAAAATAAGTACCTACTCAAGAGAGTATGCGATTTCGGATGCAGCCCTCTTCTCTTCTCGATTGACATGTTTACTGGCGTGAGGGCGGGACAACCTGTCATTCATAGACATGAGGTCACAGCAATAGCAAACTATAAAGATCCAAGAATCCAATCAATTCCTGATAGACAAAATCAAGTCCCGCCCTACTTTTTTTTTTTTCTTCTTCTTCTTTTTTTCTTCTTTTGAGAAGCTATATTACTTGGATATACTTCACAATAGGGAAGAAAATCCACAATCAGCTTGCTAAGTTGTGACGTGAGGAATGCTGTTTCCAGGTCTGACTATTTTAACGATTTATAAAAGATGAATCACTGTCTGGCCATCTGGGATTTCGGTATGGATATAAAGGGTAGGATTATAATTTTTCGGTAGTATTACATCACATCTTGAGTGTATATTAGCACCGTTTGTAGTTTTCTTGGGGCATCTGGTAGAGCGTTTGGACCTGGAAGCGGTGACGCGTGACGTCAGACTTAACAAGCGGATAGGGACTTTTCATTTCATACCAACTTCAATCATTAATCCATCTGCAATGCATGCTGGGAAATCGCAACATTGTGTAATATGAAATTGTTCAGATGGTTCTTTAATGCTAGTTGGTGCAAAATTTGGAGTAATATTGTTGTTATAACATGTATGTACATTCAAAATAATTCACACTTCTTAGTATCTCAGAAAAACCTATGTGCTAATTGCTTTTTAACAGCCTGAAATTATCAAATATATTGTGTCAAGTATACAAAAAAAATTGTAAGGCATACTAGTAAAGTCAAGTATGTTCAGGCATGCTTGAGTGTGTGTGTGTGTGTGTGTGTGTGTGTGTGTGTGTGTGTGTGTGTGTGTCTTAATGGGATAACAGAGATTATGTTGGAGGGGGTTTAATTGAGGAAGTGCTGGTATATGCAAGTGGCACACAGTAATGTGCTTAGTTAAACTCCTCCTCTCATTCGTCCTGACGAAGTGCTGAGACAGGGGCCGGGGAATGGGAAACCAGAGAGCGAGTGAGAGCCCTATAATAGATTACCCTATTACTACAGATGCCCTTCGGTAGCCTCTTCACGCGGGGAGGGAGCCGAGGTGAGCGGAGCTCACAGTCAGGCATCTGGAGAGGCTTTCACACCCCACTGCTCTCTGAGAGAAAGCCTAACAGCAGTATAACATATAGATATGTCATGGAAAACAAGCGTTTAATATATCACCCAAAGACAGCGGCATTAAAAATGATGATGCCTAGATGTTTGATTGCATTTAGTAAACCTGCACAAAACTGTTGTTCTTAAAAAAAGGAATGCTGAAAAGCTTAAAAGTATGTTTGTGAGTGACCAGAAAAAGTGTGGAAACTTAAAGTACAGCAGGAATTGATTGGATCATGAAAAGTGGTGATTGCATAACAGAATGGAGCCAGACCTGAATGGAGTTTCGGGATTGTGGCGACTGAAGGTCAAGTTCACCCTTGAGAGCATCTTGATGTATCACAATAAATAAATGTTAGGCTATTGTTTAACATGAACCAAGAGCCCACACAGCCTTGGGGTTTTTAATCTTTTAGATGTGAAATATGAATCTCCTCATCAGTGCTTGAAGTGGAAAAATAGAAGTGCCGGTGTTGTGCTGAATTTCGACCCCCTGACAAATTATTACCCCCCTCATTGAAGTCGCTACCTGATTGCCTAATCTTAACCCCACCCCTAATCCTAACCCCTCCCCCACACCTACTCCTAAACCTACCAATACTAGGGGGGTAATAATCTGACAGGGGGTCGGAAATTCGGCACAACACCTGTACTCCCGATGCTCAGTTCAAACCGCGTTCCTGAAGGAGTGAGGGCACGGCGGGCTTCCGTACGTGCAACATGTCGGAATTGCCCACAAGGAAAACTGGCGGTACGCTAAAGGTAATAATAGAGAAGTGCCGGTGTACTGCGTACCGACACGTACCATCCCACTTTGAGCACTGCTCCTCATATGAGGGACCCCAATCCAAAAATTTAAAAGACATCTAATATAGTTTCTTGCATAAAGACCCAGTTTATGCTGTAAGAAAAATCATAAATATGTCTAAAGTATTATTTGGAAAATACTTGGTTTCTATTAAGCTACATGTTTTATCTACTCGTTAATGTGTTATTTTATTTTATTTTCACATTTTTTACAATATTCACTTAATTTCTAGACCATCTGTAAACTCTCTAGACCCCCTTATTTTATTTCCACATTTTTTACAATATTCGCTTAATTTCTAGACCATCTGTAAACTCTCTAGACCCCCTTTGCTCATCCTGCTTAACAACTTTTTTGCCAACAAAGCATGGTTTGGTGACCAGTAATAAGGTATTCATAACACATATGATGCAGTCAAAACAGAAAACCACATGTGCTGAAGATGAAAATCAAAAGCAGACTTCTGGGTTACAGATTTTCTGACACTATGTGGTCATTTCGGGAACTGCATTTGTGCAGAACAGTAGAAGCCGGGCTCTTGCTTGAGTATATGAAATGAAGAGAGAAAGTGTGTGGTATTTAGACTAATGTTCTTCCTAATAGGAAAATTATTATCCATAGCATGAATGCATTATTCCATAACATGGTTCATAGGAGAACACCATGTGGTAAAGAAGCATCCTGATGATTTCATAAAGAAAAATATATAAGAGAAAGAACTGGAATGTGTAAAAGTTTTGACTCTTGAGAGTAACCATGAGATCCTCCCATGAGGCTGCAGTTTCATTCCCACAAAGCATCATTAGGCAGCCACAATTTGCAGTTGATTTGGTTAAGGAGGGACACAGACAATTTAGCCCACTGGTCTCGTTCACGGAGGGTAGAGAATACAATTGAATTGATTTCATCATATTATCATTCAGGAACCACTGAAGATAGCAGTTCGGCAGAGAGAAGCAATCAACTAATGATCTCAGAAACTAAATGACACGACACCACTGCTTCCTGACAAAGGCTGCTATCTGTCATTGTGCTGCACTGTGGGAATTTAAACGCTGTGTAGATGAGTTTGAGTATTCTAGCACACTGACACATTCCTGCATTTAATAGGTAATCATTGACAGTACAGTACTTGTACAGTATTGTAAGCCAACAACTTATACAGATCTTCTTTTGGTGTACCTCTTTATCTTGCAGTCCTTCTCTCAGGTATTGATTAACAAAAATGTCATTCACTGATGCTATTTGAACATTTCCATTCAACACACAATGGGTCACTAGGTTCAATAATAACCCACTCATATGTGTCTTCAGTCCAATGGCCTTGATAATGAACGTCAATGCGCTATGCGCCTTTTAGGACTTTCGCACAGATGCTGTTTGAAAAGCTATTCAGAAATGTTTATGCATGCCTCAACCTCAGCTTTATGGCTCTTGTATTATATAACATTGCATTTTCCCACAACTTCAGATGGGTATTATCATGGAAAACGTACACTATATCTAGTTCTAGGATTATTCACATTTAAATACTTGCTTCCATCCAGTGTTGGTCAAATTAAATGTGTGCTGTTTTGTTTTAAATTTATTTAAATGAGTTTGTTATCAAAATGTGGACTATTACACAGTTTAAAATCTGATTTGTATGTTTTTATATTCTAGAAATAAATATTATTTATCCTTTATTTTACCAGGATAGTCCCATTGAGACATAAAATCTCTTCTTCCAGGTAGTCCAAGTATCCAAGTTTGGTGTCACTAAGACTTATGAAGAAATCTATACTTTTATTCATCAAGAATTCATTAAATTGATCAAAAGTGATTTCTGTTGAAAATAAATGCTGTTCTTTTGAACTTTTTTTTTTTTTTAATCAAAGAATCCTGAAAAACAATTTCCACAAAAATATTACGCAGCACATTTTCAACATCATAAATGTTTCTTGAGCAACAATTCAACATATTAGAATGATTTCTGAAGGATCATGTGACAGAAGACTGGAGTAATGATGCTGAAATTTCAGCTTTGCCATCACAGAAATAAATTACATTTAAAATAATTATATTAAAAGTTATCTTAAATTACTTTTTTTACTGTATAAATATCGTTTCCTCCGAGGAGCTAAGGGAGGCAGTGCCTTCTCAAAAAACTGGATGAGAAAATAATCCATATTACAAAAATAAAACAACGCAAATATTAGAAAATGTATAAATCACTTGTTTTTCTAAAGTAACACCAGCAACTAAGGTTACAGCGGGACGCTGCGTCTCTCTTGCCTCCCCTGAGCCCATTGAGTTTTACCAGACCCCCTGAAGCATGCGGTCAGGTGGGTTTGGTGGGAGGTAACTGAGAATAAATGGGTGAAAGTCACGTGAGGTAATGCCTCCATCGCGCTATGATTGGTTTGTGCAATAAATACCACCTTTTCGTTCGCGAATCAGTCTGAATGAAAAAAATGTTAATGAGAAGACTAATTAAAAAGTAAACAACTCACCACTTAAATATCACCAATTTGTCACGTAAAAATCAAACTTGAAATGGCCTGAAAACATGATTTTTTTAATTTTTTTTTTTTATTGCACAACCAGCTTGGTGAAATTAAAGGGTTAGTTCACCCAAAAATGAAAATAATGTCATTTATTACTCACCCTCATGCCGTTCCACACCCGTAAGACCTTCGTTAATCTTCGGAGCACAAATTAAGATATTTTTGTTGAAATCCGATTCTTATATAGTGATGGCCGATTTCAAAACACTGCTTCATGAAGCTTCGGAGCATTATGAATCAGCGTGTCGAATCAGCGGTTCGGAGCGCCAAAGTCACGTGATTTCAGCAATTTGGCGGTTTGACACGCGATCCGAATCATGATTCGACACGCTGATTCATAACGCTCCGAAGCTTGATGAAGCAGTGTTTTGAAATCAGCCATCACTATATAAGTCGTTATTTTTTTTTTTTTTTTTGGCGCACCAAAAATATTCTCGTCGCTTTATAATATTAATATTGAACCACTGTACTCACATGAACTGATTTAAATATGTTTTTAGTACATTAATGGATCTTGAAAGAGGAAATGTCATTGCTGGCTATGCAGGCCTCACTGAGCCATCGGATTTCAACAAAAATATCTTAATTTGTGTTCTGAAGATGAATGAAGGTCTTACGGGTGTAGAACGGCATGAGGGTGAGTAATAAATGACATTATTTTCATTTTTGGGTGAACTAACCCTTTAAAGGTACATCTTTATGTCTGTGACCAGTGTTTACCGAGCTTGATGACTGAGGATCTGAAAATAAGTTGACTATTAAAAGAAAAGCTGAACATTAGTTCACAAATAAAATGTTTAAATTATTACTGCCTTTAGTAAAAATGCTTAAAAACACTAACTTGATGAGATTTATACTTTATACTTTGATTTAATAAACAGAACATTAATAACATTGTTAATGTAAAAGTACAAAATAGAATTGTATTACAAGTAACATCATTCTGATAAACTAAATCACTCGTGTGGATGAAACATGACCGTTTGAACAAAAAACTCAACACAACATCATTGTAGCCCAAACATTTTATTGAGACAGAGAGAGAAAAAGAGACACTAGGTTGGAGGGTGTTCCAGTCGGTTCTTCAGACCTCTCAGGGATCTCATAATCTCCTCATCTCTTGCTTGAATAAAATCAGGCTGCTGTCACTGAGGCCGGTCTGTCTCCTCCCTCTCTCTCTCTTTCCCTCTCTCTCTCTGAGGAAGCATCTAGAAAAGATCTTAATGCTGCTTCCTTCGGAAGGAACACCCTGTAGGAATGAGAGTAAAAGAGAGGTCATTATAAAAACCAACCGCTAAGCTCATTAACAATAAAAGCATGAAGAACACCCCACAATGCCCTCAAACATTTGGAAGGCAGTACTTCTTGTTATCCTGTACTCCTCTGTGAAATATAATTTCTGTGCCTTTAGCAGAACCAAACACAAGGAAAAAACAAAGATTGCAAAAATTGTTGCAAAAATGGTTTTCTGAGCACTACCACATCTTCTATTAGTTGGACAAACAGATAATCCATCCCACCAGAGCTACAGAATTTACACTTCTCAGGAAACTCAACCTAGAAATGGCTTACTTGGAGTTATCAAAATATTACGCTGGTAAAGAAGGCATTTTATTACAGAAAACAACACACTTCACCTTTACTTTTTGCTTTTTTAATCTCCTTTTGCTTCTGCCAGCACAAAACCACACAAAGATCATCAGGATTCAACCAAATAAAACTGTTCCAAAGCAGAATCACAATAACCTCAAACATCCATCTAAAATATAGCTGAGTATCTATTACCATCAGATAAATATTTGCAAGAGTTTTAAGGTTTGCAAGATATCAGAGAGATTATAATGAACTGCAGACCTATGACAACAATGAATATTCAGAAACAAAATCATGCACATCAAAACCCCTGTATTACTGCAACAACCACAAATCATAGACAAAATCAGCTTGTGCAAACAATTAGGGCTGGGTATTGACAATTTTCACGATTCAATTCGATTTCTATTCGCATGCTTGCGATTCGATTACGATTCGATTATTTTGGATGTAGTATATCAGTATATTTCTCAACTAATGCTGTAAACTACACATGGGAGTCAGTTGGTACTACTTTACTATAATATTGAAGGTTAAAATTAACTTACAAATATGAACAAATATGCCTAAAGATACGTTGTATATACGGCATCTAAACAGAAACACTTTGGTTTCCAGAACAAGGGAGCCAAATCTGAGAACTAAAACCATTGAGTTAATCCATCCTGGTGTCTGTGAGCTCCACTCAGATAAATATACAAACACTTAAATTACACTCAATTATGTTTTTTTATAATAAATAAAGTTTAGAATTACATAATCATATTTCTACTCCAATTCATTTTTTTTAAATATAAACATAAATCGTGGCTGTCATATCTGATTTATTCAAACATGCATTAAATATTGAAGAACATTACAATGAATATGTAACAGTGCATAGCTATATCAGAATGCTGCTTTCTAGATTTCACTTTTCTAGCTGACTAATGAGTATATGGTCACTGAATATGTTTTTCTGAGGTAAATGTGATGTTACGTGACATTGTTTACAAGCTGTTTTACTGACGTCTTTCCGAGGTTGAAACACTGATTGAGCTATTACACGAGACATGATACGGATTTCGGTAAGTTGTACTGTATATTTTAACATACCTTCAGATGTTTAGTCATGTTTATTTCGCGCTGTAACTGGAATTAAAGCGGAGGAGAGGATCAGTTAAGACTGTTCTTGGAATTTAAGAATCGATATTGGTTCGTAAAAATGAGAATCGATTAAAATCGAGAAATCGATATTTTTTACCCAGCTCTACAAACAATGACTATGAGTTAAAAACTTCAGCATCTAAACTCACAATAAAGACTACAAATGCTGTCACACTCAATGAAAAACTATTTTAATCTGTCATTATTTGAAGTCAGCGGCAAAATATTGTTTGCACCAGTCAGCAGCTGCTAACTTATGGCACTTTTCCACTGCATGGGACGGCTCGGCACGGCTCGCTTAAATGGTACCACCTCAGTGGAGGTTCCAAGCGTGCCATACTGATACTAATCGTTTGTTTTACTCGCGTTTTCGCAGTTTCCCCTATTAAATCCAGTCGTGCAGCAGGCTCTTTTGCCACTCAGTCCAGTTGAGGGAGCATGTTCCGGCAGGAAAGTGACATCAATGCATACCCTCTATACGATCAGTCTATAATCCCACCCACTTTAAAACGGTACTAAACTGCAGTGGAAAAGCAAACAGAGTCGTGCCATGCCGAGCTGTACCACGCAGTGGACAGGCGCCATTAAAGTACTGTCTGTCGTTCATTTACTTCAATGCCATTTACAATACTGTGTCAGTGTTAACACCCGTGGCTAATATTTATACTAATATTAATGGAAACTACAGTGTCCAATACATTAATTTCAAACATAGTATGAAATAAGTGTATTTTAAATGTATTTTTTCCCCTCAGATATACGCAATTCACTTAGGTCATAAAAAAATTAAAAAGAAAAAAATTATTCCTGATTCTTATAAAGTAACGCTTTGTTTTTAAAAACACATCTACTACAGTTAATGTCAAACCTCATTTCTTAAGGAATTAACATTATTAGAATAACAGAAACCCTCGTAACGTCAATAACATGTTGCGATAAACAACCAAACAGCTTATTTGATTCCACTTTTGCTCCTAAACTTGTCTAGGTTTCGCTAAAAACACAAACAAACCTTCTGTGAGTCGAGCTTTGCCTCCAGTGGGCTGACACAGCACAGTTGAGCAACCAACACAAAGCACAACAGTCTGTGCGTGGCTGAACACCGTTGTGATCTTGTAACATCCTGAAACACAAGAGAGACACAAAGACACATGATTAAGACCATCCAGTCACTGACAGGTACAATATCATACAGTATACTGATTACGTGAAGGACACTCACCTGGACACTTGACATCCATGAAATAAGAATTGGGACTCTGTACGAGACGCTTCTTCTTGTGCCTCCTCCTCTCCTCCTCAGGGGTGGGGTGCAGCAAGTCTTTTGCGAGCTATTTACATAAATAACATGGTATTACATGAGAAAGCTGCTTTTAAACAATTTTACCAGCAACTTTACTTTACATAAACTAGTATTGAAATATGGTGAGCTGCCTAGCCACACGGCATCTTTGGGCATTACATAAGTGCACATATGATGCCCAAAAATATTGTCTAGATAGGCAGCTCACTAGGTTTTGAGGCAGCCATTTAAAAGCCTCTGCGTCTTGATCATTTTCAGTTAATTTGGGGGACTTCAGAGAGCTGCATGGAATCGTTTACAGTCATTAAGTCATTTGTAACATCTCAAGTGTAGGCTTTAAACAATCTAGCAGTTTTAAAAATATGTTTGGATAATGTCAGGCTGTATAAACACATCGACACTTAAACGTGCGTCACATTACATTTAAACGTCCATGTTTTGTTCTATTCTATGTACGCCGCCATCTTGATGCAGAGTGCGAACGCACGCTGCCGAACCCTTCAAGACTAAACACTCGTTTTTATGTTCATCTTCTCGTTCATGCGGCAACGCGCACACTCAGGTCAGTAATATGGATATGTTCGTGAACGCGCTTCGATATTTAGGTCTTAATGACTTGTATGAGGTGTATATTGACATGTTTTTGCTCTCTGGTACTCACTGGCATGTTGGCGAAGATTAAGCCGCTGCCAGAAAGGAAGTTCCAAGCGGAAACAGACGAATATCATCCGACGAGCGCGGACGTGAACGGAAATGCGTCAGCGGAGGTAGAACGCGGACATGTTGGTAGAGGCAGATAAACAGAACGTAATACAGATTTAAAACGAGTTATTTACTTTATGTATGTATTTGTATTGTATTATTTTTATATTGCCTATATTTTTGTAAATTTTCTTTCCCTTGGCTGTTTTTATTTTTCTTACTTCTCCCTACTGTTGAGTGTTATTCTGTTATATTGTAGTTATAGGCTATCTGAATGAATGAAAAAGACATAACCTAATAAGGGTTTAAAATGTAATATATGCTGGAAATATATGGTAAAAGATGACTATTTATTTTAATTATCTTTAGCCTATTTTTTATTAATTACTACTAAAATTATCTTATAAACAAAAATATAGCCTCCTAAAAAGTATTGTATCTGCATGTTTTTTTTTTTGTTTTTTTTTTTGTTTTGTTTTTCAGACAATATATATATCATGGTTACCTTTGTATTTTATTTTTGAAGTTCCTTCAAATACCATGAAGGCTAAATATCCTGGTGCATGATTATGACAATTATTATTAGGCCTACTATAGACATTGTATAGGCCTCAAAATTCTGTGGTATAGGCAACTCGAAACCATGATATTTTTTAGTTGTTTTCTGTGGTATTTTAGCTTGTCATTATTCCTATAATACAATTGCATTGATTTATAAGTCTGATATGAGTACTATTCATTAGTTACTGTTTAATGAGGAGGGTGTAATGAGGTGGGAAAGTTCTGAGGTGGAATTTGCAGCTGGTGATGGAGAGTGTCTTCTTAGGGCTATCTGAAGCACACTAGCTAATAGAGCATACTTGACCTATGAAGTGAGCAGAACTCTTAGGAGGAATCAAGACTGCTCGCTTCCAGCTAATCATGAGAGACAAGTGTCTGCAGATGTGGCCACCCAGAGACTTCAGACACTGCCAGCTGGGAAGCATCATGGGTCACTGGCTGCAATTGCTGTAGCGGCTCCTGATCAGCATTCCAAAACAGACAGTTTATCTATATGGGATCAAGGGCAGTTTGCCTATACAATAGAATAATGAGAGTTTGCTGATCCTGCATGGCTACATGCCCAGGGTTAACCAAATGTAAAATAGGATGTTCAAGAGAAAATGTTGGGCGGGTTAAAAATAATTGCCTATTATTTTGGTCTGGTTATCTTTAACACATTGAATTTATTCAAAACAACCTGAGGTAAATGGACCAGGTGTATTTCATCAGATAAGTGAATTGTGGCCAGGTAATTTATGCAGGCTGTCCTGCTTTGGCAGTAATCTTTGAAAGATCTCTAGTACATGTGTAGACGATTTGGCTCAAATGGTAGAGTGCCTCTCAGTATGTGAGACAGCTTGATCAATGCCTGCCCATCTGAAGAGCTGAAACCCCATTCAGATAGTGGAAGTTACCAGCACTTATGCAGCCAAAGTGGCTTTAGACAAATTCAGTTTACTTGATTGGGCCTAATGAAATTCCCCTGAAAAAAGAGAGTATTTAAAATGTGACAGTGTTGTACTGTAAATACCTTGATAAACGTGATAAAGAATAGTTTGGTCAACTATGTATATTGCCAAAAAAACTAATAGGCTATTGATTATCATTTGAAGACAATTACAAATGTAATTATTAACATAATCATACTAGAAACATTTGATTTATTCCAAAGGACACTTTTACTTTTATTTATTAGGCTAAGGCCCAGTTTCACGGACAGGGCTTAGCCTAAGCCAGGATTAGGCCTTAGTTCAATTAGGGGACATTTAAGTACTTTTATAAACGTTCACTAGAACAAAAAAGAAAGAAAAAAAAACATTACTTGTATGCATCTTGAGACAAAACAATGGCACATTTTAAGATATGTCAGTGCAAGTTACTTTCAGTTAAAACTGCTCAAACATGCATTTTAGTCTAGTAATAGCTTAAAGGGTTAGTTCACCCAAAAATGAAAATAATGTCATTTATTACTCACCCTCATGTCGTTCTACACCCGTAAGACCTTCGTTCATCTTCGGAACACAAATTAAGATATTTTTGATGAAATCAAATGGCTCAGTGAGGCCTCTATTGCCAGCAATGTCACCGAACCTATCAAGATCCAGAAAGGTACTCAAAACATATTTAAAACAGTTCATGTGAGTACAGTGGTTCAACCTTAATATTATAAAGTGACAAGAATACTTTTTGTGCGCCATAAAAACAAAATAAAGACTTTTCAACAATATCTAGTGATGGCCGATTTCAAAACACTGCTTCGAAGCTTTACGAATCTTTTGTTTCGAATCAGTGATTCGAATCGCGTATCAAACTGCCAGACTGCAGAAATCACGTGACTTTGGCGCTCCGAACCACTGATTCGATTCGTAAAGCTCCAAAGCTTCATGAAGCAGTGTTTTGAAATCGGCCATCACTAGATATTGTTGAAAAGTCGGTTTTTTTGTTTGTTTGTTTTTTTTGGGGGGGCATTTTTTTTCGGATTTCATCAAAAATATCTTAATTTGTTTTCCGAAGATGAACGAAGGTCTTAGGGGTGTAGAACGACATGAGGGTGAGTAATAAATGACATTATTTTCATTTTTGGGTGAACTAACACTTTAAGCCTGGTCTGTGAAACCGGGGGAAAATGTTACAGTCCAGTGTATGATGTGTAAAACGATTTTTACACATTGGTTGTTACTTAATTTGGTTGTTTAGAATACAAAACAAGATTAAAAATGAAACTAAATTGAAAGTTTTATTAGGCCAGTGAATAAGATCTAGGCTAATATTTTCTAAGGTTTAGAAACGTCCTCTAACAAGCCCGTTAAACACAAATACGTTGTTATATCATAAGCTACTACATCTTTCATGGTCATCGTCACTCAAACACTCTCGTTAACAGTATGAGTATATGTGAGGTTTAGCGCTACAGGCTTACAGCTGCCTGTTAAAAATGTTCAAATTTAGCGTATATGCGTCCGTTTGTCTTTTTTTCCTCAAATATTCCACTACATAAGTGTAAATTGACGTTAATGTTACACAGGCGTACTTCTGTTTTACATGTACTGGCTCGTTGGTCTAGGGGTATGATTCTCGCTTAGGGTGCGAGAGGTCCCGGGTTCAAATCCCGGACGAGCCCGGTGTTTTAGCCCTAAAGCCAATAACCACACAATCTGTATTTCATTACGTGTCTAGTCACGTACAATAGCCCAAGGCGCCTGTCAGACGTCGCGAAGTATAGTAGCCTAGTGTGCAAGAACCTCCAACCAAGACTTCTGAAAAATCCCTTTGGCTCCTTGTGCTTATTTATAGCCTTTTATAAAAAATAGCAGGTAGCACAGTGTGTTGTAGCAACATGATTTGTTCTGTTTTTTTGCTTTGATATGACTCGAAATGCAATGTAAAAGTGTAAATGTAATGCAAATAGAAAACAGGACACAAAATAATGTTACAATCTTAAAGTGCCTTCTATTTCCAGTTTCTTCAAACATTTGGCCATAACTGGATAATGACATAATTAGCATTTTATTAATTTCTGGCATAGCACAGACCTCATTTCATGTTTAAAATAATGTAATGATGTCATGTGACAAATACACTAAGAGAATTTGACAATTGTTCATCAATGCATAATGCATAGTCTTCCATTCTGAACACAGATATAGTTTTCATAAACTCCTTTGTGTTTCATCCAGTGTGTTAGATTGGCGAGATCACAATGGCTATCAGTTATTGATCTGCTCCTCCTGATAGGTGGAGGTGGAGATGGCTCCGTATGGATCCACAACTGTTTGAGCGCAACGCACGACAGTTACAAACAAGAAGAGGCAGAGAAGAAAGAGAAAGAAGAGGGCAAAGCCCAAATCCACATCGATCTCCAGCCAGGATACTGGCGGCACTGGCTGGTCCATCGGTGATGTGCGTTGCTCCAGAGATTGCTTGTGTTGAGAGTCAATTAAAGACCCACCAGAGCTTGTCAGTTATAGTCTGCACCAATGTTGAACGGATGGTTCACCCACAAGGAAACTGAGATGTTATCCACCCTACCTATGTTATCGTTTCCTTGAAATTTAGTCAAATTCCTTTGGTAGAACTGGGACAGAGTAATTCCTCTGGCAAATGTGCAATTTCAGCGTTTGTTTTTTTTGACAGATCTTCTTCACTGTGCCCTTGCGAATTGGATCCCAGAATACGAGAGTGCTTGCTTACGGTGAATAAAGCCACATCACCCTGATTAAAAAGGAACATCATTATCAAAATGAAGCAGTAACATCATACAGGCAATGTAACTAAATATTTGCCGCCCACATTTGATGTCAAATTAATTAAGGCATGATTAATCCTTATATGAATTATAAATCAACTGAAATCTAAATAAACTTGACTGGCTCTGTTCCCAGTACTTCATCAAGAAACAAGACAGGAGGAATATTGTGTACTGTCTAGGTAGCTAAGTTGCAGTCACATTAGCAAAATATTAGCAAAAAGAGCCAGTTGTCTTGTCAATAGTGTGATGTATGAAGCACCACTCACACAGAAGTCACTTTCAAACCAAGCAGATTTCTGTTCATCAACTTGGCGTGACCCATTTGAACCCTCTGCGAAATCTGTGGGGAAAACTTTCACCCTCACGTGAAATTCTGATCGCATGGATTCTTATTGAAATTACTTCGCCCACAAAGATTCGCTGAACAATGGAAAATGTGATTGCAACTAAAAGGCGCAGTCACATTTACATTTGTTCCAAGGGTTGCCAGATCTCTGAAAAATTTCCAGCCCGAAGCCAACTTAAAACCCACCCAAAAGGAATGAAAACTAGCCCAATCCCACCCCCCATCCAATCACAGTTGACAGCTTCAGGATTCCCATAAAAGGCCTTAAAATAGAAGTCTTGATTTTATTTGTGTTAAAGGGATAGTTCACCCAAAAATGAAAATTTGATGTTTATCTGCTTACCCCCAGGGCATCCAAGATGTAGGTGACTTTGTTTCTTCAGTAGAACACAAATGATGATTTTTAACTCCAACCGTTGCGGTCTGTCAGTCGTATAATGCATGTCAATGGGAACTATCTATAAGAGTCAAAAAAACATGCACAGACAAATCCAAATTAAACCCTGCGGCTCGTGACGACACATTGATGTCCTAAGACATGAAACGATCGGTTTGTGCGAGAAACCGAACAGTATTTATATCATTTTTCACCTCTAAAACACCACTATGTCCAACTGCCTTGCGCATCCGGTTGGTGAGGTCTAAAAACGCATTCTGATGACGGAAGTGATCTCTCGCGCTTATACTTCAATGAGTGCGAGACATCACTTCCGTTGTCAGAGCGCATTCAGACCTCACCAACCGGATGCGCAAGGCAGTTGGACATAGTGGTGTTTTAGAGGTAAAAAATGATATAAATACTGTTCGGTTTCTCGCACAAACCGATTGTTTCGTGTCTTAGGACATCAATGTGTTGTCACGAGCCGCAGGGTTTAATTTGGATTTGTCTGTGTATGTTTTTTTGACTCTTATAGATGGAGTTCCCATTGCCATGCATTATACGACTGACAGACCGCAACAGTTGGAGTTAAAAATCATCATTTGTGTTCTACTGAAGAAACAAAGTCACCCACATCTTGGATGCCCTGGGGGTAAGCAGATAAACATCAAATTTTCATTTTTGGGTGAACCATCCCTTTAAATCTCATTTGAATGATTTCAGCTAGACTTGTTTTTATGTAGGCTAGTATGAATATATTTAATTATTCAATCTGTATTTTATTCCTCTTCAGTTATTTATTTATTTGGTAGCCTTTTTATTCTTATTTTACTTGGTGTTTGATTTTAATTTTTAGCACTTTGCATGATAAATTGTTTAAATTGTGAGCTATAAATGTGAGTAACACTCAAAATGTAGGCTAATATGCTGACATCGCCACCCATAAAATGGTATGGCAGTTTTTGCCTTAAAACATAGGCCTATTGTCCTTTCATTTCCATAATTAACTTGTTCTGTGGCCATGGTATTATATATATATATTATATATAGAAAAGAAACCGCAACCGGTGGCTCTGTAATTTTTCTCACGACTACATTTTAAAAATAGCCCAATTGTGCGGGAAAACTGCGACCCTGGCAACACTGGCTGTTCTGCAATTTTTTAGCGGGCGAAATTGTGAATTTTGTGTGAGGGCAAATGATTTCCTCATGCAGATTTTGCAAGTTGATCAAGCTGATCACACAGATTCGCTGCACTGACCAATAGCAAACTGCTTGGTTTGAAAGTGACATACTTCATATCGCTACACTACTGACCCTAGAAAATGGATTTTTTTGCCCAGAAAATTTCACTAACTGCACTGTTAAAGTGTTAGTTTACCCAAAAATGAAAAAACTGTCATTAATTACTCACCCTCGTGTCGTTCCACATCTGTAAGACCTTCGTTCATCTTCGGAACACAAATTAAGATCTTTTTGATGAAGTCTGCGTGTTGTGTTCAGACTCGCGCGTCAACTCAACGCACATGCGCGAGTGTCCACGAGAGCTTCGCGACGCCTGCGTGTTGTGTTCAGATTTGCGCATCAACAACGCACATGCGCGAGTGTTCACGAGAGCTTCGCGACGCATGCGTGTTGTGTTCAGATTTGCGCATCAACAACGCACATGCGCGAGTGTTCACGAGAGCTTCGCGACGCATGCGTGTTGTGTTCAGATTTGCACGTCAACAACGCACATGCGCGAGTGTTCACGATAGCTTCGCGACGCATGCGTTCACGCGAGAGCTGGCATTGTTGTGTGAACGCTTTGGATAATATTTTGTAATGTGGTAATGTTTTGTATGTGGTAAATTATGTTTTTTTTGCACAAAAAAAACACTCATGTCGCTTCATAAAATTGAGTTTAAGCCACTGGAGTCACATGGACTACTTTAATGATGTCTTTTTTCTACCTTTCTGGCCCTTGGAGTTGTAGTTGCATTGGATCTCTATGGAGAGACAGAAACCTCTCAGACTTCATCAAAAAGATCTTAATTTGTGTTCCGAAGATGAACGAAGGTCTTACGGATGTGGAACGACACAAGGGTGAGTAATAAATAACAGAATTTTCATTTTTGGGTGAACTAACCCTTTAATAAGGTGTTAAAAAAACTGAAATGGAACTTCAAAAGTGACAAAATTGGGAAAACTCTACATGCGTAGCAATTTAGCATGTTGCTAAGCTAACAATATGCAAGCATGAAGAGGCTAAAACAGTCACTTTTTATTAGACTGACAATTGTTTTAACACTCTTAAAAATAAAGGTTCCAAAAGGGTCTTTTTGCAGTGATGCCAGAGAAGAACCATTTTTGGTTCCACAAAGAACCTTTCAAGGAACAATTCATAAAAAAAACAATTTTTTTTTTCTAAAGAACCCTCCTTTCCTTAAAGAACCTTTTGTGCCATGGAAAAGTTCCATGGATGTTAAAGGTTCTTTATGGAACCATATGCCAAAAAAGAACCTTTATGTTTGAGAATGTATAATGGATATTTCTCTCACTTATTGTAGACAATAATCTTTCACTGAACTCATCACAACGCAATATGGGACTGGCTTCTCTGCAAAAAGATACATGTGACCTCAGATCTCTGGCTATCTTCTGTTCCCCATGCTAACCTCTACATGACACACTTCTACATTACTAGATTATCCTCTCTGCTCTCCCTCGGACAATCTTTCAGTCAAACGTCTCTGTTCTTCAAATACACCTGGTGGACCTTCATCAAACAGAGTGTTTGCATATTTGCGGCCTCTTCCTGGCACCCAAGCCATTATGAATAGTTTAACAGGAGTTGAATGACATTGGGTTCAGCCTGGCTGTGGATCAAGCTCTGCCCTTTACTGAAGGCTGTGGTCCAGTCACTCGCCTGGTTCAAATGCGTCCGTAACTCAAGCAGACCACAGACCAAATAGGTAAGGACTCTGACACATCACACCAAAAGAAAGGAAGGAAGGAAGGAAGGAAGGACAAAGAAGAACGTGAAGGAGAGGAGAGGCCGAGAACAGAAAGACAATGCGTGACCGCAATTAAGTTCGCCACCAGGGGCAGCGTGAGAGGAAATTGAGTCAATGCAGGGAGGCGATAGCTTTAATTTGATTGGCCGCCAAGCCAGAAAATGGATAGAGCAAGAAAGAGTAAGGTGATGTAGTAAAGATATCCTTTCCAGTTAGCTATGGTTTCTACACTCACGTTCAGGAGAATGAGGAGGAAAGGGAGGGAGAAAGAAGGAAAGAGGAAGAAATATTGTTGAGTAAACTAAATATGGGGTACTTTCCAAAAACCTCTTATAAATAATGAACAATCCCAAAGAGATTTCATTAGGGTAACTGAATAAAGCTTAGTCAATGCACAACTATTCTGGTGCCCCATGGAGGTAGATCTCATTTCAGGTACTATAGGTACACCGCAGCTGTTTAGGAATAAAATATTAAAATTAAGTGACATATTAAAACATTTAATTATTTAACATTAATTGCTAATAATATTAATATGACTTGAAGAAATTATATATATATATATATATATATATATATATATATAAACACTGCTTTGATTTTAAATATTAAGAAATATTTATCACCCTAAACATAGAATAGTGAAATTGCGAGATTTTTGCTGCATAGATATGTATGTATGTATGTATATATATATTATATATATACATATATATATATATACATATATATATATATATATATATATATATATAATATATATATATATATATATATATATATATATATATATATATATATATATATATATATACACACACACACACACACACTAACAAGAAACCAGAAGGTTTTTAATCATAAAACAGAAATGGAAATTTATAATTTATAATAAATTACACATTTATAATATCTTAGAAAATGTAGAAAATATTCTCTGAATTTGTTTACTCAGTTATTAATAAGAATAAAATATTATTGATATATATATATATATATAAATTCCACAATGATATTAAGCAGCACATCTATTTTTAGAAATGATAAGAAGAAATGTTTCTTGAGCAGCAAATCAGCATATTAGAATTATTTCTGAAGGATCATGTGACACTGAAGACTGGAGTAATGATGCTGAAAATTCAGTTTTGCCATCAAAGGAATAAATTACATTTTAAAATATATTAAAATACAAAACAGTTACTTTAAATTGTAATAATATTTCACAATATTACCATTTTTTACTGTATTTTTAATCAAATAAATGCAGCCTTGGTGAGAATAAGAGACTTCTTTAAAAAAAACAAACAAAAAAAAAAAAAACATTTTAAATTATTCCAAAAATTTGACTGGTAGTTTATATGCATGCCTTATTTTTGTAATAAAGTGAAAACAAAATATAATTATATTAAGTATGTATATCAGAAAATAATTCTGTCGTCTGTCACTTACATGGAGACTTTAGCGCAAAAATTAGGCATGTTAGACAACATTATATCCATTTTGAATTAATTTGGCATCATGCACTCACCTGCTTTACATGTCCCATCCCATTCTCCTTGGAGCTGTACACACCTTATTTAGATAGATTACACATTTAGCACATGATTAAAATGACCCGTAGGCCAGAGTATCATAGAGATATGGATGGACAGAGCTGGATCACTGCTGAAAGACATGGAGAACTGAACTCCAAACGTGCAGCCGCTGTGACCTTTATGTGTGGAGGTAGAAAAGTGACACGGCCACATTACCATAGAGGACCAATTACAGTCAGTGTGTGATCACGCTAATTGCTGATCTGAGATCAGATTTCAGCCCATAACCCTGCATTAAGGCTAAGAGTCATAGCGTGGTCGGTAACTGATCTGAGATATTAAAGTGGCAGTTAACCGTAATGTGGTCCAAGGTTCATTACACAGGGGAGAGTCAGGTAGCCACAACAGTGGAGAGTTACAGCGGTGGTATCAGAGATGTGTGGGCCAAATATTTAGTATGGAGCCCCGAACATGACATGCAGGGGAAATGGTGACAGTTACTTCTACTACTCCTCTTCCTCAAATAAATGCAGCCCTGGTGGGCATGAGATTTCTTTCAAAAATATTTAAACAAAATCTTACCAACCCCAAACTTTTAAACTGATGAGCCAAAACAAATATCGTTGATCATCTCCTAAAAAGGAGCGACTTTGACCAGTGCCAAATTGTTATGGCAAGGCGACTGGGTCAGAGGATCTCTGAAACGGCAAGGCTTGTGGGTTGCTTCCAGTCAGCAGTGGTGAGAATTTACCAACAGTAGCCAGAGGAGGAACAAACCGGCGACAGGGTGTTGGGCGCCCAAGGCTCATTGATTCATGAGGGCAACGAAGACTGTCTGGTCTGAGCCAACAGAAGGTCTACTGTGGAACAAGTCACCCCTGTCCACTGTCGAAATCTACAAATGTCAACAGAACTGGACCTTGGAGCAGTGGAAGAAGGTCCCTTGGTCTAATGAGTCCCATTTTCTTTTACATCACATGGAGAGCCGTGTACGTGTTCGCCGTTTACCTGGGAAAGTGATGGCACCAGGATGCACTGGGACGACGACAATTCAATTCGGCCATTCATGTGGACGTGAATTTGACACATGCCACTTATCTAAACATCGTTGAAGACCAGGTGTCACCTTCATGACAATGATGTAAGTGGCCTCTTTCAGCTGAATGTTACACCCTGCCACACATTGTTCAGGAATGGTTTGAGGAACATGATGAAGAGTTCGAGGTGTTGCTTTGGCCTCCAAATTCCCCAGATCTCAGTCCAATTGAGCATCTGTGGGATGTGCTGGACCAACAAGTTTGATCCATGGCGGCTCCACCTCACAACCTACAGGACTTGAAGGATCTTCTGCTAATGTCTTGGTGGCAGATACCACAGGACACCTTCAGGGGTTTTGTAGAGTCCATGCCTTGGAGGGTCGGCGCAGACCAACAGCATATTAGGCAGACAGTCATAATGTTTTGGCTCATCGTTATATAGTGCTGCTTGAAAGTTTGTGAACTCCTTGCAGTATCTGCAAAATGTTCATTATTTTAACAAAATAAGAGGAATCATACAAAATGCATGTTATTTTTCTTTTAGTACTGTCCTGAATAAGATATTTTACATAAAAGATGTTTACATATAGTCTACAAAACAAAGAAAATAGCTGAATTTATAAAAATGATCCTGTTCAAGTTTACATACCCTTGATTCTTAATAATGTGTGACGTTACCTGGATGATCCATGACTGTTTTTTGTTTTGTGATGGTTGTTCATGAGTCCCTTGTTTATCCTAAGCAGTTAAACTGCCCAATGTTCTTCAGAAAAATCCCCCAGTGCTGCAGATTCTTCAGTTTTCCAGCATCTTTTGCATTTTTTGCACACCCTTTACAGCAGGGACTATGATTTTGAGATCCATCTTTTCACACTGAGGACAATTGACTATATGCACGGCTACTTCCTGGTTGTCGTTAAGCCAGCTTGGGCATTTCCGGTGAACTGTTAGCTGTCATTCTGTACTCGCTGTACATCGACAGAAAACCATCAGTGGTTGACTTTTTAAATGTTGTATTCATATTTTAATGCAGTTATCACATTTACCTAATTTGCCAATAAACCAGTTTTATTGATTGCAATAAAGACAAAGCTATTGGGACCGTTTAAGAAATGCTGTGTCTAATTACAGACACACACACAAACATTTTTTTTCCAGCACTTCAAATGTTATTTTTAATGTGATGACCACAAACATTATTTGTTCATCCTTCTGAGATTGTCCCCATTTGCAAAATCGAACGATTCAAAATGTAGGAAATCCAACATTTGATAGAAAACTTATTTAAAAATTAAAAAAGACATCAACTACCACTATAACCAGCAGGTGGGGCAGAGTCGCATTTATTTGTGCATATATTAGCCATTTCCTGTAATAGTTTTTCACTTAGTTTCGCTTTTGAATATTAAACATTATAAAATAACTAGGTTTAAAAATACATTTTGTCAGTGTGAAGTATGAAGTACTCACAAAATCTCAAGAAAAACAATAACTTTTCTTGTGAATGAATTGCACAGAAAGCCAGCACCGCGCTCTCCCTTTGTAATCACAGAAGCTGTCAGTCAGTGCAGCGCAAGCTCAATGATTTTGGCACACTTGTGAAAACTCACATATTATTCAATGAATCTAACTAAAGTGCACAATAAAGATTTAATTTTTGATGCTTTTTTTCTCCACACGAAAGTGTGAAAACTGATGGTCGAATTGAATTTAGCGAGGAGGAACACTGAGGTACGTCTTTATTTATTTATTTATTTTTATGTCATCTTACATTTGAATAACTAAATTAATACTAGGCCTGACTATTTAAGTGACTATATTCTGATTATGAACTAAGTATTACACTATTGATGCTCAACACACCATCAAGTGACATTTCACCGGAAGTTTTCCAACTGGCTTATATTATTGCGGAAGTTCTAAAGAATGCTCCGTGCATATAGTCAACTGAAGGACTCAAACACAACTATTAAAAAAAAAAAAAGGTTCAAACATTCACTGATGCTCCAGAAGGAAACACGATGCATTAAGAACCAGGGGGTGTAAACTTTTTGAATTTGATGATCAAGGTAAATTGTACTTAATTTGTCTTCCGGGAAACATGTAAGTATCTTCTGTTTCTTCCGAAGGGCAGTGCTAAATGAAAAAATATGATATTTAAACAAAAATAAGAAAAATTTGGACATCATCCTGTTAAAAAGTTTTCAACCCCTACAGCTCTTAATGCATCGTGTTTCCTACTGCAGCATCAGTGAATGTTTGAACCTTTTTTAATAGTTGCATATGAATCCCTCAGTGTGAAAAGATGGATCTCAAAATCATACAGTAACTGCTGTGAATGGTTCAAATATGCAGAAGATACTGGAAAATCAAAGAATTTGCAGGACCTGGATGATTTCTCTGAAGAACGTTGGACAGTTTATAGGATTAGTTCACTTTAAAATTTTTAAAATTGATTTACTCACCCTCAAGCCATCCTATGTGTATATGACTTTCTTCTTTCAGATGAATACAACCGGAGTTATATTAATAAACACCCTGAAGCTTCCAAGCTTCTAAACTCATGACCCCCGTTCATCATCCAGGACCCTGTGGATCATCCAGGTAACGTCACACAGTATTAAGAATCAAGGGTATGTAAACTTTTGAACCAGGTCATTTTTATAAATTCAGCTATTTTATCTTGTGAACTGTGTGTAAACATCTTTTATGTAAATATCTTATTCAGGACAGTACTAAATAAAAAAAAATTACATGCATTTAGTATGTTAATTATTTTAACAAAATAAGAGGAATCATTTTGCAGATTCTGCAAGGGGTTCGCAAACTTTCAAGCAGCACACACACATATATTCCAAAATTTAAAAAAAACAACAAAAAAAAAAAACAAGCAGACAAAAGAAAACCGTCATCCACAATCTTCTTTATCTTTCATCAATGAATAATGACGATACAAAATACAACATAAAACAAAGGCAGTTGGGACACTGATCAAATAGTTTGTGCAGCAGACCAACAGTTGACAGGACATGGTGGGGGGATTGGTCTTGGCACTGGGCCGCAAGGAGAGATGAATTTGAATGGATGTAAACAGAGGAGGAGTGAGAGAGAAGAGGATGGGTCAAGCTTAAAATCTAAAGATGATGAGGTGAGGAACACAAGGACAACAAGCACAAGTGGAAACACAAATATACATTTGCAAATAAGGCACTTGTGAAAACATTTGGAAACTTAAAATAACTTTTTAAAGCCTATACAGATGTCCCGCTCCACTTGCAAAAGTGCACCTGTATTGACACTGACTTTCATATATTCATTTATCAAAAAAAAAAAAAAAAAAAAAAAAAAAAAAATACTGGACCACAATTTGTAAAACTGTTGCTTAAATTATAACAATAAGAGATTATCTGGAAAGATAATGTTATACCTGACCTTACAGTTGACTATGACACTTAAAGGGACAGTTCACCTAAAAATAAACATTCTGTCATCATTTATTCACCCTCATGTCGTTCCAAACATGTACGACTTTCTTCTGTGGAACACAAAAGATGATATTGTTTTTGTCCATACAGTTCAAATCAATGGTGTCCAAATTTTTCCTAACATTCTTCAAAATATCTTTTGTGTTACGTAGAAGACAGAAAGTCATACAGATTTGGAATGACATGAGGATGAATTTAAATTTTTGGGTATACTATCCCTTTAAATTTTCACATGACCTCATGTAAAGCAGCAGAAACTGGGTAAACAGTACATACAGTACATACTGGTGGACATATGGGGTTAATTCCATAATTGAAATTCTTTTTTGAAAATTATGGAATTAATCTCCCATAAATACCACAAATGCAAGCCAGAGGTTCAATTATGTCAAAAAGTTTGTTGACAACACAATCATAATGCATTTAGATGGAGAGTTACAAAGTGCATCCAACAGTCAATACTGATCATTATCGAAATTATTTATCATATTAATGGAAGAAACAAAAACATCATCTACAGGTTTTGCTGCCAAGTACTTTTTGTTTTTTGTTTGTTTTTTTACAAAGCAATTTTCCATCAACTCCATAAATTATCAGCTTTTTAGGCTTGCTAAAAAATCTGGACCTTAAATAAAAAAAAAAAAAATCTTAAATAAAAAAACCCAACCAAAAAAAAAAAAAAAAAATCTTTAAAATAACTTGTATGTCTAACTGATATAACTAAGAATGAGTCTTTAACAGAAATGTGTTACAGGACACAAACTGACCGAAACACAAATATTAGATATGAGACACACATTTGTTGCTTCATTACAAACACAACAGTTACTGGACAAATGTTAAACGCAAAAAAGCAGCATACTGATTTAGCGACTTTGGGACGGTTTATCATGGCAATACAAATCATGAGAGTTTTTGTGTCTCTATAAGGTGACTGGGTCAATAATGTTTATTAGTGCAACTGGAGAAAGATCAGTGAGGAAGACCCACACCTGCGATTAAGGTCACGTTTGTTTAATAAGGAAAGCAGGCGTGTGAAGGTCACTTGGTGAGACCGTTATTGTCAAGTGAACAAATGGGACACGAAAAAAGAAAAATAATTCCAGTCAGTTTCTGGCAACTTCAGAACACAAATACTGGGAAATCTGACAGTTGACCAGAAAAAAACATGCAAAAACGTACTGACAACTAAAGTGAGGGTAATAGTGTGAGTGATGCCCAAAAAGAAATGAAACATATGAACAGCAGTGAACAGAAGTACAACTTTGTCCTAATAAAGGTACTAAACACGTACTAAACTGGAGGGAATATTTCCAGTTGGACTCACTAACAATAGACAATCTATAACAGACCCTGAATGAAAAAAAAAAAAAAAAAAAAAAAAAAAAAGGTTATTTCATGATACAGTGCCTATTAATAGTGTTTTAAATAGGGGTAAGAGGTTATTTTGCTCCTCTTTTTTGAAGTATGTCTGTTTCCAAAAATGAGTATCACATATATGTACATGTAATGTGTGTGTGTGTGTGCGCGTGCATGCGTGTGTGTGTGCGTGCGTGCGTGCATGCGCTCTGGGCCTTTTCAATCTCTCAAACACCCCTGACATTAGTTTGTTGGTCTTGTCCATGTGAACATAAAGCGGAGTGTTGTACCTCCTCTCTCGTCTCTGCTAGCATCACTCATTCTTGCGGTGATGGTTGTTGTTAAGGGCAGAGTGGCCGTTCTGGACTGGTCCATTTTTCATTGGTGTCTCGTCATCCTCAGACTCTGTTTCTTCTCGGTCACTCCTCTCATCCTCCACAATATTCTGCAGCAAGACAAATGAACTTTGATGAAGCTTTAAAATCCTTGAAATTCATATTTCTTACAATTTTATGCAATTATTTCAGCTCAAACCACTTAAAGGGATAGGTTCTGTCATCATTTTCTCACCCTCATGTCATTTCAAATGATTTTTCTCATGTGGAACACAAAAGGAGATATTATTCGAGCTGCTCTTTTTTGCAGAATTAATTGGATAGGAACAAGCAATGGTGATGATTTATTTTCATTATACGGAGGAGAGCAGCGTGGACAATCTGCTAAGTATCTCCTTTTGTTTTTTCCAAAACTGTGTGTTGGATGGTAAGCCACTGATTTTGAGAGTCAACCAACCATTTAAATTTTCAAGGTAAACTATGTAACTTTTGGCCCTCTAGCAGTTAAACAAAACTGCATGCATTTTGCAGAAGAACATTGTTTTGGTTTTGCTTCGGCTCTGCGTGATTGTGCAGATGAATATGGTTATCCCACTGCTCATAAAACATTCACTACTAGGCTTAAGAGATATAACCAGTTTAGATGGAAAAAATCTCAGCTGTCAGCAGACTCTCCTCTGTTCGAGGTTTAGCTGCTCCACGTCAACCTTTCTCGCTTGTTGTGACAACTAACCTATGCCACTCCCACACCACATATGCGTCAAAGTAGCTGGAGCAACTTTTCTCTGTTTACAGACGAGACACGCACGGACAATTTCCTGCTAAAACCATCCCATCCAGTCTAAAATAGAAACACTTATAATAGGCTTACCATAGTGAATCAGGGTAAGACAAAAGCACGTTTTAGAAGGATTGATGATGTATTGACTCACTTAAATTGTTATTTTTGAACCAAAAAAAAAAAAAGTTACATAAGTCCCATTTCCACCGCAGGAACTTTCCCCAGGAACTAGGGACTTTGGGGTGGTACAGGAACTAGGGTCTAAATAAAGTTCCGGGTTAAAATATCCCCCTCAGAAAGTCCCTGCTCACGAGGTAGTACTTTTTTTAAAAGTTCAGAAACTTTCAGGGGTGGGACTTGGGCGCTGAATATGCTGATTGGTTGAGTTTACGCAACATTTCAATTGGTTTTCTCCATGCAGCATTTTATTTCAACCACCATTTTTAAAATCTGTTGTGATGTGTGCGGTAAGAGTTGTTTGCTATTCGAATCAATAGAGTTTAAAAATACGGCCAATGGATGGATGACAAAGTTCAGGCTTTATTAAAGGATTAGTCCACTTTCAAATAAAAATTTCCTGATAATTTACTCACCCCCATGTCATCCAAGATGTCCATGTCCTTCTTTCTTCAGTCAAAAAGAAATTAAGATTTTTGATGAAAACATTCCAGGATTATTCTCCTTATAGTGGACTTCAGTTGGCCCCAAACGGTTGAAGGTCAAAATTACAGTTTCAGTGCAGCTTCAAAGGGCTTTAAACGATACCAGACGAGGAATAAGGGTCTTATCTAATGAAACAATCGGTCATTTTCTAAAAAAAAAAAATTAAAAATTATATACATTTTAACCATAGACGCTCATCTTGAACTAGCTCTGAAGATAAAAAAACCTTGATTTCTTTTCGACTGAAGAAAGGAGGACATGGACATCTTGGATGACATGGGGGTGAGTAAATTATCAGGAAATTTTTATTTGAAAGTGGACTAATCCTTTAAGCTTATATGTGGAGGACGAAATCCAACGGGAACTGGAAAGTCGCGCGCAGTCCTACGCCACCGGACTTATCTTCACGGTACTTTAGACTGCGATGGAAACGCAGACAGCAACAGGTCTGGGAGAAAAAAATTTCCTGGGATAAATTGTTCTGGGTAATTTCTGTGGAAACTAGGCTAGTGTACCTTTAAAGGGCCATGAAAAACTATCACATTTTTGGTAAGATGTTACTGTTTGGGGTCAGTAATATTTTATGTTTTGGAGATTTTATGCTCAAGAAGGCTGCATTTATTTGATAGAAAAATAGCAAAAACAGGAATATTGTGAAATATTATTACAATTTCAAATTTGTTTTCCATTTAAAAAAAAAAAAAAAACAACCTTACTGACCCCAAACTTTAGAATGGTAGTGTATGTACCTGTTATGCATGAAGCAAGACAATGTTAGCATCAGATATATATAACTTTAAAAGGAAAATTTAGTTTATGGAAAACTATTGGGGAAAACGGGCTATTTGTGTTTTCTGGATTTTAAATCAACAGTCAGTGTTACAGAACTATAGTGCATGAAATGCCAAAATGATGCAGTCTGTGTTGGTTTACTTACATTGCCTGGCAAGAATTTGATAGCCATACGCAGGATGAGTATGGCCCAGAAGATGTGTAGACACTGCAGCACAAACAGCAGCCCGTTAAAGAAGTAAAACCCAAAGAACGGAGGATAAATGGTCAACGGATACACCCAGGTACAACGTATGATCCTAAGAGACATAGAAAAGAGAGAAGGTGAGAGTTTTACATCTGACATTTACTTAGCAGTGAAGAGAAAAAGGCATATGTTGATTTTCACAAAGGTTTATAGCATAATTAAAGAGTGGTATTTCAACTTAACTTTGAGACAAGTACGAATTACTATTTATAGAGCTTTCATTTGATATTTAATTTGATAAACATTTGATAACTCTTGACAAATACAGAAAGTGGGTCAAGAGAAATGAATGATTTATCATTTAATAATAAACCTTGGGATCAAAATAGAAAATTATTTAACTCACCAAAATGGTAAGATGTAGAGTCTGGTGATCATGAAGACGACAGCAAATACGATGAATATATAGTTGCACGCTTTTCTCCAGCCGGCGTAGTTGAACATCTTGGCAGACTGTTATAGGATAGACAGAGATGGAACATAAGTCTTTGACTCTTGCACAAAAGCACCACTAGGGGGCAGTGTTATACGCCTGCATTAACAACCACGATGACAGGCTGAAGTAGATTTACTGAATCACTTCATATCAAAAATATACAGGATCTACATGGATTTTAAAAGCATATGAAGCTCAGTAACAGCACTGGACAAGATTTTTTTTTTTTTTTTTTAATAAAACTTCAGCTTACAACTATCAATATAGGATACCTGTGAAATCATGCACTGGACAGGACTGGGAGTGTATATCATGTGGATGAAACTCATTTCAGTAGACAAGACCTATGTATGTGATCAAATTATTTTAATGGTGACTAACATTATTTTATTGTCAATTTTGAGCAGTCCATGATCAGACTCTCCTTATTGATTTTATTTTTTACATCAGATGGGATGGCAGCAGTACCTGAACCTAGGTCTTAAAAAAAAAAGGTCTTAATTCATAATAAAGGTGTACCAGGCAGTTTTAGTTAAGGTATTCAGCAAAGATCAAAATGAACAAGGAGAAGCCACAATAATAGACATTGCTATCTGGAATCTGGATGGGATTAGACTTCTCAGAGGAAGTTAGCAGAAAAAAACGTACGTAATTTGCTCCATGATGTTCACTGAATTTGGGAGGAAAAACAGATATTAAAAATTAAAGTATGTCTGCCTAATTTACCAAACCTCTTCAGAGACAACTAGTCCCATCCAAACAAAACAAATCAACTCACCACAATTCAAGCATTCTGTTAAACATTCTGACATACTGCTTTTACTTCAAATTAGTGCTGTCAAATTGATTGATCGCGATTAATCGCATCTAACATAAGTTTTTTTACACATAATATACATATGTGTGTGTGTGTGTGTGTGTGTGTCTATATATTACATTTATACATATTATATATGGCTCTCTGTGTGTGTATACACGCAACTATATTTATACATGTGTGTGTATATGTTTATAAACAAACACACACACGCACATAGAATACATAAATATAATAAATCAATAAGCACCAAGAAGCCGTGGTTTACAGTGAATTTATAACAGCTAAGGGGCGTTGTTAGGCATGACGCGGAGCGTCTTTCATGAAGTAAAATCACTAAAAGCCTTCCATCCGCTGGAAAAACTAGTTCCTGATAGTGAACAGCAATATAAGTTACATTATTACAAAGGGGTAAACTGTCATACAGAGGGGTGAAACGGTCATAGCCGTGTTTTTAATCGCGAATAAAACACGGGTATTGACCAATCAGAATCAAGAACTGGAACTAACCATTTTATAATAATATATACACACACACACACACACATATATATTATGTAAACACAAACTTTAAAATTAGATGCGATTAATCAATTTGACAGGACTAAGAAAATACATTTATTCTAATGCTGCTTGAGAAAAATTTTTGAATTAAAGTAACAAAGTCAAAGTTCCAGAGACACAGTCTCAGCGCTAATGTTCTTCAGATGTTCCATTACCTCCAGCAGATAGTCGGAGGCGTCGTGCACCAGCATAATGAGGGTTCCTGCTCTGATGTAGTTCACACACCAGGAGAAACTAATCAACAGGATGGTGGCAACATGGTGCACTATTTGTTCTTTAAAGTCCTAAAGAAGAGAGAATTAGAGGCAATATTATCTTACAAACAAAAAACAACGGTTTTGGACATACGTCATCATAGTGTCATAGTATTCTTTGGAGTACGAGGTAAATATAGTAGTCAACATTTGAAGTGGATCAAAAAAGTTAATCAAAGTTGTCCTAAGAACTAAAAGGTTTTAGGACAACTTTGATGAAAGGTTTTGATCCACTTCACATGTTGACTACTGTATTATAAAGATGGTAATCAGTCATATGGAATACTACCGATCAAAGAATTGTGGTCAGTAAGATTTTTTGAAAGAAGTCTCTTAAGGCCCCATTTATGATCAAACATACAATAAAACAGTAACAATGCAAAAAATTATTACAATTTAATATAAAATGTTTTCTATTTTAATATTTAGTCATGGTCAGAATTATTGGCACTCTTGGTGAATATGATCAAAGAAGGCTGTGAAAATAAATTATCCTTTTGATCTTTCATTCATTCATTCATTCATTCAATCTAACCTTTCACTGAAGTAAAACTAATGAATGTGGGGAGAAATCACATTATGAAATGTGGCCACAATTATTCTTACCCCTAGAAATTCTTATGGGTAAAATATCTCTGAAGTATCTTCCCCTTCACATTTGCAGTTTTTAGCACACCAGGGTGACTAGGAACATGAAATTATCCAACCAGGACTTCCTGTTTCACAGGAGTATAAATGAGGAAACACAAAGGCCAAATTCCCTTAAAGGATTAGTTCACTTCAGAATTAAAATTTCCTGATAATTTACTCAGCCCCATGGCATCCAAGATGTTTATGTATTTCTTTCTTCAGATGAAAAGAAATTAAGGTTTTTGAGGAAAACATTCTAGGATTTTCTCCATATAGTGAACTTCAACAGCTACCAAAAAAGTTCCAAATTGCAGTTTCAACGCAGCTTCAAAGGGCTCTACATGATCCCAGCCGAGGAATAAGGATCTTGTCTAGCGAAACGATCGGTCATTTTATTAAAAAAAAAAAAAAAAAATGTATATACTTTAACCACAAATGCTTGTCTTGCACTGCTCTGTGATGCGCCACGCATTACGCAATCATGTTGGAAAGGTCACGTTGTGACGTAGGCGGAAGTACCAAGCAACTGTTTACAAAGCGAACATGCAAAGACTAAGTCAAACGGCCTTTACAAAAAAAAAAAAAAAAAGGTTAAACAACGATGTCGGACAATTTTGAACTTGGAGGAGTTTTTCGCCCTACCGCAGTACTTCCGCCTACGTCACGCGTGACTTTTTCAACGTGATTACGTAATGCGTAGTGGATCGCAGAGCTAGTGCAAGATGAGCATTTGTAGTTAAAAAGTATATAATTTTTTTTTTTTTTTTAGAAGATAACTGATCGTTTCACTATATAAGACCCTTATTCCTCACCTGGGATCGTGTAGAGCCCTTTGAAGCTGCACTGAAGCTGCAATTTGGACCTTTTTTGGTAACTGTTTACGTCTACTATATGGAGAATAATCCATGTTTCCTCAAATCCATAATCCATAATGTTTTCCTCAAAAACAATTTCTTTTCGACTGAAGAAAGAAAGACATATATCTAATATCTTGGATGACATGGGGGTGAGTAAATTATCAGGAAATTTTAATTCTGAAGTAAACTAATCCTTAAATCATTCATCACAATGAGTAAAACCTAAGAATATAGTTCTGATGTCCAGCAAAAGATTGTTGAGCTTGACAAAATAGAAAGTGGCTGTAAGAAAATAGCTAAAACATTGAAAATTCCCACTTCCACCATCAGGGCAATAATTAAAAAGTTCCAATCAACAGGAAATGTTATGAATCTGCCTGGAAAAGGACGCATGTCTATATTGTCTTAACGCACAGCGCGGAGGATAGTTCGAGAACTGGACTCTCCAAGGATCACAGCTAGAGACCTGCAGAAAATAGTTGAGTCTTGGGGTCAGAAAGCCTTAAAAAAAAAAAAAATATATCAAACAGCACCTACATCAGCACAAGTTGTTCAGGAGGGTTTCGAGAAAAATCCTCGGCTCTCATCCAGAAACAAACTCCAGCATATTCAGTTGTCAAACACGACTGGAACTTCAAACGGGACTTGGTTCTGTGGTCAGATGAAACTAAATAAAGAGCTTTTTGGCAGCAAACCCACAAGATGGGTTTGGTGCACACAGGGATAAAAAAAAGTGCCCCGTGTGTATGATTAAATATACTGCTGGATCTTTGAAATTGTGGGCCTGTTCTTCTGCAGGAGGTTCTGGACATCTTATTCAGATAAATGGCATCACGGATTCTATCAAATGCCAACAGATTAAAAAAAAAAAAAAAAATCAAAACTTGACAGCCTCTGCTATAATCTTATAATGGGCCGTGGTTGGATCAACCATCAGGACAATGACTTGAAACAAATATCAAAATCCACACAAAAATGGGTCACTGAGCACAAAATTAAGGTTCTACCATCCCTGTCCCCTGACCTGAACCCTATAGAAAACTGAAGAGGAGAGTGTATCAACATGGAGCTGGGAATCTGAAGGATCTGGAGAGATTCTGTATGAAGGAATGGTCTCTGATCTCTTGTCAAGTGTTCCCCCAACTCATCAGGCATTATAGAAGAAGACTCAGAGCTGTTATCTTGGCAAAAGGAGGTTGCAAAAAGTATTGAATAAAAGGGTGCCATTAATTATGGCCAACGTGTATTAGAGAAAAACATTTATTTCATAATGAGATTTTTTCTCCCATTTTCAATTGTTTTACTCCAATAAAAGGTTGTGTTTGTGAATTTTCTTGAATAGGATTAACAATGCAGATTTATTTTCACAGGCTTCTTTGTTCATATTTACCAAGGTTGCCAATAATTCTGACCAGGACTGTATTTGCAAAGCTGAATTTTCAGCAGTCATTAGTCTTCAGTGTCACATGATCCTTCAGAAATCATTCTAATATGCTGATTTGGTGTTCAAGAAACATTTCTTATTATCAATGCTGGAACTAGCTGTGCTGCTTAATCTGTTTGTGGAAACTAATCTTTTCCAGGATTTCCAGTTTTATCAATTTAATGTGTCTCTTCTGAATAAAAGTATTAATAAACAAATGTAACTGACTGATGCCAAACTTTTGAATGGTATTGCATATTACAAAATATCGTGGTATTATAATACACTTACCAAATCATTGCATTTCTTCACAAACAAACAAAACACATACAACCTTGTACATAGTGCAGCATCGTTAGATAATGCTTTTGTTTATTTTTTGCTAAACTGCATCTGTCATTATAGCTTTTGTATATTCCTTCTCTTTTCCTTATGAATTTAAGGCACTAGATTTCACATACTCTGTTGAGTGATATTAGTATGATATTGCTGCAGCTTTAGAGTCAAAGTTCAGGAAGAGCACCATAGACTAGGTGACTGATTAAATCGAACCATCACGTCAAATAGATGACCTATTAAAATTCAGTTTGTGAAAATATCACCAGGTGACATTCGATCTGTTGCATTTTATTATCTCAGGCAGGTGATTTTTTTTTTTTGTTAGATGTTGGATGAAGCTTGATTTAATGTTTTGTGTGGATGTATGATCTTATTAGACTCTCAAATGTTCCTTCAAACTTTAGAAATGTACATTGATGCATCATTTTCATTCAGCTCAGGTATAAAGCTTTATTCACCCAGTTAGCTAGAAGTTTAATGGATAGCACTAAACATGAGACGTACTTCATGAACTGCTTTGAAAGATAACCTGATGTGCGATCGTATCATTCTGAGACTCCAATTTCACTGCTTTTAAAGTAGCCCAGGTTGGTTTGATGATCTTAGCTGGTTTAAGATGTTCTCATACTTTGCCAAGCTCGTCTTTGGCCAGTTGAAAAGTGCCCAAAACCCCCTCTAAAATTAGTCAACAGAATTGCCAAACCAGCTTAGGTATGATTTTTTTCAGAGGGGTTATACTAAAACATTGGGCGAGTGATGTAAAACTGCTGATAAACTTAATCCTGCAATTATTTTCCTGTTATGGCTTGGCTAGCATTCTTTGTGCAGGAAACAGACTACACAAAAATCCAAATTTATGTTATTAAGCTCTGTGAGATAAGAGATTTTCCACAGATGCACAAGTAAAATATTAACTATCCTCACATGCACACGCACACGTAACACAACACACCTGCCGGACAGGACATCTTGTGGAAATACTTGTACACATCAGTGACACATAATCGCAAGATAAAGAACTGTGAGCTTACTTTCTCACAAATCCAAGTTTATATTTTGCAGTTCGTACTATATAACTCACAATTGCAAGTTTATATCTCACAATCTGAGAAAAAAAGTCAGAAATGTAAGATAAGAAGTCGCAATTACCTTTGTTATTTTTATTCTGTAGTGGAAACAAGCTTCCATAAATAGTGGATATTTCTATCAAAAAGATTGATCAACATTTTTTTTTAATTTAGGGCTTTCATATGCTCGGCATACTCACTTTTCGCTTGACGTCTGAAGCAACACTGAAGAGGAGTGACATGTAAAACCCTAGTTCGATCATGTAGTACCAGTACTGAGAAGGCAGCAGCGGCTGGAGAGACAAAGAAAACAAAGAAATTAATCAAATATGTTTGAAAGATGACGTCTCAGTGTCACAATCAACAGAACAGATGTCATGACCTGAAGCTGTAGGGTAACCTGGCATCAGTTTGCATATTTCCCTTGGCAAATTCAAATTTCTGTTAACCTCCTTAAATACTTGCTCTTATTTGTAAGCTTATCAACATGAACGTTCACTGAAAGTTTGTTTTAGATTAGGACAAGGTTGTGAAGACACTTTTCAAACCTACAGTCAATGGAAGAAGAAAGAAAGAAGTGAACATACTAGCATTGGAAACCCCGCCCACATCTCCTCCATTGTGTAGAACCAAGGTTTCTGCAGAACAAAACAATATGAAGAGAATATAAGCCAAGACAAAGGAGCGCTCACATTTCATCTCAACAAAAGCAATACAGGTCACAAGTATGAGATTACACAAGTTAAAAACATGACGGAAGAGTAATGGTCCACTAGTATGTGTATTTTAACAGCCAGTGCCAAAATCTAGAGAGCAGGTTGACCTACAGCTGATATAATGGTAGATATAAACCACCAGTCAAACATTTGGTTGGTTGGTGTTTTTTTTAGCGGCAGGCCAACTTCCTTGGCTATTTTCATGGTGAGTAACAAGTTGAAACCAAATTTTATTTATCTATTATCCCTAGACAAAACTAGTGCCAAACAGCCCAGATTCATAATGACCACAGCCATATTATAGGAAATAAATATACATTATAGGCCAAAGTAGGTTTTGCCGAAAAACACAAAATGACCAAACATTGGTCGATATGATATGTCACAAAGAGGAAAAGTGAAGCGTTTGAAAAACTTACATCAATAAGTGCAGCAAGGCCAGCAATGAAAGCAAGAAGGTAAAAGGTAAATCTCCAACTGTAAGAAAATGTATATCCATTTTAGATAATGACATCCAAAAGCAAACACATTATCAGCAACATAATATACAAATCAATGCATCATATCAATAAATTTGGATTATTGGTTCCAAAACATTATTTGATCACCAGACATTCAATTTAAGGGTCTACACTTATTTTTGCATTATGAAGTTACTACACACTAGGGATGCTCCGATCAGGATTTTTGCAGCCGATACAACTACCAATTTCTTGTCATCATGAACGATCGATACCGATACCGATCCCGATCATTCAAGCTTTATATAAGTGATATGTAAGCTCTCTGTTGACTGTCACTGTAAATCCTTACACCCTGAAGGCATTTTTTAATGATTTCATGTGATTTCAAGTGGCATACTTAAAATTAATGGCTTATAACTCCACAAAAAAAAAAAAAAAAAAAAAAAAGGTATCATCAGTGGTCTCATTTGATAGAAAACCTTTCGCATTTTGAAGGAAATAGTTTTTGATCATGTTAGAAGGTTCTTATGTTACAACACTGCTGAGAAATCCCCAGAAAAAGTGATGCAATTTATTGATTTATTTAGTTAAAATTCAAGCTTGATATGGTGACTATTACAAAGTATATATGAGAGGTCATAAAATCAAGATTGGGCTTGTTCACAATCATGTAAACTGCATCTGGGACAAATTTTGTATTGATATCTCAAAGCAATCAAAAGTTATGGCATTTGAAACCATGGCAGCCTTTTTATCAAAAGTACAAAAGCCTCTCCAAACAAGTGATCTGAGTTTTAGACCAAACATAAGAACTATTTAAATGTGCAAAAGCCACAAAGCACAAAAATATTTATACTTGTTGATGAGTGATGATTTTCCAGCACTGTTTCAGCTGTGCGGTCCTATTTTATGACGCATGGTAAATCAAAACCTGTCAATCTGAGTGACAGTGTCCGATTGGTCTCTACACATCATCCCTACCCACAATACCCGAGATCCAGATTCCATTAGATAAACTTTTTTAAATGACGTTTGAAAACACTGCGTCATGACAAAGTCCCTTTCAAGCTTTCAAGGAAAGTCTGTTCACTTGGCGGCCATATTTGAAATGCCTCCGGGCAGCTATTTCAGGCATTCAAGACCAAGTCCTGTCTATTTGAATGGGGGAATCCTGAAATCTCAAAAACTGCTTGGTGAACTCACAATTAAATAACGTATTTCAAATCAGCAACAAAATCTGACATGAAATGTCCCATAAATGTTGTTTATTATGCTCAAATAGAGTTTAAAAAAAAGCTTATTTTTCAGGCTAGATGAGCCAATGCGCATGTGCAGTCCTAAGCGCGAGTCTTAGGTTTCTATGGGAACCGGAGCTTCTAACGGCAGCTGCAGTGACGCAATGACTTTACCAATCAGTGATTGGCTCTTTTACTTAGAAGGCGGGACATATTCCCCCATATTGCAGTTTCTCCCATTCATAAATAATAGGAGTGAAAGGTCTTTCTATATCTATAGTCTTTGGTCATGACCAAGACATGATCGGATCCCGGAAGTCCTATAGCTTTAGCCAAGCAGCATGTCATGTCACTCCGTGAGGATTTTCTCAAGATCTACGCATCATATTATGTGTAGGCCCAATTGAATTGGGACAACCTACTCTAAATAAAGATGTGTGATTTACAATGTTTTACTAATGTTTCACGAAGTTACAAAGCAGAATGTGGCACAAAAGCCTCATCTGAATACTGCTGCAACTTTTTACGGTTTTATGTCATCAAATTGCGATTGGTTTGTGAGATCGGCCAAATTTAGGGTCCGTTTACACGACACCGTTTTCAACTAAAAACGGAAAACTTTATGCGTTTTGGCCGTTCATTTACACGACAACGGCGTTTTGGTGGTATGAAAACGCAAACTTTTGAAAACGGGTTTCAAAGTGCAAGTTTTTGAAAATGGTCTCCGTGTAAACAACAAAACAAAATGTTTCATCGCCATTTAATGGCCTGCCAGCAGAATACAGCATTTTCACGGATTGTTTTTGGGGATCGTTTTGACAATGGTGTCGTCTGTATGCGGAAACCTCAAAGGAAAAACTTGTCGTGTAAACGTACCCTTAGTGACTACCGATCGAGTCATAGAATGTGTTTGGCTGATACCGAACTGTGGCAGATTGATTGGAGCATCCCTACTACACACAGTGACAAAATGTACAAAAACAAGCCAAAACAACACTGATACAGTCCACTCACAATACAAGCTCTACTATTACAAAACCACATCACGAACAACAGCCCCTATGCCTGTATTTAAAGCATCTATGACCTACTGTTGTGACTGATAGCTCTAGATGGCATGTTAACAAGCTAATTTAAAGGATGTTCCAGGCTCAATACAAGTTAAAAGCTATCGACAAGTCTTAGTGGCATAATGTACATTACCACAGAAAATAAAAGATGCAATTACAGTAGTGCACATACAAGTAAACTGGGTCATGCACTTTTGAAATATGAAGCATGTTAAATCACCTACATGAAACTGTAAGGTTGTCTAAATTGTAATTTTTATAAGTGGATGAACTTCAGTGCAAGTGAAATAAGCTTTACATGGTCATGATGAGTGGGTAAAACTTTGCACAGACATGTTAGTAAACAATATCACATTAGTTTTATGTTGACACGTATAATATTGAAAACTGTACCCTCAAAACCGTGTGGATTGTGATGTTTGCTGCTCAGCCTGGTTATTTTATCTGCAGTTTTTGAAAATTAAATGTATAAATTTTGAGGGACGGTATAAAAAAAATATTCGAAAAGGTAATCAACATTATCCCAAATGCTTTGGATAAATCTTAACTTGTATTGAACCCTGCACATTCCTTTAATCACATGTTTTGGATGTGTTCCTGAAGCACAAGACAAACAGATGTTGAAATATCAAGGGCGAGATATTAAAGGACCAACACACAGTTAGTAAAACACAGTGAATTTATTTTATACATGGGTACATTAGCCAAATTTTATTCTGTTTATTGATACCGTTTCTCCTGTGTGCAATAGACTTCCTACCACCTAATGGAAAATGTATGTTTTTGTTCTCTGTTGTACAGTGAAAATTGTTATTGTAATATTCTGTAGAATAACTGCACATCGTACCATTCATTGCTCAATCATGTTCCTCATTCATTTTATGATGTTTATGACATTAGGCGGTCAATTGCTTTTTGTAAAGCTTATAAAATATGCAGCATGATGCAATTTATGACCATTTATGAAAGTATGGGATCAGCCTGTACGTATCGCTCTGTACCTGGCCTCTTTGAACTTCTTCATCTGGTTGGGTCTCTCTTGATTCCTTCGTCGCCGGAACCATCTGTGGATCTGTCTCTCCGAGTACCCAGTCTTTTTACCTAAACTCTCGACTTCACCCTGTAGAGTAACAGAGAACATGAAGGGTCGGTTAATGGTGAAATACGAGTTGTGATAGATTTGTTGATCACGAGTGGGCTGAAAAAATTCAGTGCAGAAAATGTGTGTGAATACATACAAGACTTAGCGAAAACTGAAATGCTGCATGCATTTATTCATTTAACAGATGCATTAATCCAAAGCAGCTTGCAATGCAAATGAGGAAACATTCAAAAGAAAAAATTACTTAGTTAGGGCAGTGTAAAATATGCTGAATTGTACCTGTTTGGGATTTTTACTTGTGATTCTGAAGTACGACTCCAGCACAGAGTTGTGCGCCACTGTCACTCTGACTTTCTCCTTTACGCCCAAAGCTGCGGCCAGACGAACGGCCACAGTCCTGAAGTTGATAAACAGTATTAATCTCTCAACACTTGAGTTGGAAAAACTGAAAACACTGCATCAATGTTAACCATATTTAAAACACTGATCATTCAAAGGTTGTTAAGTTTTTGAAATTTCATGTCAAACATAATTCAGATTGATTACTAAATGGTTCCATTTAAGACAGATGATGAAATATCAAATATCCTATTTCTGAGCTGCAGTATGCAGTAAGTTTAACTCACTCCATATTACACTACCGTTCAAAGATTTGGAGGTTGCTAAGATTTAAAAACAAATATTTTTGAAAGAAGTCTCATATGCTCACCAAGGTGCATTTCTTTGAACAACTACAGTAAAAACAGTACTAAACACTAATAAGCTAATATGTACAGTAAGTTTCATGCTGACCTCTCAAAGACCTGTCGTATGATAAGGAAGATGAGGGCGATGGGAAGGGTCACCCATAGGTCAGATGTTTTGGAGTAGGTGACACCATCACGATCCTCCAGGTTGGCCCAGCCCAGGCCTTCTGGAAACCACAGCCTCTCATTCCAGAACCACTCGCTCAGCCTGGACAACATCTTGATGCAGAGGAAGACACAATTACGACATATTCAGACATTTTGGAAGTCTATATTAAAGATGATTTTGTGGGGCTTCTGGGAGACACATGCACAGATCACTCGTACACAGAGGCTGTGCTGCGCATACACAGAGACATTCAGCAGCACAGAAACTCGATAACAACGCTGCCCCACGGCTTTCATTAATAAAATAGCTTCGCTATTGAATCACTACATTATATTTCTCAACAACAAGGTGGTTTTTGAAGTTTTTGAAACTTGCAGCTTCACTATTAGTACAAAAATGCTGCTCAGACGGCAGGTAATTCACACACGCATCTCTCATCTCCCTCTCAATAATTCAAATAAATGCTGTAATTTATTCAAATACATGTAATCTTATCGCACTACTTTATATCAGTGTCTGGTCTAACAGCAGTATTCAGGTAAGAAATAGCACAGAAATTGAACAATCAAATATAAAATTACTCTGCATAGTCTTAACTGTAATATAGTTATTCCTTATTATAGATTATTCCTTATTAAAGCTACAAAAGTTATTCCTGTAATGTGGTGAGTCTCAGAAGTAAGGGTTAAGGAGGTCCATTAATAAAAAGTAAATGGGAATAGAAGCTATTAAACGTCAAAATTCACTGAAAACCATCCATACACTATATTCCTAGTTTTTAAAATAGCTCTCTGAAAATCTTCCCCCATGCTGCAGCTCTCAAATCTCATTCACGTTACTCACATAAATATGACAGGTTTGGCGTCAATAATGCTCGATACTCATTTGCATTGTGACTAATTTAACTAGAAGACATCTCTGTCCGGGGGTAAGATTATTAATGACTTATAAGGCAAATTTTAGTCTTTATTTATTAAAAAAGAGCTATTATATGGCTTCAGAAGACTCTCTCATAAGATACTTTATCTTTTTAGACATTTTTGGAGCTCAACAGAAAACATCCATTTTTACATAAATTGATGTATTGAATTGAACGAGATAAGTTTACGTAAGAATGGATTCAAGAATGATTTAAAAAAAAATTCTGCTTGTGTTTCATGCAGTGAAATTGAAGCATGACTGGGATTTCATCATGAGATCGGCTTTTGGGTTCCACGGACAGAAAATCAAACAGGTTTGAAATGTCACAAAGATGAGGAAATGTTTTTTATTTCCATAACTATGACGTTAATTACATTGCTAACAGTAATTTTAAACTTTGCAGGGATCTTGACATAGTATGCTGAAATACAAGTTTGAACAGGAATGAATACCTCTTGTAGAGCTGAAAATCAAGTGCCAGGATCATCTACCAGAAGAGAAAAAAAAAAAAACTGGCAGAAAGTTGTTCCACCCTTTCACTTTTCTGACTCATTAATTACCTCAAATTTTGGTAAGGTAAATATTAATGCTGCTCCAGATGTGTGTGTGTGTGTGTGTTCACTACTCACTGCTCCTAATGTGTGTGAACTAACTTGGATGGGTTAAATGCAGAGAAGAACTTCAGAGAATGGGTTACCATACTTGGCCTTCACGTCACGTCACGTCAAATGTCCCTTGTGAATATTTTATTTATATTGATTGCATTTTAGGTTGCGTGGTCACATAAACCACATTTGTGAAATTTCAGTGAAATTTTCAGGGCAAAAGGGTTGTTCAATGTCAACAGTGTAACAATGTAATGTGTGAAGCACAGAAGTCACTTTCAAGCAGCTTTCTGTTGGTCAATGCACCGAATTTGAGTGACCAACTTGGACCCATTCTCATTTTTTGTCTTCACATGAAATTCCTGATTTTGTGGATTCCTATTGAAATGACTGGAATTCACCAGTGAAAATTTGCTAAACAAGAGTAAATGTGACTGCACCTTAACTCATCAAATATATATACATAAGCAAAAATGTTATCTGCTTAAGTTGTGACGTAAGGAATACTGTTTCCCGGTCCAAGCCTCTACTAGTTTCTGGCGAGAATACTCAACATTTTTTGAGCAATGTTTTTTTGACTTTATGAGCACTGTTGATTCATATCACACATTTAAGATAAGCTTTCAAAAGTCATGGTGTACACTTACAGTCTCCAGTCTCACGGCATCCCAGACTTGATTAATAAAAGCTGAATAACTGTCTGACCATCTGAGATTTCATTATAGAAATAAAGGTTAGGATCATGATTTTTCAGTAGTATTACAGTAGCACTGTGAGTGTATATTAGCACTGTTTGTTGTTTGCTTTTGGCAGCTGATGGAGCTTTTGGACCCGGAAACAATTACGTCAGACTTAACAAAAGAGGATTGAGAGACATGTGTTTTAAAGTTGAGTATACAAAAAACATTTGATGAACTTTTAATTAGTATAGTAGTCAAGATGTTAACAGCAATTTTTTTTTTTAACATTGATTTATTACATGGAACATATTTGTGTTTACATGCATTGTTGAGATGTCTTATCTTTTATAGCCTATTGTATATAAATGGTTGATTATTCATTTTGCTTATGTATTATACTTGTTTTTATACTTGTCCTATTTCTAGCTTTTTTCCAAGTGCATGCAAGTGTATATATTAAAATGCATCTATAATACGCAATAAACAATTTTTATTTTGTATTCAGTGTAGTGTAGTTATGTTCAGTTTTTTAGTTTAATATAATAGAAGTTAATGGTAACCATAGTACCAACAAGAAATAAAAAAAAATAAATGAAATTTCGAAATTGATTCTTGGAGGCACCCAAAGCAGTTCCACACAATATGCTTCATATAAGAGTTCCTCAGGAAACCTTGAACGGGTGTCTAGAGGTTCTAGAGCAGGGGTGGGAAACGTTGATCCTGGAGGGCCATTGTTTAGCTCCAACCCTAATTAAACACACCTGAAGCTAATCAAGGTCTTGAGGATTACTAAAGTTACAGGCAGGTGAGTGTTTTTTTTAGGGTTGGAGCTAAACTCTGCAGGACAATGGCCCTCCAGGATCAACGTTCCCCACCCCTGTTCTAGAGAGCGTTCTGCCGGTGTGGCAAAATAATGGCTCGTTTTCACAGAGCGGTACGGTTCAGTACAGTACAGTACGGTATGCAATTATTTCTTTTTCCATTGTCAGAAGTTGTGAATGGTACCAAAATACCGAACCGTACCATACCACTTTTTTGGGACCCTTCCGTTGGGGTACATACACAATAGTACCAATAGTACCGGTAGCAAAAGGGTGGAGCTACACTCACTGCAGAACGTTGATTGGTTGACAGGGAATCGTCATTTGCGAGTACCTCAAGGGGAATGCTCTAACAAAGTTGCTGTATGTCCTCCATTGTTGTTTACTGTCACTTTTTTCTTCACGCGAGAATGACGTCGATGGCTACTTTCCGGCATACACCACGCCTTTCAAGTGGTACTGTTGGCGGTGGACAGTGATCAGAGGAATCTTTTAGGATTCACAAAATTCGTCTCAGACGGCCAAATCGTGGCCAGAATCGTAGTGTGAACCCAGCTTACGTTGCTTGCTTGAAACAGCCTTTAGAATCTGGAGCACACCTAATGCCTTAAAATCTATGCTGGCAGCTCACTAGTGTTTGAACAGTGTATTGTAAATATTGTATTTAAATGCATGCTCTGTCAATAAACCTTCACAGAACACTATTAAGAGGACTTGATACAGATTCAAAGCTGACATTCCCTTAGTAAACACCCATTCGATCCACCCTCAATACTGACAGGGTTGGCAACTTTTGAGTTTAGCTTGGAGTGAGAATTATGGAGGGAGGGGATGTAAAAAAAAAAAAAAAAAAAAAAAAAAAAAAAAAATTGCATCACAATAAGTGTATTGTTACAACATGTTACAATTTTTACATGGTACAATAACTGGTAGCCTACTGTTTTTATTAGTGCTTAACAAATTTCACAATTTCAATTCATAAGCTTGCGATACCGATATTGATTCAATATCGATTCATTCATATCAGGTACAGTAGCTACATGTTAATTTTTCTCAAGGAAAAAAATCTTTCAACTAATGCTGTAAACATACAGGGACCCTTGTCAGCTGGTATTATTATTAAAGGTTAAAATTAACAACTCAAATTAATATTAGTTCTCTTAGATGTGTAAATCTGTGTGCAAAAATACTACTTTTTACAATGCCACCTAAACATCTTTGGGGATCATCACGCAGACGGGCGTCAGCAGCTATATAACAGTTACCTTGCACGGTATGGGGAAAATGTGAAAATGTGATTGGTACAGACTGGTCCAATCAAGAGGTTGCCAGTCTTCATTGGTTCAATTAAAACCCATACCTTGTCAATACGTGTGTTCGACTTCAAGCACAGCTTTCGAATTGCGTATGTGATTCTTGATGTAGTAGAGTGTTGTTACCATGCCGTCATTTACGTTGGACTCCTTCACAAACGAGGGTCAATTCAACGCTGGATTTGCACAAAAGATTAACATGAAGGCACATGCTAGTCGATGAGTTGAATCAACTCCACAGCAACTAAATTTATCCACTAACCATTCAGAAACGTCTAGCTGCATTCTAAAAGTTGTAACTTCTTCCTGAGTCTCTCCATCAGTGTCCGACTCCGGTTTGAACAATGTAAGGCTGAACACCGTTACTGACAAGCGTCATTTTGGCTGCGTGAGATTCTCCAGCTTTGCTGTTGTTGAGCAACAGGAGCGCGAGCTGTTAAAGCTCCGCCTTCTTTTGGAAAGCGGGCCGGGAGCAGCAGCTCATTTGCATTTAAACGGACACACAAAAATGGCGTGTTTTTGCTCACACCCAAATAAGGGCAAATTTGACAAGCTATAATAAATTATCTGTGGGGTATTTTGAGCTGAAACTTCACAGACACATTCTGGGGACACCAGCGACTTATTACATCTTGTAAAAGGGGCATTATAGGTCTCCTTTAAAAGATGAGCTCTCCTGAGAGGGACATAAATGCATCCCTGGTACAGATTGGTGAACCACTCACACGGGCCCAAGAAAACATGCGGAGGACTTTTCAATGAAAGTCCCTCCTTATCCTCGTGCTGTCAGTGACACGGTTTGAGCGGATGGGCCGCCAGCTGTACTAAAGCCTGCTCTGTTTCAATGGAGTCATTCTGAGAGGTCAGCATGACATCATGGCCGCTGTCATTGGCTGGCAGTGGCTGAAAAGCTGCACTGTCACCTGTGGTAATGAGTACTGCTTGGAGCCGGCCAGGCTTGAGAATGAGACAGATTCTCTTCCTTGCTCTGCCATTCTGTGTGAATGGAGAGCTAAAAGCACAGTGATAATACAGACTGTCAGAATGTTATCTGAGCAATGTCAAATGACAGCAATGTCAAAGAGTGAAAAAACTTTGATAGAAGACCTGTAATGTATGTTAGTAAGTTATGACTAAATATTGAATGAGAGATGACTAAATAAAGGTATGTCTTTAACTTCATATTTCAGAAGCTTTCCTATTCAATAATATTTCCTATTTTTTTGTTGAGCGGCAATCTAAAACATTGTTTATTAGGGTTCACCACAGCAACTAATGGACATTTTCACAAACTTTGGTGAGTTTGAAATAGAAAAATGTCTCTCAAAGGACTTAATTAATTGCCAAGCTGAAATAAGACAATTGGACTTTGAACATGAAGTCTAAAGACTGTCTGGTAAAGTCAGCTTTTGTTTGCATTCACACTCAGCTTTGAAGAATTGTTTGGTTAGCAAATACCCAAACTATAAAAAGCAGATGGAGAGCTCTAGTCATGTTTTTGTTTGAGAATGAATCAGTGACAACCTGTGAAAAAACGCATTTGATGCTTAAAATTGCGACGTAGGGGAAGTAGCAACATATTTTGTATTCCGTATTGTGACGTACATCCGAGTGTAGCGAATTATCTGAAACGAAAAAATGTAGGGCGGAGACTTGGTTCTATGCATCAGTTGTTGATTGGATTTTGAGATGTCGGCGTGAGCTTGCAGGGACGGGGTTTAAAAGGACTAAATGACTGGAGAAAAATTAAACATGCACGGATGAATTGTTCACAATAAGATTTACAACATTCATTTAGAATTTTCATTTCAAAAAGTAGTAGGTCAAATGAGTATTATGTGCAATATTCATAAAATAGTAGGCACAAACCAACCAGATAACCTTAAATTCATGAATGAATCTTTTAATGAAAATTTCATTAAGTAAAAGATTTATTAAATGAAAGATTTAAAGGGTTAGTTCACCCAAAAATGAAAATTCTGTCATTACTTACTCACCCTCATGTCATTCCACACCCGTAAGACCTTCGTTCATCTTCAGAACACAAATTAAAATATTTTTCATAAAATCCGATGGCTCAGTTAAGCCTCCATTGACAGCAAGACAATTAACTAGGGCTGAAACGATTAGTCGACATTATCTACAATAAAAAATTGTCGACAAATATTTTTGTTGTCGAATAGTCTTTTGATCTCATATGATCTATTTGAAGGGCCTGCAATAACGCAGTTTGACCAGTGGGGCGCTGTAGCGCAATACTGTAATGCAGCCCTCCCGGATCGAATCCAATAGAAGACACAGTGCTTAGTGCAAACGAAGTCGAACCCGTAAAATGTGGGAGTTTAACATAGCATAAAACATAACGTTTAGCATAACTACAAAAAATGCTGTCATGCAGGACCACCAACTTTCATTCAAACTCACTGTTCGCCACACGTCCATTTTCTCACGCAGTGAAAGATATATAGCAGAGCATAGAGGACACAGACAGCGCGCCGACAGATAAGACAGATCAGGTTACTTTTGATATAAAACAAAGTCTTAACTTTTAAATTCTGTCAATTTTACTACGGGATTCAAACAATACATGTGGTTTTGGCGCTCTTTAATGTGGAGTGACAGATCGCTGTAGCGCCTCAGGTCAAGCGGCACGTAAACCTTATCTCTTCCTCTTTTCTGCTATTACAGCACGAAATAAACATGAATGAATATTAAAAAGTATGTTGAAAGATACAGTACAATTTACTGAAATGAATCCAGCTCTAATGTATTCACTTAATCAGAGTTTCAACTGCAGAAAGACCGCAATAAAACAGCTTGCAAACAAATATGTCACAAAATGTTACATTTACCTCAGGAAAGCCATTCAGTGACAATAAACTCGATAGTTAGTAAAAAGAAAAAAAAGAAGAAATCTAGAGGGGAGCATTTTTCAGAAATTTTTGCACAATATTACATATTCATATTTTTACTCTTATTAAAAAGTTATTACAATTCCCAGACATAATAAAAACACAGTACGTCATTTTAACAGTATTTTTAACAAATTTCATTAAAAATACACTTTCAAAAGCTGAAGTGATTTCCTTGTTTTAATTATTAGTTAAGTATAACAAAGTATTTTAACTAATTGCTAGTGGAATAATCGAACAAAGCATACTGATTAACCAGTATAATAATCGATGATTAGTCGATTAATCGTTTCAATAATCGGTAGATTAATCGATTATCAAAATAATTGTTTGTTGCAGCCCTACAATTAACACTTTCAGATGCACAGAAAGCTACTAAAGACGTATTTAAAACAGTTCACCCTACAGTGGTTCAACCTTAATGTCATGAAGCGACAAGAATACTTTTTGTGCGCCAAAAAAACAAAATAACGACTTTATTTCAACAATATCTAGTGATGGGCAATTTCAAAACACTGCTTCATTAAGCTTCGAAGCTTTACCAAATGTGTATCAAACTGCCAAAGTCACAACCCCCAGTAGTGAACTTTTGAAATTTCGAAACACTTATGATGTAACGAAGCCTCGTTTACTGAAATCACGTGACTTTGGCAGTTTGATACACGCTCCGAACCACTGATTCGAAACAAAAGATTTGTATTCTCGTCGCTTCATAACATTAAGGTTGAACCACTGTAGTCACATAAACTGTTTTAAATACGTCTTTAGTAGCTTTCTGGACATTTGAAAGTGTTAATTGTCTTGCTGGCAATGCAGGCCTCACTGAGTCATTGGATTTTATCAAAAATATCTTAATTTGTGTTCCGAAGATAAACAAAGGTCTTACGGGTGTGGAATGACATGAGGGTGAGTAATTAATCACAGAATTTTCATTTTTGGGTGAACTAACCCTTTAATTAAAAACATAAAGGACATAATTTGTTCTTTTGCTAATTTAAAAATGAGTAGGGCATAACAGTAAAATAAAAAAAAAAAAATAATAAAAAAAATATATATATATATATTATTTACAGTAAAACTACAAAAATATTAGAACATCTTCTGTTAGTTTTGAAAGTGTAAGATCCCACCCTCCCTTCAGAACTCTCTCCAAATCCACACCTCCTTCAAAACACATGAACACACACAGCAGAGTCTGCAAAGCGTCACAAGATGAGAGACAGCCTTAAATTACCTCATGTCTCAAAGCAAATAACATTACAATAATAATGAACGTAAACAACTTACAGAGTTCTTACTTGTACAACCTGACTGCTGCAGATTCATTTCAGCGTCGATAGAGTTGACATAAAATAAAAGCCTAAATCCAAGTTTGAGGACGTGAACATCTCCGGGTAGAACGTCACGGGTTGCCATCTCATAATTATGTTTACGACATGGCGTGAAAAACAGCATAAGCTTGTTGTTTTGGTTCAGGAGGAACTTTAAAAGGCGGCTGCTGTTTGTTTGTGGCGCTCGGTGACTGTCTGTCTACAGCTTTGCATAGCCTCATGGAACGTGCTGATGATGTGTGATGTCTGTGCGGAGGTATGGAAATACATATGTTGACAGGCAGGTAGGACATCGGTCCGAATGCATAATTTTTGGTCCTGAGACTTCCGCAGAAGATATATGTACATGTTTAGGCCTAATATTTAGAGCACTTCTATCATTCATTGCTAACAGGATATGAAGAGAGTTTCATTCAGTATAACAAAAAGTGTTTATAAATAATTCTATTCTACCTTTAACTACACAAAACAACAGCAAGATTTTTAACTCTATACTTCTAGAAAATGAAGAACAAAGAATGTGCATCAGCCAGGTGTTTTGCTTTTTTATGTTTTTAATTAATTTATGAAGCCACTGTAAACTTTATTGTTACATATATAATTATATTAGGCTACAATGCTATCATATTTTATGTGGGCAATTAACTTACTTCGTTGTAAATTTAAAAGCCTGACAATATCACTGCTAAATACCTTTAAGTATTGTGTTATTCAGCCATGTTTCTCACTGACACGCCCCCAACTTAAAGAAAATCCCGAGCTTCCCACTTGTATTAACGACACTGTGGTGGCGTTCAACTCATAAATACGATCTTTCCGACATGACTTGAACGCACCATCCACGTACGTCATGACGTCATACATGAGACTCCACTCCCTCGAGCTCGAGTGCAACACGAGACGACTATCACAAGTTGATACGTTGTGTTTATTGTATAGGAGTGTTCAGTTAGCCTTTCATAACGGTTTACAAAATACCTGTTTGTGAACAGCCGACGTCCTTTAGTGTGAAAATTCGTAGATAGTCTGCAAAAGACTATCTACGTAATAACTAATCCTCAAATTTGCACAACGCATTATCCGGGCAGCTTTCAAACATGGAAACCGCTACTTAAAACACGAAAGAGAAAACATTGTAGGTTTTCCAAATTATTGATACATTTTGACGTATTACTACATAAACAGCATCGGATATAAGTCAACGGCGGATATTTATTCGTAGTCTTGTAGTAATCATCACGCGCCACAAAATTTTAGTATGTACTTCCATTGCGCCGTTCCCAGTGTAGGCCTTATACATCAAACAACTATCTTCAAAAGGCGATAATGCCCGAACAAAACATTAGGTTAAAAATCCAATAAATATGAATGTATGAAAATAAATTTAAGAAAGTGACAATTACAAAGTGATCCAAGAATGAGCACAGCTGCGTATTACGGTACTTACTTTCAGCGGTAGTGCGAAACAAGGATGTGAGCGCGTGAGTAGATGAGATGAGATGGATTTAGCGAAGGTGCATGAAAAAGGGTGTAATCTCTCAGTTATTCAAGGCAATCTGTACAATTTTGATCGTTCTTCATAATCCATAATCCAGTCTGTCAGCATAGTTTTCTTAAATCCCGTAATAAGAAAAAAAAACGCCTAGGAAAGTCTGGCGTTAAAGCTGACGTTCAAACTCTTCCACTTTTTGGTGTTTTCCCCGCCTCGTTCAGTGTTGGTAGCTCTAATTATAAACTTTTCTCTTCACATGTCCGGGTTGAAAATGTGTAGACGTACTTTTGCCGGGTGTTGTTGAGAGCTGAATCGAGGCAGGCAAATGAAAGACAGAAGAGGAGGGCCAAAAAGAGGAGTGCTACATTAAATCTGAAGGGCGGGGCAGAAGCTATTTAAGGTGACGTTTAACTGCATGCGAGTTATGACGTTTTAAGGATGACGAAACTTTTGAGAAGGCTCTGTTACAGACTGTAAATGACAGCTGTAACAAATCGCTAGGGGTGGTTCTCAGTTGAACAATTATCGTTGAATTGTAAGTACATAATACCTTTAGAACCATAATTGCATCACAACAAGGCATTTCATGACAATAACAAAAAATTTCAGATTTGTATCTGTATGGGTTATTTAAATCCATGATGCATTTGTTATAGGCACCATTCAAAAACACTAATAACTGTTTGCTATTAATATTTCATTTATGCATTATTTTTTTCAAAATGAAAAGAAATTGCTTTTTCCAAGTTTCAGTTCTTATACAAGAAGTTTTTTAATCCAGAAGTGCAATGAGGTAAGCACTTCACATTTATAATCATTGTTTTCAATGTGCATGTCTCTGATTAACAAAACAGCAAATTTACTTTAGTACATCTTGAAATTAGCAGGATAAACACTAAAGACATTAAAGAAGAGTCTATTCAAATAATTTGTGAGGAATTAAAGTTCATACAGCCACTATAAATATGCAGCACTGTTAATGCGCAGTTTTTTCTAAAGCCAATGCTATTAAAGGGTTAGTTCACCCAAAAATGAAAATTCTGTCATTAATTACTCACCCTTATGTCGTTCCACACCTGTAAGACCTTCGTTCATCTTCAGAACACAAATTAAGATATTTTTGATGAAATCCGATGGCTCAGTGAGGCCACTATTGAGAGCAAAGCCACTCTCAAGATCCATAAAGGTACTAAAAACATATTTAAAACAGTTCATGTGAGTACAGTGGTTCTTCCTTAATATTATAAAGCGACGAGAATACTTTTTGTGCGCCAAAAAAACAAAATAATGACTTTTCAACAATATCTAGTGATGGCCGATTTCAAAACACTGCTTCATGAAGCTTCGGAGCTTTACGAATCGAATCAGTGGTTCGGAGCGCCAAAGTCACGTATTTCAGCAGTTTAGCCGTTTGATAGGAGAAAGATTCGTAAAGCTCTGAAGCAGTGTTTTGAAATTGGCCATCAGGAGATATTGTTGAAAAGTCGTTATTTTGTTTTTTTGGTGCACAAAAAGTATTCTCGTCGCTTTATAATATTAAGGTAGAACCACTGAACTCACATGAACTGTTTAAAATATGTTTTTAGTATGTTACCTTTATGGATCTTGAGAGGTTCGGTGGCTTTGCTCTCAATAGTGGCCTCACTGAGCCATCGGATTTCATCAAAATAACTTAATTTGTGTTCCGAAGATGAACGAAGGTCTTACGGGTGTAGAACGACATGAGGGTGAGTAATAAATGACATTATTTTCATTTTTGGGTGAACTAACCCTTTAAGACTTTAGCATTCATAAGTAATGAGTAAAAATATGTTCTGCTTCAAGTTGGTAACAACATATATTTTAAAGATCCTTCTAATGAATTTAATATTAGAATTTTAATCTGAATTTTCATGCATCTAAAAATATATCAAATACACATACATTTATTCCAGTAATCACACACAGACAAGCAAAAAAAATATTGTTTAAAATTTTATTCAAATTTTTTTTTTGTAATCGACAGGTTGTGAAACAACAGTTGAAGAAAATAAATAGAATAATAATAATAATAATAATAATAATAATAATAATAATGATTGTTCATTAATGGTAAATCTGTAAATAAAATGTCTAAAAATACATGGATTCATCGGGACATGTGCCAATGATCCTCTATCTTCATAAATAATTTAAAAAATGCCCTCCAAGAAATTGATAAATTAATTGCAAAAAAAGATAGAAATCACTTTCCCTAAATAATAATAATAATAATAATAATAATAATAATATCCCAAATGTTTAAATCTTGACCTTCATTTTAAAAGCATGATATATACAATGAAATACATTTTTAAATGTTTTAACGTTCATGAATCTTCTCGAATCATCCACAATTTTTTTTCTTAAAAAGAAAGAAAAACTAACAAAACTAAAAATAAAAAAAACTCTAACTACAGCCTCTCTGTGATAAACTATATTCAGTACTTTTAGGGAGGATTGCAATATAGGACCAGCATCCTATACCACAGGTAATTCGTTTCTGTAAGTATTAAAGATGAAGAACTATGTATAACTGGACTCAGATTAGAGACCAAGAGCAAATCCTTCAAAACTCCCAAAACTTCTCTAGCTACCATACCTCCCATGATTCTTTGCTCTGATCGCATTGACCCAGTCCCACCCTCCCAACTGTTTCGATATGTCTACACATGGTCCCCTGGAATTTCTATATACATATTTTAGATTGCTGCACAAAGACTTTAATAGTCTGTAGTTCGTTTGAACCCAGAAGTGAAACTCGTGTAGTACAGACATATTTGCGTTGGTCCCATTTGTGTGTGTGTGTGTGTTGCGTAGATGTGTGGGTCGAGGGCAGAAAAGTCACGACCCACAAGCACACGGCACAACAGCTTGTGAAGCAGAAGAGCGAGTGGCGTTGCGTTGCTGATTGGTCCTATATCGTATACTGTTAAGGTAGTAAATCATTCTATTTAACCTGCACCTCTCCTGTGATAAGTCTGTCTTTATTACTATTAAATGTATATTTTTTTGTTTAAATAATCTCGGTAGGTCTTATACTGTAGTTTTGCGAAAGTTGTTGGTCCCGTAATTTGCAGCAGAGGAAAAGTGACTCCGTTAGTCCTCTCCTTTCTTCCCTGTGAAAGAGAAAGAAAATGAAAACAGCAGTTAAGAACAAGTCACATCGATCTGCAAAAAAAAAATCCACACTCCTACTTGATTCACACAGTTAAAGGGTTAGTTTACCGAAAAATGAAAATTCTGTCATTAATTACTCACCTTCATGTCGTTCCAAACCCATAAGACCTTCGTTATTCTTCAGAACACAAATTAAGATATTTTTGATGAAATCCGAGAGCTATATTGACTCCTTCATAGACAGCAATTTAATTACCAATTTCAAGGCCCAGAAAGGTAGTAAAGACATCGTTAAAATAGTCCACGTGACTACAGTGGTTCAACCTTAATGTTATGAAGCGACAAGAATACTTTTTGTGCACAAAAACAAAACGACTTTATTCAATCATTTCTTCAACCGATGCGTGATGTTCACGTGAACAGCGTCGGCCAATACCGAGCCGGCGTTCAGATTTAAACACGGAAGCGCTGCACTGTGTTTACTAAATCAACAGCATAGGAGACTGACAGGGAAGAGAAGAAATTGTTGAATAAAGTCGTTATTTTTGTTTTGTTTTTGCGCACAAAAAGTATTCTCGTCGTTTCATAACATTAAGGTTGAACCACTGTAGTCACATGGACTATTTTAATGATGTTTTTACAACCTTTCTGGGCCTCGAAATTGATAATTAAATAGCTGTCTATGGAGGAGTCAGAAAGCTCTCGGATTTCATCAAAAATATCTTAATTTGTCTTCCGAAGATGAATGAAGGTCTTACGGGTGTGGAGCAACATGAGGGTGAGTAATTAATAACAGAAATTTCATTTTTGGGTGAACTAACCCTTTTGGGAAGGTTATCTAATGCTTACCATTCTATACTTCCATGCAACCTATGTTGTGAGTCAGTGAATGGGGTTTTTATGCAAGTGTGTGTTTTTCTATGTTAGTGATCGTTTAAAGTGGGGAAACATTTCTGGCAGGCAAACAAATTTCCAACATGCACCATAGGAATTCTGGGCTGTATCATGTTCAGATGGTGACTTAACTGCGTCCTTTTTGAGTGCTCAAACAAATGACTGAATGTAAATGAGCTAGAAAAGAGTTTGACTGTAAAATAACCCAGAATTCCTACAGAGGAATGCTGTTCTTTGGTCGGCACAATGCGTCACTTATTTCACCATAACAACCACAAAGTGTCACCTCAAACCTCAGCGTGAGAGGTTTGAGAGGTATAATGAATGAAGTTCCCTACCTCTCTCTCTCTCTCGCTCTCTCTCACGCTCAAACGCACGAGTCGTTCGCATCATTCACGCAAGCACGTACACAAGCTCACTCGTTGGCACGAAACAGCATACCCACTAGCACAAACTCTCTTGGAATCAAATACAACCACACTGAGACCCCCCCACCCCACATTCACAGTAACTATAACACCACCAGACTACATATGGGAGTATTTTGTAGAAGAAATAGAGTCATGACCAAACAAAACACAGAGGAGACTGATCAAAAACAAAATCCACCGAAAAGTAGCACATTAAGCTGGTTGATTAGAGTTCAATAGGATCAATTTAGTTTGAGTAACTCCGTTAGCTACGAGTTACGTTAAGAGTAAATCACAGATGTAGTGTCAGTTATTGATCAGTATTTATAAAACAAAAAGAGAGAGTCACAACGCACCAAACACAGTCCATAGTCACCACGGTAACCCGCCATGCACTCTCAGCATGGAGGATACATGACAAAGGGCCAAAAAACAAAACTGCTAATGGCAACCATCACAGGCAGGAATATCGCCACAGCAACCAACACAGGCCAATCAACTTACAAACCAACGCTGTGGGAGGAAGGGGGAGCTTTATTGGTTGCTAGGCCACCGTAGCCATAGCGACGTGGTCTCCGCACGAGTTATGATTGGACGGGGCAGCCTTGGTGTGGATGAGGTTTTGTTTGTTTGTTTGATTGTTTTTTTGCAGGAGAGTGAACAATGACACAGCACAAAAACAATAAATGAAAGTTAAAATTAATGAGTGTTTTTTGTCCTTTTCGACTACCTTTTTTTAAAGATCTAATGCTGATGAGTTACGCTTTTATTTAGGTAATCAATCAATCAAAACAGGATATTCTGGCTAGACTGGTTAGTTTAGAACTGCTCACATATTATAAAGCATAATACTGAGAGATTTAGTGAAGAGGCACTTCTTATCTTTTCTGGTTTTGCTCACCTGTTCGTCTCAGTATGGGCGGTTGGCGTCTTTAGGCCTCTTGAGCTGAACTTTAAGCCTCTTCATGCCGATCTGAAAGCCGTTCATGGACTGGATGGCAGCCTGAGCGCTCGCCGGGTTGTCGAAGCTTACGAAACCTATGACAGGAAGGACGTGACCAGCAACAAGAAAGAAACAGAAGATGAAAACGCTGTGGAGGAAGTGTGTTGGTGAAAGAGTCACTGATGATCTGCTTGTAATTTCAACACCGTTTTAAACTGCAAACTTCTGCTTATAGCTGCGGAGAGATTTAACAGACTAAATGAAATAAACAGATCATTCAAAATTATTAAATATGTCATGAATGTTGCAGTAAAGTACAATTAAATGTAAGCATAAATAAATAAATAAGGCGTGAAATACATATTTAACTTGTTCCCCACCCTCAAAACTCTGACAATTGTTCACAATCTTTTTTCATTTCAAGGCTTATATCATGTCGTATTTCAGGTGACTTTTGATGTTACACAAGTAAATATATTTCACACCCAATTTATTTATTTGTACTCACCTTTAATTATGCTAATTGACAGAAACATTTCATTATGTATTAAATTATTTTGTGATGTATTATATTGTCTGCTTTATTTCATGTATTTCATATTTCATGAGGTTTTCATTTTAAGGCGTATTTCAGGTGGCATTTAATGTCCTTTTTAAAGGTGCAGGAAGTGATTTCTGAGAATCGTTGTTGAACACTGTTGATATTTGAAATCAGCCCAAACAAACACACCCCTCCCCAAAATGCACGAACATGTGTTTGTGTGGAGTGGATGTCTCTTTGGGCGTTTCTCAATACCAAGTACGCAAAGTTCGAACTTGCGTCCTTGGTTGGTCGGACTTGCCAAGTCAGGACAACGAACTCCCGAGGACGGGAGGACACAAGTCCGGTGATTCTGCAAATGGTACAGCAGCGTTCTTGATAACGTCACTCAGCTCGCTCTGGCTACTCCGGTTATCTCTGTATGTATATTTTAGGCAACAATAAAACAAAATATGTTATAAAACACCACTCTGCCTCTTTTCGTTTTCATTAAACATATTAATAGCCACACAAATGTGGTTCAGGCAACACATACATTAATTATCTTCACTGCAACAAAACGAAATATAAAACACAACCCTGCCTCTTTTCATTTACATTTTAAAATATTAAACACATTAATATGTGGTTTTGGCAATATGTGCATATGTACTCTGATTATCTTCACTGTAATAAAATGAAATATGACATAAACACAACCCTGTCTCTTTTTGTTAAATGTCAGTTTTAATGATCAATATTAGCCATTGTAAAAGGTATAAGAAGCTATACAATAAGAAAGACAAGCAAGCAATTCAGGCAAACGTACAAAGTCAGCGCTCTAGTAGGCTACAACGGTAAAGTTAAATAGCCTAAATATTTAAAGTTATGAAACTTCAGTTTGCCCTCAACCAAAATGATTTGTCAGGAAACAAATTGTAGGTTCATAAGATCAAAGATCGCCCGTTAGATATACACAAGACAAATTATATCGCACGTTTAACCACTACAGAGACATCAGAGCCAGCAGCAAACGTCAGAAGGACTAGCTGAGGTATGGCTGTTCCAGGCAGGGTTAATGAGTGCCAAATGCCCGGTGATCACCTGGATCTCAAAGCTCCAAAGACATCAGATCAAATTTTCAAATAGATGCTATCTTCATAAATAAACCACGGATTTGAGCTTTAAACAAATACATTTGAGCCTCTACTCTTAAAACTACATTTCATGACACCATAACAATATTATTTTTTTTAATTACGCAAGTTTCCTCCTGTATTGACACTTGCTGGTTGGTGCGAGATGCATTCTGGGATACCTGGCTGTCTCAAGTCCCAAGTCACCTCTCGATGCATCCTCGATAAAAGGGGCGGATCAAGAACACATCCGGGGATTTGAACTTTAATTGGCTAGATGTGAACTTTGAATTGGAACAATACTTAGGCAGCGACTGATGACGTTTCACAAGAACACAAGTACAGACAAGAACGCATATTGAGAAACGGCCTTTATCATAGCAGAAGCAAAATATAGCTTCGTGAAAAATAAAGCGAAGATGATGAATAAAAAAAATGAACATACAGTACACGGGTATATACAAGTAAGTGTTCGTTGTTAGTTACCAGCAGCACCAGCTCCAGACAAACATTGACACTCAAAACCAATGTTACTCACGTATGGAGCAGAAACAATGCAACATCGGCGTCTGTTTTCAGGCCTTCCCGCTTAGGTCTCTTCAGTGCTGGAAAGCTTTTCTAACATTAAAGCAGGTCCTAAAGCTCTCGCCTGATCATAACCCTTCTTTTTCCAGTGATATTCCTCAGACCTTTTCTCTTTTGTAATGTCTCTCAGCCGTCTCTCTTTCTACAGTCTTTCTTCAAATCTCCCTGTTGCTCACTCTTTCTCCTCCCCCATCATGAGTGGACACGCCCCCTACTGCTGATTGGCTACAAGTTTGTCGTGGTGCTCGGTCTGATCCACTTTCAAAAGCGTTTTTCAGAAATCACTTATTGCACCTTTAATGTTACATGAAAAAAATAAATGTATTTCATTGCATGTATTTTATTGCAACATTCAATAACACATTTAATAATTTAATTGAATATTTATTTAATTTGGTCTGTTAAATCCCTCCACATATAGCATCTAAATCGCTCTTTGGAAATCACTCACCAAAGCATTTGCTCTGATTGGTGGCGCGGTCAACGAACACCTTGGCTGAGATGACGTTACCGAAAGGCAGGAACATCTGCAGCATCTCCGAGTCGGTGAACTCCTGAGGCAGATGATAAATAAAGATATTGCAGCCTTCTGGTCCTGGAGAGAGTTAGAGAAGAGAAGGAATGAGCCAAAACAGAAGGAGGAAATGCAGTACACGAGACCACAGTGTTAGACGTTTTTTATCATAAAAGGAAGTTGTTGATTCCTGGAAGAAACATGGTGCTTTGAATCTTTTGCTGGAGAACAATGATCGAGAAATATGTTCAATAATAGACTTGGGAATAATCAAAACAGGATGTCAGTGGTCATAGTAGCCAGTGAAACAGGAAATGACATTGTTACCTTCTCGTTGTTGCAGCTGCTGCGGCTGCTGGGGTTGCTGGGCAACCAAGGTGGGCTGATGTGGAAATGGTTGACCGACCAATCCATAAGCAGCAGGATATGTAGCTGTGGGTGGAGTAATGAGGTTAGACATCAGACCAGGGTAAAGTCATCTTTTTTTGAAGTGCCATTCCGCAGTCTGTATTTGTTATTTTGAGCAGATAAGACCTTGAGAAAGACAAACTGCTTGCTATAAAAATAGCCTAGCCTTAAATTAGCAGTTAAAAATTAGCACTCCTTCATTGTATCTCAGTAGCAAAAATAACCACTGAGAGTGTTGTAAATCTCAATTCATTTCTGTGAATCAGTTCTTTCGACTATCCACGTCAGTGAATTAATTCACTCAGCAATTCATTTACGTCATTATCCTTCATGGAAGTCCACCTGTAGCAGCTTACATAGTTTAAAATGTTTTAGTGAAAATGTTTGTAGGTAAATACTGCTGTTTCTAATTAATTATTAGATTATGATTAGATTATTTGAATAAAAACATGCATATGAATAAAAAAATCTTTGTGTTCATTTAATTGAAATCATGAAAAAATGTGGAAAACAATGTTTGTTTATTTTAACTACATTCGATTGTATTTTACTTCTTGCTTTTGAATTTGATTTTTTAACTGGTCTAAGCTGGGGTTTTTTTCTGAAAAAGGAAGTACTATATTCCACATTCTTCACTGTTGACAAATTTCAAATGGAGTTTCAGGAGTTGAGAAGCCTCACCCGTGTAGTGTTGCATGCCTGTATATGCCTGCTGGAGAGGATCCAATGCAGGACTCTGAGCTGAAGGATACATAAATATTGAAAACAAACAGAAGAATAGGATGAGACAATTGGTATAAAATATAAATATTTATACATACATCAGTAAGAGCAGAGTGTGAAGGTTGAATTAGCAGAGCAATAGCACAGCTGCACATAAAATACTGCAATCCACACAACATAATGGCAGACATATCAGAGTAGCTCATCTGTGACCAGGACAGCAAGTCTTTGTGGTGTATCGAGAGCTATGGTATCCAGGGTAATGTCGGCATACCACCACAGCAGGACGAACCACATCCAACAGGAGTAACTGTCGACGAAAGAGGAAGCTGTCTGACAGGGATGTTCAGGTACTAACCTGGATTGTATCCTCGATACAACCCAGTTGCACCTCGACTCTCCTGTTTCCACCAAAACTGTTTGTCAGGAGCTCCACAGTGTCAATATTCATGGTCGGGCTGCTATAGCCAAACCTTTTGTCACTAATGCCAATGCCAAATGTTGGTTTCATTGGTGCCAACAGTGCAAATCTTGGGCTGTGGACAAAGTGAGACATGTATTGTTCTCTGATGAGTCCATCTTCACTGTCTTTCCCACATCCATGGGAGTTACAGTGTGGAGAAGCCCAAAAGAGGCTTAACACCTGGACTGTTGCTGCCCAGAGTGAAGCACGGGGGTGGATCAGTGATGGTTTGGGCTGCAATATCATGGCATTCCCTACTGTGCTTGATGGGAGCGTCACTGCTGAACCATTCTGGAGGACCATGTGCACCTAATGGTTCAAACATTAGGGGCTTTTGCACCGGAGGAACCTTTTCATAGATCCTAGAACTATTGGTGGAACTACCAGCTTTTTGGCGTGTTCGCACCACAGGAACTAGGAACGATTTTAGTTCTAGGAACTCCTTTTAGGGGGACAAAATTAGCTCCTACTTCAGAGTAGGGTCTAACCGAGAACTATAGGAACTACCAGTACGTAAGTGTACGTTGATTGCCCAAACGCACTCGAAATACCGGCACTTGGCATTTTCAAAAAGCAGTGTTAACATACTTACTCCACGAACATGGAAAACAGCGGTAACGGCATTTACCTGTTGTCTGTGGGGTTGTGCTCTTTTCTCAGCCTCGATAATATGTAACACTGCAAGTTGTCGTAGGAGATTTCATCTCTGAGCCATACTTTTAGCTCTTTCAATCGTGTAACATATGGGTCTACATTCAATCTCCGTTATCACGAAACCCACAACACACAGCAAACACAGCTCCAATCACGGTGTCTTCCATTAGTGATGCGCGGGTCGTCTCAGAACCCGCGGACCCCGCGGGTCGGGTTGGGGCGGGGAAAGAAATTGTCACTTTATTTGCGGGGCAGGTCATTAAAAACAAAATTTTAAAAAAATCCATGTATGTTGTGTGCAATTCCCTATAGCCTATATTAAATATTTGGGAATATCTATTTTCATATTTTATTAGGTTCTTTGATAAGGTTACAATACGAAGGCCGTAGCAACGTAACTTGCGTGATGTCCCCAAACCTTTGGCGTCACGTGACACGTCACGAAAGCAGCGCGCCAAGCAGCTCCCGCCACCAGCCACGACAACAAAAACGGAGAAATAAAAGTGAAGATGGAAGATGAGGTGCGGGAGAAATTGAGGTCGGGAATTTACATAATTAAAAGAAAAAAAGGTCAGGCTGCTAAATCTAATGTTTGGGACCCGGTTCTCAGAAATGAACATTTCCGAGTGTTAAATAAAACAAAAGTTCAGTGGTTATGTAGCGTAGGCTGTAAACTGTTGGCCTATACAAATCTGAAATAAAAAATTGTTTAGCCTATTAGATGAATACAAACGCTGCTTTGTAAATGTTGAAAATGTTTATCATTATCTTGTTATTAATATGACCTGATTTATGGTTCATATTCATAATCGTATGTTGTTGCCAGTTTACAGGGCGATGTTTCCAAGCACTTTCAGGCTGAAATAAAGGCTGTTTTCATTTACATTACAATGTCTATTTAATGGTCGCGGGTGCGGGGCGGGTTGTAAAAATAGATACAGTGGTCTGGGGCGGGCCAAATAATTTCATAAAAGCGGGACCCGCGGGTTGGAAAAAAAGCCGACCCGCGCATCACTATCTTCCATCCCCCAGTTGTTGACGTTAGTAAATGTAGCACTGCAGCCGGTGTGAATGCAACCAGTAAAATGGCCCGGGGGAAAAATTAGTTCTCAGGGAACCACCCTTGTGGCTAGTTCCTATAACAGAGTTCCTAGAACTACACAGTGCGAAAGGGGATGTTGTACCCTGGAGGGTGTGTATCACCTTGTATCAGCATGATAATGCACCAATACACACAGCAAGAGTTGTGACAGAAGGTTTGATGAACATCTCCCATGGCCTGCACAGTCACCAGATCTAAATATTTTTGAGCCACTTTGGGGTATTTTGGAGGAGCAAGTCAGAAAACATTTTCCTCCACCAGCATCGCATAGTGACCTGGCCACTGTTCTGGAAGAGGAATGGCTTAAAATCCCTCTGACCACTGTGAAGTACTTGTTATCCACCAACCCCAAAATGCTGTATTGGCTGCAAAAGTAGGCCCTACACCATACTAATAAATTATTGTGGTCTATATAAAATACATATGATATAAACATTATATTGTAAAGCATCACAATAAAATATTTGTAAAATACTGAGTACTATGAGTATTATTTAGTGGTTCAACAGATCACAAAACTCACGGTTCAGATCATATTATGGTTTTTGAGTCACGGATAACGCACAGATAACAGAGCACGACTACCGCATTAAATTCTCCTCTGCCTCTTCCAGTGCTGGAATGGTTTCAAATCAACTGAATGTGTAAACTAGCAAGACAAAACACATGCAAATGATAACCTTTCACTCTATGGCGGTTAAATTTGCAATCAATCCACAAATCACATGTGTGCTGAATCGTGGAGTCTGGTCAGTATTATTATTATTAAACAATAATATTATTATTATTAAAGAATAATACAATATAGAATTACGATTTATAAACACTGAAGGAAGGTCCTCACCCTGATATGGGTGGACACCATTGGTGTAGAGGGTTTCAGAGGCAGACTGGCCATTGGGTGGTGCAGGGACTTGTGGGTAACTGTTGACTGCGATTGGAGGCAGAGCAGGCACAGGTGTGGCAATGGCTGGAGGAGTGTTCGTACCTAGAGCAGAACGACCAATCACGAATACACAAATTTAATTAAATACAAGAACTCTTGGAAAGAACTTGGAATGCTAGATATAAAGGACCGCACTGATGTTGTAGCAGACTTTCATTTACCTGAGGAGGGTGTGATTGAGGCGATGGGTGTGGCTATGATGCTGCTGGGATTGAGAGCAGCCAACTGCTGCATCTGCACCGCGGCAACCGTCGCCACAGGAGACAGATATGCGGACTGAGCCACCAAGGCCTGCTGTTGGACGAGCTGGTTAGGACAAAAAGATAAAAACAGTGAATCCAGGACTATGACATATAAAACTTTTAGCAGAGTCCTGTGTAGGGGTTGTACTAGGGTTATTAGGTCAATGCCATTTCAATTAGAACTTCCTGTGTGTAGAACAGAAAGTAATTATGGAAGTATTTCTGGTAACAAACCTAATACAACCTCCAGTTATTGCTTTAATCCCAATTCAATCCATCCCAATGTGATTTCGGTGAACTAAATCCTGGTACATACGGTGGCCCAAAAAATATTTGGCACTTAAGCCACATTTTATGTATGAACGTCATTGCATTAGACAACAAGATATCAAATCAAGTAGAATTTAGTTCAAAGATAGATACTGTTCTAAAAGTTTTGTTAGATTTTAAATACATAAATATACTGACAAAAATATTTGGTTCCTCAGTGGACATTAAGCTGTTGGTATGAATCTTATTTAGCTTACGTAAAGGCTGGAATACACTACACGACTTTTAAAATCTAAACAGATTCTAAAACACTAGGCATCATACACTAAATGACTGAGGATCATACACTACTAGACTTTCAAATTGTTCCAAACACAACAAACTCACACAGAAACATGCATAGGTATATAAACATAGATGCCTCATTAGTGGCTGTTTCTATGGGCTGCCATACGTTAGCCGTCCGCCACATTGGAACGGTCAAAACACCGGTCCGTGAACACTCGAGAGCAAGTTGACTGTGCGTCTGCAACCGTAGTTAGACACATGTGTGAACATCTATATCTGCAATAGACTTCAGCAGATGATTTTGCTAAGCTAACACAATACAACAAGACGAAAGCGCTAGCTAACACAACATAAAAAGTTACCATAGTATAAAACCTGTAATATTGAGTTAATACAGATAAAAACACAAACCAGCACATTCTCACCTGTGAAAGGTTGTCCCATTTCTTCTGGAATTTAAATCTCTAAGGTTTCACAACCAGAAGCTATGCATGTTGTGGCATCATTGATTCTTACACTGAGTGACGACACACAGTGTTTTCCGAGAATGCGGTTGTGAGTCCCGAATATTTACAGGTGTGAGTTCGGTTTTAGAACGCAGTTGTCACTCCTGTAAAAACTGAACTGTATGTGAACGTAACTGTGTTAAGGACTCAAATGCAGGACTGACAACCGTATTCTGCTGCTGTGTGAACATGGCCATACACTATAATATGTGTTCTAAATTTGCCTCAAAATATCAAACGTTTTGATATCCTCCGAATGGATGGAATCATAGTCTGAAGCAAAAAAAAAAAATCAGTGCCCACTACACAATTTTCTGTGAAATCTGTCAACTCCGACTGCCCAAAATCTGCAGACTGCCGCAGACTTTTGGCAGCTATTGTCGACTCATCTAGACTGCAAATCGGGGCAACAATCTGAGCAAAAGTCGTGTAGTGGATTCCAGCCTCAATATGCACTACTGTTTAAAAGTTTGGGTAAGTTCGGTAAGATTGCTTTTGCTCTTATGCTCACCAAGGCTACATTTATTTGCTCTAATATACAATACAGACAGCAATATTGTGAAATAATATTACATTTTAAAATAACTTTTCTTTTTTGCATCATATGCTGCATTCACACCCTGTCATAATTACCGTAGGCTCGAGATGACAACACGTGATGTTCTATTCAGAGCTGTTCACGTCCTCGGACTGAAAATTATGTGTTTCTATGGCAACACTATCAGCGGTCACGTGGTACAAGTAGAAGCTCTCAGAAAAGTCCCATCTTACAAGCTGTAATTACGAGCTCTACAAGGACATGAACGCTTTTGCAAGTTGAAACCTCGAAATTACGGTAATTTCAACATGGCGTGAACGCACCTATTACTCCAGACTAGTGTCACATGATCCTTCAGAAATCATTCTAATATGCTGATTTGCCACTCAAGAAATTGTGGTGTTAGTGCTTACTGCCTGTGTGTAGGCGTTGTAGGCGCCCAGGTGTAGGCTCATGGGACTAATGACACCCAGCTGAGAGGCCACCTGCTGCATACGCCTGATTCCTCTCTCCTTCTCTGTGTCTGCAAACTTTACCACCAGACTAGAAGATGCACCCTGAGGGGATAAAGAAAATCCTCATTCTCAAACATCATCAAATAAAAGAAACTGAGAAGTTCTTGAGGTGAAATATGCAGTGGGTGATGTTAAAACAAAGCACAAAGTCTCTGTAGGGAATGAGTATGAGTATATGAACAATAGCACACTGTGTTGTGTTATGCTTGTAGGTGTGATAGTGGGAGGAATCCTGAATGTGACCGTGAACGAAACACTAACCGGGAGAGTGCGGCTGCCGTGTAGAGCGCTAATGGCCGCCTGTGCTTCTGCGTTACTCTGATATTTTACAAATGCGCAACCTGCAACACAAAACACATCATTAGACAACGCCAGCAAATGCATTAGGCTGACATTTTATAAGTCATCAAGTGGGAGTAGTTAAACATCCAATTAAACAAATGAAATCATTTCAACAAGCTGAGGTTGGTACAAATGCCCACATTATTACCCAAGGCCTACATCTGTACATATGGAAGAGCAAAAGTGAAACAGTTAATGATTTACTACAGCAGGTGCATCTGTTCCATTCACACTCACACGTAATTACCCAGAGCACACACATCCATCACTTTATAAATCACAGCATGTGCCAAACAGACTATCATTCATTAGCCAACATACACGTGCATGACCGAACACTCACTGCTCCAACCCTACTAGTGTTGTATTACTACAAATGCTGGTACAGATGTGCTTTATTGTCTTACTGAAAGAGCCTTCAACTGGCAAGACTTGCTAAAACAATTGATTTGTTACAATTTATATTTATAATATGTGGTAAATTTGCAATCAATGCTCAAAATGTGATTCTGTAAAAAATGGGGTTCACTAAAAGAATATGTTTTTAAGGGAATGTAATAGAATACAGAAAGAAGACTTAAACCATCTCTTTCAAACAAGAAATGCTAATAAATAAATAATGTATTATTATTATCACAGTTTATAATAGTTTAATCAATAGTAAATAATTATTAATTTAATTATTATTTAATAATTATTACATTATTTAATAAAAGTATTAATACAAAAATAATAATAATAATAATAATAATGTATTATTAGTAATAGTAGTAGTAGTATATTAATATATAATAATCAATAAATAAAATATTTATAAATATTTGTCAGAATTTAAGCCTCATGATACACCTGGTTAACCCTATTCCTAGCAGGGGAAGGATGCAGTGCATGTATTTAAATGTGGTTTGTGCACCTTTGCTGGCTCCGTCAGGCCCTCTGAGTACTGTGCACTCCTCTATACTCCCGAAAGGCTCGAACATTTTTCTGACATCTGTATCTGACAGCTGTTTCCCCAACATCCCCACAAACAGCTTCCTGTCTACATACAGAAAGACAGATCATGATAAGTATACATTTACTAGACAAATGGCAGTGTAAAATCATGTATCATTGTAAAGTGGTAATAACCATCAAATGATCTCTGGCAATATTTGTCACTCCATGCTAGTGTAATTTTCATGGTGCAATAACTTTATTGACCACTAGAGGGCCCCAGAGGACTGTCACTTGCTAACCAACACAAAGGCACTAGCTCATATTTTGTGTGTGTATTAATGCAGGATTAAAATGAAAGAACCATTTGCATTTTGTTTTGGATTATGTTGACGTTTACATCCAATAAGAGATTATTAAATCAGTCTGTACTCATTCCACATCCATTTAATGGGTTTAAAATGTTGAATTCTTGAATTATTAATACATTTTGTTGTGTGTGTCTACTTAGATATACTTTGAAGACAAAACTATCCCCATTAATGATTTGAATGTGACAAAACTTTCATTTGAAGACAAGCTCAAAGGTAAAAATTAGTTATAATTCAAGGTAAAAATGATACATAAATTAAATCAAGACAATAGAATTCTATGGTTTATCCCTATAGTGTGTGTGTGTGTCCCAACAAAGATGGCAATATCCAAAATCTTTGTCCTTGTGAGGACATTTTTTGTTCCCCATGCTTATAAATCTTACTAAGTGATGTTTTTTGAAAATGTAAAAAAGATGGGTAGATTTAGGGGTAGGAGATAAAATATACAGTTTGTGCAGTATAAAAATGATTATGTCTATGGAAAGTTCCCATAAAACATGAAAAGCCAAGTGTGTGTGTGTTACCTCCTCGGCCCTCACTGTCCGCTGGCTTCACTTGAATGGGGCGGTTCATCTGGAACACACAGCACATGATCACATGATCAACTGTACTTCATAATCCAGCTCTTTCATTTCCTCTTCTGTTTGCGTGTGCGTTTATTGAATGTATGTGAGTGATGTAGCTCTCAGGACCTGCCCATCTGCCTCAATATTCCCGAGTTAAAAGAAAAATCTCCACACTGGTCCTGCTTCTGTTGTGTTTGTGTCCCTTTATCTCTGCTCTCTGCTCTTTGTACTTGTTTGCCTCCATTTGAGACCTAATCGCCATCTCTCACATCCACTTTTATCTCTCATCAAGAATCGGTTTTATGCTCTTTCTCTCTCCATCACACCTAATCCTGCCCCTCTCTCTCTCTTTTTCTCAGGCACCAGGAAAAGCACACACCCACACGGGATTGGGGAAGTGATGGGATTAAGCACGCTCGCTGGCTAATCTGGATTACAGACGCACGGCAGATTAAAACAGTGAGAGATTCTGGGCTTGTGAAACAGAAGAGGACCAGAACGAGGGAGGGATGGTGATATGAGAGGAAAAAACACGAAAATAGAAAGAGGGAAAGAGAGAGGAAATGAGAATGGAAAGGGAAAAAAAATAAAGAAAAATTAGTGTATATATAACCAATGTTGGGTGGAAAAAAACCTCATTTGATAGTATTCATTTACAGGAATAAACGACATTTTAAAATATATATAAATTGAAAAACAGTTTTCAAATTGTAATAATATTTCACAATATTACTGTTTTCACTGTATTTTTGATCAAATAAATGCAGTCATGGTGAGCATAAGAGACTTTTACTTGTATGTATAACAGTACTATATAAAATAACAGTTATAAGTATAACCACAATTTGCTACAATACTGAACTGTAAAAGAAATGTGACAACACCTTACTAGTGAGTTATAAAAATATTACGTCCATATTATTCTCTAAAAACAACCGTTAAATGATTGTTAGGACTAAATTCTTTTATTACGGCAAAATGAATGGAAAATATGAATTAGCATGAACAGTAGATAGTATTAGCATTGAAATTCAAATGACATCGCAATTCTACATGGAATTGTTCAATGACTGCAGCTCTAATTTAAATAAATACAAGTAAAAGGAGTGGATGAGAGGCAAGGAGAGACGCTGTGAGCTAAATTACCCAAATCAACATAAAGGCGTTAATTATGCAGCAGGTGACATTTCGGCCCAATCCAGATCGCTTGGTTTTATCCGATCCAGCCGCGATCGCTCATTTGGGGTCCGTATTGATCAGGCATTCGCTTGCAATCACTCACACACACACACACACAGAGCCATATAAACCATACATAATGACTTTCACTATTTCACAGCACGCCAAAAATATATTACACGACTCACGGAGAAGGACGCAAACAGAAGGGCATTTATCAGGATGACTAATGAAGCAGGTCTCATTGATTGCTGCAGTAATGTAAAGCACTGTAAAGATCTCCAACACCCACTATACGTCTGTTCTGGATCAGTTCTTTTGCTTTCCTAGTGTAACTCCCTCTGGTGATTACTAATCTGATCTCAGTGTAAGAGCTTGTTTTGTAGCACTTAAATCTGATTTGCCCAAATTGCTTTGTTTATCTTCAGAAAACACCGGCATACAGGGGAAAAATAACTTTTGAGGGTGTTTTATCATTGTATTGGGGGCAGCTGCTCCCAATTTAGTTCATACACAAGGTTCTTTAATGGTTCTTCCATCACTTTCAGCCAAGAACTCTTTGCTTGAACCCTCCAAATTTAAATCATTATTCACAGAAAATCTTCTTTAATTCATAAGTTCACATACATTCACAAGAGGAGCCATTTTATATGGCTCCAGATTCAACGTCGATCGACGAAAACAATAGTGTTTGATGTCATTAGTGTGCCATATTTGAACAATACCATTCAAAGTTTTGCCGTCAATAATAGCTTTTTTTATTTGACAGAAATTAAAGGGATAGTTCACGCAAAAATGAAAATTCTGTCATCATTTGCTCCCCCTCAAGTTGTTCCAAACCTGAATGAATTTATTTCTTCTGCTGAACATAAAAGAAGATATTTTGAAGAATGTCAGTAATCAAACAGTTGATGTTTCCATACTATGGAAGTCAATAGGCACCATCAACTGTTTACTGTTACTGACATTCTTCAAAATATCTTCTTTTGTGTTCAGCAGAAGAAATAAATTCATATAGGTTTGGAACAACTTGAGGTGGAGTAAATGATGACAGAATTTTCATTTTTGGGTGAACCATCCTTTTAATCCTTTTATTCAGCAAGGCCACATCATATTGCTCAGTAAAGACATTTCCTTTAATTTCTATTTCAAATAAATGCTATTCTTTTGAACTTTCCTGAAAAAAAAAAAAAAAAATTATTTCCACAAAAATGAGCACAACTGTTTTCAACATTGATAATAATATGTTTCTTAAGCAATAAATCAGCATATTAGAACGATTTCTGAAGGATCATGTGACACTGAAGACTGCCGTAATGATGCTGAAAATTCAGCTTTGCCATCACAGGAATACATTACATTTTAAAATATATTCAGGTAGAAAATGGTTATTTTAAATTATAATTTAATATTTCACAATATTAAAGTTTTACTGTATTTATCATCAAATAAATGCAGCCTTGGTGAGCATAAGAGGCCGACCACAAACTTTTGAATGGAAGGCAAAAAGAGATTTGAAAACTGCAGTGGATATAGCGATACAGCAAACAGCAATTTCAATTCTTCATACAAAACTATTGTGTGGCTTCAGAAGATTTGGAATACAGCAAACAATAAGCTTTTTTGGATTTGATGTTTCCCCATTCAAAGAAATAGGAGCTGCACTTGCATGCCCGAGAGGCGTTTCAAAGATGGCTGCCGAGTGAAATTGACTTGTCTTAAGCCCAGAACACACCAAGCCAACGGTCGGCCGTTGGGCAGTTTTTGTTCGTCGGCCAACTAAGTTTTCTCAGTGTGTTCCGCACCGTCGGCTGAAATTGATCCTCGTCTGCTTTTTTTCAGCTGATTCGACATGTTGAATCGGTGTCGGAGCTCGTCGGCCAGTCGGGCCATCTGATCATTCTGATTGGATGTTCATCTACTGCCACCTGCTGGTACGGAAAGGCATTTCTTCTTACACAGGCGCAGAATGGACGTGCTACTTGGCCGTCGGGTGTCAAGCGTCGGTTTGGTGTGTCAGGGCAACTTTGGACCCAGACGTTGCTGACGTGAGCCAACCCCGCAGTCTGCTTTCGCCGCCACTAGTTCATCAGTGTCGGCTTAGTGTGTTTTGGGCTTTAAAGGGACTTTGCCTGTACTCATTCACTTCTACTGCATGGTAAAGATTCACCAGAAAAACATGACACTGAGTAAATGATGACAGAATTTTCATTTTTTGGTGAACTGTTCCTTTAAGAGTTTAGATCAAAGTATTGATCAATCAAAAGAGGAAAAGTGAAGCCCTCCTGGGTTCAGGTTTTCTAAAGAACCGATAAGTTCTCTTACGACATTTGGCTGTAGACCCATTTTTAGACCTTTATTTTCAAGAGTGTATAATACACGTCAGGTAGCTAGCCAACTGTTGACTGTATGAGCACTTTGAAATGGTCAGAAAAATGGATTAGGTTAATGACTGTGCCATTTTGGATTCATTTTCGGAAAGGAGCCAACTCACATCAAGGTTGAGACCAGGGAAACAGCTCACTCATTTAACATGCATGAACCAACAGGAAGATGGCACATCAAACCAAAACAATACTGAAAAGCATCATTTCTGTTCTGATACACTGGGCGGTAAAAAATCTTTGAGGAGCTTTATTCACATCTTTCCTTGCACTGTGATGAGTCACGGAGCTTCAAGTATTACAGAAAGGAAAAACAGAGACAGTGGCAGAGAACAAAACGGAAAGGGTGAGGAGAAAGGGTACAAAAGGACGAGAGAGAGACGGGAACAGACAAGAAAGAGTGGGAGAGAGAGAGACAGAGAGAGAGTCGTGGCACTGCCACTTCAGGTCGGCACGGCAACCAACCCTCTGTCACCATGACAACGGTGAGATGAGCTACCCAGCAGGTAAACAAGGTTGCCCCAGACGACGAGGGGAGGGGAAGGTAGTGATGAGAAAAAAAAAGAACAAGAGAGACAGGGGGAAAAAATAGGGCGATGGAGGGATCAAAATGGATGAAAAGTGAGTCTTTGCGAATATATTTATGAGAAAGGAAAATAGAGAGAGACAGAGATAGACAGATAAAAGTAGCGGGTGTAACTGCTATGGTTGCCAAAGCAACAGAGGCAGTGAAGACTCTCCATTATCTAGCTGAAAGAAACCTGTTGGCTTCCACAAACGCTGCTCGACAATGAAAACCAAAGAAAACCTCACCTAAACTCCTTATAACCACACTAATAATTACAGGGGCCATTTTAAAATTACATTTACATTCATTAAATCTACTTTGCTACATACACTACCATTCAAATGTTTGGAGTTGGTAAGATTTTTCAATATATTTTTTAAATAGTTAAATATTTAAATACAAAAATATAGTAAAAACAGTAATATTGTAAAATACACTCTTAAAAATAAAGGTTCCAAAAGGGGGTTTTCACAAAGAACCCAAAAGAGTTCTTAAAAAGGACCTTTTTTCTTTGTGTGAAGAACATTTTAATAATCTAAAGGACCTTTTTCCACAATAAAAATACCTTTTGTGGAATGGAAAGGTTCTTCATGTAAACCATAAATGGCAATAAAGAACCTTTATTTTTAAGAGTATATTATTACAATTTCAAATAACTGTTTTCTATTTTAATATGTTTTAAAATGTAATTTATTGCTGTGATGGAAACACTGAATTTTCAGCATCATTACTCCAGTCTTCAGTGTCACATGATCCTTCAGAAATCATTCTAATATGCTGATTTGCTGCTCAAGAAACATCATCAACTTATTCTAATCACTGTTGAAAACAGTTGTGCTGCTTAATATGTAACAATGTAAAAGACTTTACTGTCACTTTTGATCAATTTAATGCATCAGTGTTGAATAAAATAATTCATATCTTTTAAAAAAAATGAATGGTGATCCCCCCCCCCCCCAAAAAACAAAACAAAACAAAAAAAACGTATGAACATAAACCAAAAGTATAAAATATTGCGGTAGCACCACTGACATTAAGTGACAACTTATTAAAGTAAATCATTAAATAATATTTTAATAATTTACTTATTTCAACTGTAAAATGGCCGATACACTCAAAAACCGAGACCCAATAAACATAGGCTATTAATGTGTACGATAAAATATGTAAATTGTAAAACATCCGAATAAACAAATAAATGCAATCCTTCAATATGTGCTGTAGCAGACAAGTGCAATCGTCTGCTTACAAAAAGAAAAAATGTAACATCCCTCTGTACATGCCATTAGAAGTACAGGTCATAACCGTCGCTTGGTTTGTTTACCAGGAAAAAAAAAATCCATTGACATGATGAGCACACACACTTAATCTGTGCCTTGATCTGAGGCCAGGGATTTCAGTGGGATTATGGGATATTAAATCCATAGATTATTCAATCAACTGACATTTACTCTGCCGCCACCCTCCATGTAGTGCCTCAAACACGTATACGAACAAATCAGTGTTTGACCTGTAAAATACCTAAACGCAACCGAAACAAAATGTGAAGACACACCCAAATTTGTCTTTTCCATTCACACAAACTAATGCACAATATGAGCAAAATTCAGAAAGCCGGTGACTCATAAGAGCTCAAAAATCAGATCACAATTCACGTTCACTCATTCACGCACATGCTATATGCCTGCAAGGCATGATGTTTGTTCATACTCCCCAAGTTTCTCTGTGCATGGAAATAATGACTGTGTGTGTGTGTGTGATTTGCACTCAAGCTAGCTCAAGAGGATCTCTCTTGCGACTTGTCAGTGTGTGCGTGTGTGTGGTGGCAGATGTTAAATTAGGTGTGTATCCACACAAAGACTATTCTCAATCTTGCCTCTGTACCCATCATGCAATGCTGGCCATTGCATTGAGCTGGTTCCCTAGCAACCCAGCATCCCTTGTCCCAGCCGTCTCCTGGCAACAGGACCTGCGACCGTAATCAACCTGCACGCCACCCCACCCCCAATATATTCCACTCTCTTTCTTTCCAATCTCCTTTTTTTCTAGCTTATTCTTTCAGCCACTCTATCCATTTCCCATTTTATAACAATCACAGTTACAACAGAAAGGCATTCAAAAAAATATGCCATTGCATGCCCATTAAACATGCCAAATATAACACAATACTGATGTGTCTTATACTCAAACACAAAATTCTACTTTTAAAATAAACACATTCCGTTTAAAAAAAAAGCTTACAAATAACATGGACATTAACTTATTCAACATTAAAGGGTTAGTTCACCCAAAAATAAAATTTCTGTCATTAATTACTCACCTTTAAGTCGTTCCAAACCCGTAAGACCTTCGTTCATCTTTGGAACACAAATTAAGATATTTTTGATAAAATCCAATGGCTCAGTGAGGACTCCATTGCCAGCAAGATCATTTCCTTTTTCAATGCCCAGAAAGGTACTAAAAACATATTTAAAACAGTTCATGTGAGTACAGTGGTTCAACCTTAATGTTATAAAGCGACGAGAATATGTGCGCCAAAAAAAATAAAATAAAAAATAACGACTTTATTCAACAATATAGTGATGGGCGATTTCAAAACACTGCTTCATGAAGCTTCGAAGCTTAACGAATCTTGTGTTTCTAATCAGTGGTTCAGAGCACCAAAATCACGTGATTTCAGTAAAAGAGGCTTTGTTACGTCATAAGTGTTTCGAAATTTCAATAGTTCACGTGACTTTGGCAGTTTGATACACGCTCCGAACCACTGATTCGAAACAAAAGATTCGTAAAGCTTCAAAGCTTCATGAAGCAGTGTTTTGAAATCGCCCATCATTAGATATTGTTGAATGAAGTCGCTATTTTGTTTTTTTGACGCACAAAAAGTATTCTCGTCACTTTATAATATTAAGGTTGAACCACTGTAGTCACATGAACTGTTTTAAATATGTTTTTAGTAGCTGTCTGGGCACTGAAAAAGGAAATGATCTTGCTGGCAATGCAGGCCTCACTGAGCCATCAGATTTTATCAAAAATATCTTAATTTGTGTTCCGAAGATGAACAAAGGTCTTATGGGTGTGGAACAACATGAGGATGAGTAATTAATGACAGAAATTTAATTTTTGGGTGAACTAACCCTTTAAGATTTTAGCATAAATTTATATAATTGAATAAGTGACAGTGTATTTTTAGTGTTTATTTATTTTAGGTCTTCTTTATTTTTATTCACTTTTGGCAGTTAACTTAAATGTTATAAGGAAATAAAAATGCACACTGAATACAAATATTCCATTATTATTTATTATTATGCGGACATCGAAACTGCATGTATGATAATCATATAAGAATTAGAAAAAGGCCTTTAAATAGCATGGCATACGCTGTTGCTGCTTTGAAAAGTCACGTCAATTACCCTTAGACAATGATAAACCATATTGTCTGGATGATTAAAGCACCTAAAATCTTCATTCTTGAAATAATCAATAAGCTCTAATCAATTAGCCTGTTTCAAATGTGCCAATCACTAGACCTTAAGCAATTACAATGGTAACACTGGACTTTAAACTGTCAGCATCAACGCCTGCTTAAATAGAAAGAGATGGACGGGGCGGGGGAGCATGTGTGAAAATGGCACCGTTTGGAAAATGGAGATGTGCACTGGTTGGGCTTGCTAACTCAATATGCATATCAAATTCTGAATGTAGCACATTCAAACAAACTCGCTTTTGCCAAGCAAACAGACCTCATATGAGCGATGCTTGCAATAGTGCTGATGTCTAACACCCTGAACACGCAGTCAACATTGGAGATGCTGTCCTACTGATTGAGATAGGGGTGCTACTTTGTTTTTGTCTATGGGAACCAAATGCTAAGTGTAAGAGGAAAGAAATGGATTTCAACACTCTTTTTTAAAAGTAAATATGCATATTTGTTTGCTACTCTTTACAGATTAGATCGACTTGGCTCTCAGTTTGTAAAAACTATTGTTTTTTTAAACAAATAAAAGTTATAGTAGATAGTTTTGCACTTAAAATCATTGTGTGTTTGCCCCATTGACTTCCACTGTAAGTACTGTTTGTAATTTACACTTTCATAGTAAATATTCTTCATTTGAAACAACAGTGCTTGGTAAAAATAGGTATAGAATATTTATGTTTTAAAAAATTATCATGGACACTTCAAATTGAAAATTCGATACGTCCTTATTACTCATCAGGAAATCTGCAAATGCCATATTCATCATTTAGTGCCTTTATGGCTTTTCCTGAGCAACAATATTGATCTGGGACACATTCAGAAAGAAGACAGATTACAGCCAGCAAACAAGCTCTTAAGATTGCATGATTTGTTGCAGACAACGAAAACCAACCAAATCAAGAGAGGAAGTAGGATGGACCCAAGAGGATCTGTTGTTTGTGACTTTATTATAATAAATGTCTGAGCATCTGAACACTACCACAAACAAAGTGGATGAAAAGGGCAGTATTTGCAGCTAACTTCGCATTGAAAAGTAGAAAATGCCCATTAGCTAGTTTATTTTATGTCTCAATGGTGTGAAAAAATCTGTGGATACATGTCCATCAGATTAAGTTCTGCTCTCACGGAGTGTGTAATCATCAAAGGCCACACACATGCGCGCACACACACACACTTGCTAGCAGATGTCTGTCTTTAAGCTCATGGACGTCCGCCGCCAACCCCCCCACCAACACCACCCGTGGCTCATTATGTCAAATTTTCTTTCATTTCCCCCCTTCCCCCAATTCACCCCTCCATCTTCCCCCCTTTTCACATATCCGTCCAATTTCTCTTTAATTAGACCTACTTTCACCTCTCTCCCTCTTTCACGCTCTCGAACCCTGTAACCCTTCAATTCATCTGAACAATGGACTCATCCTGCCTGGATGTGAGTATAGACACTGACACTTAAGTCAAATATACTTAATCTTGCAGTTCTGGAAAGGAAACATGCGAGCGCTTGCGATTTCACATTTAAATCATCCGATCCTGTTAGTCTGATATGATCGCTTGACTTTTTTTTTTGTCTATAAAAAGTACAGTAATATGAATTTGCATACACTATTTTCCACTTGGACTTTAATAGAAGTACATTTCGTACATATACAATTTCACACGTACACATCAGTTAAGTGTAGCACTGTACTTGTAAAATGCATGCACTGAACAAAACATGACACATATTTAAGGTATACAACCACCAATCTTATCTTATTTGACTTTCCGAGTGCCCTAAACATACTACGACGGAAATCAGAATGAGCACATTGTACTAAACTACAAACAAACATCCAGACATTCACTCTCACACACTCCATCCCCCTCTCTAATAACACCTGCCCTCCCTTCCCCCACAACAAAGGCACAACAGACGCTCTTTTAAACACATGCGTTCAGACAACAACTCGTCCCAAACATGAAAATGCCAAAATTTGTGCAGGCACACATCACAGACAGACATTTAACTGCCATTTTGCTATCAATAACGAATGGGAACGCTGGCTCGATAGAGATCGGGTGTAATTTGATGCTTTGAATGAAAATTATAATAGTAAAAACAACATTAATAGTGCAAACAGAAGCTATCTGGTCTGTCTTGCTGATCTACTACTACGTCTTGCTTTCTTGTCACAATTTTAGTGGCTGAGGCAGGAATAAAGCTGTTCCTGAAACAGCAAATAAAACAAACCACAAAAAAACCAATGTGAAAGCTGATATTTATCTTAACTGAAGTCAGATAGGATCCAGCTGAGTCACATTTTACCATAAATCGCCAACACAACAACTGTTCCAAATTCATCTGGTTTTTTAGCCCTGTAGTGCACTAGCTGCAGTTAGGAGGAGGCCAAAAAGAGTACGATTTGAGATGTGGCCAATTCTAAAATAGAGGAAATGAGCAGCCGTAGGTGTGTATGTGTAAGTTTAAAAGCTCGAGCGAACGCGTGTGCGGCTGAAGTGTCTTGGACGACGCCCCCCACTTTGTTGTGCAAGCGGGGCCATGTGATAAACAGAGCTAAGCAAACACGTTGGGATGGCAACGATAGGCAAAGAGCGAGAGATAGGAGAGATGGGGAAAGATAAGAGGGGGAGGAGGAGGAGGAGATCATGGGATTTAAAACCAGAAAGAGGACTCCAGGTCTCCATTCTCCTCCTCTGTCTACAATCACTGCGAGCCTCTCACCTGAAATTAAACATAAGGCCAGGTGCCACTCAAGCCATGCCATCTGTTCAACCCCTCCTCCCTTGTCTTCCTTTACCTCTCCCTTCAATACATTGCTCTCAGCTGATCTTTTATTCAGAGTTTCAATATTAGCGAAACTAGAATGGTTTTTGTTAGACATTTTTCACTTGTCCAAACAGCAGGCTAAAAAATGCATGAAACTTGATTATTACAAAGCCGAAACCCATTTGTATGTTTAGAATTTCAATTAAACATTTTTTAAGATCAGTTCGTCGTCATTCAGGACACAATGTGTGTATGTAATGACATATGCAATACGCGGTCTATAGTTTCTAAATTCACTCATCACTCTTTCCCTATATAGTGAACTCTGTGGGTTTCACTATGTAGTGATTAGTGAATGTGTGAACAAGAGAGCAGTTTTAGACACAAATTCATGAATAAAATGCACCTCTTGAGTTTAGCATCATGGTACGATGTCATGATGTACGTAAGCAGGGGCATATTTTTCTACTTCTTAATCCACAATGACAGCTCCTCCCAGTTTTTGTAGAAGAAAGCAAACAGTAAGTCGTTACTATAGCAAATTATGTAGAAATGATAATTCTGGCATCATTTACTCACCCTCCAGAACACAAAAGATGATGTTTTGAAGTATGTTTAAACCGTTTTTGTCCAAAATAACTAAAACTAAAGATTAAAGATTTTTCATTAATTGAAAAAGATGAAATAGAACAAAATATAATTATTAGATGAAAAAATTTAACTTAAAAACATTAAATTAAAAATTACTAAAACTGAAAAAGCACAAAAGCACATAACAAATTACTAAAAATAAATTGAGAACTAAAAATATAAAAATAAATTCTAATACAAAATATTATTAAATTCTATAATAAATTATACTAAAATAAAACTGTAATGAAGCCAATTGGATCCAAAACGCAGGCCAAAAAAATACTTTTTAGTGTTTCGCAGAAGAAGAAAGTTTCATGAGGGTGAGTAAATGATGTCAAAATTGTCATTTTTGGTTGAATTATCCCTTTATTTACACTATTTGAACATGCTGATACGTTTTCATCGCTCGCAAACTGACAATGCAAACAGTGAGTCTTACAGATCAAATTTGGAAAACAAATCTGAATTCAGTCTAGTGTGAACAAAGCCTGAGGGAAAAAGAGAAAAGGTGAGAAATGAAGGTTCCAAGCCAATTTCTGCCTTATCTTATCTGTCTTTCTCCCCTCATCGTGGTTACAATTCCTATCTCACCCGCACACGCACTACTCTAAACACACATCACGCAGCGTTGCTGGAGCGATTTGCTATGATTGACAGGTTGGGGGCGGGGCCTGCTCTGAATGGCAGGTGCCATGAGCTGGTAATAATGCCACACAGCTGGGCTGTCTGCATGTGTGTGAAAAAAGAAAGAAAGAATGAAAGACAGAGAAAGAGGAAGAGAGATTTCTCTTTAAGGGGGGGTGGTGTAGTTCTTAATAACATGGTTCCCTTTCGTACCTCAGGGGGGAGGTTTGAACACCGTCTTACCAGGCTTAGGTGAGGGGGGTAGACTAATAGAAGGATGGAGGGACAGAGAAGGAGGAGAGAGGATTTAAAGCCGAGGGAACCCGCTGATCTACGCCTGGAGAGGTCGCAAAGGTCAGACTACTGTCATGCTAATAATGGGATTCGTTCTGGAGTTACTCTTCAGCACACATGCGCATAACGTTACTCACCATAAGGAAAAACAATCTAAACAGATGCTCACAAACATTGGTTCTCTGAAACTAAGGCAGAACGTGGTTTACTTCGCTCGCACTTTGATTTAATTTTGTCAATTCTTACACTACTCAACTAGCCTTTGATGTTACGTGATGTGACATACGGAGTAATAAAGCCATATATCCCTTCATTAGCCTACGTCTGGTAGGACCACAGTTGGCTCAGAGTCTGTTCAGATGCACAAAAAGCTTCTGTTTGGCCGCTCAGTCCACATAGTGTCTCTGCTTTTACGACATGCAGCTTCCTCTAGTGCAAATTAAACTCGCTTAAATAGAATTTGAGGGGAAGCAAAAGATCCCCTGTGGGTTTGCTTGCTTCAAGTCTAATCAACAGGAAAAAAAACATCATGCAAGCACTGAGCGTATAGTTGTATTAATTTCTCATTAAATCTCAAAACAGACTGTATAACCTCATCCTCGAGTTCTATACGTTGACGTCAAGTACATTCGACTCGCAACACCGCTCATAATGATCCCGTACATCTGGCAAATCTAAAAAATAGGTGATTTACGGATGAAAACATAAAAAGGCATTAAAAAAGATGAAGAGATTGGAGGTTTCTGAATTTACAGGTTGCCCGTCACGGCTCTGGCACGGCAGATGGCCTAACAGCTAATCAACGACTTCAGAAAGCGACATGATCGCGGATGCCTTCAAGGATTGTGCCCTCCTACATACCTAATTAAAGTCTGTTCAGTCAACACAGATTTCCACAGATCCTGTTTCCTGAACCATATAATATGTTGTTTCTACTTTTAGAAACAACTTCATGTTCCCCGGTCCTGCTAGAAGAGCTTTATGATCAAATATTCATTCTATGTGCAGTATGCTATGTATAGACAATTGGAAATGTTTGTCTGATTTGAATAAATCAATTTTTTATACAGCCCCTCTCTGCATTCACGTCATTAACAGCGACGACTCACCCCCGGCAATGTCTTCTGCTCGTGCAGTGCATTCTGGGCCTTCAAGGCTGACTCCCTCGCACAGTACGTCAAGAACGCACATCCTGAAGAGGGAACAAGAATACAACGTGGGATGTAAAAATAAAAACGCAGCAAACTTAGACAGTCCATGAATATCAAGCAGCGTTTTGCAGACATAAAAGGATATGACAACTGTGACTAAGAAATGGAAAAACGTTGAACAATTTGTTTTCTCACCACAGATGCATTTTCTATGAATAGATTTCTTTATCTCAGAAAGCTAGAGCGCTGGAAGCAAACTCAAAATGAAGTAGAAGGAAATGGCTGCTATGTCAAACTAAAGGTTAAAGTTTTTACACATTAAAACACAGTATATGTCCAACTGTCAAAGGAGACCTCACTAGAGACGTTTCTCCTCAGATATGAAAAGGAAACTCATCTAGCACCATTAGTCTCCCATCTCCCCTTGAGACTGTCCGTTCAATAGAGCCGCGTCAATCTCGTTTAATTACCTTTGTGCATTCCCGTGTACTTGTCCTTGATCACCGTAAGCTCATAGATCTTCCCAAACTGCTCAAAGATGGGCTTCAGGTCCTTCTCTTCCAGATTCCGCGGGATCTGGCCAATGAAGAGCTTGATGGCGTCGGCCTCCTTCATTAGGACAGTTTCCTAAGGGGACGGAGCGACAGCTGCGCCCGGGGTTTCAGCACTGGAGAGCGGCTCAGCGGCGGAGGAAGAGTCGCGATGTTAAACACGAGTCCCGGTGGAAAGGTTTGAACCGTGACAGCTCTGCGGGAAAAAAAACATTCTTAAATAACGCTTAAAAAACCCTGCACACTTAAAATACTTGCTAATACTTTATAATAACACCCATTAACAAGATTTAGATTTGTAAAAGGACACGTGACACTTGTAAAGCAGCCAAAGAAAAGTGTTAAAGACCGTCAAGAGGGGAATTTTCAAATTCGGTTTACAGCAGTTAGCCAAACGTTAAGTATCCTTTAAACAAAGCACTAAAGCTTTTATTATATAACATTATCTGTGAAATATAGAACTAATAAACTGATAAATATCAACGGTATAAGTTTTGCCAATGTAACGTTACCGTGCGATAATGATAAAGCGCTGAAGCGGTCTACTGTTGCTATGGTTACCTCCTCACGCCATTCCTGTTCATTAGCGAACATACGAAAAATATGGGCACTGACTGATTTGTAACTTGTGGAAACGTTTTAAAATAATATAATACGCACTATTATGTGTTATTAAATGTAAAACATGACTTTTAAGACCTCTCAGCCTCAGCTATGTTGCAATATGAAGGCAGCTACTTAATTAGATGTAAGAAAGAAAGACCAATCACAATTCAATATGCAAATGAATAAAAGAAAGACCACCAATCGCCATTCAGTTTGCCAGAATTACAACCTTCCATGTCGGTCGATTTTGAATGGAGAACATTCTCACACAATGGGAGATCTTACATTTTTTTTAAAGTTATAACGTTTATAAATAAACAGATAGCAGAGCAAACCTGAAATTATCTACAAAAAGTTTGAATGAAGTGATACGTTGATTGGTTCGAGCTGAATTAATTGCATAATATTATGGAGGATAGTAAGGATTTCAATAGAGTGCTGAAAGCACTGAAATGTCAAACATAATACAATGCTTAGCCGATTTGTGGTGAAAATATGAACATTTCTAGCTATTTGAATATACATTAATGATAAGTTTAAATGAATGCATTATATTTAAGCTATTATATAAGCTCATTTCTACCAAAACATAGAATAAGAGTGATCTATATAAAGGAATTTTAAGGTAATAAAATGTTATAGTAGAACAAAGAAACTTATATTACGAGCTCTGGCAATAGAGCACATTAAAACCGAATGCAATAAAATAAAAATGCTTATAAATATTGTCGGATATCCCCGTTGCTTCTTTGTTTAATCCACACTGGAGGCTCAGGCGTATGTGGCTCTTTGTCACGACACCAACTGCACATACGCACATACATGACAGAGAACAAAAACACACAACTATCCATGCAACTTCACGCCTTCAAATTAATAAAGACTGAAAGAAGTTTATTCAAATCTTACGAGCTCCCTGGTGTGTGTGCAAAGGCAAAATTCGCTCTCGTTTCCTTCCCTCTCTCTCTCTTTTGTTAATCCCAAGGGGATGTTTGTTTATTTGCTGTCTTTCTGCCTGGTTGTAGAATATGGTCTGAAATTCTACGTGCACAGATAAAGAGAGCTGATGGAGAGCGGATGGCTTGAACGCAAACCACTGAACATTCAACTAAATCCGTGCATCTGTCACCCTTGAATCGTCTTGGTTTTTGTCTGTCTGTGCCCTCTCAAATATCTCCTGTTGACTAGAATACATGCAGGAATCAATGCAAGTATACATGCGAATAAAATGTATTTCACTCACGTTTTAATGCAGAGGCAGTGAAGAAGACGACCTGTAATGTTGTAGCCTATATTCACGGTGTTGACACTCCGTATAACCCGTAGCTTTTGACGTCGAAAGCCGGTGTCCCCCTCCTGTCCATCTCCTGTCCTCCCTCGGGGTGTGGAAACCGTGATGCTTACTCGGCTTAAGGGAGCGTCTATATTTTCGTAGCCGCGAAAACATTGGGTGCTGTCAAATACGAACAGCTGTCCTTTTCATTTCATTGAGATATACTATGAAAGTAAAAAGAAAATTTAAACATGACTTTATTTCTTTTAATCGCGCTTATATATCTCACAATTTTTTGTATTTGCACTATTATATCTCAGTTTTCACGTTTTACAATTAGTTTGGTTTTTCATAATGCATACCTCACATTTATGACTTCAAATCTTGTAACTGCAACTTTATATATAAAAATGGATAGTTTATTTTATACTTTCTCACAATTAATGCGTATCGTAGCTAAATACCTTTGAATAAATACAGTACAGTACTATTTACATTATACAGGCACGTTATTTTCCCCCTATATGGTTTCTTGGAGAATGAGTTGAGTACAATGGACAAAAGGACATATTTTCCGCATGCATACAACAATTAAAACAAGCATAAAGAAAAAACAGAAAGGCAATAGCATAACTATTATAAAGAGCAATAGTAATAGTTATATTAATCTTAATGAAACTTTATTGCACGATCTTTATCTATGAAGAACCAGGATCCAATAAGCGAAACAAAAACAAACCTAACACGTTTTATTTAATGGAAATTTACAGTGAAATAAATAGGTTTATGGTTCGCTACTGCTTTATTTTGAGTGTTCGCTTTTTGCGTTTCTATGTAACATTTGGACGGTCCCTGATATCAAGGACGCTAATCCGCCTTTTGTTCTCGTCGAGCTCTGACCACGGTGCTGAAACTACATTGAGCCAAATCATGTTTTCTCGCAAATTAACGCCCACATAAACTACGTGCTTTTCTCACTATGTGGTCGAGCAATTTCGCTATTTTAGTGCGCGTTCTATCAGGGAATTCATTTAATTAATTCTCGATTAATAAAGCAAACAAATACACAAAATAAAATTACCCTTTAGGAGGTGATATACACCACATCACACATCACATATCTTCCAAGACATCAAGTGCATCTGTAATTGTTAATAGTCAGTAGCCTATATATCAGGCTGCCTGGCTCTTAGTGTAAACTAAATTAAAGACTAGTGTACTTGTGTTAATTTACTGGGATTGGCAACCATCTGCCACGAACCCCTAAATCCGCCAATGCTGTTTTTACCCTTGACCCAAAAACCATATAACTTAAAAACTCATCTTTCTGATATCCTCACTTTAATACAAAAAAACAAACTCTATACTATGACTCAAAGCACGACTCATTCACGTACACGAGAGCACGCACTTACAATCACAGATGACTCAACTGATTATACCAGACAGCCGAATTAACGACGACATCTGCTGGTTACTTCAGTATTGCAGCATTAAGAGCTTGTCAATGGTCAAAATCTGTATCAATTATGCAGGAAGATCAATTAAATTCAATGTAATATCACACACGATCAATATGCACTTTCAATCAAGAGCCAGGAAATCTGGATGATAAACAAACAGCTTTCATCATTTGTGAGTAGCTTCCTATAAATTCATATCAAGCTGCTTGAGGCCTTTATATCTTTGTGAGGTGTGAAACGTGATATTATATCAGCTGCATCCACTGGCTTCAAGTGAACTGGCATAAAGGTCACCTACTGATATACCCTGACCTTTAGGTTGAGCATTCTTTCGAGCAGTAACCTGATTTGTCAGTTCTGGGTTAGAGACTATAACTAGGCTTCCATTCATATCCATTCACAAAAATATTGGCATCTTTGTTTTGCGTAAAAATATTTAGGCACAATATTGTCTGCATCTCAAACAATAAGCTCCAATAAATACCTCTAACAAGAGGGCAAGCTAACACATGAGACCTATGATAGTTGCCTTTAGCGATGAAGTAGCAGATCACTTTATACCAGTAGAGGGCGATAGAGCTCTAACTTTCCACTGTGTTTAGTGTATTTGTACAGAAGGCCTGAGTAGGAAAACAACTTGACTATATGTGCATCATCCATTGCAATAACTTTAAGAGACAACATTACATTTTGTCCACTGCGCTGGAAATTTTTTAATAGGCTAGTTTGAGCATTTTGCCATGGCCTTGAAGCCTGTCTGAGACAATTTACAGTTCTTGCAAATATAAAAGGATAATTCAGACATTCTGAGTGTGCTCTGTACAACAGCATATCCTTTACCTTGATTTGCAAGCGGATGGGATACAAGGGCATTGGATGTCCCCTCAAGCACTCTGTTGCTGGGCAGACAAAGTCCTTCACCAGAAGATCTGCATACATTGAGGATGGACACAGGGGGAGTCAAATAAAACAAAAGGTTGATTGGGTTAAAAGACAAAGGGGAGGATTGACAGGAGGGGGGAGGGGGACAAGTTATAAAACATTAATAGAAAGCACAACCTTAGTATTTTATATAGCTAACATGTATGAGTGTCATTTGCATAGTTATATAGTTTCAGTTTCAAATACATATAAAGTATGAAATAATCGTATTCGTTATAGGCTAGGCATGATCATGCAAAGAAGATTTAAAGCACTGGTTACGTGAGCAAAATGTTTATTTTAATAGGCTATTTGAATAGAGTTATTTTGAGTGAACTGTATGAGAGGGTGGGTAATTTCACGGGTCGTATCACCCACGCAGCACATGCTGCTGTGGAAAGTTTTGCATGACGCGGTTAGCAATATACTTCATTTGAAACGTGCACGCGCGCTTCCCGTATGGGGCGTGTCTCTCACAACTATTTGAATAAGGTAGGCCTATGCTACGTAAATAAACGGACGAGCTGATAAACTGCAGATCACTGTAAAACATCATCAGCATCACTGCTAAACACTGTCTTCGGTCCTATAAGATGTTAATGGTGTAGCATTAGGCAAATGATTTTGTTTTAATTATAATTCAAAATATGTATTACACTAATTATATTATCTATTAATATAATAATTTAATTTAATATATAATAATTATGTAGTATAATCTAATAATTGCATATTATAACTAATTAGGCCTATAATATAATTATGTATTTAAAAAGGTTTTCTTATTTCCAGTTCAGCAACTCGAAAATAACATTGAGATTTTGAGTGTTGTGTGTGTGTGTGTGTGTGTTATACGAGTATTTTTTTTTCCCGCAAATAAATTCGAATAGGCATCATAATCGGTCTTACTGAAACCTGAGGACATGACGACAGACAGTTGTTTTGACTTTCTAACGTATTTGAGTGCTTCACGGTAAACCCTTGCTGTGTTTTGTCAATACGCCTACGTTATAAATTCAAAAAAAACTTTGCATATTTATATGAGAAAGGCGACAGCCTTTGTTTTTAAATGATACTGGAATGCAAATAATACTATAACCGTTGAGCTCTGGCCTTTCTGTAAATGAATCCGTTTATAAAATGTCGTTTAAAACTTTAATTAGCCTACCATTATATGTTCTCTCACGTGTATTTGTGTGCAAGTTAAAGGAATAGTTCACCCAAAAATGAAAATTCTGTCATCATTTAGGGTGAATTCAGGGTGATTCGGACACTTTTTGCCATCGAGATGAATTGGAAAAAGTGTCCCAATCAATCTGAATTCACCCTACATGTTCCAAACTTGTATAAATTTCTTTTCCTGAACACAAAAAAAGACATTTTGAAGAATATGGGTAACCAAACAGTTCATGGGCCCCACTGACTTCCATTGTATGGGGAAAAAATACTATGGAAGTCAATAGGGCCTATCAACAGTTTGGCTACGCGACATTCTTCAAAACATCTTCTTTTGTGTTCAGCAGAAGAAAGTCAGTCATACAGGTTTGGATCAACTTGAGGGTGAGCAAATGATGACAGTATTTTCATTTTTGGGTGAACTATCCCTTTAAGTCTGTAAAAATTAATACCAGTGGATTAGACAATGTTTAGTTCAGACTAAACATCAATTTATAACCTCAGTATTTCTTTAATTTCTGAAGAAAAAAAAGCTGTTTTAGATGCTTGTTATTAATCCTAGTATGCAGTGTTTTCCACCAAATCTCAACACGTATGTCATGACTGTATTGTTAAAGAACGGTTCAAGAATTTAGGTTATGCTTTACTGACAGGTATTTCAAAACTCGTCTCTTCATGCACATCTGCTATTGTCCATGAAAGAGGAGACCAGCCGTATGACACCTCTAAAGCAGGAACCTCAGAGGGCAAAAGGCAATTTGAAAACCCCTGGTGTGAAACTAAAGAACTTAAGTTTGCTCAACACCAGATGTTTTTTGCCATGAGAGTGTTCTTTTGTTTTGAACTTTTGAAGTGAACAGCAAAATGCATGTGCTAGATTTGATGAGGATTTTGTTGTAGTTGACAAAATCCAAGGAGTATATACCAGGACATGATTGGGCTCCCCTAAGCACAGGGCCCAGGACAACATCCAGGGTTGTCTCCCCCTGCTGACGACCATGTGTAAATATTATATTGTTTTGCAACTTGCATCAAAGCAATTAGTGAACTGTTCAGGTTTAACGGGTCTTTAGCAATTTAATGCTTATTTTGCAATTTTAAACAATTTGCTATCAGTGATTTCTGACTTAATTTCTCGACCTGCATTATTTAGTTATTTAGGTAGATTTCCATTATTTCATATTTTACAATAAATTATATAATAATTTTAGCCTTCGCTTTTCTCTTTGATGAAGAAAGTTGAAGAATAAAAGACGTTATATACTGAGGTACCCAAAAAAGGCATTTCAAAATGTCCTGGAATATTTTACTTTTGTGACTTTTTTCCTTTTTTTTTTTAAAGATTTCTGAAACAGAACAGTTATTCTGAAATAACGTTGGAATCAGCGGAATTACACAAAATGGCTTTGATCGATGCTAAAATCCTTCCTATAGCCAGCAAACATCTGATTGTAAGTGATTTGCAGGCTAAAGGACAAGGCAAATTTCTCTTTATTACTCTATGCTTTTTTCTTTTTTTTCGCGCTGTTGTATTAATCAAGGGGGAAAAAAACTCAGGAAGTTGTTACCCTGATCTGATTCAAGGAGCTGACTCCATAAACATCCATCTGTGCTTAATGCAATCAGCCACAGCTGATCCTTGAGAATGAGTGACATTAAATGAAGTGGAACTATGACGCTTATGAAGGGCCTCATCTTAGAAGGTGTTCTTGTGTAAATTCCTTGTCTTATTTGCTACATTTCAGAGAAAGACACACAACTGAAGTGTGACCAGAGTGATGTCTTGATTAAATCCTTATTTGATCTGAAAAAAAGCTTGCATCTTAATTTAACTGTACCTGCATGTGATTTGACAACTTCAAAAGTTAAATTTGTGCAAATGTAAGCCTAAAGTGAGGTAAAAATGCAAGAAATTAAGAGGTAAATACTCCGCAAACCAGACTAGAGCATGTGAGAGGAGCGTTTGGTCCAGGATCACTAAGCAGGAAGCAGAAAACCCGAAGTGGAACTGAAACGGATCGATTATAGAACGCTTTGAGTGAGGTGAAAATTTAGCTTTAATTATGCATTTTTGTATTTCATTGCTTATTAGAAATGGTTTGCTAAAATGCTATGATAAAAATGGCCTACATCAACTCCAAGTAATTAAGAATTTTACTTTGAATGGAATTAAATGCCTTTGATTTTGGTTCTAGAACAGGGGTGTCCAAACTCGGTCCTGGAGGGCCACTGTCCTGCAGAGTTTAGCTCCAACTTACCACAACGCACCTGCTTGGAAGTTTCCTATATGCCTAAAAACCTTGATTATTAGCTGGTTCAGGTGTGTTTAATTGGGGTTGGAGCTAAGCTCTGCAGGATAGTGTCCCTCCAGGAGCAGGATTGGATACCTCTGTTCTAGAACTAAACATGGTGCAGGACAAATCATATATAATCAACATGAGTTGCAGCCGTTTAGCTACAATATATTTTTCTGCATGTGTGTTGATCATCTTTTATTGAAGGATGTTCGCGAAAATGTGAAGGCAAATAAATCAGTCACTGAAGCAACTGAGATGAAAAGACTCAAAGAAATCATGGTTGAGACTGCACTTCCCCACAGTGTTTTTTTTTTTTTTTCAAACACATCTTTATTTAAATCAGTACAGTAAAAGCCTCTGGGAACTGAGGGAGGCCATGATGATTCTGCCCGACAACTTCGTTTCTTCTGTATCTTCTGCCACTGTTGGCAAAAACGGCTTGTCTCTGTACACCTCAGGACCTTACCTCAAAATTGTAAAGATTACTTTTCTCTACACTGCTGTTTGTCCATGACAGACGATAATGAAGCTTAACTACCTGTTAGGGCTACATTTAATTACACGTACAAAATAAGATGTGGTGAATCAACTACCAGCTTTGCATAACAATATAGCTTGATCATCAGTAGAACTTAACTTCGGAAGTAAAAAAATATTACATATCAACCTTAATTAAATGTTGATCGAAAAAAAACATTGAGTTCTTTCCCAAAGATATTCGCAAGATACATGCTCAAACATTTTTACTAAGGGAAAGGACATTTTGAATTAACTTTTAAATCTGTTTTTTTTATAGAACTAGACACAAAAACTGCAGAAATTAAAGAATTAATGAAATGAAATAGAATAACCACCTCTTGTTTTGTCTGCCTTCAGATTCCTTCTCATTCCACCAGCATGCCTTGCCAGATATTCTTCCATTTCTCTGCTCCAGTTCTCCTTGACATCTTGCCGCACAACTGCTCATGGTTTACATGTCTTGATCATGGAACAGAACAGATCTTGCTCAAGAGTTTTTGGTGATCTAGTTGCATCCCCCTGGTTACTTGAATAAATTTGCGCTTCTCTATTGTGATCTCGTGAAGGAGTTCAACACCATCCCCTTCGCGTCATTGCCCACAGCAATCTCTGACTTGCTGATAACCCAACAGCACTTGGACTTTACTTGCTCACTGTGACATGCACTAAACACCTGAGCATAAGAATCACAATAGACACTTCAGTAATGCGGAGGCAAGTAAGGTCTTTTAGGGGGATAAAAGGGGCCTCTGACTCTGGGAGGTCCGCCAAAGGGTGGGCCGGGTCGCTTGCCTCTTTGAAAGGGCGGCTCATGGTGGACTGGTGGTGGCCGACGAAGGGGCCTAGGAGGTGGATAGTGCCCAGGGTGAGGTGGACGAATATGGTGTGGTGGTAGAGGCCTGTGCTCCAGGTGAGGAGGAACCCTGCGCTCAGGATAGTGAGGTGGTACTTCTTCAGGATAATACTCTGGTGCGTGAGGTGAAATCGAGTGCATGTCGTAATGAGGGGGAGAGGGGCTATGTGGTTGATGTTCATAGTAAGGGTCAAAGTATGGATCTTCAGGCAAAGGTTGAGAAGGACTTGGGGCTTCATGGTAACCCCTTACTGGAGGAGGGTCCCCAATGCGGTGATGGGGTATACTTGGAGGATTCTGCATAGGTACTCTTGGTGGTTGTTGATGTTGATGGTTGTAGTCAACTGGACCATTCGGTGGGATTTTAGGAGCATGGTGTGGTGCATGAGCAGAGTGAGAAGCCCCATCCCCATGTGGATGGAAAGGCTCGTTGTTTGGAACCTCATGAGACAAGCGTTCATAATCGAAGTTTGCTGGGGCACATAAGCTATCAGCACCACCTTGTTGTGCTTCACTGAAATGTTCCTGCAAATTCCTGGTAGCACAAGGACCACTTGCCCTCAAAGATGATGCTGGAGGCATGAAGTCTTGAGGTGGAGGAGGAAGATTTGGGATAGGTGGGAGAGGTGTGGTAAAGAAATTAGGTGCAGCGAGATCCTGTCTTGGTTCTTTGGCAAGGTATGTTTCTGCATTGTATGTGTCAGAGCTGGCCAACACTTGTTCCTCTTGATTATCTCGATATGCGTAGCTACCTTCCACCAGTTTAGGATTTGGTCCCACATCATGGATTACAGGGTTCTGTCTCAGCTCTTGACGCATCACACCGGATCTCTCGGTGGCTTCTACACTGTCTCTCAAAGGTTGCTGGTTGCTGGACATAGAAGAACGCATAGTTTCAATGCGTTGATGCCGCTGAGCTTCTGCCTCAGCAAGAGAGAGCACAGAGGTTCGAAAGTCTTTATTTGGTTCAGTCTTCTGGTGAATTTCCGTGTGAGCTTGTGGATCAGTGTGTGCATTTTGTACCTGCCAAGATGGAAGCTGATGAGTTGATTTAGCATCTAAAGCTGTGGACGCTGTTTGCCCCTGCTGATAAGGGAATGGCTCTGTTTGGGGAACATCCATAATTTCGTCTTGTGTTGGTGTAGCACCAGCTTCATCCCTTACAGGGGTTCCACCAAGGTTCTCTGCACTTGCTGAAGGGCTATCAACAGTTGCCTTAGGCCATGGCAGAACAGATGGAAAGCCCAAATTAAAGCCTTTCAGTCCTGTGTTTCCTTGGAGTAAGTTATCGATCTTGCAGTCCAGGGTAGAGTTGAGAGAAGAGCAAGGATCTTCTTTTTCATTCGCAATATTGGATTGCAAAGGAGTAGGAGCCACACATCCATGAGAGGTAGTATCCCTGGCCAATGGGACACTAGATGGAGTAGGTAAGACTTTAGGAGTTGTATGAGTCTCAGCAGTTAGAGGAGTGGTCAGAGATTGCTTGTCAGAAATTGAAGTTGTGGTGGTCTTTGCAGCCGGGTTGTTTAGCAAAGAGGACAGACCTGGTAGGAAAAATTAAAGAAAGAGAAAAATAGGGGTAGGGACGCAAGGGTCAGCAGATTAATTTAAAAACAAACCACATTTTCTAAAGAACCTATACCAAGTCTTTTCTAATATCATCTGCTGTTTCTGCCACAACTAGGTAAAAGGTCTATAAAGTTTTAAATCAACATGATGCAACATTCTCAACTCATTTAACTTCTGTAATGTGACATTTCTAAGTAAACAGTATTTTAAATAAGAAAAAGTAGGGTGGGATTGCATCCATTAGGAATTGTAGGCAAAAGTACCAGAGTAAAGACAACTGAATGGGAGCGCATTCGACTGTGGAGGACTACTTTGCTCCTGACACACTGCCTTTATGGCACCAACTTTTGGCACATGGAGGCTGAAGATCAAGTTTACCCTTGAAAGGATCTCGATGTATCCCAATGCCATTGCCTATACATGATATCCCAATGCTTTTTTTTTTTTTTTTCCCCCAGACCCATTGTTATTTGCCATAACCTTCATTATAAACTCAGCAAAAGAATAAATGTCCCTTTTACAGAATATTGTATCTTGACTGGAAAGGGTTTTAAAAAAAATTCAAGCTTGTTCAATGAACCACAAACAATTACTGCACATGCACCTGTGGAACAGGCCTTAAGACACTAATAGTTTATTGGCGGTAGACAATTAAGGTCACAGTTCCAATAACTACTAAAGTTAAACTAAAGAGACCTTTCTACGGACTCTGAAAAACACCAGGAGAAAGATGCTCAGGGTCCCTTCTCACCTGTGTTAAAGGGTTAGTTCACCCAAAAATTAAAATTATCCCATAATTTACTCACCGTCAAGCCATCCTAGATGTGTTATGACTTTCTTCTTTCAAACACAATCAGAGTTATATTAAAAAAAAAAATTTATGTCAGCAACGATAGCCTCGTGGGCAGTGCTCCGGCATATAGCGCCGTTGCGCTTCAGGAGACCTGAGTTCGAGTCCCGGCTCGCAGACCTTTCACGATCCCACCCCCCTCTCTCTCTCCCACCTTGCTTCTTGTCCTATCATAATAAAGGCAAAAATCACCAAAAATTCATGAATCTATATAAACATAAAAAATTCTCTCTAAGCTTTATAATGGGAGTGAATAGTAACCAATATTTTGAAGCCCAAAAAGCACATCCATCCATCATAAAAGTAATCCATACGGCTCCAGGGGGTTAATAAAGGCCTTCTGAAGTGAAGCCATGCGTTTTTCTAAGAAAAATATCCATATTTGCAACTTTATAGACTATAATCACTGGCTTCCGTATGTGAGTCGATTCCGGCGGAAGAGTGAACTTTGACCTGACGCATGACTTATTGACGAACGTGGAAGCTCAGAGGATATAGCAAAACAAAACACTGGTCTCGAATTAGAAGTCTAAAATGAGAATTTTTAAAGAGAACTGTCGGAGGAGCTTGAGTTTGTTGTCCAGCCCTATTACTTTGAACCGCGAGAGGCGTCTACTCTTACCTAAGCTTACGCTACTCCTACATCCTATGTCATACGCTGGAACTCGACTCTCTTGTGATCGTGCGGACAGACGTTACCGGAAGTTAGTGATTATAGTCTATAAAGTTATAAATATGGATATTTTTCTCACAAAAATGCATTGCTTCAGAAGGCATTTATTAACCCCCTGGAGTTGTATGGATTACTTTTATGATGGATGGATGTGCTTTTTTGGGCTTCAAAATATCAGTTACTATTCACTCCCATTATAAAGCTCGGAAGAGCCAGAATATTTTTAATTAACTTTAATTAACTTTTAATTAACTTTTTTAATTTAACTCCTGATTGTGTTTGACTAAAAAAAGAAAGTCATATACACCTAGGATGGCTTGAGGGTGAGAAAATTATGGGATAATTTTCATTTTTGGGTGAACTAACCCTTTAACATGCCATAGCCCTGCTGCAGGGAGGTATGAGAACTGTAGATGTGGCCAGAGCAATAAACTGCAATGTTTTGCAAACTGACCTTGGTAACCCCTGTATACAAAGCAGCTAAGCTTATTAGAGTGGCAAATATCTCCAAAAGATGACAAGTTTGCAAGTGAAACACCACAAAATAAACAATTTCATAATTAAACAAATGTCATAAAAGTAAATCAGAAGTAATCACTTGGCATAAATCTGTGGTATTCGTTGATTGCAAACTGTGCTGAAACCATGAGCCTATAGAAAGTGCAGCAGCACCCTGTATTTACTTTGAAACATGCAGGGCGCACATTTAAATAAATCATGGCCTTTTGGAGTTTACAAATCAATCACAATAAGTCACAACATGATTCCTGATTTCTGTCCCAATATTGAAGTCCTTTCTTACCTTTACTAGACTTTTCTTATACCATTTGACTTAAGACTTTCTATGGCCATAAATTTGATAAAACTGAATTTAAAGACTTTTTGAGACTTTTAAGGACCCATGGGGACCAAGTATATTTACACATTAAGAAATTTGCTTGAAAAAAAAAAAAGCAGTTGAAAGTGAGAGGACATTTCTTTTTTGCTGAGTTTAGTAATGTTAACCTGCATTAAATAACCACGTTATCTATGAGCAGCATTAACGGAATTACATATTACCTAAAACAACAACTAAAAATGTAATTTAGCTGCTTATCTGTTATTTAAATGTTATTTAGCTTTTTGGCTTTTGATTAACATGATTACTGGCCTAGGTTACATGATCTGAGAAGGAAGTTGTTTCGAAGGTGGAGTAAATTAAGATTATAAAAGATTATAAAGTAAAACATGTTTTCTTCTGAATCACATACACTGATGAAATCAGAAAACATGTATTAAAAGAAAAATAAGGTTAATTTTGAAAACTTAAATTTAACCATACAACTACTTTTATGTTCAAGAATTTCTTATCCCAACTCTTTGGTTTTCTTGCTTTTCCAGTTCTCACCCTGAAAACCCCCATGGGTTTGTGTTTTGGATAAAGCGCTGAGCAGAGTGCTGGGGTTGATGTCCACCCTAGAAAGAATGCTGGCCAGCGGATTGGCTGGAGGAGCAGTAGTAGTGGGAGTCTTCTGAGATGAGCTTGGAGTTGAAGGTACACTTGGGGAAGACCGAGATGCAGGACTAACTCCTACAGCTGCAAAGGAAAAAGCAATGTTTGAATGCATGATGTTACATAAAAATGTAAATTAGTTATTTCACATCTCATTCTATCATGCAAATTATTTTACATTTGGGCTTCTTTGCCGCTTTTTACTGACAGATAGCAGAGAGGAGACAGGAAATTAGGGGAATATGAGTGAGACAACACAGGCCACATTAAAACCTGCATCTCTCAAATGAGCACCACAGCTTACCACTGGGCCATGGATCTGACCAGTATGCACTTTTGATAGGCTATTTCAACCTGTGTATAACATGCTGTACAAATCAAACTACAACATCTCACCTGAGTTCTTCATAACGTTTGTGATTGTGCTCAGGATGGAGCTGATCTTGCCTAGATCAACACCAGCAAGGTTGACTGGCAAAGACTGTGTGGTTGGTGTGGTTGAGGTGGTTGTTGTTGTTGTTATTACTGTTGAGGGAACTGCCACTGCTAGGGTCACGAGCTGCTTTGTTTGTGTGTCTTCATTTGTTTGTAAAGATTCTGTGACATTTGGCGTGACAGAGGACTGTTTGGACACAACAGCAGGGGCCACATGTTCCTCTACTGTAAGGAGGAAACAAAATGAAGAAAATAATATTAAAAAAAACTGCACCCTAACAGCTTAACCATCAGTTTTTATTGAATGCGTTACATGTGAGAAACATGCTGAATGTCAAATAAAACACAGTAAAGGTCTTATAGTACCTATGATGGCAGGAGTTTCTGTTTCCTCTACATCCGAGAGCTCCATGTCCTCTATGTCACGATTGTCTTTGTCTCCCACAGGGACACTTGGTGGTGGGGAACCCCCATCAGATGAGAGGGGGCTGGGAGCATCAGCCAAAGCAATAAGGTCCTCCTCCATCGCCTGCCCATCCAGCTCTGGGTCTGGGGTACCAATCTTTTCCAGAGCATGGAAAGGTGACTCTGAGCCCGTGGGTGAAGGGGCATCTTCAATGGGGGAGGGGACGGGGGAGTCATCTGGATCAGGCAACATAGCCTTCAGTGCATCGAGTTTGCGCTTAAGGTGCGACACCCGGTTCGCAAATGTCTCGTAGGCCTGGAAATGCATGATTTAAAGAGATGTTCCACTATTAGTTTCACAATATTTGCACAACAAATGCTTTGTATTCAGGGTTGAGCAATACGAACTATGAACATACATTACTGTACTAATATTGTGACTTTGTATTGTGATATTGTAACATGATTTTCGCCACGAAATTCCCTAAAGACTGTCCACTCACAACTCACAAAAAGCGTAAAACATTAAAACAAACCTATTTTAATGGTCTGCCCAATAAAATATAATATAAAATAAATGTTAAAAAAGATATTTTCACAATAAAAAAAACAAAGCAGAGGTATATATATTTTTATTATTAATGTGTAATTGAAAAACTCCCTCAATTGTAATTGTGTGTGTGTATATGTAATTGTATATATATATACATATATACACACACACACACACACACACACATACATATACACTGCCCACCAAAAGTATGGAAACGCCCTAGAAAAGTGGGGTTTTGGACAATATTGGCATGAATCCTTTTTAATTTGTGATCATTTTGCACTGATAAGGGACAACACAAACTACGGAAACATATTTTATTACATAAACAGTTTATACATAGAAAAAACTTAAATTTTCGATTCATCAGAATATCCACCATTAGCAGCTATTACAGCTCTGCATAATCTGAGCATCCGAGCTGTCAGTTTATTCAAACATTGACTTTATATATTACTCCAAGCCTCCTGAAGGATTGCCCAAAGATGATTCACACTGGTTGGACACTTCTTACAGACATCACGGTCCAGTTCCTTCCATAGTAGCTCAATTGGGTTGAGGTCGGGTGACTGGGGAGGCCATTCCATGACAGACATGATGCCAGCTGACTGTTTCCTCTCCAAATAGGATTTGCACAGCTTGGAAGTATGCTTGGGGTCACTGTCTTGTTGGAAGGTGAAGCCGTGACCAATAAGGCGCTGACCAGAAGGAACAGCATGTCGTTGCAAAATGCTGTGGTATCCATTCTGGTTCAATATTCCTTGGACATGATACAGGTCACTAACTTTTCCTGCTCCAAAACAGCCCCAGACCATCACACTGCCACCTCCATGCTTCACAGTGGGTGTGATACAGGCATCTACCATCTTTTCACCAACTCTGCATCTCACGTAAAATCGTCTCTTTGAGCCAAAAACTTCAAATTTGGATTCATCCGTCCAGAGCACCTTCATCCAATCATCTGCTGTCCAGTTTCTGTGCTTCTTTGCCCACTGCAGTCTCTTTTTCTTGTTGTTTGATCTTAGCAGTGGTTTCTTAGCTGATATTCGGCCATGTAGACCTGCTTGTTGGAGTCTCCGACGGACAGTAGTACATGACACTGGTACATCACGTGCACTGTTGAGATCAGCTGTCAGCTCTGGACAAGTTAGGCATCTGTTGCGAAGGCTGGACACTCTTATATATTTGTCCTCACTAGAAGAGGTACTTCTTGGTCTTCCACTCCTCTTTCTGTCTTTATTGGACCCAGATTTTGCCTTTCGTTCCAAGCAATAGTGGACACCTTTCAGTGAAATTTTCAACTTTTTGGCTATATCTCGCATTGAATAGCCTTCATTCCTTAGAACTATTAAGGACTGACGTGTTTCCAGAGAAAGCTGCTTGCACCTGGCCATGTTGTCAAGAAACACATGGAAACTCTCTATAAAATGGGCCAAACAAGTCATTTGATTGGCAAGAGTTATTTGGAAACTATCTGACCTAAATTGGTTTCTAATTGGTTCATTGTATTCTAAACTTAATTGGCAATCAATTGTTGAAGCTATTAAGGTGTGCTGACCCAAAAATCTTTTACAAACCTGGGCCAAGTTTAAACCAGTAACCAGGCATCACAGCTGGCAAAGGGGCATGTCTGACTTTGACATGTATATATTGCCATTATTATGTAATCAAAATGAAAATTATTATTGCTGGTCTTCAATGGTAATGTCAAGTTACTTTAATGTATTTGCACCAAAAAATGATAAGGATTTATGCTGATATCATCCAAATCCACACTTTGCCAGGGTTGTTTCCAAACTTTTGGAGGGCAATGTATGTGTATATTGTGTATATTATATATATATATATATATATATACACACACACACACATATATATATATATATATACACACACATATATATATATACACACACACATATATATATATATACACACACACATATATATATATATATATACACACACACACATAAATAAATAAATAAAAAATTTGTATGTATTTATTACTTTATTTCACACGTATTTCTCAATCACCGAGGCCTAATTATATTAGAGTTGTCAAAAGTACCGACTTCGGTACCTATCGGTACTGAAATTTTAAAAATGTGACGCTTTGAACGGATTCGTAAACACCTCTAATTGGCCTTTTTGTTTACGCGCTCATCGAATATGTCTGTGATTGGCTACAATGATCAATGCACAGGAGCGTTTGAAAGCACACATAAGTGTTTGTATTTGAAAGCGTTTTAAAAGCGGGAGCGTTTGAAAGCAGGCGTCTATCAGCGGACTGGTCATAGCCAGACATCCTGAAAACAGACACGATAGATGTGTGCATCTGTGTAAGCGCTTGGTGAAGGGCTTCATTGATGACTTTTTACAACGGTTTTACAGCGTTGATCATTGAAGGCAATCACAGACATATCCGATGAGCCGTGAACACAATGGCCAATCAGAGGTGTTTACGAATCCGCTCAACAGCGCTCAAAGAGTCACATTTTTAAAATTTCAGTACCGACTAGGTACCGAAGTCGGTACTTTTGACAACTCTAAATTATATTATTATATATTACCATCAAAAACATGTCTAACCTTGCAAAACCAATTATCACAAATGAAATTATCCCAGAAATGTGCAAATTTCAAAAATTATTTGTCATTTTTTATGCAATGGTCAAATGTGGCTGTCACAGACAGGCTAAATAAAACAACTTTGCTACACAATGGTCTGAATGTCTTTGTTTTTGTACAAATTCAATTGTGGCACAATGCAGCTGAAACCACTAAAAGCATTAAATGAGCATTTGGTCATTACTTCTGAAAGGGCTATTTGCTGCTTTCAAATATAAAGATAGTTTTTTATATGTGCACTGAAATAATGAGTCTGCTGGAAGGCCTGAGGCTGCTGTGAGTGAGGAGATTAAGAGCTCTTGTTGAAGCAAACGGAAATAATTAGATTTCATAAAGTGCTTTTTGGAAATATAAATAAAACAACATTTTACTTATTTCCTACGCAGCCATTTCATTTTAAAATGACCTGATGGCTCTCTACATTTATTCCAGTCTACCAGTGTGGAGAATTCATAAATTTAGTAATATTCAACGGCAAACACAGCAAACTGCAGTGCAAATTATTTTGTACAAGAGTGTAGCTAATGTATGTTTACTAAAAATATAATTTCAAATTGCACCAAAAAATATCATTAAACTAATCTTTTAATACTCACTTTAGCCACAATCTTGACCTCTTTATATTGCATCTCGTAGAAAATGTCAGCACTCTCCAGAGCTTCCATCAAAGGAGGGCCTTTTTTGACCTCTCCATCCAGAAAGGAAACAAACTCCTGTAGCTTTGTGCTCCCGTCTTCAAAGTCTTTAGAAAACCTTTTACCTCCTGCCTTGTCTAAAGTGTGAGATGCAGACAGAACGAAAACATGAACAAGTGAAAAAATATTGATATACTAACTTATGCAGCTCCATTTATTACAAATTCAGAATATTAAAAAGATACCGACCTTTCAGTTTCTTCAGAGCCTCTGTGCTGCACACATCCACTCTCATTGCAGCTAACTGTTTCTCTTTGAGCTCAATCTCATCCATTGACTTCCTGTACTTGGACAAATGCTCAATAAACCCTGAGGGCTGACAGGTAAAAATAAAAACAAGAAGGTTAGAAGTTATATAACTGAAAATTATAATCATTTTCAAATTTGCCCAACCCAAAGGGCCAAAAAGCCATTTAAGTCTACTGTGAATATTGACTATTTACCACAAACTCAGCGACAATCTTGGATTTCAGGGCTGATCTGGAGTTGACTGGAGCTGAAAGAAAAATTGAGGCATATCAGAAAATAATTTAGAAAAAAAACATTACAAAAATTTGTATGTATAGATTTTTAACTTTTAATACACTAAACCACTGTACAATATATTAATACGCTCTTTAAAGACTATCAATGTTAAACTCAAAAACATACTGACAAGCATGTAAAATATTCTCAAGAGCAACATTGTTAACACGTCCTTAAAGGGGTCTTATGATGCCATTTTCATTATTTTGATTACTGCATGTAACAGAATAGGTTAACATGCTTCAATGTTCAAAAAACACATTTTTCACATACTGTACATTATTGTATCTCCTCTATTCCCAGTCTGTCTGAAAGGTGTTGATTTCTACAAAGCCCCTCCTTCCGAAAAGCTCAGTGTGCTTTGATTGGCCAGCTGACCCTGTGGATTGTGATGGGCCAAACACCTCAATCGTGTGTCGGAAATGTAACACCCCTTACCATAATCGGCTTCCAAGGCTTCTAAAGCATTTGTAAACAGAGTAAATAATAATGTTATAGGTTTTAGCGAATCAGTTCGAGCCCAACTCGGATTCTGAAAATGAGGATGATCAAGCCGATCAATCGGAACCAACTTTGCAAGCACGACTCGAGCAGAACGTTTCACAGTGGTAAGTAGTCTTTGTAAAAGCTGCCCTCTGTAAAATGCGCTGTACACAAGCAGACTTACACAAGCGGTTTTGCTTTCACATCCAAACACACAGCGTCTTGGCACCATGGCGACAACGCTTAAATTCACTGAAACCTCGTCTTCTTTCTTTGTGTATACCTTTGGGCGGCCATCATGATAATATTTCACATTGTGGCACTTTTTCCACCTGGTATTAGGATGCGTTTTGGTCGATCGGATCACAAGTTGACGAGGGAGACACATACCCGTTTACACTGGTATTTTAATCTGTCTCTTTTATCCACTTTCAACCACTTCTGTCCTGATTTCTTCGAGGTGAGTGTCTATGGGCGGGTAACAAAATAAAAAAATAAGACAAAATAAGCTTGCGCAATTTACATATGAACGTGACCAGAGACGACGGAAAAACAAACGAAGAGCATCAGCTTTTGTTTGTGCTCTGATATCCGCAAGACCACGGCGAACGGTGAGTGCATATTAGAAATCAGGGATTGTGACAGAACATTGTGCTTGGTATGTTTTTCGTCTTCAAACCAAAATTGGGTCTTCAGCTGACAAAGTCCCGTCTGGCTAGCATGCTTCCTATAATGTTTATGCATTAGGTCAGTAGGTGGAGAGTAGGTGGTCTTTAGTGGCTGATTGAACACATTCAACCAACATGAGTGTTTACACTACGAAAGCAATCCGGTCGAATGTGTTTTCGACTACATCTGGAAGTGGTCGAAAGTGGACAAGCTCAAAACATTTTAGACCTCGTTTCCACCTGTATTTAGAGTCGTCCACTTGTGATCCGATCGACCAAAATGCATCTTAATACCAGGTGAAAACAAGGCCTGTGACATGGACGTTTGAGGAAGCAATATCTGGACTTTAATCCAGACCTGCCTAAAACACCTTGATTTGTGTTCTCTGTTAGAATAAATCGCTTTGTGGGAACTTTGTAACATTGCAGATCATATACATCCACAAACAGATACATTACACACTAAAGGAAAAGGAAAACATTAAAAAGCATCATATGACCCCTTTCATTCTTAAATATGCAATTCAGACCTTTGACTGGTTCTTCTTTCCGAACCATACTGTTCCTCAGCTGACTGATGAACTCCTCTGAATAGACATTTCTCTCTTCCCAAATGGTCAGTATCCTCGCCACTGACTTGTTCACCTTAGAATCCTTTGTGGCACTGAAAGGTAATCAGACATTTACAAAGGTTCATAAGGTAAATTCATTTCACACAATGCAACATGATAGATTTTAGAAAATAACATGCATGCAACGAGTCACATTTAATACAGCAACCACATCTACAGTATTAGTTAGAAGCACTCGTTACTACTAAATTGGATGCAGAATCAGACAAAAACGTTGTCAGTGCCTGATATCATTGTAGAAACACTTCTTTTTACATTTCACATTTACAGTCAATCATGAATTATTCTATATATATATATGATTCATAAAAATATATGTAATTATAATTCAGATGTATACATTTGATTGATATTGATATTTGATTATCTGTTATTATTCAATTATTCAACTAAATTGTCAAAATTTCATAAGAAATTATTAAAAGTTCAAAAATAAAACAATGTTTTGATACATTGTGGCGATGGTTGGTTTGGTTCATGACTCTTTATTGGGGAATTGTGTGGAATTTCGAAAATTAATCAGGGAAAAATACTTCCAGAATTAGGAATGCTGAGAAATGCGTCAATTCATCACGGTTTTTATGTTCCCCAATGATGGCGGCTCCCGGGCATGCTGAAAATCAGTCGTTATTACAAAAATATCTGACCCAATTTAAAGTGTGGAAATTTTTTAAACAGAGACCAAACATGCATTGCACACATAAATGTGCAATGCTGTTTGCACATTCGCTGGAATTATGGTTTCGGGAAACACAGAATTGATGAACTATGTTGGCAACGATGGAACTTGCGACCTTATTTGGCTAACGATGCTTTTGGGAAACGCACCCCTGGTTAGTTTCATGTTCTCGCAGTCTCACCTGATGAGGTTCATAGCTTCTGGCAGCACATCAGTGAAGGTGGTGCGGTAGACTATGGCATTTTTCCTTTTACAGTTCTGAATGACATCATTCGCCAGATAGAAGAGATTGAGCCTGTGTGATGCATCCGCTGGGAAAAGTAAGGAAAACAAGAAAAAGTTTAACTTCATTATAAAACAATTAGTTTAATGGTCCACTTACAACGGCAAGACCTTTGTCTAATATTAGTGAAGATGGCCAAATCATAATGAAGTGTTAAAATTCACGCTAACTAATATTGAATAATTTATTTGAAAAAAAGTCACAAAGTTCAGCACAAGCAACTATTATCAAAATATGTCTACTTTCATCAGACTAACAAGACATGGTTGTTTCTTCAACTACTTTTATGGCCCAGGGCTAGTATTTTATTAACTCTAAAAAAAAAAAAAAATTAAAAAAAAAAAGTTTTTAAAAAGTGTATATCCAGTCAAACCCAAAATTATTCAGACACTAGATATATATTTTTTAAATATTTTTTTACTAGTGGGTGCAGGACACTATAGTTCATTAATGTGGATATGTATGTTCATTTGTAATGAGGATAGCAAAATAATGTAAACTGTGACATATTATACCCAAAAATTCTTCATACAGTGGACTACCAGTAAAACTGATAAAAATTTGGGACCCAAAATTATTCAGACACTTTGACCTGACCATGTTTTGCTTAAGTGTTATCTGACATAATTAAGATTCATTTTTTCTGACACAGTTTAACTCTGAGATCTTGTCATATTTTATTACCATTTTTTTAAACTATAGTGAATAAACTGTAATAATGAATGAAATGTTCAAGATGTCTGAATAAACTTTGGTTTGACTGTATCTTTTTTTTTTTTTTTTGGTCATATAAAAGTCACAGTAAAACTGTCTTGGAAAGTTTTTACAATGTCTACATATATTTTTAAATCCTTTTATGTACAGATTTTGTTGTACCCTTGTCTCAGAAACATTACTAAAAACTATGATATTCTTTCATGTGTGAAATTGATTAACAATTTTTACAAGTTAAAGCTGTAATTTTATTCCAGATGTTTAAAAGGTGACTTCCATCACCATCATTTCCACCACAGAAGGTAATAAAAAAGCAATATGTATTAGAAACTCCATCTGTTGGTTAAAAAAAAAGGACAGAAAAAAGACAAAAATACCAGAGTCCACAGAGCCAAAAAGTGCCCAAAGATGAAGAAATACATATATACTTATGAAGTACACATCTCACTGCCATGATCATCATCATTATAGTTTTGTAAATCACAACAACCACAATTTGTGCAATGATCTGAGGTTCAAGTTGTGTATTCGGGTAAATGACAAATAAAGCTTCAAAACATTTTGCCTAAATTAAATTTGTTCATCATATAAAGCGATCGAGTCTCTTCAGAAAATTTGGACTAAACCACTCAATTCATATGGATTAGTTTTACGATCTCTATGAGCTTTTTGAAGCGTCAAAAGTGGTAGTCACGTAAGCTGTCTACAGAGGGACAAAAAGCTCTCAGATTTCATCAAAAAGATCTTCATTTGTGTTCCGAAGATGAACGAAAGTCTTACGGGTTTGGAACAACATGAGGGTGAGTAATTAATGACAGAATTTTCATTTTTGCGTGAACAAACCCTTTAAATAAAGAAATTTTTAAAAATGTGAATAAAAAAAGAAGTAAACACTATAACCAACAAAGCACTCAGTAATCTGGTAAGTTTGTGCACACTGGGAATGTTTTTTCCTCCCCAAATAAAGACAACGTAACAATAATTTTACATACAGCACAGTGAAAATGACATGAATATGAAATAATGGGCAACTGGATATAGTGCAACTAGTAAATCGCGATTTAGCCTAGTGCGATTATGACATCGCAAAGGCTGCGATTTCTTTTGATTTTTAATTATATATGTACACAGCATGTTAGTGAAGAGTGGCTTTGTGATCAGTAGTAAATGACGCTCCATCTGAAAGCACTGCCTTTGAAAAAGCAACACAAGTCAAACATACAAATTTTCCAAACATAAGATTTATGAACCTCGTCCAACAACAGACAACATTTAATAACGTGTTTTTACTCCAAACTCACTTCATAAAATCAGTCAAGTGTTTGAAACAGCACTTTGATTAGCTTAGTTTGATTAGCATTGCATTATAAATATACTTTATTATTATAGAATAGTGTTGCCAAACACCTCTAATTGGCCATTTGTGTTCACGCGCTCAACAGATGTGTCTGTGATTGGCTACAATGATCAACGCTCCCTTGTATATCTGTGTAAGCGGTCGGTGAAGAGCGTCAAAGATGTCTATTTACAACATGCTTTTGAAGCACTGATCATTGTAGCCACTCACAGACATATCTGATGAGCGCGTGAACACAATGGCCAATCAGAGGTTATCGGCTTTAAAATGCAAAGAATTATCGGTTATTGGTATCGGCCAAAATTTTCATATTGGTGCATCCCTAACATTTATCATGCACTTTGATCTTCGAAACTTTGCAGAACTTTTACATTTACAAAGAGCAATATTACACACTACTTAAAAGTTAAAGGCACTTTAACTTCAGGTTAACTTCATGTTTATACTGCTGAGATCCTTTAGAAGGACATGAAGAGCAAAATGTGCTACACAGAAAAAAGGAAGAGCACAAGGTGAAAACTTCCTCACAATATGATCCCTTAAGAAGAAGCTTTTACAAAAATACACAACATAACACACATAACATTGTATAACAAACTCAAAACATGCTTTGTGGTAGTGAAATACATGTGTTCCTCAGACTAAGGATATGTCTAAGGACATCTCACTTATCTTGTGGTCACTTGTTACTGAAGCCCTGCAGAATGCTGACAACACTAAAGAACGCTTAACGACAACACTTAACTCAGGTCAAGCAGCATGTGAACCCATTATCTCTTCCTCTTTTCTACCTTTACAGCACAAAATAAACATGAATGAACATCAAAAAGTATGTTGAAAGATACAGTACAACTTACTGAAATGAATCCATCTCTAATGTAATCACTTAATCAGAGTTTCAACTGCAGCAAGACGTCAATAAAACAGCTTGCAAACAATATGCCACAAAATGTTGCATTTACCTAAAGAAAGACATTCAATGACCATAAACTCGATAGTTATAAAAAAAGAACTTTAGAGGGGAACATTTTTCAAAAAATATGCACAATATTACATATCCATATTTTTACTCTTATTAAAAAGTTATTACAACTCCCAGCTTTAATAAAAACAGTGTCACTCATTATATTAGTTGGATGTTTGATTACTTCTGAGGAAAGAAAACCTGAAGGAGATTGATCTATTCATTTGGCTCAAAATTCATTAAAAATACATTTTCAAAAGCTGAAATGATTTCTTTGTTTTATTTATTACTTAAAATAGGTATAACTCAATATTTTAACAAACTGCAAAAGTGGAATAATGGATCAAAGCCTATTGATTAATCAGTGAAACAAACAACAATTAGTCGATTAATTGTTCCAATAATCGTTAGATTAATCGATTATCAAAATAATCGTTTGTTGCGGCCCTCGTACTGAAATTTTAAAAATGTGATGCTTTGAGCGCTGTTGAGCAGATTTGTAAACACCTCTGATTGGCCATTGTGTTCACAGGCTCAATGGATATGTCTGCGATTGGCTTCAATGATCAACAAACATGTTGTAAATAGTCATCAACAACGCTCTTCACCGAGCACTTACACAGATACACAAGGGAAAGTTTGAAAGCAGGCGTCTATCGCGGACCATTCCGCTGATAGACGCCTGCTTTCAAACGCTCCCGCTTTCAAAACACTTTCAAATTCAAACACTTCCGTGTTCTTTTAAAGCTCCCGTGCGTTGATCATTGTAGCCAATCACAGACATATCTGTTGAGCGCATGAACACGATGACCAATCAGAGATGTTTACGAATCCGTGCTCAAACAGTGCTCAAAGCTTCACATTTTTAAAATTTCATGGAAGTCGGTACTTTTGACAACACTAGTTGAAAAACTATATGCAAGACAAGCAATGGTATATTCAAATAAACAGTAACTATAATGGAATATGATTCCATTTATGGCGTAATTTTGAAGTTTCCTGAATATAACAGTCTGATGAAAGCATCTCAGCAGCAACTAACAGCACATTTGCATGTGACTTAGCAATCTGGCCAAATGAAACTACATGCTCATGACCTTATTGAAGAATTTTATATAGTGTTAATGCTTTAGACACTTTGTACAACATTTAGTTCACATTTATTCCTCTGAAGCTTGCTCTGTGGTCTGTTTTTTAATGTGTTTTAAAAGTGTTTTCAAGTCCTGTTAAGTAACAACATCACTGATGAAAGTGCTCCATGCAAAGCACAATGACTGTATATAATTGCATTGTAATAATAACAATTTTATTATTGATTATTTGTTTTAGCACTAAAAAAAAAAAAATCCCTTTATAAGCACATTCTCAGAAACAAATTATGTTCAGAAAACAAGACACTTATCTGGATCAATAATTCCAAAAACAAAAACACACAAGCCATCTAAAGAGATTGAAAAATGTAATTTATCTTGAAGCCTCTACAATTACATTCCAGGCATCCAATCACAAATAACACTTTTTATCAGCATCTCCTCCTTGGTTTAGCAGAGGAGGTCACTGACCCTTCCTCCCATCCCTCATAAGCAATCTGACATAATAACAATCTAAACCATAACTAATACTATTTTTTCCAACATATTTTTGTAGTTGTCTTACTATTAAAATGCCATTTATTGTACATATCTTTAACTACATATTGTCCTAAAAACAACCAGTCAGTAAATAGACTGATTAGACTCAGTAAGTGACTCACAATTATGATGGATTTGACAGATTCATGCAAAGTATTTCCCATCTAAATATATAATAATGACAAAATAGTGCAAAACACAAGACTTTATTAATCAAATATAAAGTGGATAATTTTACACATTAACAGCTAGTGGCACCGTTATATTTCTGCAGCCTTTCTGTCAACATATTCAAGAACATCATTACATCAATGTTCGTTCTGTCATCTAAAAAAAGGAGTATACATGCCATATTTTCACGTCATGCCAAATGTCACCGAATTCAACAACCTTTCTTTTCCAGTACACGGTGTATGACCACTGACCACATCATGCAGTAAGTTTTTTTGCTTAAAAGTGAAAGTAAATTCATCATGAAAATATCTATTTCAAATAAATGCTGTTCTTTTGAACTTTCTATTTATCAAAGAATCCTGAAATAAATGTATCACAGCTTCCACAAATAAATTAAGCAGCACAACGGTTTTAAACATTGATAATAATAAGAAATGTTTCTTGAGCACCAAATCAGCATATTAGAATGATTTCTGAAGGGTCATGTGACACTGAAAATCAAAGAAATGCAGCCAACATTTTAAAAAATCTTACCGGCCTCAAACTTTTGAACAATAGTGTATTCTTGCATTTCATTAAAGAAACATAACTCATTCCAGGATACCCACTCATACATAATTTTTAACTTAAGCGAGAAACTAGGGATGCAGTGATATGAAAATTTTGGCCAATACAGATAATTCCTTATATTTTAAAGCCAATAACCGGTATATTGCCCGATAAATCTAAATCCAAATGTTTATATAATTTTTGAGAGCCTGATTACAAAAACAAAAGTCTCACAATTACAAGCCATGTCCCAAGCACTTCAACATGATTTTCAATTATTTTAATTAAATCATATTGTTGATGAAAATGATAAGAGAAAAATAAAAGTACTAGTTATTATTGATAATGCATCAATGTTTTTGAAAAAGAAGCATCTGAAATTAATATTAGCCTACTGTTCCAAATAACAGCATTGCTGTTTGAGCTACATGCTGAAGCTGCAGAGCTGAATGAACATCGTTAAACTGAAGCACTTTGTTGGCAGGTTAATTAACTCAACCAAATGCATACTATATGAGATTAATCATTATATATATATATATACACACACAACATAAACATAATATTACAGCTTATATCTGCACAAAATTATGCGAATGCACAAGTAACTTGAACTACGTGCTAGTCAGAAAGGGTAACCCCTGTTGTGGATGCCTTTCTCTCAATAACAAAATAAACAACAAAACTGAGAAAACAGCAAGCATTTTTTTAATAAAGCATAAGAAAAGCATCTGATCATCATAGCAACGTGGACATGTTTGCATGAGCTCTGCAATTCGGCACAAAGTCACGTCACGTTTATTTATATAGCACTTTATACAATAGATTGCTTAAAATCAAGAAGCTTTACCGTATTAAACATATAAAACAGTGTCAGTTTCTGGTTTCATCAGAACTACAACTTATACAACTATAAAGCAGCTCTCCAGTGTGTTCATGTTTTCACTCGAGGGTCATGGCAGACCTCCACGAACTCAACAGGAGAAATGAACCAGAAAAGATTCCACGTGAAAGAAGGCGGAGCTTCCGCACACACCTACCTATTAGGGCTGGGTATTGATACAATTTTCACAATTTGATTCGATTTCTATTCACATGCTTGCGATTCGATTCGATTCCGCTTCGATTCGATATTAATTATTTTGGATGTAGTATATCAGATACAGTACATGGCAAATTTTCTAGAGGAAAAAAAATGCTGTAAACTAACTTACACATGGGAGTCAGTTGGTACTACATTACTGTAATATTGAAGGTTAAAATTAACTTATTTATATACAAACACTTTATTTATTATAAAAAACATCATTGAGTGTAAATTAAGTTTAGAATTACATAATCATATTTCTACTCCAATTCTGTTTTTTGAAATATAAACATTTAAATCGTGGCTGTCATAACTGATTTATTCAAACATGCATTAAATATTGAAGAACATTAAAAATAATAATGAATATGTAACGGTGCATATATTTATCAGATAAATATATGCACCGTTACAAATTCATTATAATTTTGCTGCTCTCTAGAGTTATTTTTCTGGCTGACTAACGAGTTTATGGTCACTGAATATGGTTTTTCTGAGGTAAATGTGACGTTACGTGACATTGTTTACAAGCTGTTTTATTGACGTCTTTCCGCGGTTGAAACACTGATTGAGCTATTACACGAGACATGATACAGATTTCGGTAAGTTGTACTGTATATTTTAACATACCTTCAGATGTTTAATTATGTTTATTTCGCACTGTAACTGGAATTAAAGCGGAGGAGAGGATCAGTTCACATGCGCTCCGTGCTGCCGCTTCTCCTTAACTGAGGCGCTACAGCGATCTGTCACGTCACATTAAACAGCGCCAAAATGGTATTTATGTTTAGAACCTCATAATAAGATGGACGTCATTTGAAATCTGAGACTTTGCTTTATATCAAAAGTAACAAAGCACAAAGATTATTGCGATTTCTTGGATGGGAGGCGCAGACTAGACTAAACAGACTAGACTAATCGATTCTTGGGATTTATGAATCGATATCGGTTCGTAAAAATGAGAATCGATTAAAATCGAGAAATCGATATTTTTTACCCAGCCCTACCACCTATTACGTAATCGTTATGGACCAATGGTAGTACAAAAGGTGTTTAGCAGCCGAAGCAAACTTTTCCGGAAAGTTCGCTTTGACAAGCTGTTTTGAACTCCCAAAACGGACATCAAACGATGTTCGTTTTGGCCTGATTTTGTTAGAAATGATGTCACATCAGTTCGTTCTTCAATTTCCCTTGAAGTATATCAGGGCCTTAAACCCAAAGAATTCAAAACCTTTTATTACAATAGTTTTCTCATTATAATGTTATATACTATAACAGTCCCACTCATAGTTATTAAAGGGATAGTTCACCCAAAAATTAAAATTCTGTCATCATTTACTCACCCTCAGGTTGTTCCAAACCTGTATAAATTTCTTTGTTCTGTTGAACACAAAGGAATATATTTTGAAGAATGTGGGAAACTGAACAATTCTGGGCACCATTGACTTCCATAGTATTTTTTTTCCCTACTATGGAAGTCAATAGTGCCCCAAAGCGGCCTGGTTACAAACTTCCTTCAAAATATCTTCCTTTGTGTTCAGCAGAACAAAGAAATGTATACAGGTTTGGAACAACTTGAGGGTGAGTGAATGATGACAATTTTCATTTTTGGGTGAACTATCCCTTTAATGTTGTGCAATGCTGTTTGAGCTGCATGCACTGAAGCTAAAGATGATCACCAGCGTGCTTTACTACCGCGTTAATTCTTAACCAAGCGCATCCTATATGAGATAAATCAGATATATATAAACAAAATAAACATATTATTAAAACTTACAACTGCGCAAAACAAAAGGCTGTGAATGCACAAGCCAACCCTCTACAGACACACTGAATCTCAAGTCGCCATTGGCTAGTAATTTTTATAATTTTACTCGTCAGACTTTTTAAATGGAATGCAAGAACAATGCAAATGAAAAAAAAAAAAATCTACATAAATATAATATAAAATATAAATTTCAAACACTATTAAAGTCAAGTAAACAGTCTGTAATAAAATAAGGTCAAGTAATCAAACTACAAGCAATAGCACAAATAAACAATAGAAAAGATGCCAATTAAATAAACAGTGCTTTTCAGGTTTTTCAGGTAGACCTAACAGTAGTTAGATGTAGATTAGGTACAGAAATTGAATGAAGCAATCAAACATAAAATAGCACTGCATTATCTTCACTTTATAGCTTAAATATAGATTAAATCTTTATTAAAGTTACAAAAGTTATTCAGTCAAGAGCGAGTCTGTTTGATTAACATTAAAAAAAAAAAAAAAAAAAAAAAAAAAAAAAGACAGCAGCAAGAATATTAGGCTGCTGTCACTTTAAGATTAATGCACAGATCCGATATACTGTTACACACTCGTTTACTTTCTCAACTGTTTACATTTCACATGTTTACTAGGATACTCGCCAAGGCCGACATTTTGACATAATTTTGTGTGAAATTGTCCGTTCAAGCGCAAGACGTGAAAGAGAGCTCAATTCAGTGTTTGCGTGCTGTCAGACGGGGCCTTGTGGGCGCGTGCTTCGGATGTGGGCACACAAAACTTCTCACACAGCGTGTGAGAGTTATCTTTTGCATCTTCCTGCGCTTGAATGTTTAAATTGGCAAGGCTTAAAAACACGTGCAAATTATAAACTTTAATGATGACGCAGCACTGGTCTGTTCGGGACAGTGACAGTTCTGTCAATGAGCCATGAATGTGCGCTCTTTCTCTCACGTTGAATGCGTGTGTGTGAGAGTCATCGACAAGAGGCACTCTCAGCCAAGCGACAGTGCATAAAGCTCAGCATGCAATGAAATTATATCTGTGCTTAATTTATTTTTTGCCTCAATTACAGGCAACTGAAATCGTACAATTTACTAGCCATTGGCTAATAAAAGATCTCTCGTGAAATTTGGTAGCATATGCGACTGATTTACTCGCAATGTAGAGGGTTGCAAGCGAACTTATAATCATGAAGGAGTAACTCCATTGTGAATGCACTTATCCCATAACAACACACAAAAACATGGTTGTACAAAGAATTCACAACATTCTTTTACAGTAGTGTTTTCATTATAATTTTTATGTAGCCTATATGACAGACTTGCACTGCACATGTTACAAGGGTTAGTTCACCCAAAAATGAAAATTCTGTCATTATTTACTCACCCTCATGTCGTTCCAAACCCGCAAGACTTTCGTTTATCTTCAGAACACAAATGAATATCTTTTTGATGAAATCTAGGCTATCTGAGAGATGTCTGTCCCTCCATAGGCTGCCTTTGCAGCTTGATCTTTGACGCTTCAAAGAGTTCTGAAGAGACTTGATTGCTTTTTATGATGAACAGATTTAATTTAGGCTTTTACTCGCATATAAACCTTGATCAGCGAATATAAACAGATGCTCAACCGAACCTGAATGACACACGAGAACAAACCTCTTCCAGAAGCTCAAATGTCCTGCGTAACACATGAGAATGAATCTCACGAGAATGAACCTCATTCAGGTTCGGTCGTTTATGTTCGCTGACCAAAGTTTATGTGCAAGTAAAAGCCTAAAAGTTCATCATATAAAGTGATTGTGACCCTTCAAAAAATTTGGTCTAAACCGCTCAATTCATATGGATTAGTTTTCCGATCTCTTTATTAACTTTTTGAAGTGTCAAAGATCAAGTTGCAAAGGCAGTCTATAGAGGGACAGACATCTCTCAGATTTCATCAAAAAAAGATCTTCATTTGTGTTCCGAAGGTGAACGAAAGTCTTACGGGTTTGGAACGACACCAGGGTGAGTAATTAATGACAGAATTTTAATTTTGGGGTCAACTAACCCTTTAACTGTATTTTCATTTTCAAAGTGATTTCAATAATATTTCAAGCAATTCAAAACCATAATGGCAAACAGTGTGCATCTGAAGTGTCTCAGCTGAAGGAAATAATCCATTATTTATCAGCATTAAATTATAGGACAAATTTTCTTATCGGGTCGATAACATTAAAAATGAACATAAATTGGCCAATACCGATATGGTGGCCACTATATTGTGAACTATGACATATTTATTGCATAACACCTCAGCCTCACGCACATAACAATGCCTCAAGTATTTCAAAAATGAAGCTAAATTTACATGACTTTACATTAGGGTTGGGCGATATGGACTTAAAACGATATCACAATTTTCTGGTATTTATTGTGTTAACGATATCAGTGACGATAGTAACATTCATCACTGTTTTTGGCTGCAAGTCCTGAGAGCCTCAGAAACACAAACATTGATCTAAAGTAAAATGTACCCATCATTAAATAGGCTCCTATAATATACCAATTCCATAAAAGAATTAAAAAAAAAAAACCAAAGACCAGTCCTTGAAGAAATGGAAAAGTTACAGATATACTTTTCTTCTGTAAAGTACAGATAATGTTTAAAAGGTGCAACTGTACTGAAAAATTTCACAATAATAATTACACACAATAATAATTCAAATCAATTACAAGTCTGAAATGTAAACACAGATTCTGTATTTATACAAACAGTGGCAAAAATAGTGCAAACACCAAAAGTAACAATCCTAACCATGTCTTTAGATAGGTTACAAAATTACAAGAGAGTGCAAATAATCAAGCATTATTTAATTATAGAAGTTATTAGAACTATAAACGCTGGAGATTTCCCTCTTTACCTAACAGTCACGTAGGTAAAACTGTTCTTCCGCAAAATGCATGCAGTTTTGTTTTCTAACTGCTAGAGGGCCAAAATTTACATAGTGTACCTTTAAAAAAAATCTAAATACTAAACAAGTGGCACTCCTAATTAAAGGATTAGTTCACTTTCAAATAAAAATTAGCCCAAGCTTTACTCACCCTCAAGCAATCCTAGGTGTATATGACTTTCTTCTTTCTGATGAACATAATCAAAGAAAATATCCTGCTATCCGAGCTTTATAATGGCAGTGAATGGGGGTCACTAGTATGAGATGAAAAAAGTGCTTCCATCCACATCCATCCATCATAAATATGTTCTCCACACGGCTCCGGGGGGTTAATAAAGGATTTCTGAAGCGTAACGATGCGTTTGTGTAAAAAAATATCCATATTTAAACAAGTTATGAAGTCAAATATCGAGCTTCCGCCAGACCGCCTTCCGTATTCAAGTTACGAAGAAAGTGTAAACTGGCGTCGCATCAGTTACACTTTTTCCGTAAGTTGAAAGGGAAGGCATAAGACGTAGCGTAAGCTTTGTGAACTGCAAGAGTTTTACACTTTCTTCGTATGTTGAATACGGAAGGCGGTCTGGCAGAAGCTCGATATTTGACTTCATAAATTTTTTAAATATGGATTTATTTTTTTTTTTTTACATAAACGCATCGTTTCACTTCAGAAGGCCTTTATTAACCCCCCGGAGCCATGTGGAGCACATATTTATGATGGATGGATGTGGATGGAAGCACTTTCTTCAGCTCATACTAGTGACCCCCATTCACTGCCATTATAAAGCTCGGATGCGTCAGGATATTTATTAATATTTCTCCGAATGTTTTCATCAGAAAGAAGAGAGTCATATACACCTAGGATGTCTTGAGGGTGAGTAAAGCTTGGGGTAATTTTCATTTGAAAGTGAACTAATCCTTTAAGGTGGCCCAGTAGTGCACAACACAACAAAAATTAAAAATGCAAATATAAGTTAACAACACCATGGAATCAAGCCACAACACAACAGAAACAAGCCGCAAAACATTGGAAATGCTCCCGCTCCTTTCTTGGCCACTATAGAGGGTGCGTTAAAGCTAATGACTTTATACTATGGTATAAAGTATAAAGTCATTAGCCGTAAAGTTAGCTAATGACTTAAATACTATGGTAAAGCTAATGACTTTATACCATGGTCTAACGAAATCCAAATTTTGGACATTTTTTTTTACCTTTAAAAAAAAATAAGTTAAAATTTGGATTTTGTTAGACCATTACCTCTAGTACGAAGGACAAACTTAAAGCATCCTTTAAGTGGCCGAGAAATGGCGCTGTGAAATTAATTCAACAGTAATAATATGTGCAAAGCTCAAGGTTCGATAAACAAAAACATTGGTATGGTAAAAACTGTTGGTGAAATGTCACTTGTTGGTGTGTCAGTATATTCAATGTCCTGAAGTAGTCTTAACAGCATCAATAGTGTAATATTTAGTTTATAATTAGAATATAGTCACTTAAATAGTCAGGCCTAGCATTAATTTAGTTATTCAAATATAAGACGACATAAAACGACATCCCTCAGTTCCTCCTCAACAAAATTCAATTCGCCCATCGGTTTTCACACTTTCACTTTAGTTAGATCCATTTAATAAAATGTGAGTGTGCCAAAATCATTGAGCTTGTGCTGCAGTGACTGACAGCTTCAGTGATTATAAAGGGAAAGCGCGGTGCTCGCTTTCTGTGCAATTCATTCGCAAGAAAAGTTATTGTTTTTCATGAGATTTTGTGAGTACTTCATACTTCACCTTGACAAAATGTGTTTTTAACCCTAGTGATTTTATAATTTTTTATATTTATTCAAAAGTGAAAGTGAGTGAAAAACAATTACAGGAAATGGCTAATATGAGCTAATAAATGCTCCTCTGCCGCCATCTGCTGGTTACAGTGGTAATTAACGTCTTTTTTATTTTTAAATAAAAGTGTTTTATATCAAATATTGGATTTCCTACATCTTGACAATCTTGACAATCAATGGGGACAATCTCAGAAGGATGAACAAATAATGTTTTTGGTCATCACATTAAAAATAACATTTGCCCCTGGTTTCACAGACAAGTCTTAAGCCTATTCCCAGACTAAAATGCATGTTTGAGCTGTTTTAACTAAAAGCAACTTGCACTGACATATCTTAAAATGGGTCAGTGCCATTGTTTTGTCTCAAGATGCACACCAGTAATGTTTTTTTTCTAGGGTACGTTTATAAAAGATACTTAAATGCCCTAATTGAACTAAGGCTTAATCCTGGCTTAATCTAAGCCCTGTCTGTGAAACCAGGCCTTGAAGTGCTGGAAAAATATTGCGTGTGCATGTCTAATTAATTACAGACAATGTGTTTCTTATTCAAACGTTCCTATTAGTTTCGTCTTCACTGCAATGAATAAAACTGCTTCATTGGCAAATTAGGCTAGTGTGATAACTGCATTAAAATATAAATACAACATTAAAAAGTCAAACATTGGTGGTTTTATGTCGATGTACAGTGAGTACAGAATGACAGCTAACAGTTCACAAGCAATGCCCAAGCTGGCTTTATATGGTCAATTAAAAAAAAAGAAAAAAAAAAAAAGAAGCAGCACAGCGTTATTAAAGAGGAGCTTCACACGTTCACAAATTTGCCAAGTTATCACATATCTGTTTTTTGCTTGTCGTCAATATGGTGTAAAATGTAGATTGATGTGAAAAAAGTAATTTAAAGTAGTTAACATAAGAAAGCAACATAACAAAAAGTAAAAAAATTGAAAAGGTACGAATATATACACACACATACACACACACACACACACACACACACACACCAAGGATCGTTTTTTGTTAAGAAAGGTTTATGGATATAGCTTATGTCATTACACACCATTTTTTACAGCTTATGCTGACTCTGAAGTGCTACTGATGCCCAAAAATGCTGCTGACTTGGAAATAAAATGCAGCTGAAGCTTAACACCCTCATTCTGCACCAAAATGCTGCTGACCCCAAACACCTCTTTATTGCCCCAAAATGTTGTAGATTCAAAACACATCTATGACACCAAAAATGGAGCTGACCCCAAACACCTCTTTAAAGCTTAAAAAAAAATACATTGCTGATTAGAAACATGCCTATAACTCAAAATGTAGCTGACCCGAACACCCAATTCTGCCCCAAAATGCTGCTGACCCCAAACACCCAAAAAGTTGCTATGACACCTAAAATGACGCTGACCCAGAACTCCACTATTCTGAAAGATGATGATGATGCCTAAAAGAGGCATGCCTCGGAAAGCGCCAAAACGCTGTCTAGGAAGGCACCTCACCAGATTTTGAAACACGACCTATGTCCTGACCTGATGAGAGATTAGCAGTTTGCTAACAAGCAACAACAGTTGTCTAGTAAGCTGAAGAATAGAAACTAGCCAGACACAATAACTTCTGTGATACTTATTCGCACAAATACCACGCACGTTCACTTTGGAACCCCAGGTTAAGCAAATATAAGCCCCTAAACAGGTGTTGTATTACAGCTAGGCTCAAATTAGCCGGCTAACGTGCTAAATACTCACATTTGCGCAGCCACTTTATCCAGTATCGCACGATCACGCTGTGATATTTCTTGTTCTCGATGCACCAGACGGATAGTCCCTGAATGGATTCCATGGTGTTGGATATAGTCTGAAAGCGACGGTCCAAAGTGGACTCCAAGCGCGGCGATGAGCCACTGTTGTGGCCGCTAGCGCCTGCACTTCCAGCCGCCATTTTCCAGGTCTTCAGGTCGCGGGCTCGCGATGCTGCCGCTTACAGGTTCATGTGTGGATACTGCATGGACAACATCATGGGACTCCATTATCAACAATATATTACAATAACAATACTTGACATGTACAGTTGATATGTACTTTTCTTTCTTTCTTTCTTTCTTTCTTTCTTATAAAATCTCTTGCTCCTTGTTCACCGTCTTTGGTTTAAAATCACAACTACAAGGATAATGTCTTTATACATCACATGGTGTAGAAATAGAAACTTTAGCCTTGTGAAATCACTTTGAAACCATGTTTGAAACATAAACATGAATCTTTCATATTGCTCAAATATAAAACAAGCAGACACCCAGCAGGGGTCAGTCATGGACAGATAGAACAATCGAGAAATGTAGACCTGCTAGTCGTGTTATCCTACTAAGTCATGTTAATCATATTAATAGCTTTCAAGAGCTCTTTCATTAAGTTAATTCAGACAACCTATATATTTCTCCTAGTCAAAATATATATAAAATTTATGCTAAATGCAGCACAACTGTTTTCAACATTAATAATAATGTTTCTTGAGCACTAAATGAGCACATTAAAATGATTTCTGAAGGATCATGTGACACTGAAGACTGCAGTAATGCTGAAAATTGTAATCACGAAGATTACAATTCAAAATATATTCATATAGAAAACAAATTTTAAAATCTAATAATATTTCACAATATTAATTTTTTAACTGTAAAAAAAAAAAAAAAAAGTTTAATAAAATGCAGATTTGGTGAGCATAAGAGATTTCTTTCAAAAACATTTTTAAAAAATCTTACTGACCCCAAACTTTGGAATGGTATAGTATATATTTAAAATACATTTCCATTTATATTTATTTATTTTTTTGCTGTGTTGGCTATGCCATAATTGAGGTCTAAAAAGAAAGACATTCACACACACACAAAAAAAGAACGAGACTGCAAATAACAATATAAGAAACTTTGAAACATTTAATGATATCAAAAAGTGGAACGTTGAAAAACATTTCAGCAACTTTGACAAAAAACTCTGATATAATAACAGACTTACAAAAGAAAATGGGTTTGAATAATGAATAGAAAATAAGAACAGTGCTACAATGGCCGACTTTTCTGAACAAATAATAATAGAAAAAAAACATCTTCCTCAAAATGCTACCTTCACAATCACATGAAGCAGTTAAGTGCCATTAAATGTTAATCAATACATCTTCATACGCACTTTTCCCTTGTAGTACGATCTCCATTATGATGGCAACAATATACTCATATATTTTCACGATACTCGTACAGCTGCACAAGGACGTGACTACATGCGTCTCAGTCAATAAACTTCCCCATGAAGCTAATACCAAATACTGCATCTCTAATTTCAGAATATATTCTACAAATAGCTAAATAAAAGTCTTATCTTCCTCAGTGTGATCTTTACAGTGTGGGACACTCCACATACTCGTAATTATCTTGAACACACGTTTTAGATAATGGTTAATAATTACAATGCTGATACTCACAAAAACAAATTCTAAATGGAAAAAGATGAGTAAAAGGAAACAAGTGTGCAATAATCTAAAACAAAAACCTAGATTTCAGTGACAAAATGAACTATTACAACATGGAAGCAGAACAACATAAATGTGCAAACTGTGGTTGGCAAAAACATTTTCAATAAATGACCATTTGCTCTCCAGATTATAGAATAACACTTCATGATGCATCCCATCCGTTGTTTCGCTCTCTGTCTCTTAATAAATATACAACATTGAGCTATTATAACGGATCACGGCCCACATGTACAGGTCATTTTAAGGCTGCTTACAAGAATTCAGTATGTTCAAGTAATGAAGTAATAAATAAAACTGCCTCGAAAATATCCTCCCATAATGTATTTCTATTCCATCTGCTGCTCAAAGTGGTTTTCAGTTCAAGTCAAAGGACATTAAGGTAGATTCTCTGGACGTTTTATCAGACTATTCTTCTGCAAATATCTAGCTTCCTGATGCCATGTTCATAAATATTGTTGGAAGCCTGTGTTTTCATGAAAGGCAGTGCAGTAGAGTGTTTGATAGCTGTTCATATTTCACCATATGGCTCAAGCATGTATTTTAAGACACATCTCTGACCTCTTAGGACTTTAGAAATGTATAATCTATAATTAAAAAAAAAGTGTTATGCCATATCGTACATATGATAACGTCTCTGTTGTACATAAATGTGGCAGAATGTAAAGTCTGACTAACTGAACAACACTTTTCACTTTGTGAAAAACAATGAGTTCCCAATATCAACAGGCTGGAAAAATGGCTAATTCAACCATTCCTTTAAACGCGAGAAACTTCAAATCGTTATGTGTTTAACATCTCTGTGCAATGATGTTTACTATTAACTTGTTTTTCTGGCCCCTCTCCTTTTACAGATTCACCCACATCTTTCCCACTTATCATGAAGTCTGCTGGTGGGTCAGAAGTAGGAGTTGTGGAGGACACCGAACAATCCTGCATGCCCAAGCTGCTGCCATCTGTGGCTAATGGTGGTATTACAAGCGGAGGCAGTCTTCGTGAAGCAGTCACAGGGGTTTTGTTTAAGGAGTTTGTCTTTTGCTGAACTAGAAGATGGCTGTTTTTGACGTGTTTGGGTTCAGATGTCATTTTATTTTGATTTGTATAGATTGCACTGTCTTCTTCAAGTTCGCTAGATGTGGTTTCAGAGCTGCTGAGCCATGAGCTAGTATCGCTGGGGCTCGGGCCTCGATCGTCCTGTAGAATGCGTTTACTGCTTGAGGAACCTTGCGAGTCAGAGTCTGACCAACTTAATCTGCGTTTCTGAAAGAAAAAGGGTTTTGATGTTAATGAAAGAGGCAGTAAACCATTCAAAATTGTTGTAGTTTTTAAAGGCCCAGATATATACCCTGATGACATGATCACTTTATATGAATGCTTTATATGAACAATAAACATTGACCAGGAAACATAAACAGAAGCGCAACCGTACTTGCTTGGTGCGTGATAAACCTCATTGGTTCTCAAATTGAAGCTCAAATGTGCTGCGTAACACACGAGAATGAACCTCATTGGTTCTTGCACGTAAAGCGAACATGCTTGAGCTTCCGTTTACCATAACTGATGTGTGAGTTGATGAATGTTTTTATGTGAATAATAGTCTAAATTAAATCTGTTCAGTGTATAAAGCGATCGTGTCTCTTCAGAAAATTTGGACTAAACCACTCCATTCACATGGATTAGTTTTACAATCTCTTTAAAAACTTCTTGAAGCGTCAAAGTGGTAGTTGCATGGACTGTCAATGGAGGGACAAAAATCTCTCAGATTTCATTAAAAGATCTTCATTTGTGTTCCAAAGATGAACAAAATCTTACGGGTTTGGAACGACATGAGGGTGAGTAAATGATGGCAATTTTAATTTTTGGGTGAACTAACCATTTAAGTGGAAAAAAAAATTTGGACAGAAGAAACTTGTTGCTTGTCTCATACGGTTTGTTTGTTTCAAAGCACTTCTATCCACTTACCTTCACAGGAATATGTAACTGGTCCTGATTCCAGCGTGAAGGCAGACTAGCGATAAGATTGTGGAATGAAGGGATGCCATCACGATGCTGAGGCCTCACCTGAGGGAACCAAGCCTTTAACATCATCTCCAGCTGCATAAGAGTGCCCATATACTTCTCCCTATGGAAGTATAGCAAAAAATATGATTTATTAAAAGGCATTATATATATATATATTCAATCTGATGCAGAGAAATTAATCAAGTTAGAATAAAACAGAATAAAATAAAGTACCCAAGGTCAGGTTTTTGTAGAACACCCACAATCCTTCGCAGTCTATCCATGGCAACACTCTGCTGAAATGTGCTCAAACCTGCCAAAAAGAAACAAATCAATAAATAAAATAGATACAAAATGACATATAAGGTGTGGATATACACTACCATTCAAATGTTTGGAGTTGGAAAAACTTTTTAATGTTTTTGAAAGAAGTCTCTAATGCTCACCAAGACTGTATTTATTTGAAATCAAAACTACAGTAAAAACTGTAATAGAAAACAATTATTTTAAGTTGTAATAATATTTTATATTTTAATATATTATAAAATGTAATTTATTCCTTGGAAGGTAAAGCTGAATTTTCAGCATCATTAGCTGTGCTGCTTAATATTTTGGTGGAAACCTTGCTACATTTTTTAGGATTCTTTGATTAATACAAAATTTAAAAGAACAGCATTTATTTGAATCTTTTGTAACATTATAAATGTCTTTACTGTCACTCCATATCAATTCAATGCAAACTTAATGAATAAAAGTATTAATTTACTTTTTTTTTTTTTTTAAATCTTAAGTGTCCTCACTTTTGAAAGGTAGTGTATATAGAATTTTTTCATGCATTACCTTTATCATATCGACCTGTTTTCAACCCATTCAACAGCTCCAACAGGGGCCTGATGTACCCATGCAGCTCTGAACACTGTAAAAGAAATTATATTAAGACTGTAAATTGTATTTACCATTAAAATCATCATAGAAACATTTAAAAACGCAGAGGCATGACAAATTTAGAAACTGCAAAACTGTTTTGGAGGCTTGAGCAATTTTAAAGAAATCATATAATGAGGAATCAAACTTTCCTTGATCGTTTGAAATAGGAGTTTGATGTTCTATGAAAACACACTGTAATATTTAGAACTCAAAATCTTATATAGCAGCAAGCAGCAATTAAGGGGCCAAGCTCAAAGAAGGCACGATAAGTCATGCCAGCATGGCTGGGAGCGTCAGACCAACTGCAACAATGAGCAATTAAAGATATTAAGATGATTTTATGCAAAATGGAATACAATCACTAGTACAACGATTTAATGGTCTATCACTTTCGACCAATAGGTGGCGCTGTTATCAAATTATTATGATGTGGTCATTGTGAGGTGACAATGACACATACAAAGTTTGGTGTCAATATGCCAAAAAGTTACAGCCCCAGACGCAGCTTGGCATCATGCCAACAAATTCATTGCTGAGTTATTCGAGAACGGTTTGGTCTACTGAAAAGCTTTTGATAACTTTTTGCCGACATGGTCTGAAGATGATCTGAACCAATTTTGGTAAAAATCAGACCAACGGTCTAGGCGGAGTTTGAAAAAGTAGGATTTTAAAGAAATTCAAAATGGCAGAAAAATTTTCATGATGGAAAATGACGTCAGAGGGTACAATCAAATAGTCTTAACCCAAGGAATCAGAGGAAAAAAAAGAGTTTTGTATCTAGCCCTTACTGTTCAAAAGTTATTGTTAATGTTTGGACTGTCCTCTAACTCAGTGGCTCCCAATCCTGGTCCTGGAGGCACTCCAACACTGCACATTTTGCATGTCTCCTTAATCAAACACACCTGATTCAGGTCATCAGCTCATTAGTAGAGACTCTAAGACCTGAGTAGTGCAAAATGTGCAGTGTTGGGGTGCCTCCAGGACCAGGATTGGGAACCACTGCTCTAACTGAGTACCAAATTTCATAACTTTTTACCATACGGTTCTATGGGCTGCCATAGACTTCAAGACCGGAAGAAGAACACTAACGGATACAGTAGGTGTCATCGCAAAATGACTCATTCTAAATTTCCACAGCTTTGTGTTATTAAAAAGTTGCACACAGATCAATGCATCATGACCACCCACAATTGTACGTCAATGATACCTACTAGGTGATCAGATACAGCCATGGTAATAGGAGCAGCTGCCATTTATTTTTAATGAGGTTCTTGATCGTTTCAATCAGATCTTAATTGTTTGTTCTTAACATTTCAGCACATATTGGTTCATGCATCTGTCACAATGGGATGCAAGGACTTCGCAAAGAGGCTTTTATTTTGAAGTATGGCCCAGTTACTAAACTATATTTGACATGACAGCAGCTCACAAGCTGATGTGTGAGAGAATGTGCTTAGTAATGGTGTGCATTTCACTTTTGAAAGGGGTGTTTAAAGGTACAGAAGCAAAAAATATACTGTTTACATGTAAGGCTCAGAGAAATTGTCAATCTACTCGACTAAAATAAATGGATCTCAGGGAGAAAAAATTAAAAATTATGACTAAAAAAGTACATAATCTACTTTGAAATCTCTTTTAAAGGGGTCCTATTATGCTTTTTACATTTTCAACTTTCTTTAGTGTGTAATGTTGCCGTTTGAACATGTAAAAGGTCTGCAAAGTTACAAAGCATGAAGCCACCTCAAAAGAAGTCATTCACTATATCAGTAAGCACTGTTTCTGAACTCCCTGAAACACCTAGATTGTGGTCTTCAGTTTTCTTCCAGATACATACACATAATAATATTTATCATTTAAATAATTCTTGCCCAAGGCATATGCAAAAAAGGGGGGCAAAGCCTGGTTGAGTTGCGTTAGTAGTGCGTTGAAACTTGTGGCTATGGTAAGGTGCATGACATTCCCGAAGCACGCTCAAAACGGTTGACCAATCACAACACACTGGTTCAGCCGACCAATCAGAGCAATTTGAACTTTTTGGAAGGAGGGGCTTCATAGAGACTGGAGCTAAACAGGGGAGCTTTTCCCAAAAGAATCGTTAGCGAACTATGAACTGTGTTGGTAACGGCAGAACTTGCGACCATAGTTGGCTTTTGGGAAACACACCCCAGGGCGTTACTGACAGACCGGGAAGAGAGGTGCTGCAATAATGTAAAATATGCGAAAAATGTGGTTTTTTTACATTCAAGCATGAAAACCTATTCTAGTAGACCCCAAGAAAATCAAAACTTTGAAAAAGGGCATAATTGGTCCCCTTTAAAATGAAAAATATATTTGAATAAGCTGACACTTATGCAAAATACAAGAGAAGCAGAATGCATGAAAACATCACAGGGTAAAGAGATTTACTTACTTTGCGTGCAAACCTCAGGTCTCCTTCTGTGGGAATCCTTTCATATGGTGCTGAGTTCTGACCGTTGTAAGCTGGAGATGTTGAAGAACGTCCAGGTTGACCATTTTCAACTCTACCACTCCTCTGGTTTACAAAGGTGAGAGTCGATTTGGAATTTTGAGAGCTCCCATTGGCCAAGGAGCATGGCTTTAGATCAGGCCCAACTCCTGCAGCTTTACTCTCAGAGGAGAAGACCTCTGATTCGTCCTCCGTCTGGTCACTCTCACTGTACAGGAGAGAACTGGGAGTCGAGGAGAGAGAATCTTGCACTTGCCATTTGGAAGGACTCCCCGGTGACAGCATCACTGAAATGTGAGAAAACAGATTGTTTAAAGCTGAAGAGCAATGGGCTGAAATGAACTGATCATAGCAAGTACTTTCTCTAAAGGGAACATGGCAGCAGAAAAGTATGAAGAACGTGAAATACACCTGAGAGAATGTAAACTAAAAGCACAATAATAGGGGAAGGGACCAGTTGACGGAAATGTCACTGGTATATCTTGGACACTCTGGTTAAAACTGTGTGTTAAAACTGCAAGAATGACTTGGAAGCATCAACTACAATAGTTTAAAAATGACTGATTACCATTCAAAAGTTTGCAGTCTTTGAAATTTTTGAAATATTTTTGATTTATTGCTCACCGTGCTGCATTTATTTGATCAAAAATGCAGTAAAATAGTAATATTGTAAAATATTATTACAATTAAAAACGTTTTTTATTTTTATTTAATTTATTCCTGTGATGCAAAGCTGAATTTTCAGCATTACTTCGGTCTTCAGTGTCACATGATCCTTCAGAAATCATTCTAATATGCTGATTTGCTGCTTAAGAAACATTTCATATTATTATCAATTTTGAAAACAGTTGCATCATATTTTTGTGGAAACATTTTTACCTTTTACAACAAATTTATCCTGATATAATTTTCAAAATTCTTTGATGAACTGAAAAATTAAAAGTACAGCATTTATTTGAAATAGAAATATTTTGTAACATTATAAATATCTACTGTCACTTTTGATCAATTTAACGCATACTTCCTTGCTAAATAAAATGATTAATTTTTTTTCATACTGACCCTAATCTTTTGAAATGTAGAGAGAGAGCATGTGTGTGTGTGTGTGTGTGTGTGTGTGTGTGTGTGTGTCTGTAGTACATATCATATACACACATGTATATGTTGACAGGATAAGCTGAACTACTGGCTTGACTGGACTTTAAGAAAAGAATCCTTATTGTTGAGGTCTCCTGACAGACAAAAAATGTATAGAAACTTCCCTTTTCTTTAAGTCAAGAAACAGAGAGGTGCAAGCACCAAACAAACAACTGGGAACAGAACGACACAAATGTAGGAACACAGGATACAGTCCAAAACAGAAAGAGAGATCACAGATAGATATCATAATTACCCTGTTTAAAAAAAAAAAAAAAAAAAAGAAAAAGAAAAAAAAAAAAAAAAAAAAAACACTATCCATGAATAACAGCACACCACGTTCCTTTCACTAGGTGAAAGGCCACAATACCACATATGGTCTGTATCTCGAGGAAAAAAAAAAATACCCATAGGAGTTTTGAAAAGCACATGAATATAATATGTGCATGTCTATATGCCTATACCATATACTGTTGTTTAGATGACAGCCATAAATACCGTGTAGGATTTCAGAATCCACTGAGTTGAAGAAAACACTCTCGAGGGCATGTGGCTCATAAAAAATAAACAGCTAGGCGGTGCCATTAAGACAAATTAACTTTCACCAGATGGACTGCTTGGTGGTTTAAAAAAGATCGTTATAGAAGACAGACAGACATACAGTCGTTTTGGATAAACGCTTTTGCTAAATTAATAAATGTAACATGTAAATATTAAACATTACACTATTATTAATGCTGTGTTGACTATGCTTTTGGACTATATGTGGGGTGTGACGCATAACAATCCATACATTTTATGTTCGCTTTTAAGCCAATAAACAGTAATAAATATTCTTCACATAAACATAAAAATAATTAAAAAGCAATAATAAAACACTTGGACCACATGTGGAAAAACAACAACTGATATTGAAAGATATTGAAAAACTCCACGTTTAAACGTAAAACGTAATTTCCTATTTTTAAAATTAATTTTAATTGCAATTATGACATCGTAAGATGATGGACCGTTAAAACAAAGGGATAATTCAGCTCAGCATGGCGAAAACATACAACCAAGCGAGACTGCAAACACGTGGAGCATTTCTGGAATATAACAGACATTTTTTATCATTTTTTTAATATAAAAATTCAAAACATTCCCTTACCTTAATACTGTGTCGTTTCTGGGTCGGTACCACAACAACCTAGCGCCACTGACAAGAACTGACGTGTTGTTCGTACGCCAAAAACTAGTTTCAAACACTTTATTGTTTAATAAGATTGTGTGTCGATGTCTTCGTCGTTCGCACTATTGTCCTGAGAGAATTTTTGGACTTCTATCCTCTTCCTTTCTCCACACGTGACGTCACGTCAGTTTACAGCGAGGGACAACATGTGAATCGCTACACGTGCTGGACAAAAGCCAAAGCAGGCTGCGCTCCCATTGGCTGACAGATCAAAGACGAGTCGCTGATTGGACAGAAAGTGGAGCCAATCCCTAAGCATCCGAGTCGTGATTGGTCGGCCTCATGTGTTTGCACACCCTCCTCTTCGCACGTGGCATTCGAGTGGAAAGGCAGATACTACGGATTGAATCACGTTATAGAGATGGTGCTCATTGTTCCACATTAGCAAGAGTTTGTACCCGTGACAGTTTGTTAGGAACATCATAAATTTACTGTCATGGCTTTATTTTAGATGACCCTCAAATTATTTTAGAAGTAACCACAGCAACGTGTTACTCTTAATTACATTATTTAGCTATTTATTACAGATGTATGTATCAAAAAATATATTAAAAAATAGTGCTTTGTTGAAATATCTTCAGGAGAATTGATATTTAGAATACATTTTTGTTACTTGAACCTAAATATATGTTATTGAAATGAAAAAAATAAAAATTAAAAAAAACAAATTAAATAATATTAAATTAAATAAATAAAAATATTTAAAAAGCTTAAAATATAACAGGCATATATATATTACAGGCATAAATATATATATGCCTGTTATAAAAAAATTATATATATATATATATATATATATATATATATGTTGCCTTGAAAAAGCTTTTTATATTTTAAGCTTTTTAAATATTTTTATAAATATATATATATATAAACATAAATATATTTGTTTATATATTTTATTTAAATATTTTTATTTATGTTTATATATATATATATATATATATATAATATTTTTTTTTTTTTAGTTCCCTCAAAATTTAAAAGTTAAGCTAATTCAAAAACTATAATTGTATCTTATTAATATGCTAAAATAACACTGGTGTCACATGCAAATGCATTTTGCAAGAACTACATTGCGTCCCAAAAACATTCCTGAAAAATACCTTTTAAAAAAGTCATTGCATAATCCATTTAACTACACTTCGACTTTTTAACATTTTAGACTTTCAAACGTGGATCACTATCAAAGTTTGTGTTGGTGAACTTTCCTTTTCTAGCTGATAGCAGAACTATGATTGTTAGTATATGACAAAAAAAGAGAAGGTCAGCTCAGGACAACAAGTGACATTGGCTCAGTTTCACTCAAAACAAATGAGCTTATGAGTCTGCTCCCTGTGGTCAGCGAAATTACCAGGCAATATTATCCACAATGATACATTACATGTCTCTGTATTCTGTGCTTTGGCTTGTTTCATGGTTATTATGATCAAAAGGACACTGTCAAGAGTAATTATGAGTCTTTCAGGGCAGATGGATTAATTATAAGCCAACAACATTCAAGTAAGAGTCACTACTTAAGACCTACTGTGTGAAATAAAGAAATTTGCTACATATTTTTGATACATTCTGCATTCAAAATCAGATTATAGTTAGATTATTATATCGAAATGACAGAATTACTGTAAAAAGAACCTTTAATTTGACAGTTTTATTCTGTATTTTCTTTCATTTGGGGTGACATGCCTCTTGAACAGCATCACATCACACACACGAATGCACTGAAAGCTTACATTCACAAAACACACTTGGTCAATCTTTAAACCGTTGAAGGTCACAGACTCCAGCCTCTCTGTTGTTGCCCACCTGTAAGTCAACAGTCAATGCACAGTATATAGGTCACACGTTAACCATGATCTACATTCTCAAGACAAACTTGGCCTCACTCACACCATATTGGCACTAAAACAAAGGACCACGGGATATTGACCTGATAATCACGACTCTATGGGAGGCTGGACACATTAAGGCCCTTATTGCCATGTTCACAGCAGGAGAGACAAACTCATCTGTAGCGGATCAATTCACTTGCACTTTATTAAGTCAAACATTTGTATGGGTTTTTTGCTGACATCAGTGTTATTTTAGTATCACTGAGATATATAGTTTTTATTAATATTTTGAATTATATATTACATATTTGTTTTCATTTCAGTTTTAGTAATTGTTATTTTGCTGTGTTTTTTAAACATGGTAGTATAGTTTTTATTAATTTTTATTTTAGTTTTATGTTGTATCCCAAATTATGCACTATATACACTATGTACTCATGAATAACAATATAGTGTATTAATTTTATAAGGTAATTTTGTCATTCAACATAGGAGTCTGACAGTCTATATATATATATATATATATAGTGCTGTCAAACTATTAATCATGATTAATCGCATTCAAAATAAAAGTTTGTGTTTACATAATATATATGTATATACTGTGTATATTTATTATGTATATATAAATACACATGCATGTATATATTTAATAAAAATATATTTATATATAAAATATTTATATTTATATATAATATAAATTATATATAAATATATAAATATACATGTATACATGTAAATATTTCTTAAATAAATACATGTATGTGTGTGTATTTATACATACATAATAAATATACACAGTGTATACACATATACACACATGAACACAAACCTTTATTTTGGATGTGATTAATCACGATGAATCGTTTGATGGCATTAATATATATATATATATATATATATATATACATAGTTTAACATGACCTAATGAGGAATAAATGCAGGTTCATGAAAAGCATGTTACTTCTTTGTCAGAAAGAGCCAAATAACATCATAGAGTTACAAAATTTGTATATCCTCTTTACTGCATAAGTTAAATTCATCCTTGTTTTTCACTCACTAGTTCATTGTTGATTTCACAGTGTTTTTGCATGAGAGAGAGGCACTACCCAGCAGCCCATCCCCCTGGTTTACATACATAGAAAGAATATTGTGAACCCTGTGGGAGAATGTCACATGACTATACAGCTTGGGACCTTTTTCAGGGCATCGCTCAACATGCACTATATACCAATCAAGAAAACAGAGCTTTGGATACAATAATTATGTTTAAAAATAGGAAATCATTCAAATGTCAGTTGTACATAAACAACTCTGTAGTGAAAAATAGCTATTGTGAATGACATTATTTAGCCCCAAAGAAACTGACGCAACAGGAGTGGCATTTTTTTTTTTTTTTTTTTGCTAGTTAGACTTAAATGCAAACATTACTTCATGGAAAGCACAACACTTCAACTAGTGCTGAGGCCCCATCCACAGCTATACATTAAACCTCATGACCCTCTAGAGAGAGACCCATCCCCCATGTGACATATATCACAGAGACCTTGAGCTCAGTGAAAGAGCACTTACTATAAGTTCCTTCCAGTTCAGCTGTGCAGTTCAGCTTTTCTCAGTCTGGCCACTGAAGCATACCAAAATTTCAGACTGAAAAATTATATATGACACAAATCAAGGGTTGCTTTAAAATAAACATAATTAATTATATAATTTTGTATTCTTTTATTAATGATTAGTTTCTTCTGGTAATAAAAGTATTTTAAAAGTGATAGATGAAACATTGCGCGAGAATAGGCAGTTTACCTATTAACTTAACCTTAAATGATAAGGTTATCGAATACAACACTATTGCTGTGGTATTTACCAAGACACTAGTTAAAGCAATTGTCAAAAAGGTGAAATTTTAACTTTTAATGTTATTTAACAATATTTCTGCTGCAATAAAAATTTTAAAAATGTACCATGGGCTGAATATGTCTGAATACTCAATTCTGATTGGCTGGAAGGTGTTCATTAAAGGGGTCCTTGATTATGATTTCACTTTTTTAACTTTAGTTAGTGTGTACTGTTACTGTTTCAGCATAAACAACATCTGCAAAGTTACGACACTCCAAGATCAATGCAAAGGGAGATATTTTCTTTTACAGAAATCGCTTTTTAAGGACTACAACGAGCTTTACGGAGCCCCGCATATGACATGCAGGAAAGAAATAGTAGGCTAAATCGTGCACACGATTTATTAATTCGTTCCCTCGATTTATAAATCATGCGCACAGCTTCTTCCCGGGTTGGTGACATCACAAACCCTAAAATTTACATAAACCCTGCCCCCGGGGAACACGCAACAAAGGGGGTGAAGCCATGTTGGGCTGCTTTAAGAGTTGCTTCACAAACGAGGGTCAATTCAACCCTGGATTTGCACAAAAGATTAACATGACGGTACACGCTAGTCGATGAGTTGAATCAACTCCACCGCAACTACATAAATTTATCCACCAACCATTCAGAAACTTCTTCCTGAGTCTCTCCATCAGTGTCCGACTCCGGTTTGAACAATGTAAGGCTGAACACCGTTACTGACAATCGTCATTTTGGCTTTGTGAGATTCTCCATCTTTGTTGTTGTTGCGCAACAGAAGCGCGAGTTGTTAAAGCTTCGCCCTCTTCTGGAAAGCGGGCTGGGAGCAGCAGCTCATTTGCATTTAAAGGGACACACACAACAAGGGCGTGTTTTTGCTCACATCCAAATAAATGATAAATGATCTGTGGGGTATTTTGAGCTGAAACTTCACAGACACATCACCAGAGACTTATATTACATCGTGTGAAAAGCGGCATAATAGGTGCCCTTTAAAACTGCTTGATGCGCAGGTTTCAGTTCCAGTCAGTTTAAGCACCATTCTATATTAATGCACTGTTTTCATTGAAGCACACACACCACTCGCACAAAAAGATCAGAGATTGCGCTACACATGCACAGAAACATTCAGGAGCACAGAAACGTATCAACACTGCCCCGCAACTTTTATTAATAAAATACCTTCGCTATTGAATCGCTACATTGTATTTCTCAGCAACATTTCGCGTCGGGTGGTTCTTTGCCTCCATATCGTGCATTAAAATCGTTTAATACATAGCTAGTCCTGGATTATCCGTTACAGATATAACCTATTTTCCCTGTTGGAAGATTATGTATCTTGTAAAGGCTGCACTAAAGCCACCAGGTTAGACACACTGTGATGTTTTAACTATTCATATTTGAAATGACTTCCAGTCAAAGCAGGTCTGCATTCATCTAGAGCCATACATTTCACTCTTGTTTGCTCAAGGGGTTGTCATTTATATGTCACATTTTTGACAAAGACTGGTTTAGTGGGTTTTTTTTTTATTCCACTTTACCAGACAATAGAGTTTAGCAACACTGGCCCAATATTTAACCAATCATTTAAAAATGTAGACCGATTACATAAAGAAAAAAAGTGTGTAGACTTCAATGAATCTCTGATAAGTCTTAGATTTTACAGGACCTTTTGCAATTTCAAAATGTTAACATGAAGAAAAGATAAGATTAATGTGTGTTCCACTTTATGCCTGCTTTTGCCTAAGTTTGAACACTTTTAGCTTTGTTTGAACTGGTTTGCTACTTTAAACTTCAAGCATTGCGCAATGTGCAAATTTTAACTGCTAGCATTGAAAATAAACTTTTTACATTCAACAAAACACAGATTCATATTTATTTACAATGCATTTATCGTTAATGTTGTTGAATCAAAATGACAATTTCTTATGATTTAACATTTTTATTATTAACAACAGCATACAATGGTTTATAGCCTACAATATCACAACATCCAAAATGGAAATAGGGTGATGACAGAACACAGTCCTGCAATGACCTTTTGATGATCTAAGTGTTAAAATGTTCCTGTGGATCTTTGCAAAACACCAAAGGTGCTTCTGAGGCAGATCACAGTGCATGACTCATCTGTTGGTCAACGTGAACAGTCAGTTTTATGTCATCTTAACATCCAAGCCATGGATCTTGTCTTTGTGTCCTTGCTACGAAAGATATCTTTCGGGCCATCTCAGTGTTGTAGATTCTCTTACAGTTGTCGTAGCTCTTTCTCTGTCGCATACGACAGGGTTTCTCATAGTATCTTCTGCGTCTCACAGATTCAATTATTCCGTCCGAGGACAGCACTCTGCAGAGAAAAAGAGAAAGAGCACATAACAACTGCAAGATTTGTAAATATGAAATAGCCTAATGAATTATTTGGTTATATGGCTGAAAACAAAGCAACGTTTCAAACCAAATCCAATAAGCTTAAGTGTTGCAAAAGTAAGATTATAAAACCTATCCAAGGTAAGAGTTTTGATATAATCAGTGTTTTGATCATATTTTCAACTCAACTGCACCCTCTAAAGAAACTTATGCATTGATGCATCTCCCTTACAATTTTCCCATTGACGCTACTACTTTATTTCACTTTCCTAGGACTGTTACTTTATATAATTTTGTTTCACTTCATTTGTGCATTACAGATATTTTAATATTATTTGTTTATTTTCACTTATTTGACATTGCATAGTTTCTAATCAGAGCTCATGCTACACTGCAAACACTGCAGTTTTGTCATGCCAATAAAGCACACTAAAACTGAATTTGAGATTATTAAAGACATTATTCAGAGTGATTTTTCCAGCTATATACAAGGTCAGGCAACCAGGGTCATTATCGTTAACTGAAACTATTAAAAACTTTTTTGTCAACCGAAAGAAGAAAAAAATAAAATATAAATATTCAATGAAAAAACGTACACTAATCTAAAATTGCCTGACCTTGTATCTTACTTTGGCATAACTGAAATAAGTTTAAGTTGAAGCGCTAATATTACTAACTGGAAATAAATAAAACCTAAAGTTGAACTTAAACTAAACCTGAAAAAAAAAAAAAAAAAAAAGGAGACCTAAATAGTAATATTAAAAAAAAAAAAAACTAAGAAAAAGCACATAAAATTACTGAAAAATTAAAATATAAACTGAAAATATATAAAAATAAAAGCTAATTCAAAATATAGTTAATACAAACTATAATAGTATATAATTAATAATACTAAAATAACACCGCAGGCAACATTTGTCAACAAATATATTACGCAAGGACGTAGACGCGAGGGCGTGGCCAACGGATTGCAATGATGCCCTGAAGGTTTATAATAATTTACGATTAACCCTATAACTACTGACTTGTTAATCATTATATAATATACAAATGTTATTTAATCAAATTAGTATGTGTTAACAGGAAAATCTACTAAATCTTTTTTATATTATGGGGGTCCATCCTTAGGTTTGCTCAAAGTCTTGAGTGAGGGGTCTCTGGGTCTGCAAGGTTCAGCAGTACATACGATACTGAGAACTGTTCAGTAGATCAAAGGTAGGTCTACATCATTTGACATGTTGTGTCGTGATGTGATATGGTCACATCACTTATAAGAGCTTAACTAAAAGATTTACAACGACATTTCTTGAATATATAGATGATAGATTAAAAAAAAATCACTAGACATAAGTTAAGTACCTGCTCAGAGCGCCATATGCCGCATCAACATTGCCGTTCTGGACCATGACAGTCCGAGCGATGAATCGAAGGTGGTTCGCCATATTTCGTGCGTGTTACCGTCAATTTTGCTCGGGTGGAAATGCGATCTGTTGAACAGACAGTTCCTGGACGTGAGCGCGCGAACTCTAGGTGGCGCCAAATGGATTTCAAAAATCAACGGTTGCGCTTGTTGGACGAGATGTGCTGTGTATTTCAACGGATCAGTCACACAAAAGAGAAATTAATTCAGGTAAATGTATTAATTAGATTGATAGAGTTTTAATTGATTACAAAACAGGACGGAAATAAAGAGCTAAAGTTAACCATTGCTCAGTGGCTCAGATTAGGCTACATGAGGGACAAACTTGATGTTTATTTTGATCATTTTAACCATCTTTTTAAGTTTTATCATAACAGTATGTAAATTTTCAGCTGGAGGTTGACTAACAGGATGTACGTTTAAATTAAGAACACAGCAAAAACCTATGAAATGATTACCTTTTACAACAATATTCTCAGGAATGCCTTTTTGTTGATTAGAGGAAAAAATAAGATACACCTGGAGTATAAATAATAATAAAATGCTGGGGTTTTTTTCTTTTCTTTTTTTCATTTTAGAAGTTAAGTGCAGCCTACATAGTAGCCTACCTTTAAAAACAAAGCCTTCTCTGCTTTGTTCATTAGGCCCATTGAGCTCCTATTATGTTTTGTGAAACGAAAAGCTCTTCACATGGCATATGGACATAGGTCATCAGTGATTGTTATCACAAACTGCTCACTTAGTCTCCCAATAATTGACTTTTTATGTAGAAAAATTCCCCCTCCTTTCACTGTCTTGTCCCTTTCATACATGAATTCCTCATCGTCTCCCGGATAATGGGGTCAGTAGTAGGTGAGTCTGGGATCAGGATTGTTTTCTCATTCAAATTCAAGTAGCTTTATTGACTTGACCACTTCAAAGAAAGATTTGCTGATGTGCTTTTAGGGGAAGCATTCAAAGTGAGAGCAAGAAAACAGCTTGAACTTTTGCCACTGTCTCCATTCTGGCTGAAAATATACAGTTTCTTTCTTTCTCTCTCACTCGTTTTCCCCCTCCGCTTTTCCTCTGTTCCATTTCCAGGGATATCATTTTGTTATCCAGACTTGTTGAAATGTTCTTGGTAGGGGGGTGGGATCAGGGGGTAAAGGGAGAGAAAAGATACGGGTGGGGAGCAACTAAGGAATCGACTGGTAATTACCTCCAAGCATTTGGAGAAGAGGATGTGGTTTCAGTTTACATGGCCTCATTCTTTCTCTCCTCCCTGGCTCCCTTTTGGCCACTCAAACGCTCCATTTGCTTCTCGTCTCCTTGCTGCTTTCACGCCATTTGTATGAGGAATGTGGAGACGTGCACAAAAGGAACAAAAACAAAATGAAGTGAAGCAGATTGGAGCAAGAGAGAGTGAATGAGTGGGTTTGGAAAGAATGAATGGAACTGATTAAAGAAAACTAATGATGATACTTCCTCGTTTATTAAGGCCATACTGAGCAGTTGGCAAAATTCATGTGGATATAATAATAATAAAAAGTTCTGATTAATGTGGTTCAGATAACATAATATGTTTAGTTTCTGTTGATTAAACCAATCGCCTTAATTGTATTGACTCAAATTTCTAATTTCAATGAATTCAAAATTTTAAGGCAACCAGCTAACTTTTAAAACTACAATTCTTTTTTTACAGAAAAGGGCGAATTGAATGTAATCTGTTTGATTACATTCAATTCGCCCTTTTCTGTAAAAAAAAAATTGTAGTTTTAAAAGTTAGCTGAATTATTGAAATTTATTTTGAAATACAAAGTCCTACAAAACGTTAGAGGAAGTCTAAATGCAGATTCAAAGTCAGATTCTTGTTAGGCCACAGACACAGAGGAGTCTACAGCAGCGCTCAGCAAGAGACAGAAGAGATTTGAAGCTGTGATATGATTGACTGACAATGGCTGACTGTTGTGGTTTGAATACTAACAAAGCTCAGCATGAGATGCCTTTGTTGGCATGTTTATGAGGGAAAGGGGTCTGAATAATATTGGGGCTTCCATGTATTTTACACCATTTCAATTTTTAAACAAAAAGTCCTTGTTTGACAAAAACTCTGAAACAATGGAATGCTTTCCAATTCAGTAGATGACAACTAAATGTAACTAAAAGTTAAATTTAATATAATATATTATTTAAAACAAGTTACTGCAGAACTCCAGATTGAGAGGAGGTGTGGTCCATGAGTAAGGAGTCTGGTCTTGTCATAAGCATGCTGCTAGTTGCTTTGGATAAAAACGCCTACTAAATGACAATATCACGTATTAGGATGTAATTGAAGGAATTAGCAGGATGACCCGATCGCTCAAGGCAAATGGTGGGGCAAATAGGGTTCTAGTTGGATCTTTACTGGAAGCACATTGTGCGCGAGCAGTGGCCGCCCAATGAAACACCGCACAGGCGCAAACGCTCCGGATTGGTCGAGAACTCAGCGCACATTTACAGGCTGATCTGAGCGAGAGAAAGACTGCTGAACGCCGGCAGATGAGAGGAGAAGAAACAACTGTTTGAAAGAAAAGATAAGAAGAAACATGGAATCAAACATGGAGCGAACGTTTCCTGACTTTTCTGGATCCTGGAAAATGAAAAGTTCCGAAAATTTCGAGGAGCTTCTGAAAGCTCTCGGTGAGTTTTAAAGATTCGTCATTATTATAAAAGAATATGTTTAAGATTATTAAAAGGAGAAATCATTTAAAGTTTAAACTCAGTTCTTAAAATGTGATCTTTGTATTCGTGTTGGTTTCATACATTTTTAAATTAAAATTAAGTATTTTAATTTTGATTTTTTTTTTTTTTTTTAATTTGATACGTTTTAAGGCTTAAAAGTAAAATGTGTTGTAACTGCCTTGTAAAAAAGAAAAAAAAAGTCTCATTAAAAGTCTGAAAATGTGTTGGCATAAGTGTTATATGTTTGAAATTATTACTTGTTTTGCAATATAAAATTAGCCATTTGGCTATCATTTTGTTATTTGCTATAAACCAAGCAAAAATTTATATTTTTTATATATATATTTTTTTTAAACGTTACACTTCATTTCAATGGTCCACTTTAGACATTCTATAAGTAACTTTGCAACTACATGTCAACTAACTCTTTGGGTTAGTAGAATAAATTGAAGTACATGTACAGAGTTACTATTAGTATGTCTTTTGGAGGACTATCAAAATAAAGTGTTAGAAGATATTATGCAGTTAGTTTACTAATACTCAAGTTGACATGTAGTTGCAAAGTTTCTTATAGTTAGTAGAGGGTTTAAAGTGGACCACCGAAATAAATTGTTACCAAAAGACATACGGTTTGATCATAAGCACAATTAATAGAAAGCTGCATGGAAAAATGTTATGCTTCACTTCCTCATGGGATTGTGATTAGGCTAACAAACCCTGAAACGGGGCCCCTCGGCCAGCCGTTTGGCTCTGCAGACACACCGTCCCTCGACCCCAATTATTCACGCCAAGGGGAGTTCAAGTAAACTAAGTATACTGTTGCCCCTAAATTAAATATAATAAATTTACTTTCGTGACTCGATAATTTTAAAAAAATGTTTTTTTTTTGGGTGTAAACATTAAGACTGGGGTTCCTGATTTTGATCACAGAAATATGCAACCACTGTTTAAATGGTAAAACATTCCAGTGGAGATTGGACACGCTCATTAAGGACAGGAAATTGGGCGTAGGAAAAATGGCTTTGGTTTCTGGTAATGATAAATGGCCTTTTAATTTCTTAGCACATTTGTTGGTGTGTTCTACAGGCGTAAACGTCTTTCTGAGGAAGATTGCAGTTGCAGCAGCCTCCAAACCAGCTGTTGAGATTACACAGCAGGGAGAAAGCCTCTCTATTCAGACCTCCACTAGTGTGCGGACCACTCATGTGTCCTTCACGGTGGGCGAGTCCTTCAACGAGACTACGGTGGATGGACGCCCATGCACAGTAATACCACCTATCCATCATCTCTATCAATCCATCATTCCATACATCATATTTTTCTCTCTGCAAACTGCTACACATAAGCATGTTACATAAGACAGAAATATAATATTATAATATTTACTATCATACATAAAGTTTACTACAATATATAGATATAAAATATATTATTATTAATATTGTCTAATACTAAACTATATATTAATATATAACTTTATTTGATGGCGAAAGTTTATTTTTATCTATACACAAAAACACTATGATGTATGTTTTCAGCAAACAATCCTTTATGAGACTATAAAGACATTATAAATTAATATCCTAATAACTATTTCAATTTCCCCTCAGAGTTTTCCAAAATGGGAGACAGACAGTAAAATCACTTGTGAGCAGACTCTGCAGAAGGGGGAGGGGCCTGAAACATCATGGACACGTGAACTGACCAATGATGGCCAGATGATTCTCGTAAGTACACCACTTAGGCCAGTAGCATATAATATAGACTACAACCTTAAAATGCTCAACACCTTACAGTGATAGATGGTGTTCATTCATCCTCATTATACTGATGATGAGTAGATGTTCACATTATTAGAAGTCACACAGCACACATTTAGGCCACTTACAGTAAACAGGCCCCTCAATGTCTGTTTTTTTGTTCCTATATTCATATTTTGTAACTTCCGTTCAGTTAAATCAGTGTTGCGTGGAAATGAAAACGATTATTCTTTGAATTCAGAGAACAATGTGAATATTTCACATGTGTTCATATGTTTAAGTCCATCGGATATGAATCTTAAATTGTTTAAACAGTTGGATGGTGGTTTCTGATGTTTATTTTCCAGACCATGAGAGCCGGAGATGTTGTCTGCACCCGTGTGTACGAACGAGACTGATGGATACTTAGACCTCAGTTCATTCCATCTCAACTATGTCCACAGTGTGCTAAAATACTAGTTTATCATTGTACAAATAGCCTGTTCCTTCCACTTTTTATATGTTTGACATGTGCTAAGTTTGTGTTTTAAAGAAGGAGAGATGTTTGAAGGGCCAGAAGCGGTACTTGTATAAAGATGGTGTGAGTTTGCATTGTTCTTTTTAATGCATTATCTGAAATGTGTATTTATTGTTGTTGTTTGTGCATTTTATGTTGCAGTTTCATGTATATGCCACAATGTGGCTTATTAATCAAAAATGTTTTTGGCAATAAACCTTTATACAAATAAACCCCCAAAAATCTCATGACTTCTTCACTGTTATTATCTTGCCTGGATATATAAATCTCTTTGACACTGACCGTGGTTGCACTTTTTTACTTATTTTCTGCCTCATTCCTTCTCTTCAAAGTGCCCTTTGTGTCTGTTCTTGCTTTCTGTCTCCTGATCCAACCACTCGCCGGTTTGAACAACACTATAAATTTGTATTTCACGAGTGTACATCAATTTTTGAATTATTTCCTGGCAAAGAGTAATGGGGGAATGAGGGAGAGGTATGGAAAGAGTGAGTAAACATTAGAAAAGAAAAATGATTTCATATTTTGAAGGTTATATTCCCTCTGCTCTCTCTCCCATCTGCAGCTAGTTACTGCATGAGGTCAGTGAGAATGGCTGTCATTCCTCTCTTTTTTGTCTTTCTGCAGCCAGATTCATGATCCAAACTGTTGCTTTATGCTAAATCTGGGGCACATGCATCTGGAAGCTTAATAAAAGTATATGAATAAACGATGCAAAAAGTTGCTGATACTTTAAACTCTATTCCATTCTGCCACAGACACACATTTATTCAGCAGTGTTCAAAGACTGCTGTGTTTTTCCAGTCTGCTGCCAATGATGAATTTTCCAGGTTCCCAGACAACAGAGCTCACAGTGGACTTATTCAAGATTGCACATAATTTCAGTGTGCTGTGTTTTCTACGAGTCTCAGTGGTCCTGTTAAGAGTTTTAAGCTCATATAACCCATGAAATGTATGTATGCTGCAGTGTACAGAGGATGCCGTTAAAGACACAATATGTAAGATTTTTGGATTAAAATATCCAAAAACCACTAGAACAGTGTTATATATTTTGTTTACTTGTGTACTTACATTATCCCAGATGTTTCCAAGAATGTTTAAATCCAGAGAAATAAGCAATTTTAACCAGGACACGGACCATGTCCGTGCGTCTACCTATCAATGACATCATACCTGCGTTACCCTTGATTTCCGGTTTTATTTTGTAGAAACCATGGAAACACCAAAAATGGTTTAAAATATTATATGTTTTATTAGACAAGGGAACAACTGTTTGGGTATGTTTATAGACAGAAAACTAATCATTGTTATATAGCTCAACACGTTTAGTCTTATTGTTTGAATCTCATTTTCTTGATTATATTAATATGACATTCTAATATCGATCTAGCTTACTGCATTGTGCAACAAGTGTCTCATAGCAGCCGCCGAGCGAACGCACAGAGTAACATTATAACATCATTTTCAACACACTCAAATGTATCTAATATGATAAAACAGAGCTGCTTTAGCGACCTCTAGAGGCAAAAAAATACATATTGTGCCTTTAAGTTTAAGTTGTTTTTTTTTTAATGTATTTTTTAATTTTTAAACATTACAAAACAAGATTTAAAACTGAACAAGAGAACGAGAAAAAAAAAAAAAAAACCTCAATAAATCAATTTAAGAAATAAATGAGATCGAGAATGACATAGACATACAAACAATATACCTTACACATTTTTGCTCCAATGTGCCGCACATATTTAAACCTCATTAAACAAACCCTCTAATAAGAATAGAGGATATATCTAAGCCCATATATACCAAAAATTGGTCCCACCTTCTATGAAATAGGACATCTTTATTATAAGAAGCACAGGTTAAGTAGTCTAATGATACATATTCCAATGTAACCCTGTGCCATAGTGACCTAGAAGGGGCTTTATCAACTAACCAGTTTAAAAGAATACATTTTCTTGCACAGAATGTTAGGAACTTGCAAAGTGCCTTTTTATGTTTGTCTACGATAATGTCATCGTATATTCCAAGCAACATGTGTTTTGGACCGTAGCCAATATTAATAGATAAAATAACATTAAGTTCTTGTTCAACCATAAACCAAAACTTCTGAATCTCCCTACAAAACCAGAAACAGTGAATAAGATCTCCTTCCTCTGTTTTACATTTCGGGCACACTGGCGAGCAGTCTTCTTTAAACTTATGCCTCCGCGAAGGAGAAATGTGAGCTCTGTGTAAAATTTTCAACTGCATTGCTTTTACTCTGTTACATATGCTTAAGGTCCCTGCATTCTTCCATGCTTCCTCCCATTGATCGTCTGTGATTTGTATATCAAGTGTCCTTTCCCACGTCCTCTTCAAGGAGTCCGTATTTGAAAAGCCACAATCCTTGAGAACCTTGTAAAAAAAAGAACTTGTAGAACTGTTCATTTGTGAAAAAAGATGTCTCTCCATGGCCGAAATGTCCTGGTTTGTGAGCAAAGTAGTGTCCTTTTTCACAAAGTCTCTCAATTGTAAATATTGAAAAAAAACCTGTCGTGGAATACTGTACTTGATGACTAATTGGTCAAATGACATTAAAGTGTCCCCTTCAAATAGATAATGTAAAGTGGTGAGACCTTTATGTGCCCAAACTCGAAAATTTGGGTCTACAGTCCCCAGCAAGAAGTCATAGTTATCACAAATGGGAGTAAAAGTTGAGGTGAGTTGGGGTCGGCCCTCCAAACGCCTGATAACTTGCCATGCCTTGATAGCACTAATTGTGATGGGGTTACTACAAGCGACTTTTTAAGGATTTAAACTTTTTAAGAAAAAGCAAATTTACTAAAGGAAGTTTACTGAGTGAACTTTCAATATCAAACCACACTGTTCTGGACCCTCTATGTACCCAGTCAGAAATGTAACGCAAGTGAACACTTAACTGATATCTCCAAATATCTGGAAGATCAAGACCTCCCACTGAAGATGGAAGCATTAAAGTTGAAATTTTTATACGTGCTCTTTTTTTAGCCCATATAAAGGAACTAAACCAACCATTCAATTTCCTATGTGTAAAATTTATTGGAATCATTTGAATGGGGTAAAGTAATCTTGGAAGAATATTCATCTTCAGGAGGGAGATCCGTCCCAACCAAGAAACAGGGAGGATATTCCACCTTTCTAAGTCCAACTGAATACGTTCAAAAAGTGGAAGAAAGTTTGCTTTATACATCTGTTCAAAGGAGGGGGTAACATTAATGCCCAAATATATTAAACCCTCAGGGGCCCATCTAAATCATATAGATATTTTTAATATTATCTCATAATTTGGCAGCAGGTATATTAGGCTGCTGTCACTTTAAGACCTGATGCATGTATCCATTATACTGTTACACGTGTTTTCTTTCTCAACTGTTCACGTTCACTTAAAACATAACTGACTGTGTTTATGTGAATACTCGCCAAGACTGGCATTTTGACATTATTTTGTGTGTATTTGACTGTTTAAGTGCAGAGAGGCGGCTTTATGTGGCGCACTTTGGGTGTGAGCACAAATCTGCGGGAATGAGTAAAATTATGTGCAATACACGCAATCCGATGCTGAAATTCAAGCCCTGTAACACCAACAATATTCATCCAGAGCAAATTAAATGAGTGAGTGAGGGGAGGCGGGTTTGTGTGTCAATTCGCTGTCGGAGAGATGAGAGAGCGAGAAAACGCAGCCGGTATCGTGAATCTATTCTGCAGAAAATGAGTACTGGAAGCATTTCAGATATTTCAGTATCAATATGTATCGAAAAAGCGATGTTTTTGACACTACATTGCACTAGTTTATTATTTCAGATGCCTTTTAAAAGACTACAATTGAAACATATATATTATATATAAAACTCAACCTGCTAAACTGGCTAGTAGGAGTGACTGTGTTACATGCCACTGCTGAAATCCACCCGCATTTGGCGGGTGTTAATGTCAAGCCCTGGTGGTAAGAATGAAAACTAGTAATAGTGAATTACTAGTTTTTATACTTACCACCTCCAACCAACCCTCTAGCAACCATCCAAAACACCCTAACAACCACCTAGCAACCACCCACAGCACCATATCATTGTGTCAGCAAGTTTTGCACAAGCAACGCTAACATTTTCTTCAGAAAATATTTGCACAGCATGAACTTCTATTTGTTCCATCTGTCTGTCTGGGGCTCTTGACTCAGTTTACAATTTCAAGAGAATGCCAAAATGCCTTCAGACACGGATTCACATCCACCGCAACTCCTGGCGTGTCCACTGCGCACCTCGTTAACCAGATTAATTTTACAAGCACTCTAGAACAAGGTTGTCAAGTCTTCACCATGTATTTAACTCTGGCCTTGTGTGGTTTAAGCCCATTGTGGTGGTATGCACTAAATTAGTCCCAGATCATGATTTCTACCCTTCTTTAATTGACACCATACTGTTGGGAATCAGTGGCAAAACCCACAAGCCCACAAGGTCCACTGAAGCTCCTTCCATCCCTGCTAGTTGCCTTGGCAACTCATCAGTGCGGACTTCATGTCAGCTCATTCCACAGGCGGTGATGTCATGGGGCCATGCATCGCTTGATTGGCTGAGGAATGTTGCGGTTTCAAAGGAAAGCAAAAGAAAGTGCAGTCACACCCACTCAGAGAAGAGACCGGGAGGTTGTAAAAGAAAGATGGTTGGGGAATTAATGGTGACAAATCTTTGTCATTTTATTATAACCTTCCTCTGAACTCAAAGCTAAAAAGCATATTGTTTCTGCATGAATGGTTCATTTAAGGTCCCATTCCTGTTTACCACTGCTCTGTCATGCTCATTGATTAATGCATTTGAACTTCACTGGAAGCTTGCACACTAAGATCAGAGCATAAAAATAATGCGATCCAGGAGCCATGCTGTCTCAAAGCCAATTGGTGGAGTGTTTCATTCAATGTTCCATTCAATATGTGTGAATTTCATCTACATCTGGTCAAGACTAAAGTCAAAGTGCTGCATTGTTTTTGGAACAAATTATATACTATAAGCGGTAGCAGAAACTCTATGATCAGAGAAAGCATCAACTTCTGCAGTCAGTGAGGTCAAACTAATAAAAGTGAATGGAATTGAACAAACAGTTGTATGAGAGAGCACAAAGAAGGGTGATTATTATGTGTAGGCTATGCGTGTGTGTGTGCATGCGCAGTGATTGAGGTTGTTTGTGTTTGAGGTATCATATGACTGACTTTATGCCCTCCTGTCACCCATGTGAACTCACATGACTTGAGAATTGCAAGCCTTCAGCAGTCTTCCCCGTGTGACAACTTGCCCCGGGATCCTACCTATATTTTACAGATGAAAATTACGTTGCTGACTCAATTTTTGAGGCAACAGTGACGCCCAGTGGTTGAAACGGGAACCGGAACCGCATGAGATTTTAAATTCTAAATCATTAACCGATTTACACGATAGATAGATAGATAGATAGATAGATAGATAGATAGATAGATAGATAGACAGATAGATAGATAGATAGTTTAGAAATCGTAGGTCATGCTGTTGTTTAAATAATAGACTGAAAATGTTTAAATAATACACTGAAATATAACAGTGAAGAATTAATTTTAGTTTGTTAAACTAAACATTCGTTTTTCCCAAAGATTCTCCCCCATCATGTGATATAACTGCTCTTCCTCATTGGCTTTTAACCGTCAGGTCACGCAGCTACTTCCTCAATGCCGCTCTTCTGCCGTGTTGCCATGTCCGCTTAATATAAGCGACTTTGGCCTCTCTTTTTTTTTTTAAATAAAAATGGGCTGTGACGACGGATTTATTTCCAGTAGTAATGTGAAATATTTTAATTATCTTTTTATTTGTAAATTGACGTGATTTTCAAAAATACGTTATTTTGCAGTTTACCCCTAAAATGAATCGCTCATTTTGCTTTGTTTTTCAGATTAAATTGCTTATCTCTCTTGTGCAACCTGGCAACACCCCTGTCATGTGATAAACACATTTCCTCTACACTGACGGTATACCCAGTGATGTCAGAGTGAAATTGAAACAAAATCGTGTCGCTCTTAAATTCTAACAAAAGAAATTAAGTAAAAAATAAAAATACCAAAGAAGAAGACCATAAATCACTTAAAAGAAGGACAAGATATGTTATTGATTTGAAACGGACACCTGACGTCTCGTTGTAATGTCTGTTGGTTAGCTGGTTAGTGTTAACCGTAATTTGTTTTTGTTAAATTGTGTTATAATAATCAGGTATTTACAAAACTATATTAACTTCTGCCTGTACCTACCCGCTACATAACACTATTCTGGTCTGTACTTGGTCATCACAGTTGAGTTTAACCTATTTTTACGTCTTGGCAAGATCTAATCTGCCAAACCAGCACAAGGATGTCAAAATACACCACTTTTCCTGATTCAGCCGATGATCATAATCCATTTCAGGTAATATATTTGTTCTAGTTTTTGAAATTGTACATTAGAAAACCGTTGGTGTTGTTGTTCTCATTCTTGGCCTTATTTGTCTAGTACTGTAAGTTACCTCTTGTGAGATCTGACCAATCATATTGGGTATGATAATGTAATTGTATGGTTGATCCTTCCACTGGTCCACGATTTGTGTCGTTGCATTCTATTCTAAATTTGACCTGCTAGTTGTTGCTTTAATTATAGATAAATTAAGCGTACGTTTACACAACATTGATGTACTAAAACGGAAAATGGAGTAGCGGTATTAACATTAAGTGGCATGGCATCTTACGCACTGAGCCACTCTGGCACATGCTGCTATGCTTAGTGGCATACCCGCTTGTCATTGACATGTGCTACTAAAACTTGTTACATGTGCCGATGGATTTCGTCGTGTCATGTGCTACTGACACTGTTGCGGATCATGTCGCCGTATGTTGTGGCACCTCCAATAACCTACTGACACATGCCGCGCATTATGTAGATGGTGGAACATACGCACTTACCGGCGAACGACATTTAATTAATACTACGGTGCTTTCAAAAAGGGTTTATTACATTGTATGTATTTATATTTATTATTATAAGTTTCTTATATGTGTGTGTACTCGAATGCATATTGTAAATACGCAGTTGTTTTTATAACTCAATACATTTTTTTTCTATTTGCATAGGATTGACAGTTCAGCTGTATCATTTGGAATTGTAAAATAATATAGACACCTAGTTATATAGTGGCCACAACTTAAAAAGAGTGAAACGTTCTGCCACCACAAAGTGACACTGACCAATCAGGTATTTCATAAAGGCCTAATTGTAAACTAGCATGAGAGAAAATGCCACAAACCATTATTAAGTGACACCTACAATTCTGAAATGAATTATGAAAACTGGCACCAACCATTTAGAAGTGTGCTGGACCTTGACACTGGTTCTTCACAATGCAGAATAGTGTAGGTTTGTAGATACTATATTAAATTGGATGTCTGTTATAATGTGGCTCCAGCAAGTCCAATACTTTAACAAAACATTCAGACATCTTCAGAAGGAATGCATGTTCACATTGTTAAACATGCCACTTAAATACAGATGTGCTAAACTGACTACAAAAATTATTTCCGACTACAAAATATTACCGATTTGTTTAACTGATATGTAAAAAAAAAAAACCAAACAAACAAAAAAATGCTAAATTAGACTATTTATTTAGGATTTTGTATCACAGTTACGTAAGTAGCCTATAGCTGCTCAATTCATCTGTCAGTCGCTACTGGAGATGCCACAACATACGGCGACATGTTCTGCAACATTGTCAGTGAGGCACATAACGCAATCCATCGGCACGTCATAAGTTTTAGTGGCACATGCCACTATCTACTGGTATGGCACATGCCATTATCCACTGGCCTCTGTAGCCACATGGCTTCTGTGTGTATGATGCTATGCCACTTAATGTTAATACCGCTACTGGAGAAATTACTAAAAACGCTGTATTATGTATGCCAGGCCAGTAGTTGGCAATGTCACTTTGTAAAGAAACTCTACTCGCCTATAGAATGAACACGTAGTATGCATGCACATTATGTCACCGTTTTCACAAATTTTCACCGTTTTCAAATATTTTTGTAGTTTAAATGGAGATGATAACGGAATCATTTTTAAAGACTTGCACTTTGAAACCCATTTTAAAAAGTTTGCGTTTTCAGGCCCCCAAAACGCTGTTGTCATGTAAATGAACGGCCAAAACGCATAAAACGTTTTTAGCTGAAAATGGTGTCGTGTAAACGGCCCCTAAATATTATTTCAAGGAAAATTATTAAATGAGGGGCCATTTACACAACACCGTTTTCAACTAAAAACGGAAAACTTTTTATGCGTTTTGGCCGTTCATTTACATGACAACAGTGTTTTGTGGGCCGAAAAACTCAAACAATACCATTATTGTCTCTGTGTAAATTAAAAAAACGAAAATTTGTGAAAACGGTGACATCATTTTTTTTTTTTTTTTTTACAAAATGACATCGCCACCTACTGGCCTGGCATGGATAATACAGCTTTTTTGTGTTAATACAGTTTCAGTGTTTAGCACATCATTGTCATGTAAACGTACCCTAAAACGGCATGTATAAATCAGGTATGAACACATCTACTCATTGTTTATTGTTACTATTTTCCACATTTTAGAGTATTAGTTAAGTAATTAAAAATGTAAAAATATCACAACTCACAAGGGTACAGGAATTTTGGGGCAAATATAAATAATACATTTTTATTTTGAAATAAAGTCTGTGAATAGGTGCAGCTTATACTGTATTTGTATCTAAATGTAGCCATAAGGCTTTTATTTTTTAGGCCAAATGTTTTTAAGATCACGATAAAAATAAATTCAACCACGTGTCTTAAGTTATTGCTGATTAGTTACTTGGTTTATCAGAAGGATTTCATGTCTTTTTGTGTTTTGAAGGTCAGTCCCCTAGCAGATGAAGTTTCTGGCTCAGAAACAATGATATCAGTACAAGATTGTGAGCTTACAGTGCCAGTTCCTAGGCCACATTGAGCTTGTTTTAAAAATTGGACATTTTGTGGTATCAGCCCAGATATTTAATCACTATCTACCACCTTCTCTAAATGAACTGAAAGGTTTGTTTTTCCTTTGTTTGCAGGATCCATCAGTGACTCAGCACAGCAGTAACACTGGCTATGCCACGCTGGACCTCTACAACCCATTTGACAACAACATACCAGAGGTAAATATGCCCGTCCTGACAGGTGGTGAGCAGGCTGTGTTACATAGTTAACATAGCCTTTAATGATTAATACATCACATGATGTTAGTGCAATGGAAAATGGATTTCATTTCAACTTCAGCTACCTCTCAAAGAGAAAATTCTCAAATGTCAGAACCTTTTGCCTGATTATCATGATATTAATTGTTTGCTTTTTTGTTTTGGGTAATGAAGGCTCCACCTCCCTATGAAGCCACATCTCCTGCTGCACCTCCTGCCCTAACGCCTCCCACCAGGACCACGCCCACTGAGCCCAGGAATTATGGATCCAATGGAACACAGGTGCTGATTAGTTTTAGAATAGTCTTGTTACTCAACACAGAATTTCAACTAAGGGGCCGTTTACACGACACAGTTTTCAACTAAAAACGGAAAACTTTGTATGCGTTTTGGCCGTTCATTTACACGACAACGCCGTTTTGGTGGCCTGAAAACGCAAAATTTTGAAAACGATACCGTTATCATCTCGGTGCAAACTGCAAAAACGCGAATCTGTGAAAACGGTGATGGCATGCACATGCGTATTACGTGTTTAGTCTATCCACCTTATTTTTCAACACGGAAATAAGGCGTTTTCTGTGAATGTGCCAGACTTCCGATGTATTAGCCACTATAGGGAAATAATGAGAAGAATATCAAAGTGCAGTAAACTGTAAAAAATAACGTGGATAGGCATGTGCGTTTGGCGCGAGTGCTCTGTTATAGAATGCGTATGTGCGCAGGCGCGTAGTCTTTATTTACAAAGTGACATCGCCAACTAGTCTGGCATGCGCAATACAGCGTTTTTAGTCGTTGCGTGGATCCGTGTGAATAAGGATAGTTTTGATAACGTTGTCATCTGTACAAAGAGAAAACTTTTCCGTTTTTAGTACATCTTTGTAATGTAAACGTGCCCTAAATTAGCCATGTTTGATCACACAGGCGCATAAACTGGATGTACTATGATTGCTAGGTGTGTAACAGTATCAAATTTTTATATCATGATATTAGAGTGGTGCAGGGATGATGTCAAAACCCGGAAGAGTAATTTGTCACTGGTTCCTTTAAGATTTTCCTATGGATTTTTATAATGAGGTTTTTAAATTTGAGTAAAATAAGGTCTATAATAAACATAATGTGACGATACTTGAACATTTTGCTCTACAACGTAAATTACACACACACCTGTATCAAAAACGTGAATTTTGAAGCTGTTATTTTTATTAAAAAACGTAACTAGATGAGAATGTGCAGTTCACGTTGTAGAACAAAACGTTGAAGTATCGTCAAGTTTACCACAGACCTTATTTTACTCATAAATTGAAAAACCCCATTATAAACCCGGTAGGAAAATCTTGAGGGAACCAGTGGTGAATTCTTCCGGGTTTTGACATTAATTCTACAACACTATCGCTGAAGCTTTTAACACAGTATACGGTTTTAACCAGGTATTCATAAAATGCATTCTAAAAATCCAAGTAATTCATAATAAGGAATTATTCATGGTATTTTGAAAGTGAATGATCATCATTATGATTTATCTTATTATCGTATATCAGCACATTTACAAGTAAATATTTTTACTGCATCTACTTCAACATGATTGCCCGCTCGTCAACCCAGAGTATGCTGCTTATTTCACATATAAAGCAATATTTTAGTACCATTCTGTTAGAGCTCTATCTGTTATTACTATAATGCAATTCTTGAGTGGTTATTGAGCAATCAAGCTGTATAATGCATGATGGTTGTATAATTTGATCTTTAAATTATTTAATTCTATATTTGGGCATGGTTGAATATCAGTATTTTTCAAAACATATAATATGATCTTAAGACTCCTGACTGTTGATTATTATGCTGTTTATGGGAATAGCAAGATAATACAAAATAAAATAAAATTAAATTTTTGGGGTCAGTAAGATTTTTTGGTGACACTTTACAATAAGGTCTCATTTGTTAACAGTTGTATTAACTAACATGAACTAACAATGAGCAAAACATCTGTTACTGTATTTATTAATCTTTGTTAATGTTAGTTAATAAAAATACAGTCCAAACACAATACAAAAATACAGCTCACGGTGCATTAACTAATGTTAACAAATACAACTTTTGATTTTAATAATGTATTAGTAAATGTTGAAATAAACATGAACTAAGATGAATAAATGCTGTATATTATTGTTAATTCTTAGTTCATGTTAACTAAAGTAGTCAACTAATGAAACCTTACTGTAGTGTTACCGATTTTTTATTTTTTTTTAAGAAATTAATACTTTTATTTAACAAGGATGCATTAAGTTGATCAAATGTGACAGTAAAGACTATTATAGTATTAAAAAAAGTTTCTATTTCAAATAAATGCTGTTCTTTTGAATTTTCTACTCGCAAAGAATCCTGAAAAAAAAGTATCACATTTCCACCGAAAATATTAAGGAGCAACTACTGTTTTCAACATTAAGAATAAGAACAATAAGAAATGTTTCTTGAGCAGAAAATCAGCATATTAGAATGATTTCTGAAGGATCATGTGACACTAAAGACTGGAGTAATGATGCTGAAAATTCAGCTTTGCATCACAGGAAAAAAATACATTTTAAAATATATTAATATAGAAAAGTTCTTTTTAAATTGTAATAATATTTAACAATATTACTGTATTTTTGAGCAAATATATGCAGCTTTGGCCACCCCAAACTTTTGAATTGTAGTGTATATTCTACTGATTAACTAACTAAAAGTTCATACTGCTGTGGAATAGTTAGCACAGTATAATTTGGTTATGACCAAATTTCAGCTGTAATTTGTTTCCTGTTTAGTAAAACAATTGACCATAAAGATATATCTCGTCTATTTAATACTGTGCTGAAATGCTTATTAATGTGGTAGTGACAGAAAACAGTTAAGCCTTTCATAAATTAACTGCCCTCTCTCTCTCTCTCTCTGTTGCAGTCTGCAGTAAATGCCACCACAGCAGATCTGTTGAGGAAGCAGGAGGAACTAGAAAGAAAAGCAAAGGAGTTGGAGAGAAGAGAGAGAGAGCTGGATGCCCATGCACTTGGGGCCGGAGCCAGTGAGTGAAGGATGAGGGAAAATATCTTAGTTTATGTGTTTGCCAGGGGGATTAAATGTAAACAAAACATCTTGAATGAACAGTAAAATTCCTCCCCCTGATTCTTATTTTCAATTTTGTTGCTGGCGTCATGCTTATAAAAGGTTTTGGTAGCAATTTGTGATTAGTTTTGCCATTCATAACCTGTTGAATAAAATTTTAATGCTAAGAAGGACTCATGACACCTTAGCAACCACATAAGATGACCTGACAACCATCCAGAACATCCTAACATAGTGGTTTTATATGTGCAACCACCACTCACATTCAACCACCATTCATTATTTATTTTTTCACTACAGGTAGTCACCCCATTTACACCTTTTTTGAATCTCAAAGAGAGGTGTAGGAATAGAAAAGTATTTGATGTAAAGCAAGACAGATGGATGGGCATAAAACCCGTGTATTTTAAGAACTGAAGTGATTATTTAGATGGACTTCTGAAATTGTTAGTGAGGGTTATGATGAAGGTGTAGAGATGAATGAGACCTGAATGAGAGAGGAGGGGACAAAGAAACGGAACAGTTAAAAAGATGACAGTGATGGATGGATGGCATTTTCAAAGGAGTGAGATTTAGACCTCGGCGGTAATGAACAAGACATTAATGGAGTGATGCTGGCAGATTTGACTGATGAATGGGGAAATGAATCTCTTTCTGTGTCCTTCTCCCTCAGCTCGTCAGGATAATTGGCCCCCATTGCCCTCCTTCTGCCCGGTGAAACCGTGTTTCTATCAGGACATTAATGTGGAAATCAGCCAAAACTTCCAGCGCACTGTCAGAACCATGTACTATTACTGGATGTGTAAGTTTGCTCGCTTTAGTACGTCTTGTCTTTTAAAGTGTGTGGCTGGTTCTGGTTTGTATCATCAACCTTAGTAAATACTTCAGTTATGAATTCATCCTCTGTGCCTTCTTCTGTTAAACTGAAATTGTTAGTCTGCTGTTGATTGACTGATAAATTGGGCAGACTGATTATTCAACCAGTAGTTGGCCATTTTCTGTTTCAGAATACTTTTTAGTAAATATTGGGAAAAATAAATGTTTATTTTGAAGGGATAGTTCACCCAAAACGTATTATATTAACTCATTAACTAATGTAAAGAGTCACCAGTATGTGATTTTGATACATTTTACTTGAAACATATTTTACTGGACTGTCCTGTTTGTAATGTTACTAGGCTACAGTTTTATTTATTTATGTATCAATTTAATAGAAAATTTTCACCTGGGAAAATGTTTAGAATTTCTATCAGATATTAAACTGAAAGTTTATATAATTGTTGTTGTAATGAAAGAAGTTTAATTGCATATTGTATTAGTGTATCAATATTACTTTTTCTATGAATATAGCCTTTAATGCTTAATTCATCACAAAGTCACAATTGCGAGTTATAATGTCACAACTGCGAGTTATAAAGTCAGAATTGTGAGTTATAAAGTCAGAATTGCGTGATATAAAGTCAGAATTGTGTGAGTTATAGTCAGAATTGCAAGTTATAGTCAGAATTGCGAGTTATAAAGTCAGAATTGCAAGTTATAAAGTCAGAATTGCGTGATATAAAGTCAGGATTGCGTGAAATAAAGTCAGAATTGTGTGAAATGAAGTCAGAATTGCGAGTTATAAAGTCAGAATTGCGAGTTATAAAGTCAGAATTGCGAGTTAAGTCAGAATTGCGTGAAATAAAGTCAGAATTGCATGATATAAAGTCAGAATTGCATGATATAAAGTCCGAATTGCGTGAAATAAAGTCAGAATTGCGTGATATAAAGTCAGAATTGCGAGTTATAAAGTCCGAATTGTGTGAAATAAAGTCCGAATTGCGTGATATAAAGTCAGAATTGCGAGTTATAAAGTCAGAATTGTGTGAAATAAAGTCAGAATTGTGTGAAATAGTCAGAATTGCGTGATATAAAGTCCGAATTGCGAGTTATAAAGTCAGAATTGCGAGTTAAGTCAGAATTGTGTGAAATAAAGTCAGAATTGCAATAAATAAAGTTAGAATTGTGTGAAATAAAGTCAGAATTGTGTGAAATAAAGTCAGAATTGCGTGATATAAAGTCCGAATTGCGAGTTATAATGTCAGAATTGTGTAATATAAAGTCAGAATTGCGAGTTATAATGTCAGAATTGTGAGTTATAAAGTCAGAATTGTGTGAAATGAAGTCAGAATTGTGAGTTATAAAGTCAGAATTGCGAGTTATAAAGTCAGAATTGCGTGATATAAAGTCAGAATTGCGAGTTAAGTCAGAATTGTGTGAAATAAAGTCAGAATTGCGAGTTATAAAGTCCGAATTGTGTGAAATAAAGTCAGAATTGCGTGAAATAAAGTCAGAATTGCGTGATATAAAGTCAGAATTGTGTGAAATAAAGTCAGAATTGCGAGTTATAATGTCAGAATTGTGTAATATAAAGTCAGAATTGCGAGTTATAAAGTCAGAATTGTGTGAAATAAAGTCAGAATTGTGTGAAATAAAGTCAGAATTGCGTGATATAAAGTCCGAATTGCGAGTTATAATGTCATAATTGTGTAATATAAAGTCAGAATTGCGAGTTATAATGTCAGAATTGCGTGAAATAAAGTCAGAATTGCGTGAAATAAAGTCAGAATTGCGTGATATAAAGTCAGAATTGCGAGATGCAAACTTGCAATTGCGAGAAAAAAGTCAGAATTGTGAGATTTTTTTATTTAGTGGCGGAAACAAGCTTCCATATTTTTTGATATGTATGCCCATATTTTTATTTTATGATTTGTACTCAAGCGCCTTGAGAATCTACTTTTAAAGGTGCTATATGTAAATAAAGTTTATTATTATAATGCTGATATTGCAAACAATCAAATAAATACATACATACATACATACATACATACACACCCTCATACTGTTCCAGATCTTTATGATTTTTGAAGTCATATGGGTGATACAATTTTCATTTTTGGTTGAACTGTTCCTTTTGTTGTTTCAGCAATTTTTAACTATTCATTAAATAGTGTTATGCATCACATATCAGCAGTTGCTCTCTAGTTATCCCTAGTAAAGGAATATCGGTCAACCACTACTCGTGTGTTACTTTACTTACTTTGTGCTTCTCTTTCTCTTCTTACAGTCACAGCATGCACTTTGCTCTTTAACCTCATCTCCTGTTTGGCTCTGTTCTGTGGGCAACCCAGTAATACTTCGGCACCAGTTGGCTTCGGTTTTGCCATCCTTTGGTTTCTCCTCTTCACCCCCTGCTCCTTCCTCTGTTGGTACAGGCCTGTGTACAAAGCCTTCAGGTACGTACACAGATTCAGTGTTTAGAATTGATGTCTCAGCCAAACATCATGGATCAGTCATTGTGCACTTCTGTTCTCTGTTTCTCAACAGGAGCGACAGTTCCTTCAACTTCTTTGCCTTTTTCTTTATCTTCTTCGCCCAACTGGTGCTTTATGTTATCATGGCTATTGGTATCCCTGGCTGGGGCTTCAGGTGAGCGTGACAAAACAATTTATTGCTAACCTATTCATTGACATTTCAGTCAATTGTGTTATTCCATTCTTAAATTTGGGCACTGGCTTGTTGCTCTTTAAACTTCTCTCTTTCTCTCCTGTTTGTTTCAGTGGGTGGATCGTGAGTTTAGCCGCTTTTAGAGAGAACAGCAAGGCAGTGGGTGTGATCATGATGATCAGTTCTGTGCTCTTCACCGCTCAGGCGTCCATGGGAGTGATTTTGCTCAAGAGGGTAAATCACATCTCCATTAACAGCAGCAAATGGATCTTTTCACATTCATTGGCAGTCAAATTAGGGATATAATCCTAAATATAAATTGAAAACCATACTAAATATTTCTATTCATCCTATGGTGAAGCTGTCTATTCCTCTTCGGCAGCTTTTCCACAGCTCTACTCCAGGGTTTAACTGGCTTTCTCACTGTATAAACAGAAAACAAAAACATAGACTTAGAAACAAGGCTTCAAGTACACAAGATTTCAGCTGACATTTATCTCAGAATATGTGCATCTCTCGATTTTATAGCGTTCAAAAGCCATATTGGTTGCCGTTCAGTATGTAAATGAATGGCAATTACACAACAACAGCTGCATTTCCATATGTTATTGTTGGGTAGAGTGATTTGTGGGTCACATCTGGGTGGGTTTATGGATTTTGTTAAAACATGACATTCTTCATGCTCTTTAGTACTTTTCATTTTGAAGTAATGCTTAATCATATCATAAATCATTAAATGCAGATTCTTTTCAGAGATCATCTTAATTTTGCCTTACTGTTTTTCTAATCGATCTGATTGATTTAAAATTACACTACTGTTCCAAAGTTTGGGGTCAGTAAGATTTTTTTTTTTTAAAAGAAATTAATGTTTTCATACACCAAGGACACATTTAATTGATCAAAAGTGACTGTAAACACTTTTACATTGTTAAAAACGTAGACTCCGCAGAATGTTAAGTCACACAACTGTTTTCAACATTGATAATAATAAGAAATCAACACCAAATCAGCATATTAGAATGATTTCTGAAGGATCATGTGACACTGAAGACTAGAGTAATGATGCTGAAAATTCAGCTTTGCATCACAAGAATAAATTAAATTTTTAAATATATTAAAATATAAAAAATATTTCACAATATTACTGTTTTTACTGTATTTTTGATCAAATAGATGAAGCATAAGAGAGTTCTTTCAAAAACCAATGCAAACTTTTGAACAGTAGTGTATGTAATTTTAATTCAGTTCTGTTGAATGACGATTTCTTGCATATTCTTCCATCAGGTTCATTCCATGTACAGGAAGACTGAAGCAAGCTTTGAGAAGGCCCAGGCTGAGTTTGCTACCGGTGTGCTTTCCAATCAGGCAGTGCGCCAGGCAGCCACCAATGCCACCGTTTCTGCCGCACAGGGCGCCTTCACTGCACCCCGGTAGAGATCTGGATGAAAAAGAGAGGTTGAAGAACCTGATTGGTTACGCTGCCTTGAGACAGTGACTTATTCTAGCACTCCCAGACATGGCTGAATTGCAAACCAACACACTTACCCTAGACCCCTCTTGCATGCATGTCATAATGATAGTAATGCAACATTGGATTTCTTTTTGTCTTTGTTTGTCGGTCTTGCTGAGCATCAGGCCATTAGTTCAAACATGCAAAAAGGATCTAGGTGTTGGTTGATGTGAAATTATGGTTTATATAAATGCTCTCTATGAGGATCCACAGTATGATCAACTAATACAATTGTCTTATTTCCATTTTTTTTTATGCTAGAAAAAGTCACTGTAATAATTTTAAAACCATAAAATACCTAAGACCCCAGGTTTTGGCTTACAATTCCTGTCTATTTACAGTACGTCTTTAAAGCTTGCAAAGTGTAAGGCACAGCAGCCTTGCAGAATCAAATAAGACGTGCCACATTCTGCCTTTGCTTTTTCCTTGACTTCTTCCTTTCTTTGTAAATAGCTGTACATGGCCTGGAAAGGGATAATTTCATTGCTCTAGAATTGAGGTTACTTAAAACCTGTGACGTTTACCTTGCCAAAAGTTTTTCTTAAACGAAAGAGAGGAATCCCATATCATATTTTAGAGATTCATGGTTTCACTTTATTAGTTTGTTGGTATATGGATTTCTTGCTTTGACCCTTATGAAAAAGCATGTTTTGATGCAGCTTAAACTATTGTATGTACCTCTTTGCAGTGATACACCACTAATGCTTTATTTTCACGGGTTAAGGCAGGTGATTTGTGCTTTGGAAAGCTTTGGAATACAGAATCAAACTTGATATCCTGACATAAACTCAAGTTTCTTCTTATCAAGATGTGGTAGCAGCAGAGATTGGTGCGGTTATCTGTGGTCAACATTGTGTTGCTTTTGTGATATGTAACTTTTTTTTTTTGTACTTTCAATCTAACATTTTGCCTAACACAATAGTATATGCCTAAATGAAAGTATTACTTGGTTTTACTGTTAATGTGTTGCTGCTGTATGTCACTGTGTTATCCGTTTTATTAAAGTTCATGAATATGCATCTTATACTATTTGTATGCATTTTACTGGGTCTCTGTGGGTCCTTAAGTCGTAAAAAGTCTTGAATTCGGTTGTATCAAATTCAAGGCCATAAAAAGTATTAAATATCTTAAATTGTACAAGGTCTTAATTATCATTTGAAGATATATATACAGTAGTCAACATTTGAAGTGGATCAAAAAAGTTCATCAAAGTTGTCCTAAGAAGGTTTTATGACAACTTTAATGAAAGGTTTTGATCCACTTCAAATGTTGACTACTATATTTACCACAGATCTTGCCCTTCATCGCCAGTCCCGCCCCAAAGTCACGCTATTGGCAGACAGCCGCTACCTCGTTTTCTGATAGGCTAGTTCTTCTTTTTTGTTGTTTAAAGAGCTTAGAGCTGTTCAATATGTTTTGTATTTTATTCATAATTTTCTATTTATATTTTTCTTTTGTTGTTATACAAGTCTTCTCAACGTCATTATTTAAAAGTGTGTTTTAATATCTTGATGTATCGTAAGATTTTGAAATAAAAAAAATCAGGTAATGTTTTTTTTTTTTTTTGTATTGCCAAGAATCGCTTTACAACAGAACAAATATCAATACTAAATGAAATAAACTACTTTCATGCTTTCTTCGCTTTACTTTCGCAAGTACTTCGTACTATTTAATATAAATAGTACGATATTTTAAATGAACTTGTCGAATTAATGAAGGTTTACTAATTGGAAACTCGTAATATTCCATGTTCAGTGATGGGACTGACGCGTCTCCTTGACAACCGACGCTGCTTTCGGTGCGTAACGTCATAGTTCTATATAAGCTATTGAGTGAAGATGGCGGAAGCTGCTGCTGCTCCACAACTCCGGTTCTTCTGTCATTGCTGTAAAGGTGAAATCGACCCCAAGCTGCCGGTGAGTACACAACACTTCATTAACAAGCATTCATCTGCGTTGTGTATGCTTACCCCATATTAGCCTCAACACAATTGAAGTTGTCTTATATTTATAACTTACAGTAGAAGTACTAACATACAGTTCTCTATATATTTCTTATACATGGAGGGTTTGTATAAGTTCGCGCGCATTACAATAGATCTATGGGAATGTCTTTCATGTAACTGCGGACTAAACGTTATAAGGAATGTGTGATGAGTGCCATGGTTGCGAGGGATTCGGTATCCAAGTTTGGGAGTTACTCTGATGCCAAATTTAGAACAGCCTCGACCGTCTGCAACCCTGTTCGAGTAGAAACACACGCATGCAGTAGGCTACATTGACTGGCAGGTGTACATGTCTGGTTGTTTGACACACAGGTGCATTTTGCATGTTACATAAATATAAATATAAATAAAATGAATTAATTTAAGTCTCAAAACTAAAATTCCAATATCACGCAATTTGTGTAATATCTGTTGGGTAAACAAGTGGAGACATTATAAAATCACCCTGGCATACATTCATACAAGGGTCACCTTTACGAAAAAGAAGTATACTTAAAGTTCATTTTATGAAGTATACTTAAGTAATGTTCAAGTATTTTTTAAGTATACTTTATTTAGTAAGTATACTAATGTCAATGTACTGGTACTAAACTTGTAAGTGTACTATTTCTATACTGCTTAGGACTAAATTGGCCCAAATTTAGTATATAAAAAGTATACACTCAAGTATACTATAAGTGTAACAATAGTAAACTTTAAGTGCATAACTAGTTCACAACTATGTTTCTCATTTGTACTGCATCTGTTCTTATAAGTATACAAGTAGTGTACTTGAACTTATAAGTATACAAGTAGTGTACTATTTTAATCCTAGTAGTACATTTTTTAGTTTATGAAAGTATACTCTTAGTAAACTACCAGTTTAGTAGTTTTATACTGCAAGTATAGGCTACTTGTAAGTTTTCTTTAAGTGAACATAACATCATACTTATAGTTTACTATTTATAAATTATTTTTGCACTTTAAGTATACTACTATGTTCCTATTTAAGGTATATTTTTTTTATACTTGAAATATACTTTTAACTGTACTTTTAAAGGATTAGTTCACTTTCAAATGAAAATTACCCCAAGCTTTACTCACCCTCAAGCCATCCTAGGTTTACATGACTTTCTTCTTTCTGACGAACACAATCGTAGAAATATTATTAAATATCCTGACGCATCTGAGCTTTATAATGGCAGTATGCGTTACCAAATGAGTATGAGCTGAAGAAAGTGTCTCCATCCATCATAAACGTACTCCACATGGCTCTGGGGGGGTTAATAAAGGCCTTCTGAAGCGAAGCGATGCGTTTGTGTAAAAAAATATCCATATTTAACAAGTTATGAAGTAAAACATCTAGCTTCCGCCAGACCGCCTTCCGTATTCTTCAAAAAGCTTACGCTGTACGCCCTACGCCTTCCCTATTCAACTTACAGAACTAATGCAGCGCCAGTTCCGTTTTTTTCGTAAGTTGAATATTTTACATTTGCGTGAGCAATCTTCTAGCGCTTGTTTATGCTTCTTCTTCGCCTGTGTTTTGATCCAGAGATTCTGTACTCTTTCAGAAGATGCGTAATAGCGCCCCCTACCGTATAACAATGAAAACACTGACAGTCTGAAAATTCCAAGTGGACAGGGAATTTGTAAATTAGTGCAGATTTGTGTACTACCAGTGGACTCATTCAGTCACTTCATTCATTGATCCTATTCGACCACCAGTGGACTAGCCTACACAAGAATTCAGATACTCAGAATTAGGAACATATCTGTTTTCTTTAAAAATCAGTACTTTCAAACAATATAAGCTTATAAGACCGTTTGTAAAACTATGTGAAAAAAGTTTAATAGGATAATCCATCAAAAGATTAAACACAACTACAAGCCAAGTATACTTAGACTACTTAATTATACTTTTAAGTATATCTAGATCAAAATAATTGAGTCCAAGTATAGGCCAAATATACTTAGACTTTTCTGTCAGTATAAGTCAAGTATACTTAAGTTCAATTTTAAGTATATTTCTGATAAGTATATATAGTATATTTCTGTTATTTGTTATTTTTAGTTTAAAAGAAGTATACTAATAGCACACTCGAATATTTTTTTTTTTCCGTAAGGGCAATGAAGGTATAATAAAGGTAGATTAAATCATTCACTATAATGAAGGTAGATTAAAACATAAAAGTTCAACTATGTTCTCAGGACAAAGGTATTTTTCATAAATATTAGATTGGGGCAAGTTGTCACACATCTTTTAAAACAATACAGTACTTGTTGACCACAACACATGTTTGATATTTCAGCACAATCTTTAATTATTTATTTATTGTGTGATTTTTTTTTTTTTTATTATTGTTTTAATTTAGCTGAAAAACTGTTTAATGGCAAGTTCCATTATGACAACTTGCCTCATAGTCATTATTGTCAGTAAGACTATAGTAAAATAAATAAATCCACTCTGAGAATTATTCACTACAGTAAACAGTGTGACAACTAGCCCCAGTGTCTGTATTTTTTCATGGGCAATAACAATGTGAATGTTCAATAGCTTTTTGTAGTCAAAACTACAGTAAAATAAACTATAAAGTAAAGTTTGTCAGGACAAACTTATGTTGCCTTGACAAAGCCTTGTCTAACAGATTTAAAGTTTTATAAGCTTCCTAGCATGTTTTATCATTTTGCTAGCAGGTTTATAAAGTAGCATGTCTTAGCATGTGTCTAGCATGTCTAACATTTTTTTATTTAGTTGCTAGCTTGATTTATCATTTTACTAACATGTTTCTAGAATGTTTTAGTATTTTTCTAACATGATTTAACATGTCGCTAGCATGTTTTAACATTATTTCACATTTTGCTAGTATGATCCTAGCATGTTTAAAGGAACGAAACGAAATTAACGAAATTAAAGTTAAAGCTCCAATCTCCTTGCGAAGATCCAGAAAAAAAGTCTTTTGGCGCCTCAGTGACTACTTCACTCGGAGAAGCTGTCAACCTCAGCTGTCAATCATGACGTCCCAACCCCATTTTTATAGCAGCAAATAACTAACTAAAACCAAACTTTTTTAAAGAACGAACACTTGAACTAACACCAGCGTGATAAAAACTGCCTAAAATGACAGAAACCGTCTTTGGAAAAAAAATGTTTAAAGTGTAATTTGATTGTTTAGTTTGTCTCACGTCCCAATACATTTCACGGAGAGGGCGGGGTTTATGACCTATAGGCCTACTGCTTCCAGCCACCTGGGGGAGATCGAGATGCTTTGGCTTCACTTTTCAGGACTCGTGTGGCATGTTTGGTTGCTAGAATGATTTAGCATGTTGCTAACATGATCCTAGAATGTTTTAACATGATCCTAGCATGTTTTAGCATTTTGTTAACATGCTTTCCCACGTTGCTAACATGATCCTAGCATGTTTTAGCATTTTGCTAATATGATCCTAACACGATTTAGCATTTTGCTAATGTTTCTAGAATGTTTTAGCATTTTTCCAATATTATGTTGCTAGCATGTTTTAACATTATTTCACATTTTTCTAGCATGATCCTAGCATGTTTTAGTGTATTGCAAGAATGATTTAGCATTTTGTTAACATGCTTTACCACGTTGTTAGCATGATCCTAGGATGTTTTACATTTTGCTAGCATGTTTAAATGTTGCTAGCATTATCTTAGCATGTTTTAGCCATAGATATATAAACATAGAAGTCTTAATAGTGGTTGCTTCAATGGGCCATAATATCTAAGCCTTCCACCATATTGGAACAGTCAAAGCTGGTCTGTGAACACTAAAGAGCAAGTTGATAATGCATCTACAACTGTAGTTAGAAGCATGTATGAATATCCATAGAGTGGTGCAGGTATGACGTCACTTTGTAGGCCAACCCGGAAGTTAGCGGCGCACGGGTTCCCTCAATCGAAAGCCTATGCATTTTTCCCCTAGACTTTTGGAAAATCGCAAAAAATAAGCTCTGTGTTTAACAAAGGGTTATGACACTTACACGTTTTGTCTATCAAGATAATCTTTACAAGTTAACACAACATTTATACATTTTGAAGTCTAAATAAAGTCGTCAGATATAAAAAGCTAACAGTAGGCTATAAACGGACTACAGCACACCATGGTCGCGGATCAACGTCACCACCACCAAGCTTCCTCACACTTTATTTAAAAAACAACATTATTTAAAAAACATGCTCGCTGATTATGATCTGCGCTGTGTATGAATACGTATCCACTTTTTCATGAGAAATTCTGTCCATTCGTTTTGTCCAAAAATGTTAGAAAATAATTTTGTTTATGCGTGCCTCTCTGAGGTATTTTTTATCTTTTGTTAATAATGTTTTATTTATTTGTTTATTATTTTGTTAGTTTATATAAACCTTAATATTATTTTCTTTGTGTTTAAAAATTCTTATGTTTGATCATTGTGCCCCAAGTAAACTTTAAAGATTATCTTTCACTGTATTATGTTTGATTGTATACTGTGTTTGCATACCATTTAACTACAGCATGTTAAAAACTACAATTTGAAAAGACTAAATATATATCTATATTAACTGACAGGTAAAACTTCTAAGAACGTGAGACTGAAACGCAGGCTAGTAAGTGTAAGTAGTCCCTTTTAGCAACTTGTTAGCAACCGCCGTTTTTAAGACACAATAAAGGTTTAAAAAATCACAAGCGGGTTATAACTGGTGTGTTTTATGTCATAGATCAAAACGTGAAAATATTTAGAGGCTTTGTTAACCACAGACCTAATTTCAGGTGATTTAGCAAAAACCCATTCAAAAAACCCATAGACTTTAGGGCGAGGGAACCGGAAGTGCTAAAATGCTAACTCGCTTCTGCATTTTGGCCTACATAGTGATGTCATACCTGCACCACTCTATATCTGCAGTAGAGTGACTAATTTTGCTAATCTAACACAATACAACAAGACGAAGGCATCAGCTAACATGACATTAAAAAGATACCATAGTATAAAAACCTGTAATATAAGATAAAAACTCAAATCAACACTTTTTTCACCCGTGAAAGGTTATCATTTCTTTGGGATTTTAAATCTCTGCAGTTTCACAACCAGAAGCTAAGCATGTTTTAGAATTATGCTAGTATGTTTTAGCGCATTTCTAGTATGTTGCTAGCATTTGTTTTTACATTTATTATTATGCTTTCAAACATTTGATAACCCACACTTTGTCTGAAAACCTCTAAAAGTCAGCATCAGAATACAGAGGCAATTTGTTTGGGACTGATGTGCAATAATAATGTACTTGTTTATCAATCCTTTGAACAGGAATATGTTTGTCCCAGATGTGAATCTGGCTTCATTGAAGAGGTGTCCGAAAACTCCAGGTGAGTTTCGCATTTATCACATTATGTAATAATCAAGATTGAATTATTTTTCAGTACTGTTATTGCATGTATCTCTGTTTATTATACTTAAAATATCCTAATAGGAATGATTTGTCTTTTAATTATGATGTTTGTCATTTTCAAATGAGTAAAACTTGTTTTATTAGTCTTCTTCTTCAGAGTCGTGATGGGTCTGGCAGTGATGACGTGGCCTCACAGTTTGCAGAGGTATAATACTATAAATTATATATATATATATATATATATATATATATCCATATATCCTCCTTTGACTCAGAATGACTTTGCTGGTGCAGAGGAAATAATTCCTTAATGGGGGGTCAATCATAGTTTTGTTTCTCTATGAGTCTTTTGTCTTTTCCTTTGATTAGCTGTGGCAGCTGCTCTTCATGGAACATTCTGCCCTCCTATCCGACCCCACCGTCACAGACGCGCTCCGCAGCCGCTCTGGGGTCGAGGCAGCAGTTGGTGATCCTGCCTCTGGGACAGCAGGACCTGTAGCTTCCGTCGAGACTTTGTTGGACTGCACAGAGCCTGCTCTCCACCCTCAACAAAACAGCCAGCAGCGAAACTCTAGACTGGATCAGGAACAGGCTGTGGAGGGGTGTGTACTGACACTTGTTACAGCTGCTGTCTTCTAGGAGTTCTACAAGATGGAATATATAATGATTCGTATTTGGTCAACTTTAACATTCAGTTTGAACATGCAAATGGTTTATATATAAATACTATAATCGTTTTTTCTTTTGCACAGAAATGATCTGTTGGCGGCTTGATTTGCACAGTTCGTTCATTCATAATATATTTAATATAGCCATGTTTCTTTTACTTGGCTCTGTGATTTGACTTGCAGTAATGTGCAGTATTGTTTAATAACTAAATCTAATTAATAAGAATTTCTTAATTAATCTAGACTTCTACCAAGATTGGATTTTTTTTGTAAAGAATCGTTGATGATTTAATTTGGTTCTTTTAAATAGACACCCATGTCTCCATTCAATTTTTGCTTTTGTGGCATTTTTAGGGGTTCAAGCACGTAGTGCTGAAACCCTATTGTAATTGTAAGGATTTTTATTATTTTTCTTCTGAGTAAAACTGATCGTGCAGATCAAACTGTTAGGCCTAGAGACTTGAAACTTGGCCAGATGATAGGTCTCAATTTAGGGAGACTGACAGGGTGTGATCCCCGATTGGCCAATAGGTAGCGCTACAGCGATCAAAAACACAAAACTCACAAACTCCAGGGCTGCGTTCCACTCCGATTTTAGACACGCAAACTTCCCTAAGCACTTCCCCTCGGGGGAATTTTTAAGTGCGTTCCACTTCGTGAAGTGGACGAGGCAAGTTTATGGACAGACCCTCGTCCCCTCGATTTTGACAGAGGGAGCGAGTCTACTTTGATGTACACTTCAAGCAGCTCTATATCCCACAATTCAACTTGATTGTGACATCACAGCAGATCGCGCTTAACTGAAGTGTATGATATATTAATTATTTTGAGAATAATCGCATAATAGTTTATAATATTATATGTTGAGATTCAATCGCTTAGGCTAATACTTGTAGCTGTCAAAGTTTATACTATTGATATTTTGTTTCATTTTTGTAATTTTATTTTTCTTCAACAGCTAATATACCTATAGGATTTATATATTTTCTCCAACAATTTATAAGCATATAGAATGCTGCATAAAACAAACTCATCAGTACAAAAGGAGTTTAAATAATAAATCAGCTCCATAGTGAATTCCAAGTGATCAAGGGCATAGTGCAGTGGTCTCAAACTCAATTCCTGGAGGGCCACAGCTCTGCACAGTTTTGCTCCAACCCTAATCAAACACACCTGATCCATCTAATCAAGGTCTTCAGGATTACTAGAAACTTCCAAACAGGTGTGATTTGGAGCTGGTTGGAGCTAAACTCTGCAGAGCTGTGGCCGTCAAGGAATTGAGTTTGAGACCACTGGCTTAGTGCGTTTCATTTAAAGGGGGGGTGTAATGCTATTTCATGCATTCTGACTTATTTACACTGTTAAAGAGTTGCATTCTAATGCTAAACATGGCCAAAGTTTCAAAACACGAGTTGGACGTATGGAGGAATATTTCTGTGCCAAATCCACTACTTCCGGTTTCAGTACAGGATTCGGAGAGTTTTTTTCGAATGTGTCCTGTATGACGTCAAAAGAGAGCGGAATTCCTTGTATAGACACTTCTCCCTGATAAGCGTGCGCACACACATCACCCAGAGCAAGAGCAAGAGCAAGAGCACGCACATCAACGCGTTTTGTTAGGGATACGGAAGCCGAGAGATTTTTCAACAATGGCTGTGTCCCAATTCAGGGGCTGCACCCTTTGAAGGCTGCATACATCATCGAGGCAGTCTCATTTAAGAAAATTAACCGTTAGATTGCAACGTAAGAAAGAGATTACAGTATTTTACACCTCACAATGAATATCAGTCAATTTTATTATGGTTACTTTTCTTAAATAAGATATCCTTGATGACGTATTCAGCCTTCAAATGCGATCTCCGAAAGACGCAGCCTCCGAAATGAGACGCAGCTCCTGTCAACAAAGGAGTGTGTTTTTGGTTGTGAGGGAAAGATTACCTTTTTTAGCTTCCCAAAGAACCCAGCGTCAAGGGAACAGTGGATGAAGTTTGTTTTTCCAGGGCAGCAACGGAGTTGTGCATGTATGTTTGTTTGTTCCCGGGAATTCGGTGACGAATACTTTGTAAACAAGTCCCAGTTTGGCGCTGGATTTGCAGATCGGGGCGGTGAGTAAAGCTGCATCAGATGTCTGTGTTTTGTTGGCAATCGGCACGCAAGTGCATATAATGTAAACAACACGAACGTTTTTGTTCCCTGATGTCGCAGCTAGCATGTGATCTCTACGCAGAAGCTGTGTGCGCTCGTGACTCTTTAGCTCCGCCCACGGCACTGACGGCAGGCACGCCTCCAGGATCTTGGCTTTTTTCGGAAAGACTCAGTTTAGCGTATCTATCTTTCATAAATATGACAAAACTAAAGACTTTACGGAGATATGAAGGATGCATTGTTACTCTAGATGTACTCAAGATTAACATGAGATTGGCAAAAACTGTGTGATACCCCCCCTTTAAACCTTATGTACGAGTTCTGCCAGTAGTGGGCACTCATGCAACGTAAGCAATGACGCACATCCGAGTGAAAATTTGGAGTGGAACGCAGCCCTAGAAGTTTGTCGTAGACTCAAGTGCCTTATATCGTTGGAATCTTTGGCTCAAGACAAACACAACGTCAAAACATCTCTGATTTCATTTGCGGCTGGAAAAATGTTCGCCATTTTGAATTTTGTCCAAAACCTACTTTTGCGAACTAGTCCTAGGTTTTTCGCCCAATCGGAACCAAACCAGTGCCGAAATGTTCTCTGGAGATTGAATATCAAAAGTTATAAAAAAAAAAAAAAAAGTTGAAATTTTGATTCACGGTTGCTAAGGGGCGCCAAAACGTTCGAAATGGGCGGGGCCACTTTTACTAAAATGGCTACAACTCTTGAACGGAATGAGATATTTTCACCAAACTTGGTATTCTTGTGTATGGGCTCAATTGTGGCGATTGGACACATGGTGGCGTTATAACATGAAAAAAACATGAAAACAGCTATAACTATGCAACCGTTGGCCCGATTGACTTGAAAACTGGCATGCAGTGTCTTGGTCCAAGGAGCCATGATTGTCCAAGGCGTATCTCGAAAAACATGGCCGCCATCAGTTTGAGCACCTATTAGACAATGTTAACGAAGGCGATTGGAACGAAACTTGGTTGGCATGTTCGGCTCATGGCCCTAGAGGTCTGTAAGAATTTTTAAATAATTCGGCCACTCGATGGCGCTAACAAGTTTTATGCCTCTGTAATCATGTGGTGTTTCACACATACACACAATATTCATATCATTTGATAGATCTCCTCATGCTGAAAACTTTGCCTCAATAACCACTGCTGTCAATCAAATCATTCATTAAATATTTGCAATTATGTAAAAAACTTACTTTTGTAAACTAGTCCTAGCATATGTGTTATATGATTCTAAAAAAACATGCAAACATTTATGGAGATCGGACCGTAGGTGGCGCTAAAACTATTAAAAAGCTTTAAAAACCATATATTTCCCATGGTAAATTGCCTGTATTGGCTGTAAATGGTCTTTTCCATCTATTAGCTAAGTGGTTACATGCTTGCTAAATAAAACATAATACCTTTTCACACATGTGCTTAAAGGCCTTAAAGTGCTTGAACCCCCGATAATTGCTGCTCGCAGCTATATTTATTTAAGCCGAAGGCGAAGGCCCTATTGTTTTCTTTAGCGATATTTTTTTTCAACTATTCGGGCATTTTTGGGGCCCTTACCATGCTCAAAAACTCTTGAAACTTTGCACACACATCAGAATCGTCGGCCATCAGGGCCAGGCAGAAGCTGGTACCCGGGCGTGGCAGGGGGGCTCGACAGCGCCCCCTTGAACGGTGTCTAAAAACTAGGTCCATATATTTGTATGAAACTCGGTACACATATAGACCTCATCGGGCCGAACAACTTTCGTTCTCTAAGTTATACGTCAGCTCAACAGGAAGTCGGCTATTATGGGTTGTTTGGAAAACGCATGCTCTGGAATTTGATATACTCCTCCTAGGCGATGAATCCGATCACCACCAAACTCGGTCAACTTGAAGTCAAGACATTGAGGATACTAAATTGCGAGCAGATTTTTGATATCTTGAACGGTTTGGCCATGGCGAGGCAACGAATTTATGGTGAGAAAAGGGAAACAGGAAATGTGTTATAACATCTGCATACATTGATTGATTTTTATGAAACTTCACCTGTGTGTTTGTTATAGGAGGCTGATCACATGGATGTGACTATTGTGAGTCAAAGTTATAGCGCCACCAATTGGCAGCAGGAAGTGTGTCACTTTCAAAATGCTTTGAGATCACCCTCTTATTTTTACCCGATTTGCTTCAAACTTCATCAGTGTAATGTCAATACACAGCAGATATAGACCTGTGAAAAGAATCGTGATATCTCAAACACTGTTGCCATGGCAACGCATCAAACTTTAATATTCGTTTTGGATGCTTTTGAGACGCTTAGCATGCTTCAAATTGCATGAAACTCGATACAAACGTCAGAGATGTCAACCAGTAGACATGGGCAAAACCGTAGAAACGGGCGGGGAGGAGGGCCTCTATAACGCCATCTTTTGACAAAAGTGGGGGGTTAGTTTAAACTACAGTCACCAAACTCGGTACACATATTGTTCTCATTAAGCCGGACAACTTTCTAATTTACAGTCATTAGCTCTGACCAACAGAAAGTCAGATATTTTGGTTTGAATGTGGATTTTTTACACACACACACACACACACACACACACACACACACATATATATACACACTCTCTCTGTCCAAACCCCCCTACCCCCTCCCTCCTCCCCTCCCTTCCCCTCCTCTCCCCCTCACTCCTTCAGTCTCTGTGTGTGTGTGTGTGTGTGAGAGAGAGAGAGTGTGTGTGTGTATGTGTGTATTATAATCTTGATTAGTGGTCTTTAAACCTTTTACTAATTACCCATTTATTGATGAACTTATACAAATTTTGAACTGCAAATGATAACCTCACACGCATTTGAAATTGAGCCATGATACTATATCACTATTTGGACAGGACTAGTTTTCTAAAAGTTGTCTGAGTTACAATTATTATTACCCAACACCTGTGATTTCATGTATTGTTTCATACAAGACTAACATCTCTTACATCTGTTTTTTTACAGAGGAGAGTGTGTGTTTTCTAGACATGGGCGTTACAGAAGGTCATGTGCTGTGTTTGCAAACATAATGTATGATGCATATGTCTTTAAATTAATTATTTATTGATATAATTCAAATTTATTAAAAACCCTATTTAAGTACATTTCACATGATTTTATAAAAGTGGCTGTTTACAATAAAATCTAGACAAGTACCTTACTATTACCTGACACTGATATTAAAATCATCTTTGCAGGTTCTGTGATTTAGCTCTATTAATTAATTTTATAATTTTATTTATTCATTGTACACCACACATATTGAAATTAAATGAAAGCATGCTTTTGGTGCATACGATTGGTGCACAAACGATAGCTCAGGGAGGTCAAAAAACACATGAAGAGAAGTGTTAAGATAATACAACACCAGCAATCACAGACATTCGCATTAGATTGGATTAGATTTCTCAGAGCACTGTTGAATTTGCGCAAATAACAATTTGTAATTTGCTCTGGAATTTTTATAGAGGTTGTCTGAGAAAAACACAAACATGGCAGATTAGGATGATATTCTGCAATCATTTGAAAGTGACCTATGACATTCTGTGACATGAAATTCATCTAATTTTAAATGATCTCATGGATGTGGCTGTTGTGGTTTGTGATCATATGGGCACCAGCTGCTGCAGTAAATGTGGTGTGAATTTGACATAGACCTTTTATGTTTAACCATTTTGTTGCCCTGAAGCCACCGGGGTGGCGGTGCCACTGGGCTTGGGCCCGTCATCGCTGCTTGCAGCTATACTTCTTCTTCTTCTTCTTCTTTTTTTTATTATTAAGACTGATATTCTCATATCATAAACTTGAACTTTTTTTCTTTAAATGCACCGAAACTGTCTTTGTTTCTTTAAGGATTGTCCAGCAGTTCCTGGATGGTCTGTTTTCCAGTTCTGACAATGCAGGTTCCCAAACCTCCTCATGGTATGCTTTTGTGGTTTACCGTGATTCTGTTAAGTAGAATATGTTCCTGAAATAACATTCCTGTAAATCAGATTTTAGGTTTGGCTGGGCTTAAACAATATTCTTATCAACCCATCACCTTTGTTTGTTTGACAGGACTGTTGTTCCAGGACCAACAAAAGATATTCATGGTCCCCTTTTCCTTACAAATTCATTTATTTATATATGTGAAGACAGTATCTACAGATCTATCCAATGATGTATCAATAACCTGTTCCTCAGGTCTAGCATGCTACACTCTAACCCTGGAGATTATGCTTGGGGACAAGGAGGTTTAGATGTGGTCATCACACAGGTTAGACACACTGTCATAGGTGACATCATCTAATGATATGACTCATGTCCTCAACCTTTTTGCACTTAGCCTCTTTAGTCTTCTGCCTAGTATTCATATTTTGCCTTTTGCTAGTTAAATTTGTCTCCAGGCTTGAGTCAAGCACGTTATAGACTTTTTTCCCCCCAAAATTAAAGAATCATTAGAAATATCCTGCTCATCAACCTTTGCAGTTTTTCTGTTCTCTTTCAGTTGCTTGGTCAGTCTGAAAATACTGGCCCCCCTCCTGCCGAGAAGGAGATGATCTCATCTCTTCCCACTGTTAGCATCTCCTCAGAACAGGCTGGTAAGTTCCCATAATCCTCTGAGTCACCATGCACACTTCATTTTACGTTCTGTAAAGCAAAACAAGGCTGTTCACATACTTCTGGTCACCTTCAGGAAGCGTTTTTCTTGCTTTTCCTGGCAGTCCATTGTATTGAGTATGATAAATTTGAGAGGTTGAACTGGAAAGTGTTAAAACAAGATGGATCTCTGTGATTCTAACAGCAGTGTATTGTGTATTTGCCATTTTATATCAAATGTTTCCAGAGACTCACATTTTTCCCCTCATTTTATTGATTGCTGAGCTACATCTCAATTTGTTCATTCAGTTACAAATTTTTAAACTTTCCATTTCATAGGATGTCCCAGCTAACAGGGAACATTCTCAGAATTTTGGCTAACTTTCTAGCTAGGTTCTCTCAAAGTTATAAACAAATGTTCTTCCAGGAACATTAAAAGAATGTTTGTTCAAAATTATCTAGTTTTTAGTAATGTTCTCAAAACGTTAGCACAAAAAAACGTTATTTATACAAAGTGAGTAACGTTCCCATATTGTTTGCAAAATGATAAAATGGAATGTCCCCTTAATGTTCATATAACCATAACTCTTTTTTTTTTTTTTTTTAAACTAGATGTTCAGAGAACTTTTAGAAACATTTTCATAACTTAAAGTGCCCCTATTGTGCTATTTTAAAGGTTCCTTATTGTGTTTTGGAGGTCTTCTATAGGTTTCCAAGGTCAAACTATAGGTACTATAGGAGGTCTACTATAGGTATCCAAGGTCAAAAAACACTTTAATTTTCTCATAATATTGCACATCACCTCTTTTGTCAAAGAGTCTGAAAACAGTTCGTTCGAAAATTCAGTCTCTCTAAACCCCTTCTTACCACAAGCCTACTACTCTGCTCTGATTGGTCAGACAGCCCAGTTTGTTGTGAGTGGTCTACCACTTACACCACGTGTCGGAAACGAAACTCCCATTACCATATATTAATTTCAGCTCTAGAGGCTTCTATAGGGCTTGATACACTGTGATATGAACGACGGTGTCGGTTTTTCCATATCATTTCCAGCGCGAGTGGAAAGTGGATTTGCAGCGCTGAAAACAGCATCTTCTTGACATGTCAACAACACGAACCAAACTATTCCAGGCTACAACTACAACTACAGTGTTCGAGGGCGGGTCAAAATAGACGTCGTTCGCGGGCAGCCAATGAAGACCATAGGCTGGCGTTATGCAAATTTATTACATTGTCACTTAGGTATGTAAGAGGAAGTGGGACTGGAATTACTGACGACTCGTCAGTTCAGAATCGATTCTTTCTTTTGGGAGACAATAACTTTATTTATCGTGCACTTTGATCTTTAAAACTTTGAAGACATTTTACATTCACAAACAGTTATATTACACACTGCATGAAAGGTAATATTCGAAAAAGCATAATAGGGGCACTTTAATGGGAACGTTCTTAGAACATATTTTTGTTAGCTGGGATGCAGCACTTGACAGTTGCTTTCTCCATTTTTCTTGTGTGTTCATCCATGCATATTTTTCTTCGTCTCTCTCACAGCATGCCGACTGGAATGCACTGTGTGTAGAGAGGAATACTCTGTAGGGGAATCTGTCCGACAGCTGCCCTGTCTGCACTACTTTCACAGCAACTGTATTGTGCCCTGGCTACAACTGGTATGAGTCTCATAAAACAACCTTATGATCTTCTGTCATCAGACCCAATTTTATAGCAGAATTAAACCAAAACATAAGCTTAATTTAGTAATGCTTGTCGTAAATAGTGGTGGCCATGTGTATTCGTTGGTTATATTTGACTAACAAGCAAAAATGTTTGGAAGGACGTCTAGTGGTGGACAGAGGAAAAACAACCTTACTCTAACGGACTGATCAAAGCCTGTAGAGGTGGTCAGTCATGACGTCAATTTTTTGTAGACCAACCGAAAGTCTAATTCCCCCTCGGGAATTTCCACCGGGTTTTTAAAATGTCAGTTTTCATTTTACGAGCACAATAAACTTTGTGGTTAACATTACTTGAAGAGACTTAAACATTTTTTCTCCATAACATTACACACAGTCATACCACAAACATGAATTTTTGAGGTGACAGGTTTGAAATGTGCTCAGATGTTAATGATATTTGAAAACTGTTGGTCATTGAATACTAAATTATGTGCTAAATAACCTATGCTGCTGTTTAAAAGTTTGGGGTTGATTTTAAAAGAAGTCTCTTATGCTCACCAAGGCTGCTTTTATTTGATCAAAAATACAGTAAAAACAGTAATATTACGAAATATCATTACAATTTAAAATAACTGTTTTCTGTTTTAATGTATTTTTAAAATGTAATTTATTTTTGTGATGGCAAAGCTGAATTGTCAGCATCATTACGCCAGTCTTCAGTGTCACATGATCCATCAGAAATCATTCATGTTGATTTGATGCTCAAGAAACATTCCTTATTATTATCAATGTTAAAAACAGTTGTTCTACTTAATATTTTTGTGGAAACTGTGCAGTGCTGCCAATTTAGAGATTTTGTCGCTAGATTAGCCCCTTTTGAGTCTATTTTCAAAAGCCTAGCGACAAATCTACCAACTTCTTGGACAAACCTTATCTAGATTCCATGACTCGCCCACTGATCTGTAGTTATATTAATATAGATCAGTGGACTCGCCAGTATGACGTCATCTAGCGACATTTAGCGACCAGTTTTAGCTACTTTCAACTGAAAGCAATTGGCAACACTGAAACTGTGGTACATTTTTTTTTCAGGGTTCTTTAAAGTATAAGAAATACATAGTTCAGTCAGGAAAATCTTCTGAGCAGCTGACCGCTTTGGACAATTGATCTGTTTGTTCTATCTATGTAACCTATTTATTTCCGTCCCGAACCGGCTCAAGTCAGTGCAGCGCGCCATGGTAATTTTTCTAGCCCTCCACCTTCCCCAGCACCACCTGCCTAGTTCTGTTAGGGGTTCTCCCTACTTTCCTTGAAGCAGCTCACATTCTATTCACTGTATTTATGTGAATGTTTTGGCAGTAGCCTTCAATCATGCACCAGCACCAGCAGCAGCAGCGTAGCAGACTAAGTTTGAAAATGCCGGGGTTGCGTTTCAGTGTAGACGGACCAGTTGGAGACTTTTGAAAACAATGGCGTGGCTGCCCACGTTCGCTCTGCGTATCCTTGACGACCGTGTAAACAATAACATGGAGACTGAACTGCAATCTTTGCTGGCTTTGTTGTCATTTTTAGCAGCCATTGTGCAGTTAAACTGCATTTTTTTAATACTGCAGCTACCTACATTCGCAAGAGGCAACTGTTTACACTTGTACGTGCATGCCCAGTGTGCATGACCGGTCATGTGACATGCGTTTTTGGTCGTGTAGTGTAGACGGAGATCGTTTCTGAAATGCTGTGGAAACGCCAGTGTAGATGAGGATCGTTTTCATTTTAAAACGAAAACGCACTAGTGTAAATGGGGCCTAAGCCTATGTACATTCCATTCTTATCAATAAATGCTTTCTGTTCCGAGAGTTGTCATGATTGACTGCATTTATTTGAAATTGATTTTTTGGTAACATTATAAATGTCTTTTGTGTTAATAGCATGACACCTGCCCTGTCTGCCGGAAAAGTCTGGATGGTGAAGACCGGGGTTTCCAGCCACATACAGGACCTCCTGGGCCAATCCCCTCACCGACGAATGTAGAGGAACGTAGCACCTTTGAGACTATTTAGCCTCCTTTTCCTTCCTATTTTGATAAATCCAGGACAAAGAGAAGCACCATAGCCATGTGCACCAGTGCTTCCTGGAGCCCCTAAAAAGACCTTCCAGTCAAGTGCCTTCTATTTTGAGAAACATTTTAATTTAGACAGCCCTTTTTGAATTAATATACGTTTGATAAGCATCTATATCTGTTCATTTTGTTTGTATAATGTTTGTGAACTAAAATCCTGCCAAGGATGTTTACAGTCCAACCTGAGCAAACGCATTTCAACTTTGACTTCCCGTTTTGATAATTCCAGGTTGGAATAAACACAGTCTCTTTGGTGGGCCGCAGGACTGGAGTTCACAACCACTGAGATAGATGATACAGATGTCTCAGGGGATACAGTTCAAGTTGCATATGCATATTTAATGGCATGGCACACGTTTACCCTATAGCTTCTTCAGAGCTCTCGTTTCAATACCTCACAAAGAAGTCAGCGCACAGTTCACTTTCCCTTACCTGTCATCTGCTTCACACATGCCTTCATTCTTTTGAAGGTATCATAGAAACACAAGGATTTAGATACCTGCTCAAGTTTTGCACTGTGAAATGTTCAGTCTGCTCTACATGTTTTGGGTTGATAGTTTACACTTTTGTGTTTGATGTTGACTTACATTGCTACATATAGTTTGTGGGTTTTTGTAGATAGATTTAAAAAAGTACCTGTATTCACATATTTTGAAGCTGTTTGATGTTCCTCTGGGTGCTTTTGTCCTCGTTCTCAGGGTTCCTTGACTTTCTGCTCCATATTTTGATATTAAGATACAGTCCCACTTATGAGAATGTTCACTTCACAATATGGCCTTTGAACATTTTGAATGTCATTTGGAATTTTATACCACACACAATCACAAAAGTAAATGTGAAATGTTTACAAGAAAAAAAAATGTTGCAATAAATAACTAGAAAAAGGCACAAATTATAACCATAAGCCAACCTATTACATACTGCACTCTCAAAGCAAATAAATAAAATATTTTATTAAAACAAGTTTTGTGTGTTTTAAACAAACAGTGTATGAACTACATGGGGTTTTCAACTGTTGATAGCTGGAGTTCAGGGTGGCTGATGGCTGAATATATTATAAATAATTCAACCTAATGACAGAAAATTCTGTTAATTAGATAAACATTTATTTTACATAATATTTAATAATCTCAAATATTTCAGCCTAGTATTGGACTGAAGATGATAGGATTATGATTAATTAACCATAATTTAATCATAATAGAGTTGTTGTAGTTTAATTTTTACATACATCTTTCAAAGGTTTTATTGAGCAAGGATGTATTAAATTGACTGAAAGTGACAGTAAAGTCATTTATAATGTTATAAAATATTTCTGTTTCAAATAAATGCAGTTCTTTTGATCATTCTATTCATCAATACTGAAAAAAATGAATCACAATTTCCACAAAAATATAAAATAAAAAGTTTTCAACACTGATAATAATAATAAATATTTCTTGAGCATCAAATCAGCATATTAGAATGATTTGGACTGGAGTAATGATGCTGAAAATTCAGCTTTGCCATCACAGGGAAAAAAATCTTACCGACCCCATGTTGAACAGTAGTGTATAGGTTTTCATGCTGTGAGAGGCTGATATGCTTTTCAAAATGATACCAAGTAACATATTGGTTCCAATGACATCTGTCATTTAGATTTTGTATTAGAGAAAGCTTCTGAACACAGCTTCCTAATTAATTTATGTTATTAATGTTTGACACGTCCTCATGCCATGCAGTCAGTCAGATTAATTATCTCATTTGCAGCTTGAAAAATCCAACATCAAATTAGTTACAAAAACAGCAACAGTTTCACTATATGAACTATGAAGTTTGATTTCCATCTGTTTTACCAAGGTCATTTCTGCATGATTAGTAAAGGTAGAGGTTTTTTTATGGAGCAATGTCCCCACAATAATCCCTTGACATGTTATAATAAGACACTCTGCACTGTAAATGCAGAATTGACCAGTCACTTAGATCAATGTCAACCATAACCATATGGTTTGCGCAATTGTATATTTCACCATCCTGCGTGGCTCTTCCAAGCTTGATCCAAAAGTTCAAAGGGAGTTTGTGTGGATGGATGGAGTAAAAGGTCAAAAAAAGAAAAAGAAAAAAAAAAGCAGGTTTCAGTTTTCATTGTTGCTCTAATTATTCTGAATTATGCCCACTTATACAGTTACACAACCCTCCACAGCTAATACCCTAGAGAGTTTCAATATTTCACTGTGGTTAAACACTGACATGACACAACAGGATCCAGAAATGGCTATAATTGATGCCCTTTTCGCAATAGTGGTTGGGATTTTGATTAATCATAGTGACTCTCTTGAATTTGTCAACTAAAAAGTTTTGTTCAGTAGTTATTTCTGTATTACTTCGTTACACCAGTAGGTGGCGTCAAGTGAGTGTGTTTTGTGAGTCACTGAATAATTTACTGAACTGACTTGTTAAAAGTCATTCACAACTGAAAGTCTTGTTTATTCATTTAGTGTATAAACATCACTTGAATCACTTTCAGAATGACTTTTTTTCAGGTGGTAAACGATGCAACAATGACAGCCAATCAGAATGGCCCCCCCAAAAAAGTTATAGTTAACGTTCTTGATGTGGACGAGAACAATTGACCATATGCACGGCTACTTCCTGGTTTTCGTTAAGCCAGCTTGGGCATTTCCGGTGAACTGTTAGCTGATACTCGCTGTACATCAACACAAAACCATCAATGGTTGACTTTTTAATGCTGTATTTATGTTTTAATGCAGTTATCACACTTAACTAATTTGCCAATAAACCAGTTTTATTGTTTGCAATAAAGACAAAGCTATTGCGAACACTGAAATAAGAAACATGGTGTCTGTAATTGGACACGCACATGCAATATTTTTCACTTAAAATGTTATTTTTAATGTGATGACCAAAAACATTATTCGTTCATCCTTCTGAGACTGTCCCCATTTGTAAAAATGAACGTTTCAAGATGTAGGAAGTACATTTGATAGAAGAAACTTTTATTTTAAAAAAAATAAAGACGTTAATTACCACTATAACCAGCAGATGGCGGCAGAGGACCTTTTTTTTAGCTCATATTAGTTATTTCCTGTAATTTTTTTTTCACTCAGTTTTGCTTTTGAATAAATATTAAACATTATAAAATCACTAGGTTTAAAAACACATTTTGTCACGGTGAAGTATGAAGTACTCACAAAATCTCATGAAAAACAATAACTTTTCTTGCGAACGAATTACACAGAAAGCGAGCACCGCGCTTTCCCTTTATAATCACTGAAGCTGTCAGTCAGTGCAGTGCAAGATTACATGCAGATTTCAGCACACTTGTGAAAACTCACATTTCATTCAATTAATCTAACTAAAGTGCACGATAAATCTTTAATTTACAGCGTGTTGACGCTTTTTTTTCACACGAAAATGTGAAAACTGATGGTCGAATTGAATTTTGCTAAGGAGGAACTGAGGGACGTCTTTTTTTTAATGTCGTCTTACGTTTTAATAACTAAATTAACGCTAGGCCTGACTATTTAAGTGACTATATTCTGATTATAAACTAAGTATTACACTATTGATGCTGTTAAAGCTACCTCAGGACATTGAAGATACCGACACACCAACAAGTGACATTTCACCGGAAGTTTTCAAGCTGGCTTATATTTTTGCGTTCTTAAGAACGTTCCCTGCATATGCTCCATTCGCTCCACTTAAAGATTCGTTCATAACACCGATTAGTTGCTGGTCTCCTAATGATGGATTCTGCTCACTTACAATTTCACAGCCCGCCTCACGGCTATGATTCCCAAGGGAGTCTCGATATTTCACTGTGGGTAAACATTGCCACGAGCGTACGACGACCCCAACACGACCCTCCTTTTCAGGAGTCAGAAATCGTTTTGAAATGAACGTCCTTTCGCGCTTCAATATTAAACGTGTAATTGTTCTAATTTTCATCTGAGGAAAACAAATATATCCCGTATTTTTTTTTAAAAAAAGTGTGTAACTGAATATGCCCCGTACAATTGAGCAGGGAGAAAGTGTCGAACAGCCTTCGACAACTGCCCTCGACTCCCCTCCCTTCTCCCCGTCCCCCCTCCTTTCCTCTGCTCTCCTCCCCTCCCTCCCGCTCTGACTGTGAGAATGCCCGTGGTGTACTGACAGAAACGATACGGGCTTAGCAGACATGGAGGCCCGATTAACGAGAGAGGCCCATTCCGACGCGTCTGAGCTCGACTAACGCGGACCCGGAGAAGGATTCGGGCGACATATCAGATTATCACGGGTAACGAGCGCTGCACAGAAGACGAGGGAGAGGGCGAAGAATTTGAGGGAGAGATCCATTTCGGGTCCTCTGTTGATTCAGCGCAGCAGCCGCCATTTTGTTGACAGTTCGTGTTTTTAATAACCCGTGCAAGGCTCATCCCGAAGAGGGTTAGATTTTTGTATTCCGCTTCTTTTGGTCCTCCCGTGGATGTTTATACGCTATTGTTGGATTTTTATTGACGGCCGGGGCGAGAAGGGAACACTTTACTAATCTGATCCACACCAACAGCGGCTGCTTCGTTACATTACTAGTCGTGTGGACGGATCGCGGGGGTTTAGCTAGCCATACCAGTAAATGTGCCTGACAGGACAGATCAGCCGTTTCATTAGAGTGTGGGTTTAGTGGTACCAATTACCTGGTGTGAATTCACTCATTTGAGAGGTAGTAAACAACACAGAGACGTGAATTGTATGACCGTTGACGTTGTATACGTGGGGTTATAGCCGCGCTGAACTTACCTTGCTCACAGACATGTGTCTTACAAAATTGCAATGGCAGCAAGGTATTTTGACATCCCGTTGTAGTAAGAGTCTCAGTCTAATAACTTCATATTATTGTTTCATACAGTCTAGTTTTTGACATGTACAGTAATGTAAGGTTAAGCTCAAGATATGCTCTTTGCTAACGAGCTATGCTAGCTATATTAGGATCATAAACCGTGACCAGTGCGCCTCACGTAGATAAATATCGTTACAGCTCATTTTTGAGGGGTGACTGGATCTACAGATTAGACGAATATTTTGTTATGCTATGCATTGGTTGGAATGTTCTTCCTAGAAATGTGACCGTTTTTCCTTTTGCTTTTTTTGGGCACATCAGCAATTTCAAGATAAATATCCAAGCGACCATGCTGTTACGTACGAAGGGAGGATTTTGATCGCAAATTATGTGAGCGCAGTTTTGGACCGCTATCAAGGTGAGTAACTTGTTAATAATTTATTCTGCATTTAAACTGCAAATAATTAATAAATGGTTTAATCCAGGTGGTTTGTTTATTAGGACATCTTCTTTCAAAACAAGTGAGGAAAATGCAGTATTTTGACACGTAACTCACAAGCTTTGTTTGTTTGTTGTAGCCGTAATGCTGTTTAGGAAGTATTCATTCATTTAGAAGGAGTTCTGATTTTACGTGTTCAAAATAAGAGACCAGTTTCATAGAAATGAACCTCCAGTAGCACCTGCGAGTAGATCATCCTCAGTTAACCTCGCTTACAATAGGGTTCATTGCACGTGCAAATTGCGCGCGCCTTTGCTTGGTTATATTTTTCCCATTGGAGTAGATGTCTTGAGTAGTGCAGGAAGGAGTAGAAAGTGGTGTCTGGAGCCTCTGAACAACCTTTGACCTCTGACTCCGCTGTCAAGGAAACCAGAACTAAGCTTCCCGCTGACTGAGTGCTGTTTGAGTGGATAGCCGTGATTTCAGGCATTTAGTTTGTGATCGGAAGAGATTGAGCTAAGAAGCATTCTGTTTTATGAGTGCAGATTAATAGCAGATCTCAATGCTTAGACTGTGTTAGAGAATTTTAGTTTCGTTTTGCGAGCAGTATGTTGTAGTAGATAGATAAATCTTACAGGTGCACCAAAATATTCGACACTTAAAAATGTATGAATATTATTGTATTAGATGAGAATGTAAAAAAAAAAAATTGCATACAGATAGCACTTACAAATTCAAAATTATGTAGACACTTTCTTATTGTCAAACATTAGTGGAACATGTTCATTCATAGTTGATGTGATAAACTACACTAAAAAATCACTTTGAGTCCAGTTACAGTAAAATAATCACAAAGATGTCTAAACAAGTAAAGTTAACTTAGTTTTAAGAAAAAGTCTAGACATTATTTGTTTGCAGATGCCACTTGGTTGGATATTGTTTTCTAATGCAATGACATTCATACAAGTGTGGATTAAGTGTCTAAATACATTATATTTTGAGGTCACTGTATTAACTGAAATAATAATGATGATAATAATAAGCATGAGTCTATTAAAGTCGGCATGAAAATTCACCCTATTTTCTAAATGAGTGTTATTGATCTTACTGTGGCTGATTCATCCATGCATGTTTCATTTAAAAAAAAAAAAAATAGTTTTGACCTCGCCATTTTTAATCAATGTCATAACTAGATTTTCCAGTGAAATGACAGATGTCTTTCTGGTGACGTATGCCAGACTTCTATAATCATGTCATTCACTTAAACCCCGCCCCTTTTGTATGCTTGCATTCAGATCTGCCTCCATCCAATCAATAACTGATAGAACTCAGTCCCCTCCCTACTTTTTTTCTTTTTCGATAATCTGTTTACCTCAGATGTACGTCACAATACGAAAGAAAAGTTCTGTTGCTACTTCAGTTTCATCGCAACTTTAATATGCAAATATTAGCCGGTTTTGAAAAAAAGAAGACAAAGTATAACTTCATGCAAAAGGAGTGAGAAATGAGAGGAGATGCTAATTGTTTGCTGTAAGTCCTCTACACCATATTTTTAATAGTTTTTAGATGCAGTTTGCCAGAATTTTTTCTCCTTGCCATCTAGTCACCCTCAGGCTCACTAAATCTCTCAAACTTCAACTGCTCCACTGTCTCCCAATTTGTCCTGCAGTGTGTTTTGGCTGACTGGAGGCTGTGGCTTTCAGTGCTCATAGAATAAACGAGGGCACATAATTTCATAGTAGAAGAAAGGCTGTCTAAATACACTGAGTTAGTATATTATATCTCTATGCTGCCAAAACAAGCACAGATTAAAGAGTCATGAATGACAGGTGCTGAAAGAGCATGAAGGAAGGAGGAAGCAGAGGAATTGATGACTTCAGAGTTGAATTTTTGTTCGTTGATAAATTTGGTTTGCTGCACTGAGAGAAATTCCTTTATTTGGTCACACTTTATTTTATTGTTCATGTTTCCATGTACTTCCATAAATAACTGAAAAGTAACTAACTACATATACTTGGTGTGTCATTTTTGTTAGTGTTTGTAATTATGCATAGTTCACATTGTTATTAGTGTAGTAATTAATTATAGTAATGTGTAGTCTTTGTAACACGACCACTGTAAACAAAAAAAAAAAGTGTTTTAGTTGGTTTGTTGTATTTATTTTGTTCTGGTAGCTCAACTGGTAGAGTATGACGCTTGCAACGACAAGAGCATGGCTTCGATTCCTATTGCATCAGATGCATAAATGTAAAAGTGTTGGATTATTAGCAAACGATAGCTTGCTGCAATTCTTTCCAGCTTTCCCTCAAGACTTTTCCCGCAGCCATTTTACAATACAAGGTAGCATTTATTTTTGGCATCTTCTCCGCAAAGAGAGGAGGGACAAGAGAGCGAATAACACAGTAACGAGAAGCGGAGTACGACCCAGAGCGCTGAGGAAATAGGGGAATGATTGTCACTAAGGGAGGGACGGACCAGGGAAAAAAGACGGAGGGAGGGAGCGCTAGGGAAATGTGTTTTCGATTAGCAGAAGCACAACGGCTCTAGTTTGACCGCTGTACTGTTAGATTTCCAAGTGAGTGTTAGAGGGAGACTGAATGAGTGAGAGAACGAAGAGAGTGACAGAATGGGGTGAAAGGGTAGGTCGGACAGAGAACAAGAGAGGTGTGATTTTTGGATAACCATGTGTGAAACGAGAAGGGGCGAATGGAAGAGAAAGGGCGTGTTTAAGTGAAATGGGGTGAGTAATTATAGTAAACATAGTGAAGTTGGAGTAGAGAGAAGGAAGGCAGGACTCCAAGTTCTGTAGCCAGTTCATAGTTGTGGTGATTTCACAGAAAACAACTCTCTCAATATAAAAGACCACCACTAATGAAACAACACTCCATAAAACGGCTTTCTGAGCTTTTTCTCGTGCCGAGCTCTAAACGGCTGTAACCGTACATGTAGCGTTCCAGTGACCTAGGTATTCTTAACAGACTTGTGTAATCTTTAAACTATCACTCTCAGTGGGGCATAAAGAAACTGTCTGCTTCTGTAGCTCTGCCCTCTCTTTTTCCTTTTCTTTCCTGGTCTTTCATTCACTCTCTGTGCTTTTCTGACTCAAAGTCATAAAAAGGGCTCGAAAAGGCGACTGGATCCTCTGTCTCCCAGAGGGCCTTTTATGCTGAGGTCACCGCTCGGACTCGCCTCCCAATGACTTGACCCTCAGAAAGCACCTGTGGCTAGCGTGGTACTAAATTACTGAGTGGCCTTTTGTTTTGGAGGCGTGTAAGGGGCATAAGGTTACTTTTATCAAGCCCCCAGTACTTTTTTTTTTTTTTTTTGCATTCCAAAAAAGTTTTTTCCAAAAAGGTCAGTTTATTAGAAATGCTTTTACACAGGGTTGTAAAAAGGATTGTTAATTGTTTGTAAAATATACAGCTTGGAATTTTTAAATGACTGATCCTCCTGTCCAGATGTTGATAGTTATATTAAAAGGCTGGCTCACACAAAAATTAATATTCTAAAATAATTTCATATCCTTATGACTTGTTTCTTCCACGGCACACAAAGTGATGTTCTGCAAAAAGGTCTTGTCCATAAAGGGACTGGGATTGAACTCCAAAAATGACAAAAAAAGTACCATAATAGAAGTTAATAGGCCTTCTTGAAATGAAACATTGTGTGTTTACATGTACAACAAAATGCAGAACTATCAAAAAATCACCTTATGAATGAATATGTAAACAGATGCATTGGTACATTTAATGAATCTCACTTACCAATAAAAGTGCTGAGCCCAATTAGGCAAATGGACAAATCAAAAGTCTGTTTTTTGTCAAATTGTTTACGATCTTCATCCGATAAATTGTTTACATGACCTTACACGTTATCCATATATTAGGCATTATCCATGTAAAATTGTGCTTGTGATAATACTCATTTATTAGAATATGAAGCAGTGCAGTTGTAAAAAAACATGCATTTTCTTCAAAAGCCTCAATGATTCATAAAAATATTACTGAAATGTGTTGAGTTTATAAAATAAATTGGTGTAAGTCAGTTTACTGTCTGGCCACATCAGTTATCATTCAGAACCATCCATAATCAAAAGTTTGAGGCAGATTTCGGATATTAGTGACTTGCAGCTATCTAGCCTTTCTTTGTCCTTAGTTTGATCATTTGAAGTCGTATTTGTGGTGGTAGTGATCCATGTTTGCAAAGCCATTCTGTGTTAATAATTAAATTAAAGGTTAAGGCTGTCTTAGAAGTGTGGCTAATTTGTCTTTTGGTTGTAACACCCCCTCTGTTTTTATCTCCACAGTTTGAAGGTGAGAGGGCTGGGTACTTGGCAAGGGACGACATTGCTTCAACCCAACAAGGATTTATTTCTGACCTCTGCTACACCCCCCTTCCCCTTCCCCTCGATTCAACTTCCTTTCTCCTACCTGACATCTGCAAAGTCCTCCTGTACCTACCTATACCAGCGAGTGACAACATCCTGTCCCACTCAAGCCCCCCTTGTTCCCCAAATCACCAATGGATCAGAGGACACAGGGGGGGCCCTCTACGCCACCTCCGCTCCCTGCCAATGCCCCCCCAGCAGAACGTGAGAAAGAAGGAGTAGGAGGAAAGAAGGATGATGAAGAGGAGAAGAAGAAACGAGAGAAACCAAGAGATGGAGCACAGAGTGAAACTTGTGGTGCTGAAAGTGGGACTAGTGACCAGCAACAACAGCAGCAACCCACACAGTTCTCAGTCAAAGAAACCAGTTACTCTGAGGGCAACGTCAAGCTCAAAATAGGCCTGCAGGCCAAACGCATGAAGAAGCCTCCTAAGATTCTTGAGAACTATGTCTGTCGGCCAGCCTTCCGAGCCACTGTAAGGCATACTGGAGGCAGAGGCGGAGGGCGTGTTAATCGTGGGGCTGGAGCTAGTGATGGGAGCAGCCACACTTCTAGCCCAAGTCATGGAAAAGAAGGAGAGAAAAGCCCCTCTGTCAACCGAGGAGCACCTCTATCGTCTACTGCTCCTGCTGCTACATCTCCCTCACCTTCTCTTCCTCCTCCTCCTGTTTCCACCAGCCCAGTCACTCCTGTGAATGGAAGTGCTCCAGCAAAAAGGGTAAGGTTGTTTAACTTCTCATGCAGCATTTCTTAGATGTCTAAGAAATTGTAAATAAAGAATGAGACTAGCTGAAATTATATAACAAGCATCCAATACACCAAACCAACAGGGAGAAGAGATAGACAAACTCAAATATCCCTCTCACTCCACTTTCCTTTCACTAAGCTAATGTGGTTTCATCAGATAAATAAGCTTTGCACATCTTGCCACATTTTCTTTCTCACTCTTCTTTCTTTCACTCACCCAAATACTTAAACTCTCTTTATTTTTCCTTCTGTTTTTTCATTTTCCTTGTTTCTCTGTTAACTATGCTTTTCTGTCTGACCCAGAGTACTTTGTTGTTCACTCTTAGATTTTGTTTCTCCATCTTTATTTGCCTCAACTCTGTCCTAATATCTTTTTATCCCTATTTCTCTTTCTTTATTTCACACGCGTCTTCCCTTCCTTCTCCTATCTCTCTCTGCTATTGATTTAAAGGAAAAAAACAGTAATAATGGTCAAAAATTCAATCAATGAACAGGAATTTTAGTGGCATAAAACATTAAAAAAAAAACCATAAAATTAATTGTTAATAGTTAGGAGAAATCCAGCACAGTTAATAATGCATCATAATTTCTTTGTTTCATGGTTTTCCATATTACATTGAATTAAATGTATGTAACAGTGTTTCTGTGACTCAGTTTTTCCTTCTTTATATATGTATAGGGTCCTCCAAAACTTGCCTGTAAGTCAGAGGGAAAAGCTGATGTAAAATCTGTTGCTTCTTCAGAGAGACCCCTTAACCTTCATCGCCCCACGACAGAAAGCAAATCGCACTCTGCTGGAAAGAAAAACCATGTTCCACAAACCAACTCTGCCCCTGCCCCATCACCACCAACAATGCCCCCAGCTGCCACATCGCAACAGGACCCCAAAACAGATGGGATCTTAAAATCTTCTCAGTACAATTTTTCTGAGGGGCAAAAGGAACAAGAAAGAGGAATTTCTGCCTGGGGTACCCCTACTGTGACTGAGAAGCTTGCTCAGCTCATAGCTACATGCCCACCTTCAAAGTGCCCAAAGCCGAAAGCCCGGAAGGTGTCGCCAGCTCCAGCACACAGTAGCTCGCCTCCTTTAATTTCTAATCTGCAGCGCCCTGAACGGGCTATGGCCAATAGGAACACCTATTCCAGGGCGGTGCACCTTGCCCCACCACCACCTGTTTCACGGCCCCCAGGTCGCCCATATGGGTCCAAAAACAAAGACAGTATTCTGGAAAAATTTTCTGGCACCTCTAGAAAAGAGGAATCAGATGGACTTTCAAAAGGTGTCACCAGTAGCAACAGCAGCACAACCACCACCACCACCACTGCTCTGTCTCAAAACAGTAGTCGTTTGACAACGACATCCACAAATGATAGCACTGACAACAGTACCACCAATGGAATGAAATCTCAATCTCGTCTTGGGCACTGCCCATCTCATTCTTCCTCCACGGCTTCTCTTTCATCACCAACATTTTCCTCTTCTTCATCCTCATCCTCCTTAGAGAGAATAGGAAGTACAGGATGTCACATAGGTTTGCCAGGGTCCCTAGCCTCACACCCTAGAGCAAGCCCCTCCCGAATAGAGGAGTTTACTGAGAAAGACAAAGAGCGTGACCGAGACAAAGACACAGACTGTCCCAGAGATTTAAGTAAGGGCTCCACTCCCACCATGCCAGGGAAGCAAGATGCTAAAGAAAGGTGTTCTTTGTCAGCTTCTCGAAGTGAGAGGGGTAAACACAGTGAGAGCTCAAGCCCAGTCAAACGTAGTCCCAATCAGGAAAGTCGCGTTAGTGGGGTACCAAGTCCTGCTGAGTCCACCAAATGCACTATTTCACCTTTATACCCTTCTGGTGCCAGCATGAGCCCATCACCACTATGCGATGACACTGGGGCTGTATCTCCTGCCTCACCAACTGAGCAGGATTCAAAGCCTCTTAAAAAGCGGCGAGGACGGCGACCTCGCTGGACGAAGGCGGTGAATCGAACCCACAAGTCTTTACTTGAGGCTGCTTCTAATCATCAGAAACTCACCACACCAATGCCCTCAGGGCTTTCCTCCCAGTCCCCTGTTCGGCGTCCTGTGGGACGGCCTCCCAATTCTAATCTCATGCCCCCTGTTGTTTCCGAACTTTTTGAATCTTCACCCAAGAAGAGGGGACGGCCCAAGAACAAAATGCCCCGGTTAGATGCCCCAGCACGTGGCCGCACCCCAAACAAACTGGCACCCTCAAAAGTCTACTCCAGTCTGCTCAAATCTAAAGAAGAGCAGGATCCCCCTGTTTTGCACCCTGAAGTGGACTTTAATCCACCTAAGCCCATGGCAAGAAAGCGAGGGCGCCCCAAGCGCTTACCTCCAACCCTTCCTCAAGAAACCCAGCCCCCAACACTTGCTCCTGAATCAGGGGATGCTTCAGTAGGTGAAAAACCTTTTCGTAATAAGGGCAATGGGCAGCTCATCATGAAGACGATCATAGGTAAAATCAATAAAATGAAGACAGTAAAACGGAAGAGGCTCCTCAGTCAAATACTGCTTGGGCCGAAACCAGGGACTGAGCAGGAAGGCTCCAGAAACAGTGGGCCACCAGGACCTCCGGCTGCTACAAAACCACAGTCTCTGTCGTCACTTGCTGCTACATTTGGGGGCAAATTAGGGCCCCAGATCAATGTTAGCAAAAAGGGGACAATATATATGGGTAAAAGGAGGGGTCGTAAGCCAAAATCATCAGCTAATCTCTCCCCAGGTGCCCCCACACCCCCTCCAGAACCGTTCTTGTCACCAAACACTTCTTCCCCACTCCATCATCACCCATCGCAAACATTACAAAACCAGCAACACCAGTTGCCTCCGTCTGAGGTGTTCCCTTCCCCATCACTCTCACAGTCAAGTGGAGGCCAAAGTCCAATTAGTGATGCTAGCTTTGTTGAGCCTGGCTCAGTGCATTTCTCATCCCACCCACACTGCAGCCATTCCCATCAGAGCCATCACTCATTCTCCTTTCCCCCACCTACTTTTTCAGCCCCCTCTGCTCGCACTGTAGGAAGCTCCACATCATCCACAGCACACCCATCTCAAAAGAAGTCTTCTTGCCGGGGTTACCACCATCACCACCACCACTACCGGCAACACTACCATTATCGAAAGTTTTCTCCTCCAAGGCCACTATTGCCCACGTCTCCTGCTCCTCTGAGTGAGCTGAAGGAGGCCACGCCTTCCCCAGTCAGTGAATCGCACAGCGAAGAGACGGTACCCAGTGACAGTGGCATTGGAACAGACAATAACAGCACCTCGGACCGTGGGGAAAAGGCTGGTAGTGCAAGTGGCTTAGCTGGTGTAGGGGTCTCGCAGGGTATGGCAAGTGGACTTTTAATGCCTGGTGTCATAGGTCCAGCCATGGGAGCAGGAATGGGGCTTTCTTCAAGAGGTAGGAGGAGGCACTCCTCTTCAGTTCTCTTGGAACGTCCCTCACCTACACCCTCCCCACTTGGAGCGAGGGCATCACCTGACCCAAGAAGACCACACCCAGCTGCCCCATCTTCTGCTTTGGTTGGACATAAAGAGAAACACAAACATAAGTGCAAGCGTCGTGGACATGGCTGCCCTAGCTATGACAAACTAAAAAGGCAAAAGCGCAAACGCAAGAAGAAGTACCTGCAGCTACGGACACGCCGACAAGACCCAGACTTTTTGGCTGATTTAGATGAGATCTGTGTTCAGCTCAGTGATATACGAATTGCTCATCGCACACCTACACTTCGTTTGGGTAGCAGCTTGGGTCTGGGTGCTGGAGCAGCAGGCCCGGGCCGTGGGTCTGGCTTGGGAAGTGCCAGAGCCAGCAGCAGCCTTGGAGGTGGGACCAATCCACCACCCCATCACTATCTGCATAGAGACCTTTTGCCCACCATCTTCAGGATAAATTTTAGTGGATATTATTCACCCCACCCAGCCTACCCATGTGATTCACTTCATTATGTCCGTAAGCCTGATCTTAAAAAGAAAAGAGGGCGACCTCCTAAGCTCAGAGAATCTATATCAGAAGTTCCGTTTGTACCTGGGTTAGGCTTTCCTCTCTCCAGCGGTGGTTTCTATCACCCTTCATATGGTGTCCCATACTCTTCTGCCCCACTGGGACTTGGCTACTATCGTGGTTATACCCCAGCAAGTGCCCTGTACTCCCACCCCCATCACCAGGCTCCCCACTCTGGCCCATCCCACCATGTTCATTCCCCCTCTTTTCCTCCACCTCCACCCCCTTCTTATGTCCATCATCATCACCCATCCCACCTGCTTCTTAACCCCTCCAAATTTCACAAGAAGAAACATAAGCTACTTAGGCAGGAGTATCTAGGTGGTGGTCGTTCATCAGTACTCTATCCTGCCATGTCGTCTGAGCTGTCATTTGGCTGGCACCACAAACACAAGCATAGACACAAGCACCGTGATCGCTGTGGAGAAGAGGAGGGTGATGATGGTGGTGGAGTTGTAGGTAGCATAGGTGGCAGAAGTGGAGGAGGTGAGGGGTTGGGAGTCGGAAGAGGGGAGCGAGGGAGTGTAGAATCCCTGCAGCGCTGCCGGTTTGGGCGAGATGGCTCTGCTGACTCCAGTGCTAACAAACAGGCAGCTTCTGCCAACTCTCCTTCCTCTTCCTCCTCATCTTCTGCAGAACGGTACAAGCGAAAAGAGGCCTCTTTGTCTTGTCTTGGGCCTTCACGGCTGTCTTTGGGCAACACGAGCCGGGGACATCATCCTGTTGACTCCTGGTTTAGGATGGGAAGTTCTGATACTGATTACTCCAAACTCTCTAGAAACCAGTCCCTTTCTGGGTCTGGTGTATTCTCTGAAGGACATGCACAAAATACAGTGGAGTGCTCTGAGAGTGACGAGGAAGATGCTGCTTCCCCCACTGAGGAGGCAGAGACCAGCCACCACACCAACTTGTTTGCATCTGCACTATCTCGAACCTCGCTCAAGGGGAGTCGGAGCAAAAAAGGTGGAACGTCAGAGAGCCCCAGCCTTTCACGTTTGGACCGGACAGTGAGAAGGGATCGTTCGACATCTGCAGAGAGGAGAGAGATGGGTAAGTGAAAAATCTTACGAGCTAATGCTGATATTGAGAAGCCTATTGAACTATAAACCATAATCATAGCACATAAGTATTACATTACATCAATGTTCAGTTCAGTAATGTCCTTGCATTTTTTTTTTTACATGTTGTTTTCAACCGACTGAATGGGCCTGCTGAGGTGACCCAAATTTAGTTTGACATTGTGAAGGTTGCAGAATTAATGCAGTGAAATGTAGTCACTCTCCAAATATAGCTTTACCTCGGCGTCCTCCATAATTCTGTGCTAAAATTTTATTGGGCGTCACTTGCTTCAGTGCGTGCCGCACATTTATGATTAGTTTTCAGTACTTCCTGTCAAGTGTTCTGTATTGATTTCGAGGCCAGGTCATCACATCAAAAGCATTTTGCATGACCTGTTTAAAGCGGTTGATCCAAGAATAGTCAAAGCTGAAGCTTGTAGTTAAAGGTCCTACAATACATACTACCAAGTATACTACAAAATGGCTAGTTGCGACATAATGTCCTCTGTACTCCAATAGCAGTAGGATTCCAAATATGCTACTTGCATATACAGACTTTTTATGGCTAAATTTCTTCACACTCACGCATGCACACGCACCTGCTCAAATGTTACAGTACTGAACCAGGTAAAACAGAGCAGTTGTAACAGTGCAGCCTCTCAGTCATGCTGGGATGGATGGGCAGTGTATTTGTGTATATGTGTTAATACATAGAGGGTCCCTAGTGAGACAGCAAAGTGTAGTATGTAATCCAGGATTAGAGCTCAGGACATGAGGTCATCCACCGGTCATTGACGGCACCATTAATTCACTGTAGCAGTGAGAGCAAGAAACTGATGAGAAAGAGTAAAAGAGGAGGATTAAAGACTAGAGGAAAATAGGACTGATAAAAAAAAATAAGACTAAGGCTGTGAATAAGATGTGATTGGAAGGAAGAGTTAGTTGATGAATTGGTGCCCATATGTAGTTAGTGGTGCTTGCCAAGGCAGTCATTATTATGTGATTTGAGCAAAGAGCTAACCACAAGTATTAAACTCTGACTTGTAACTCGTCTCGCACAGAGGAAAAAAAAAACAATGAAATGGAGAGATGTGGAAGGATGGGTTTGACTGATGGAAGGATAAGATGAATAGAACATAATAGACTAGACTGTGTTGAAAGTGAGTTAGACTGAGAGTAAGTTAATTAAAGGGATAATGGAGGATAGAGGGAACACAGTTAATGAGGCCCTGCACACATGAATAGATGATGCTGCTTTTTTTGCTGAATCTGTGAGATGATTCTTTTCTTCTACATCAGAATTTGGCCATTAGGAGATGAGGAGATAAATTGGATTATAGATGCTGTAGAAAAGATGCTCAGGTCCCCAGTCTGTTAATAAACTTGTTCTAAATAAAGATAACAAGCTAATCATGAATTTGAGAGTTTAGCTTAGTCAGTGGCAGGACGCTGTTTTCTGTATTTAATGTTGCCCAGCGTTCAAAGGATACCAAATTGTCCAGTCAGTAATTTCTGCTGTAAACAATCCTTTGGTATACACAGACTTATATTTGTGTGTGTGCTTTTTTATTTTTATTTATTTTATTTTAGCCTTTGTTTTCATTATAAATGTCTTTGTTGACTATGAAATAGGGATTTGCATTTTGGTCATTTTAACTGCTTGATTAGTTGACATACATGCCATGGGACCTTGGGTGATGGAGTGAGTTCTGTTACAACACTATTTTTTTAAATTGTTGTTCTAATTTGTTTAATTGTTTGTGAAAAATTTTTCAGCCACTTAACTCTCCTTTTGGTTTAATCTCATAGGGAATGTATCTGGCATGCAAAACCGAGGTGGCCAATCCAGTGTTCCTGATGTTTCTGAGGTTCCCCATCATCGGCACCACCATCACCACCACCCTCCTCTATCCCTCTCGCACTCTTCCTCTTGCCTTTCTCATTGCACTCTTGACCAGCCTGGAAGTGCTGCAGCTCTCCGGCCCACCAGTCGCCAGGCTAGTCCCTCCACTTGCTCCTCCCAGCCTGCATGCTGCCTTGACTCCTCCCCTTCGCATCACTCCCATCGGCCCCCTCCCAAAAACAACCTGCACCATGTCAACAAGATCCTCCGTGCTAAGAAGCTCCAGAGGCAAGCACGCACAGGAAACAACGTGGTGAAAAAACGGGGTCCGGGCCGTCCCCGTAAGCACCCTCTGCCCTCGCCTCCACCGTCACCCCCACCACAGGCATCTGAACAAGAGAACCACCCATTACCTGAAAGGCACAGAGGAAGTGTGCTCTGGGAGGGAGACACCGTGGTTGATGTCATTGAGTCTGTAGTGCAGAGCCAGCGTAGGAAGGGACGCAAGCGGAAGCGCTGGGAGAGGGAGACAGAAGGAGGCGATGAGGAAGAAGAGGAACCGGAGGAGGAAAGAGAGGTGGAGGAAGAAGAAGAACGGTCAGCTGCTAGAGAGGAGGATGTGATGCCGAAAGCTAGAACAGAAGGAGGGAGGGAATGGTTGACGCAAGAAGAAATGCATTGTTTTCGCAGGTATGCGGTACAATATACTCAGTATGGCAGTATGATTTTTTTTTAAAGAAATTAATACTTTTTTTTTTCAGCAATAATTGATTAAAATTTACAGTAAAGACATTTAATGTTACTAAACATTTCTATTTCAAATAAATGCTGTTCTTTTGAACTTTCTATTCATCAAAGAATCACAGTTTCCACAATTTTTAGTACAACTGTTTTTAATATTGATAAGCACATCACCTCTTTTCTCATAGTGTCTCTCTAAACCCCTTCTTTCTGAGAGCTTCCTTTGCTCTGATTGGTCAGATGGCCCAGTCTGTTGTGATTTGTCTACCGCTTACAGCGCGTGTTGGAAAGGAAACAGCCGTTATTATATCTGAATTTCAGCTGTTTAATCTGTTTAAAATCAGCATGAAATACAAATTGACATTTCTACTTTCATTACAAATTTCCCTGGCTCTATGTTGTGGTCAAAAAGCTTCCCCAAAAATGCAGGTGATATTTTGCATGATTTTTTTTTCTTAATCTCAGAATAAATTAATGGGTTCTTTTGCAGTGCACTGGAGGGAAAACCTGATAGCCAGTCCTCCCCAGAGCGCACAGGCCCTACTTCCGTGGAACAAGCCCCAAACCCATCAGTGACCACTCAGCGGGAGAAGAGAGTTGCTAGACCACCCAAAAAGAAGTTTCAAAAGGCGGGGCTTTACTCTGATGTGTACAAGACTGATGAGTAAGGGTGAACATGTTCAGCAAGCCCGTTTTGTTATCTAACATTCATATCCCAAATAAATAAACGTAACCTTTCTGCATTTCCCCAACAGTCCTCGCAGTCAGCTGCTACAGCTAAAGAAGGAGAAGTTAGAATACACTCCAGGTGAACATGAGTATGGCCTTCTACCTGCTCCCATTCATGTTGGTGAGTTTTTCCTTTATGCTTAGCTTGCAGTTGTGACCTTTTAGTCTACAGATGTTGACATGCATCACTTAGTTTAGCACAATATCTAATTGCAGTTTAGTTGATAGTTGGATTTAGGATTTTTGACATTTTTAAAGAACTATTATTTCAACAAATAAGCTTGTGGACTTGTATTGGTATACAGCTTTCATTGTCATTCCTAACCAGTTTATTATGTATAGCCTCATGGGCAATCAGGCTGATTAGTTATGGTGTATGAGTTATGAGGTGATTAGTTTACTCAATATTGGAATGGGGCAGCCTCAAGTTAAAGGACAAAGCAACTGAATTAATAACTGCAATTTGTCTTTGGTGTTTGTCCAGGGAAATACTTGAGACAGAAACGCATTGATTTCCAGCTGCCTTATGACATCCTGTGGCTTTGGAAACATGATCAGGTAGCTCCTTTAAACCACGTCTTTTCCTGAGCTAACAGCTGCATTTGTCATTTAAGTTTTTCACTGCAAAAATCGCTGTATTAATCAGTATTTTGTTCTTGGTTTCCAATAAACATCCTTAAAACAAGATACATTCACTTGTAAGATAATGGAAAATATATCTTGCGTTAAGTTAATTTTTCTTTCCCCTTTGGCAAATGTTTTTTTTTTTTTTCTTGTTGTAAGCATAAATCTAACAAAATTTAGTGAGGTTTGTGAAAAAATAATTTGCCTACAGGGTTATGAAAATAAACTTGGGATATATTTTCTAAAAACAAGTTTTAATGTTTAAAAAGATTTTTAGCAGTTTAATGTCTGTTATGCCTGATTGCTTGCAAAAATCTTTCTGATAAAAGATGCATCTTTGTTCTTTGTAGCTCCACAAGAGACCTGATGTGCCTCTCTACAAGAAGATCAGATCCAGTAAGGATATTTTCATCGTTTTGATCTCTACTCATGAACATGCATCTGTTTCCATAACTGTACTTATTTGACAGGACTGGGAGTTGTTGATTTCCTCATGACTATCTTGCTCTCGTTTTGTATTGTATTTTGCGTGCATGTTTGCGGATGATTAAGAGTAACGCATCAATATTTTCCTCTGTTAGATGTCTATGTGGATGTGAAGCCTCTTTCTGGCTATGAAGCCACTACTTGTAACTGCAGGGCGCCTGAAGACCACAGCGAGAAGGGCTGTCAGGACGACTGTCTAAACAGGTAACAGGGCAATTAAATACTTCATTTTTGGACCAGTCTTAAGAGGCTTACATCATCTTCTCTGCTTACTCATTAGTGCAGTTGTAGTTCATAATGCGAATCCCATTGGTTTCTCATCTCTGTCTCAGGATGATCTTTGCTGAGTGTTCTCCAAGTACATGTCCGTGTGGTGATCAGTGTGATAACCAGCATATCCAGAGGCATGAGTGGGTGCAGTGCCTTGAGCGCTTCCGAGCTGAGGGAAAGGGCTGGGGGATCCGCACCAAGCAGCCCCTACGTTCCGGCCAATTCATCATTGAGTACTTGGGAGAGGTGGTCAGCGAACAGGAGTTCAGGTTAGCCGCAATTTGGCTTTAAACAACAAAGATGAGACACAGACCTTAACTAGTTTGAACATTCTGTGATGCTCAAATGGTATCTAAAAACTATTTATTTATTTATTTACGGTCGTGTACTAACTATGTGTGATTATTATTTTTTTTATTTTATTTATTTATTTTATTGTTTTAATTTAAAGTAGGGCTGCCCCCGGCTAAGATGTTTCTAGTCGACTAGTAGTCGTTCATTTAAGGCATTAGTCAACTAATCACATGTTTATATTAATTTAATTTCTTAAATATATACTGAGGAGAATACCAAACCATAATGAGCCTTTAATATATATAGGCGTAACATATATAGGCCATCTCCGCAGTATAGCGGACACGCCTATAGAAAGAAGTGCAACTTTCATACAGATTACATAAGCCGGGAGTATTTCAATTTCAAGCTTTCTATAGTTATATTTCTCATGTCTGTGAGGCAAGTAGCCTATACTCTGAATTACGGTTAATTTTTGTGACCCGCTCCAGTTCACGGAGACTGAGATGGCAATAAAGCGTATCTTGTGTGTATTCTTTATTTTACAAAGGCACAACGCTTTCTTGTTATTGTCAGTTTACACAAATAAAAGTAGACCCAGTTTCGAATGATGTATTACTCTTATCTGTATGACCAAAAATGATGGAGTTGTTTCTGTTGCAAGTGATTGCGCCGGTGCCTCCATGTCATGCAGTAAGCGCACCAATACTTCAGCTTCCACACTCCGCACAAACACTTGAATATGCACCTAATAATAGCGCACATTTATCTAGGTTAATGTTAGAGCGAGCGGCCAAGTAAGGTTTCTACTACTTGCATTTTTCAAATGATAAGTCATCACTGATCCACCCCTGTGCTTCACGCAACAGTCCAGGTGTTAAGCCTCTTTGGGGCTTCTCCACACCGTAACTCTCACGGATGTGGGAAAGACAGTGAAGGTGGACTCATCAGAGAACAATACATGTTTCACATTGTCCACAGCCCGAGATTTGCACTGATGGCACCAATGAAACCGACATTTGACATTGGTACGAATGACCAAAGGTCTGGCTATAGCAGCCTGACCATGAATATTGACTCTGTGGAGCTCTCGATGAACAGTTTTGGTGGAAGTCGAGGTGCGCATTTAATTCTGCAGTGAGTTGTGCAGCTGTGGTTTTATGTTCTTTGGATACAATCCAGGTTAGTACCTGGACATCCCTTTCTCCTGGACAGCTGCCTCTTGCGTCTGCAATTACTTCTGTTGGATGTGGTTCGTCCTGCTGTGGTGGTATGCCGACATTACCATGGATACTATAGCTCTTGATACTCCACAAAGACTTGCTGTCCTGGTCACAGATGAGCCAGCTAGCCGTGCACCAACAATTTGTCCTCTTTTGAACTCTCTGTCTTCCATTATGTTGTGTGGATTGCAATATTTTATGTACAGCTGTGCTATTGCTCGGCTAATTCAACCTTCACACTCTGCTCTAACTGATGGAATGGAAAATCAGTCAAGATTGACCACCAGGCTGCGCATATATAGGCGATTAATCGCACCTTTTTTATAAACATTTTACACATTTTTTAATTCATTCACATATATCATATTTTTTTATAATAAAATAATTAATATAAATGTAAAAAAAAATACCTTTCATGAAATTATTTTTTATTTCAGTTTTAGTTTTACTTTATTTACTATACAGTTTACTGTTTTGAATAATTTTATCATACATTCAGCAAGTCTCTTTCTTGTTTAGGAGTCGCATGATGGAGCAGTACTTCTCCCACAGCGGGCACTACTGTCTGAATCTGGACAGCGGCATGGTCATCGACAGCTACCGCATGGGCAATGAGGCTCGCTTTGTCAACCACAGCTGCGAGCCCAACTGTGAGATGCAGAAATGGTGAGTGAAATGAGACCATTGATGAGTCACTGATGAAGTACGGCAATAAAATTCCATCAGCTTCTGATGAGTTCGGAAACAGAAAGGTCATTTTTAACGGTGAGTCATTGGGGATGTGGACAACCACGAGTACTGAGTAAGCAATGACTTTATCATCTAGAAATTGCTGTATTATTAACAAGCCATGGTCATGTTGAAAAATTAAAGAGGAAGGTCACACTGTTTTACAGAAGGTGTTGAAACTGTTGTTTCATAATAAATTAGTGTAATTAGTCGAAATCTAAAGGATTATATATTAGCAATGGGATTGTGAACTCAAGATCCAGGTCAGTGACCAACATCTGCTTGGTACCGTAACACTATTACAGACATGTCGGGTTTTTGTGTACACGCACAGTCCACAGAAAAATGTTATCTCTTCCATCTCTTGCTCTGTCCATGTTTTTTCTCTCTCACACACACATACACACATTAAAAACCGTGCTTGTAGGCTGAATGGTGGCAGATCATCCGTCTTGTCACACAAGAGCGATTATCTGAAGCTTGTGTTTTAGGGTGGGGGACACAGCTGTGCTGCCCAGTGGTTAGCTGTTAGAGCACACACACCCCCACATCTGTGCCTAAATGGCCTCATTCTACCTTATTGCATATTGTACAACTTAGCCTAGTTTTTCAATATCAGACCCATAATGCTTGTTGTTGCTTGACATGGCTTGAGTTAATTTCAGATCGACACTCAGACTCAGTGTAGCTACAATATATTGAAGCAGTAAGACTGAGAAAGCTTTTAACACTGTTCAAAAGTTTGGAAAGAAATTAATAGTTTTATTCAGCAAGAACATATAAAATTGATCAATTTACAGTAAAGACTTGACTGTAAAGATATTGTTGCAAAAGATTTCTATTTCAAATAAATGCAGTTCTTTTGAACTTCATATTCATTAGAAGTGTATCACAATTTCCAAAAATATTAAAGGGTTAGTTCACCCAAAAATGAAAATAATGTCATTTATTACTCACCCTCATGTCGTTCCACACCCCTAAGACCGACATGAACGTAGAACGACATGAGGGTGAGTAATAAATGACATTATTTTCATTTTTGGGGGAACTAACCCTTTAAGCAGCACAACTTTTTTCAACATTGATAATGATAAAAATTTTTCTTGAGCAGCAAATCAGCATATTAGAATGATTTCTGAAGGATCATGTGACACTGAAGACTGGAGTAATGATGCTGAAAATTCAGCTTTGACATTACAAGGATAAATTATATTTTTAAATATATTAAAATAGAAAACATTAATTTTAAATTGTAATATTCCACAATATTACAGTTTTTACTGTATTTTTGATCAAATAAATACAGCATTGGTGAGCATATGAGACTTTTTTCAAAAACATTAAAAAACTTACTGACCCTTTTGAGTTGTAAAGTATATATGAAAATATTATTATTATTATTATTATTATTATTAATCCCAGAAGAAAGTCTCCAAAGAAAATGTGAAAGGTGATTGCAAAAGTTAAACCAGATTAGATCAGATTAATAGAGATTTAACAATCCGTTTCATAATTGCTTTAGAAACTTGACTGAGGTTGAACATTGAGTTTAAATCATGAATCAATCTGTCTGCCTTTCAGGTCGGTGAATGGAGTGTACCGTATTGGTCTGTTTGCTCTGAAAGACATCAACAGCGGAACAGAACTAACATATGACTACAACTTCCACTCCTTCAATACGGAAGAACAGGTACGTTAGAAGGGTTTCAGTCACCCCTATCCCGCATGTCAGGAACATGCCTGTCTGAAAGCATGTACATACGTGTGCACACGCAGCTGTGTTTTGTAGCGGATGCTTGTACTTCATTCATCCAGATCACTGGTGCTGATTCAGTCACTCATAGCCACCTGATTACTTCAGCCACATAATCTAGAAGGGTTGGGACTCCGAATAACATTATATATAATACATTATATGTAATATTTTTATTTTGGTAACACTTTACAGTGCTTCCCACAGGTTTGAAATATACTTGCGGTGGTAGCCGGGTGAAAAATCCTCCTATACCCACGGCACAAAAATGGTCTACTACATGTGACAAACAACAAATAATGTGTGATTTTTTTTTTTTTTTTTTTTTTTGAAATAATTTTTTATTTATTGAAAATAATTTTAATTACATAGCATACTATTACATTTAATTACATACTAATATTATGCATTATTATGCATTGTAAATTATGCAAAATTACAGCATTTAAATGGTTATCCTTTTCCTATGTACTCCTTGCTATGTCATATAGTGTCTCTCTCAGTGAATGGGACATAGATTTTACTAGTAAAATTTATATAATTTATACAATTTATATGTGGTGGAGACTACAATAATTTACTATGAATTAAATGGAAATCAAATTAAATACAATTTGTGTAACCAAAATACCAATAATGCCAAGAAAAAGAAAAAAAAACTTAGCGTGTGACTTTTAATTATCAACAAGCCCGAAATACACCAGGACTCTTATTTTGAAATGTCTACACAATTGCGGGCTGATCCTTCAGATTCTTACAACCGTCTAAAACATATTATATAAATGCCATAAAGTAGACATTGTCATAATTCATCAACTTGAGTTCATTAGCAATCGTTTAGCATACATCATAATGTACGTTATAATGCATTATATCTTTTGATAAATAATTGTAACCAAAGTTAAAATGCATTGTAATATTTGCAGATTCCTTGTTACATCTGAAATTGGTTGTTTGTCATGTGTTTTAATGCATTATACTTTCTAAAGGCGTAACATAAGTATTATAATATATAATAACTATGGTTACAATTATTCACAAGACCATCCAATGCATTATAAGGCATAATTAATGTATAACAAATACTTTTATAATGCATTATATTTAAAGGCTTTAATTAAAGTGTTACCTTAATTTTTTGTAAGCTTTAATTATTTTTATTTATTATTTATTTCACATTAATGATGTTAAAAAAAACATTGTGGACATGTCACCTCAGACAGTTTACAATTATTTACTTTTAAGCAGAATCTTATTTATTTATTTATTTAAATCTCAAGTTTTTGATATGCTTATTTTGATATGTGTATTTGTGCTTGTTAGTCAATTGAAGCACATTTTTATCTTGCTTGCCGAATGATAATGTTTCTCTGCTCTTGTTGCTATGCAGCAAGTCTGCAAGTGTGGCTCAGAAGGCTGCCGTGGCATCATTGGCGGCAAGAGCCAACGAATCAATGGGCTGCCTGGGAAAGGGGGCGGATCAGGGGGCGGAGCCCGAAGGCTTGGGAGACTGAAAGAGAAACGCAAGTCCAAACACTCACTGAAGAAGCGGGTATGAGACATTCAATAATGCTGCACTACTATTGGCTACAATAGCTACTAGTACAGCATAGTCCTAATACAAAACTATTTCTTTGTGTTTGACTTAAGGAGGAAGAGTCCAGTGACAGCAGCAAGTTTTACCAGCACCTTTTAATGAAGCCCATGTCAAATAGAGAGAGGTAGGATCCCATGATCACACACTTTTTAATTTCTGGGCGGCTGGTTTTAAAAGGGCCATATTCATATCCAAGTCTAATTCATTGATGTTTTTGTACCAAAAACAGTAATTTAGTTATTTTAGTATTATTTATATAGCTTTTATTTTTATATTTTCTGTTTAGTTTAAGTTTTAGTGATTTTGTTATGTTCTTTTGTCATTTTTATTAGTTTTTATTAGTATTTTTTTTTTTTTATTCATCTTTATTTCTATTTCAGTAATTTTGTACTTCAACTTGAAAATGACCTTTGTTATAATTTGCTAATATCTTATAGTAAAGGCCCAGACATCCTCCACTGATTTCTTGTTTAATACAGGAACTTTGTGCTAAAACATCGAGTGTTCCTGTTGCGGAATTGGGAGAAGATGCGGGAGAAACAGGAACTTCTGAAGCGAGAGGGAGAGAGAGAGCGAGAGAGGGAGAACAGCGGCCTGTCTCTTTACACACGCTGGGGAGGAGTCATCCGCGATGATGGCAACATCAAGTCAGGTGTGTGGGCATGCGCACAAGTTAATAATATGCATGTCATAATATGCATGTCAGCTGACTAATGTTATGCATGCAAATTTGTCATTTACGGCTTTGATTATTTAGACTGTTGGTAAATGTTGATTAGCATTGTTTTTTTGTTTTTTTTCCTCCAGATGTATTTCTGACTCAGTTCTCAGCGCTGCAGACGTCACGCTCTGTGCGCACACGCAGACTTGCGGCAGCCGAGGAGAACACGGAAGTTACACGCACTGCACGCCTGGCACACATCTTCAAAGAGATCTGTGACATGATCACAAGCTACAAGGGTAAACGGACACTAATTCATTCACACAAACACCATCACACATAAACCTATAAAAACCTGCAGTTTTTGCTATTAACCTTATTGTTGGCAGTCACTTTAATGGCTGCATAATCATTTTCATTATGCAAAGCAAGAACCAAAGTCGTAATCATGGGATAAAAGAGTTAGACTTTGAGTTTGACTTGCATTTCACATCTGCAGTTTCTCAGTTTGGTTGACTGGACTGCAATCAGTTGTGAACTTATTACCAAACGCTGACATGTATTAGTTATTTGTTCTGATGGAAATCTCATTTTAAATGATTTAGTTATGCAAAATTCAATTAGTGAAGTATGCGATTCTGCAGAAGGCTTTTCTTTTGATTTCACCTAGACTGTTGAATCTAGTTTCAATTTAATCTTAGTGCATTTTTGTTTTATTGCCTCAGTAAGACGTATTTGCACTTACACACACTGTTTATGACCTACACTCTCACATAATCAATTGCTTTCTTGTACTTTGAAGATTCATCTGGTCAGACTCTTGCTGCTCCGCTGCTTAACCTGCCTTCTAGGAAGAGGTGAGAACAATATTATGTTCTTAGTACAGATTATTTACAATATAAATATGTATTCTTTAGTTATTTGGTTCAGTTAAAGGGTCTGCAGAGGCTTAAGGCCCCGATATACTATAGAATGAACACCTTTGATGTACCATTGGTCCATGGTGATGACGAAACAGGCAGGTGTCCTCTGAGGCTCCGCTTTTTTTGACATGAAATCTTCTCTGGTTCATTTCTTCTGTTAGGTGCGAGTAAAAACATGAACACACCGGAGAGCTGTTTTATAGTACTAAATAAAGTTGTAATAATAATTGAAAAAATGATACATTAATAATTGCAGTGAGAACAGTCTCACCCTCAAGCCATCCTAGATATATTATGACTTTGAGTTTTATTAAAAAATATGATGGTTCTTCCAAGCTTTATAATGGGAGTGAATAGTAACCGATATTTTGAAGCCAAAAAAAACACATCCATCCATCATAAAAGTAATCGATACAACTCCAGGGGGTTAATAAAGGCCTTCTGAAGCGAAGCAAAAATTCTCGTTTTAGACTTCTAATTCGTGATCAGTGTTTTGTTTTGCTCTATCCTCTGCACTTCTGTGTTCGTCAATACGTCATGCGTCGTCATGCTGGAGTTGTATGGATTACTTTTATGATGGATAGATGTGCTTTTTTGGGCTTCAAAATCACAATTACTATTCACTCCCATTATAAAGCTTGGAAGAGCCATAGTATTTTCTTAATATAACTCCAATTGTGTTTGACTGAAAGAAGTCATATACACCTAGGATGGCTTGAGAGTGAGTAAATTATGGGATAATTTTCATTTTCATTTTTGGGTGAACTAACCCTTTAAGATGTGTGTTACGGTCACTTTAACGTCGTCATTCTTTACGGCAATACTTACTTTCTGTACTGTGTTCATGTGTGTCTACAGAAACATACAGTACTATGAGAAGGTCACCGATCCGCTAGATCTCAGTACCATAGAGAAGCAGATCCTCACTGGACACTACAAAACTGTCGAGGCATTTGATGCGGACATGCTCAAAGTGTTTCGCAATGCTGAGGTTAGTCCCACTTCTCAGGCTCTTCTCTTACGCCTATTGCTCACAGATATGATTATATTATGCTATAATGTAAATCATTACGATATCATTATAATTAATGATAATGCAAATAATTATAGTTAATCAAATAATTGTAATCAATATAAGAAGTAGTCAAAGTATAAGTTATTTGAACAAATGAGTTTTAAGGTGCACTCAGAAATTTTGTCCTCCAAAAAATAATAATGATGAATAATGATGAATTTGATGAATCTTATTTTTCACAGTTGATTGTACATGTAGAAAACACTTCAAAGAATCTTCTCTTGCTTATTCTGCTGTACTCTTTTTAAACTCTTTTCTTATTCTCAACAGAAATATTACGGCCGGAAGTCTGCTGTAGGTCGTGACGTGTGCCGGCTGCGGAAGGCGTACTATGGTGCACGTCATGAGGCTGCTGTCCAGATTGATGAGATTGTGGGTGAGACGGCCAGTGAGGCCGACAGCTCTGATTCGCTGGAGAGAGACCACGCCCACCACCACCATCACCATGACGGAGGGGGCAGCCACGACAAAGACGATGATGTGATCCGCTGCATCTGTGGCATGTACAAGGACGAAGGGCTCATGATCCAGTGTGAGAAATGCATGGTATGTGCTCATATTTGATATTAGGAATTTTAAAAAATTTGGTTTGCAATTTATCCCACACCATTTGTGATACATGATTGATATATCCATGTATGATACCTTTAAATTATTCGACTTGAGGAGAGCTGTGTTATTACTTTTCAAAGTGATCAAATTAAAGATTTTCACCTGGTAGACTATAAAATTGGCAAGTAGTGAACCATTGACATCATTTTCCCGCTGGAACACGCCCTCCTTGGCCGCACTGAGTGGCAATAGAGCCTGCTGCATGACTGGATTTAATAGGGGAAAATGCAAATAAAACAAACGATTATCAGTTTAAGTTAAAGGCAGATGGACCTGATAGTGTTCCTTACAACTTACCAAAGAACAAGTGATCCATGGATGTTGGCATATGGCCAGAAATCGTGTTTGACGCTGAGAAATATATTTGCCTGTGAATGCTTTTTATATATATATATATATATATATATATATATATATATATATATATACACACACACACACACACACACACACACACACACACACACACACACAATATAGGTAGGTCTAAATCTGTGTGATCACTTATATCAGTGTTATATTTATCGTCAGTGCTAAAATTCTGATGTTTTTTAATAAACACTGACAAAAACTGTAAAATGATGCAGAATATAAGATGGTAAATATTTAATTGATTAGTTGTCAGTACAATATATAACAATTAAAATATATATGGTATGATTTTACCCCAAAATTCAACATATTGAGAAAATGTCTGATGAAAAGTCTCTATTTCTTTTTAAATATTTAGTCTACTGTGTTTAGAGGGAGACAAGTTGTTTTTTATTGGGCAAAATATGCTAATATCAGTGTTATTTTAATATTATTTATACACTATATATTATTTATTAATATTTTTAATTGGCTTTTATATTTTCAGTTTAGTTTAAGTTTTGTGCTTTTGTTATTTTAATTAGGTTTATATATAATATATATATATATATATATATAATATATTTCTATTTAGCTTTATTTTTATTTCAGTTTTAGTAATTTTAGTACTTGAACCTAAACTTATTTATTTCAGTTAGTTGCCAAGACAGCATTTCTAATTTACAGTACCTGTCAAAAGTTTGTAAACATTTTTCGAAAGAAGTCTCTTATGCTCACCAAGGCTGCATTTATTTGATCAAAAACAGAAATATTGTGAAATATTATTACAGTTTAATATCATTGTTTTATAATAAAGTTTAATTAATTCCTGTGATGGCAAAGCTGAATTTTCAGCATCATTACTCCAGGCTTCATTGTCACATGATCCATCAGAAATCATTCTAATATGCTGATTTGCAAGGATGCATGAAATTGATCAAAAGTGACAGTGACATTTATTATGTTACAAAACACTTCTTTCCAAAACATTAAAAAAAATTGTTAATGTTTCCAAACTTTTGACAGGTACCATGATGTTTTAGCTAAAATTTATTTGATTTTATTTCAACTTTATTTTAATTACCAAAAAAGATTTTTAGTAGTTTTAGTTAGCCTATAGTTGTGATAGTTGTTATTGTTATTTAATTATCCATTATTCTATCATTATTCATATTATTCATGTGTTGTGTATTGATTTTAAAGCGTCTGTAATTGGGAGAAGCATAGATAATATACATGTTCTGTATTTCTGTCTGTCAGGTGTGGCAGCACTGTGATTGCATGCGTTTGGAGGCAGATGTGGAGCATTATCTCTGTGAGCAGTGTGACCCTCGTCCGGTGGACAGGGTATGTGACCTTTCAGTCTGTGTAACCTTACAATTCATTCTTCCTCTCTGACTGTGTTTAGAACGGCCATATGCTCTCTTATCACAACATTTTAAAGGTCACTCCAAGATTAAGATCTCTTCTGTCATTCAGGAAGTTCTGAACTTTTGAAAGGGTTTCTATTTTGTGTGTGTGTGTGTTTTATAAATTTCCTGTCATTGCTGCAACAGGAGGTCCCAATGGTGCCCCAACCCAGCTATGCCCAATCAGGATTCATCTATTATATATGCCTTCTGCGTGATGACTTACTATTGCATCAGGGTACGTGCATGTGTGTGTGTTTGTGAAATGAAATCTACACTACTGTTCAAAAGTTTTAACAGCATTTTTTTTAAAAAAAAAAAAGCACAATACTTTTATTCAGCAAGAACACATTAAATTGAATGAAAGTGACAGTAAAGACATTTATAATGTTACAAAAGATTTCTGTTTCAAAGAAATGCTGTTCTTTGGAACTTTCCATTCCTCAAACAATCCTGAAAATATGTATCACAGTTTCCAAGTGGTTTTCAACATTGATTTCTGAAGGATCACTCACTGAAGAGTAATGGCTGCTGAAAATTCAGCTTTGCCATCACAGGAATAAATTACATTTTAAAATATATTCAAATAGAAAAGAGTTATTTTAAATTGTAATAATATTTCACAATATTACTGTTTTTACTCTATTTTTGATCAAATAAATGCAGCCTTGATGAGCATGAGAGACTTTATTTCAAAAACATTTAAATCTTACAGACTCCAACGGTAGTGTATATTATACTATTTTGGTTCAAATGTGTGAAAATGATGTTTTGTCTGGATTTCGTGTTTGTAAGCGTAAAATAAATGTATTTATGTTTGCGTGTGGCTATCGCAGGTGACTGTGTGTACCTCATGCGAGACAGTAGACGCACACAAGAAGGCCAGCCGGTGCGTCAATCATACCGTCTCCTGTCTCATATCAACAGAGACAAACTGGACATCTTCCGTATCGAGAAACTCTGGAAAAATGAAAAGTAAGATTTCCCACACTCCTACTATTGAAAACGTTCTGATTCAGCTCTTTATTTGGACTCTTGATTCAGAACTAAGCATTGACATACTTATTGGCCCTGGAACAACATCCAAACAGATGAACCGGATGATAAGAACATTGTTTAAGCCTTAGTCTAACCTTGACGCTAATAAAGGTTAGGGTAAGGCTTGAACAATGTTCTTATCATCCTGTCATTTGCTTCTGGTTGTAAAGGTAGGATTGTTTGAATCATGTCGTTGTTGACAAAAGTCTCGTCGTCCATGCTTGTTTCTTGACAAAGTCATTAATTAACAGAAGCATATACTTTAAATGTGATCTGGACTCTCTTTCTCTCTCTGTAGAGGTGAAAGGTTAGCCTTTGGTCATCACTATTTCCGTCCCCATGAAACACACCACTCTCCTTCCCGTCGCTTCTATCACAATGAGTTGTTCCGAGTGCCTCTCTATGAGATCATACCACTGGAGGCGGTGGTGGGGACGTGCTGTGTGTTGGACCTGTATACTTACTGCAAGGGTGAGATGTTCACACATAGAACAGTTTTACATAAATCAACAGTGAGATCCAAGAAATGTACTGAACCAGATGTTCCAGGCTGAAAACCCCATACACTTTGCATGCTAATGAGCGCTTCTCTTGCTAATGGATTCAGGTCGTCCGAAAGGGGTAAAGGAACAGGACGTTTACATCTGCGACTATCGGCTGGATAAATCGGCACACCTGTTCTACAAGATCCACCGCAACCGGTACCCGGTGTGCACCAAGCCCTACGCTTTCAACCACTTCCCCAAAAGATTGACGCCGAAGAGGGACTTCTCTGTGAGTAGTGGAGGGCGGAAGAAATGTTTTAGAAAAAAATAAGAAGGATGTTTTAGGACCATTAAAGTGCCCCTATTGTGCTTTTTCGAATATTACCTTTCATGCAGTGTGTATTATAGCTGTGTGTGAATGTAAAAGATCTGCAAAGTTTTAAACTATCAAAGTGCACGACAAATAAAGCTAAAACTGCCAAAGCGAGTCGTCGGGAATTCCAGTCTCACTTCTGTAACACATCAATGTAGGTTTGTAACAAATTTGCATAATGCCAGCCTATGGTCTTCACTGGCTGCCCATGAACAACGTTCTCAACTCTGGCCCTCGAGGTCCACTTTCCTGCAGAGTATAGCTCAAACCATAGTCAAACACATCTGAACAAGCTAATCAAGGTCTTCAGGATTACTAAAGTTATAGGCAGTTGAGTTTGATCAGGGTTGGAGCTAAACACTGCAGGACAGTGGACATTGAGGGCCAGAGCTGAGAACTCCTGCTCTACTTAGTACTTTGACCCGCCCTAAAACACTGTAGTTGTAGCTGAGAAGCAGCATGTTATAGCAACATGGACAAGACACTGTTTTTTGTGCTGCAAATCCACTTTACATGCACTTCCAAAGGATGAGGATGAGGACTGGAATTGATACAGTAAAATCGTTACTGTTCGTATCACTGTGTATACAAGTGCTGCATATACAAGCCTCCGGAGCTGAAATTCAGATATAGTAACGGATGTTTTGGACATGCGCTGTAAGCGGTAGACCAATAACAACAGACTGGGCCATCTGACAAATCGGAGTAGAGGAAGCTCTCGGAGGGGTTTAGAGAGCCCGAATCCAATGAATGTAAACCTATTGTAGGAGACCTCCAAAATAATTAAAATAGCATAATAGGGGCATTTTAACTTTTTTTTTTTTTTTTTTTTTGCATGACAACATCAATATTATTATTATGTGTAATCTTAGACATTTTATTAATATAATTATAATACAAAATATATTTATTATCTTTTTCTTTTTTTATTTGGCCTGGACATATAAAAATTCACTTATTAATTTTATTTGTATAAATATTTTTATTTGTGTTTATTTTAGATGGGAAGTAATATTTTCTTTGAATATTGCATATTTTAATATTTAATATAAATATATTGTATCACAAAGTATTTTTTTTTTTTTAGATGGGAAATTATATAATTAATATGAATACTTATTTTAATAATAATAACATTTATTACTTTGTGTTTTAATATTAATACAACTTTTACATTATATTTCAAAATATGTTATTTTTTTCTGTTAAAATTTGCCCTTTATTTCTTTCAGAGATTCACCTATAATTTACTTTGTGGCTAATGTTTTGTTTTATAAGTATATTTACAGTTTTACAGTAGATGGAAAGTAACATTATTATTAATGTTAATAATATTATTATTGTGTTAATATTATTACACATTTTAATATTGAATATAAACTATCATCAAATTATATCACAAAACATACATTCATATTTTTTATGATTTTTTTGGGGTGGTGAAATTTGCCCTGGACATTTCTTTGAGATTTATCAATAAATGTTGTTTTAGCCAATAATTTATTTTATTTATATTTTATAGTTTTACATGGGAAATTATAATATTAATAATAATTATTAATATTAATTATTATGTTTTGTTTTTATATTTAATATAATTGTTACATTTATATTACTATATATATATATATATATATATATATATATATATATGTATATATTTTTTTTTTTTTATTATTATTATTGTAGGTTGCAATTTGACCTGGACATTTCTTTCTGATTATAATATTATAGTAAATATAATATTTTATTCATATTTTTATTGATTCAGATCAGAAGTGGCATTATGGACTGTCTGCTAATTTGATTACATTCTATCTGTATTTCCCCCGCTTAACTCATGACTGTTTGATTCTAGTTTATTATTATTATTAAGTTTATTAAGTAGGCGAGTTGCTTCCATTCATTTATCTCTCTTTCTACAGCCTCACTACGTGCCGGATAACTACAAGAGGAACGGCGGCCGTTCTGCCTGGAAGAGTGAGCGGCCCAAAGGTGCATCAAACTGCGATGAAGACCCCTCCCCCAGCGCATCATGTGACCGGCTGTCTGCCGGCTTCTCAAGAGATGGGGACGAGGGCGGAGGAAGAGGAGCGGAGGGAGACATAGACACCTCTCAGGAGGACTCCAGCACCCCTGTTCCACAGCTGTCCACATCACAGGAAAGGAGGACAGGTGGGGAGGAGGAAGATGTGGAGGAAGAAGAGGAGGGTGAAGAGAGGGGAGAGAGGAGAGACATGGACGAGGGCTCCCGGGAAAGGGGAGGAGGAGGGCGGGACGTGTTGGACGCCCCATGCTCGTCCTCACTTTCCTCTTCACCTCTTCATCCATCAATCCTGGGAAGGAGGGAAGCGCAGAGAGAGCGATTGAACAAGATTCTGCTCGATCTGCTGCAACGGGCGCCCAGCAAGAATGGTAAGACTGAGAATATTTATTTTAACCAAAAAGCTTTAGTTACATCACATCAATATCTTGCAACCTAATTTCATTCTTAATCTGATAATTATTATTGATTATGTTGTAAAATTATATAAAAGCCTTTTTATTGTTGATATTTTTGTCATTCATTACCATAAATTACATTTTATTGTTCTACATTGCTCTGAACTCAAATGAAAACTGAAATCGCTCTTTTGAAAAGAGAGATTTCTTTGAAGAAGACTAAAAGTATGTTTTTTTTTTAAAATCTGTATGTTTTTCAAATGATTAATTGAAACATTGAATACAAACTTTATTAAATTACATCATTTTTTATGTTGATTTTTTTTTTAGGTCTATATATATATATATATATATATATATAAGCAAATTTGAAATTTGACCTGGACATTTTTTTCTGTGATATTCACCCATGAATGTTGTGATGTTGTTATGGGTGAAATAAATATTATTTATTTTATTTATATTTTTAATTTTTAGATGGGAAATTATATTATTCATATTAATATTTACTCATATTAATAATATTATTTATTTGTTTTAAAGTTGATTATAACTATATTACATTATACTACAAAATATATATTGTTTTATTTTGTATTTAGATTTTGTTTTTGGATTGAAATTTAAGATTCAGCCATAAATGTTATGGTCAATAATTAATAATTTCATTCATATTTTACCGTTTTAGATGGGAAATATTATTAATTATAATATTTAATATAAAACATTATCAGTTAATAATATTATTAATAGCAATAGCATTTTTTTATATACATTTTATAAAAAACAACAATTTGAATTTTTTAAACATCATGTGTTTTCATAAACTGCTCTTTTATGCCCACACTGCAAGAAATGTACTGCAAGTTTGATGAAAACGTATTTCTTTGTCTCCTCTACAGCGATAGATGTGACGTATCTTCTCGAGGAAGGCTCTGGTCGCCGCCTCCGCAGACGGACGCTTGGACTGAGCGAATTTATTTGCAGGAAGTAATGCTGACAGCACTCTCTGCTGAGCACGCTTGCAGAGCAGGAAGAAAATAATGGATATCGAGGAGCAGAGGTGGACTACACCTGAAAAAAAAGAGGGAAAATGGAGGTGGGAGGCGACACGTTCATATTTATATCTTGCAGTTTCTCTTTCTAAAGGAACTACAAGAGAGACCAGCTCGAGCTTCGTGCACTGAGGATGCGCAGTTTCCTGCAAGTCGTCAACCTTGATGCGTTTCAAAAGTACAAGTGTCACACATAGGAAAGTTGAAACTGAACAAAAGCGCCTTGAAATTCATGGGTGAACTACGACTTCACTGGTCAAACGTCTCCCATGACTAAATTGTTAAGGAAGCGCGTGGTACTAAATTTGGCTTTGGTTTCGGCTGCAAGTAGAAAAATGGGAGACCGGTGCCACCTTGTGGTCTACAGTGGCAATGACTTGAGTACGACCAAGAAAGAGTAAAACGAGGCAAAAAATAAAACAGAAATAGGAGCGACATAGGAGGTGCAGTGTAGCGCACACACACTGCCCATAGACTGAGAAGAGAGAGAGAGAAAGGAGAGAGAGCTGAGAAAGGACGTTGGCTAACTGCACTTTTAACAACACGGACATCATTCGCTCCCGGAGATGTACGGATAAGACACACTAACATTCACACAGTATTGATCAATGCTGTATGATAAAGCAAAACAAATAAGTATAATACCCTTTTTTTGTTTGTTTTTTGTTTGTTATACTGTAATTACATTAGGAATGGAGCACGAAGTGGGTATCCATATTTGTGAGCTCGGGACTTTGCGACTGGGCTGGAATGTTTCGCTTCTGTTATCGTGGGCATTGTGATTGGTTAGAGTGTGTGCCAGCCCCGCCCACAGTTTTTTTTAAAAGTATTTAATTCACCAGCTTGAAAAAAACAAACAAAACAAAATCTAGCAGAGGAGGCGCGCTGGCTTTATATATAACGCCTTAGAATGCCATGATCTTGAGCGTTTTTTGTTTATAGTAGTGTGTGTGTGTGTGTGTGTGTGTGTGTGAGAGAGAGAGAGAGAGAGCCCATTCTGATAATATAAATACGAAAGAGGAAACAACTAAGGGCTTGACAGCAGTTAATAAACAGTTAAATTCATGAATTCACAAGAACTTATTGTATCATGTGATGTCATATTTTATGTGAGTGGTTTGTAGGGAGGGTGGGTGGGATGGGGTCGGGTCGAGTCAAGGTTTTAGTGTTGTCATTTCTTTGAATTTGCTTTTGTTTTTTAATGGCCTTTCAGGTTGCCATGGAGAATGTTTATATAAACAAAATCATGATGAGATTTTTGTTTTTTGCCCTTAATTCATCAGTTATGACAGATAAGTATTTCAAACCCCTTAGATAGATCGACAAGGAAAAAAAATAAACAATGAAAACTGACAAACGAAAGGAAATTGTATAGTGCCAAGCTATGTATATATACAGACGGAAAATGTGAGAAATGTCTCCAAAAGCAATATCTTGATAATGGATTTTGTGTATTGTATTGTACAGGATTCAGCCCTATATGTATTATTATTATTATTATTATTATTATTGTTATTATTATTACCATTCTTATACGATTTGTATTGAAAGAGCTGTCACATGTAACTTTACGAGATGTGGACGAGAAAGTGGCAGTCATTACAATTAATAATCGCTACAAATTCCCGGCGTAAGCGACAAACCGTTACCCAAAAAAAACATGAATTTAGCGCATTGCGAGAGAGAGGATCGTCTGATGGACTTTGTCGAAGGGGACGCCGCAGTGACCCCAGACCTGGCACCTGTCACTGTAATAATTAATATTAACATTATTATAATTATTATTATTACTTTTTGAGGAGAAAAAGATATAATGTTCCTCGTTTTTTGCTGCAAAGTGTTGAACACTAAAAAAACAAACCAACATAAAAATGTAAAATGATATTTTGGCAGAAAAAGAAGCTGTCAACCCGATATCATGTTCTTAATCTCCTTTTTAATTTTGTTTTTTTGTTTTTATTTTTTTTTTTTTTTTGTTCTTCAAATAAGAAAAGATTGTTCTGTTTTTTGTGATAGCGGTCATAAATATAATGCTTGTATTTCTTGTATTTGTGTGTTTTTGTGTGATTTGTTTAGTTATTTTTAGACAATCACAAAATAAGATGCAAGCATTGTATATGGACAGACTGGCAGGCATTTTGTGATGTTGTGTACAGTTTGTCAAAACTTCTTCCACTCTGGTTCAAAGTTTGTAATTATAAAGTCATGAAGATGCTGTTGGTTTTTACTTTTTTTTTGTTTTATATTCTATTTGTTTTGTTTGTTTGTTTGTTTTTTAATAAAAAGCACTACATTATTGTGAATATACTTGCCTGTTGCTCATACATTTAGCAGAGAATCTGTGATGCAGTTCTTTACTAGGTCATAACCATTATTACTCCAGGTATACAGACAAATCGTATTTTAATTGTATGGACAGTCAATACATCTTCAAATAAAGTGAATTTTAACTATTGCGTAGCACATTGACATTGTGTACCATCATTTGAACTACCAAATACATTTGCAAAGAAAACACTATTTAAATAAATACATTGTATTTTAATGCTGTCTAGTTTAATTAATGCCAGACATAACTGATGTTTTCACATATATTGACGTTGATGCAGTTACTGATTCTTGAGACATTTAAAATGGTAACATTTTTGCTTCAAAATTAATCCAAAATCATCACTAGAATGTTCTTAACACACATGTGCCTTTTAATTTGATTTTCTCTTTATTGTATCAACTTTGGACTCGGTACTTAATAAAGATTACAACAGACACTACTATTATGTCTTGACAGAAGAAATATATTAATTTGAAAAATATACCTATTTTATAAGGTTTCATAGCTGTCCCTATTTTTTGTCAGCACCTTCAGATATTTATGAAAACATGTATTATATCAATTTAGTCTGTAAGTCATCTTTTCATTTAACACCTCCAGGATAAAGTAGTTCCTGCATTTAATACATATGATATATAATACGCAAAATGTATTTTATTTAATTCAATAGATGGAGCCAAAATTCAGTTTGAAACCACCCTGCGGTCTGTTAAATAAATTATTTGACACAAGTAGATGTTAGAACCATTGCCGCCAATGGTCTCTACGATTAACTTAGCTCATGATGCTTTTGAGAAACGCAGCACAGAGCAGTTTACGTATAGATATGTATACGCACGAAGAATCAACATTGGACCGCTCCAGACACGTCGTCGCGCCCGCCATCTTGGAACGGTCAACGTGTCGTCACTCACAGTAAGAATCAATGATGCCACAACATTGCGCAGCTTCTAGTTGCAAAGCCCACCGAGATTTAAATTCCCGAAGAAATTGGATAACCTTTTACTGGTTGAGAATGTGTTTGTGTTTTTATATGTAATAACACGATATTACAGATGTTTTTAAGGTATGGTATCTTTTTAGTGTCATGTTAGCGGATGCCTTCGTCTTGTATTGTGTTAGTTTAGCAAAATCATCTGCAGAAGTCTATTGCAGATATAGATATTCATACATGCGTCTAACTACAGTTGCAGACACACAGTCAACTTGCTCTTGAGTGTGCGGACCGGGTTTGACCGTTCCAATATGGCGGACGGCAAGCGCACCATAGAAACAGTCGCTTATGAAGAATCTCTGTATATATATCTATGTTCAGAGCTTCCTGTTTGCCGCCATCCACTGGGTGACTTCAAAGTAACAGTTGTACTTCAAGGGTTGGCATGGCAACGGAATACAACCTGAGCGAGCTACAAAGCTAGCGCTGAATGAGCAAAGTTACGTTACTATATTGATTTTAAATTATTAATAATTTAAATTCATTATTTGGTTTTGTTCTGGGTTTGAAAAATCGAAATAGTTTCCCACTGAAAAGATGAGAAAACGAGTTGAGAAATCCTCCAAAGAAAAAGTGGACAAGGTGGATTCTGGGATTGAGGAGGAACCATCTAAAACTGCAGGTATCTGACTGTAAAGACAGACTTAGATTTTAATTTAATGTAATCTTTAAATAACCAAAATATAAGACATGTCCATGTCCAAAGATAGCAATTAAAGTCAACTGAATGTCAATGTTTTGTGGTATCACTCACATTAGATGATTACCAGTGTTCAGGAAATCTGGAGTTGGACTTCACAGAACTGTGTAAGCTCATGGGTGTGAAAAAGATCCCCTCTGTCAAGCTGAAGCAGTCAAAATCTGTGATGGGTAAATATGTTGTACATAAGACAATTGTGTTCTGCTCCCCTACTAAAGATGCTATAAAACTATTAATTTTTTTCCTAATAAAAACCCTAACTTGGACCGAAGACCACAATCAATCTCAGACTTACATAGAAAGTCAAATGACAACATGGTCCTCTAAACCCTGCCTCGAGATAGAGCTGGACAATGAAGACCATGACAGCGTAAAGGCAGTCAAGATATCTGGTAAGGCTGTTGCTTCTTTGTAAACAATTAGATGGCAGTTGTTCAAACTACTAAGATATATTAATTATCAAAATGTCTTTGTTTATTATTATTATTTTTTGATAGGATGGAAGGTAGATGAGATGATGCTTCAGGTGCTGAGCAAGACATTGCCGTCCCTCAGTAATTTCCAGTGCTTACAGTGAGCCTTTGTGTGTGTGTTTATGGGTGTTGATGTTGCAAATAAACAGTATGTTAGGTCCATTTCCCATTAATGGTGATGCTTTGCAGCATGTGGCGTGTAGGCCTGACGGATTGCACTTTCGCCTCCTTGAGAAACACAGTGTCTCTGTGCTCAAATCTCAGGTGAGAACAGTCAAACTGTCTTCAAGGGCCAGAATGTCTAAAATTCTCATCATTAATCCTTTAAGACCCACATTCAATGTGTATCAAATGTTTTTTAAAGTGCCCCATTATGCTTTTTCGGATATTACCTTTCATGTGGTGTGTAATATAGCTGTTTGTGAATGTAAAATGTTTGCAAAAGATCAAAGTGCACGATAAATGGAGTTATTGTCTCCAAAAAGAAAGAACCAATACTGAACTGCCTGCAACAGGTCATCAGTAATTCCAGCCTTACTTCTTGCTTGAACCTTTGTAGGTTTGTAACAAATGTACAAAATTCAGATATGGGAATAATCGCAATCACAACAGACTGGGCCGTCTGACCATTCAGAGCAGAGTACGCTCTCGTAAAGGAGGGGTTTAGAGAGACTGAATCCTTTATCGAACTGTTTCAGACACTGAGGAGATGCTGCAATGTATATTATGAGAAAATTAAAGTGTTTTTGACCTTGGATGCATGTAAATCTGTTGTTGGAGACCTCCAAAACAAAACTAGGAACCTTTAAAATAGCGTAATAGGGGCACCAGAAAACATTAATTATATCTCAGAATGTTATGTCAGTGGAAGGAAAAGTCTAGTGTGACCGGCCCTTAATAAACGCACATTTCCATGTCTTAAATGATCATCTTTCATGAAATTATATCCATTAGTGGGCTATACTTTTTGCTTTACAACACAGACAAAGGATCTATTCGGAAAATAAATTATGATAATGTGATAATAGATACTGGAAAATCTGATGACATCATCTACCAACTTATATCTTGCCAGGAAAGTGGTTTTGGATGGCAGTTCACTCCCTGAGCAGAGTTACCACTTACTCATAGGGGAGGACAGCATGTGAGTCATTCTCATTTTTAAACACACACACACACACACACACACACACACACACACACACACACACACACACAGGCTTGCTGCTTACAATATGTTCTACGATTCAAAAGTTTGGGGTCAGTGGAGTCAGTTTAAAGGAATTAATACTTTTATTCACCAACTATGAATTAATTTGCTCAAAAGTGACTGTTAAGGCATGTGTTTATAATGTTACCAAAAAAATCTATTTCAAATAAATGCTGTTTTGAACTTTTTATTCATCAAAGAATTCATCTATTCATCAAAAAATGTATCACTGTTTCTACAGAAATATTACTATGGAAGTAAAACAATGCCATATGTTTTTGAAATAAAAAAGCATGTTGAATTGCACTACTTGAAAAAAATATGCATTGCATTAACCGTGCTTGTATTTTAATGCATTGTATTTTTAGGGCTTGCATTTTTATGGTCTGAAATTCAACATGGTTGTATATTTAAGCTGTGAATATTTCAATTCAAAACATTTCACACACGTTTTTATTGTTAAAAATTCAATAATCCATATTCACCTTTCAGATTACACTTCCAAAATATTCATTCTGTTTAAAAATACAACCTATAATAAGGACCATTTTATTTCGCGTTACAAATTCGCGTCCACAAATTCAGTTGTTCAAATTTCAACATTTCACATCTGGGAACTGCAGGAAAAGCAGTAGAGTACCGAGCATAATCTCCATCTGCTGTTAGTCGACCTCACCAGCAGGTGGTGCAAGCGCGTTTTGACGAAGAGCAGAGTGATGGGTAGAGAGAGTCAGTCATTCATTCATTAAAACGGATTTACATTAATGGAGCAAGCGGTAAGTGCATGTGTGATGATTATCAGGGACAGAATATATGCAGAAAAGCTGATAAAGACACAAAAGTTGTGTTTACATTTAATTCAATGCCTTCACTGTTATTTTCCCTATGTGTAGCCAACATGTACGCACCTTTCTCTACAGTGAAAAAGATTATAACGTTATTCTCTGATGCTGATGTGCAATTCAAACGTTAAATCTGAGATAGACATATAACTTTCCTTAACTACAGCATGAGTTCATATTTATTATCAACAGTCTAAAGGTTGTGCATCACACCTACATGAACACTTTACAGACTGTAATTCATTCTCTTCAAATACTATACTAGAGCTTTAAATTATGGTATATTTTGTGTATGAGCATACAGTAGGCTAAGTGAAATATACAACAATGTTTACGTATGACTTGACAGTTTATTTTATTCAATATCAAGAATCTAAAAGGTGTGCATCATACCTGAAACCTACATGAACACTTTACAGTTGGTTTTATGACTGTAAGTCCTTCTCTTCAAATGTTATTGAAGTTAGAAATCTCGTATGTAACTTTAGAGACGGTCCCTAAATTTGCGAATATCGACCGTCCAATGTCAAGCCAACTTTATGCCAGTATTTCACTGGGAAACGCTTAGCGTAAAAACTTTGCACATTACGTCCATATTCTGAGTCAACCTGCTTGCCTGTAGCCTATAGCCTACATCCTCAATAAGGTGCGAGTTTGGTGGTGTTTTATATCACTGTATTTAGTCTATAAAGATAAGTTAAGCATTCTATATGTCCTGACAGCAGGGGAATCCTGGAGTATGAGGGAAACCCCAGTACTGCAGCACAGCGCCGCGATATAAAGGAAAGTTATATGTCTACCTCAGATTTAACGTTTGAATTGCACATCAGCATCGGGGAATAACGTTATAATCTCGTTTACTGTAGAGAAAGCTGCTTACATGTTGGCTACACAGGGAAAGTAACAGTGAAGACATTGAATTAAATGTAAACACAACTTTTGTGTCTTTATCAGCTTTTCTGCTTATATTCTGTCCCTGATAATCATCACACATGCACTTACCGCTTGCTCCGTTAATGTAAATCTGTTTTAATGAATGAAATGAATGACTCTCTCTACCCATCACTCTGCTCTTCATCAAAACGCGCTTGCACCACCTGCTGGTGAGGTCGACTAACAGCAGATGGAGATTATGTTCGGTACTCTACTGCTATTCCTGCAGTTCCCGGATGTGAAATGTTGAAATTTGAACCACTGAATTTGTGGACGCGGATTTGTAACGCGAAATAAAATGGCCCGAAAATTGCCTGCTGAATATTATAGGTTGTTTTTTTAAACAGAATGAATATTTTGGAAGTGAAATCTGAAAGGTGAATATGGATTATTGAATTTTTAACAATGAAAATGTGTGTGAAATGTTTTGAATTGAAATATTCACAGCTTAAATATACAACCATGTTGAATTTCAGACCATAAAAATGCAAGTCCTAAAAATACAATGCATTAAAATACAAGCACGGTTAATGCAATGCATTTTTTTTCAAGATGCTTTTTTATTTCAAAAACTTATGGCATTGTTTTACTTCCATATATTACACAGCACAAATGCTTTTAATAAGAAGAAATTTTTCTTGAGCAGCAAATCAGCATATTTCTGAAGGATCATGTGACACTGAAGATTCAGCTTTGCCATCACCTAATCCTAACCCTAAAGGAACACTTTCTGCATTTTTGTAATGAAAAAAAAAAAACTTTGTTTATACCATTTTTACAAATGAGGACTTCCTCAGAAGGAGGTTCTGTCAGATTTAGCTCACTTCTGGATACAAATTTTTCCCCAAAATATGGTTAAGAAGGTACACATACACATTTACTGCTTGCAATATAGAACTTAAAGGTGCAATGTGTAAATTGTAGGAGGATCTATTGACAGAAATGCAACATAATATACATAACTATGTTTTCAGTGGTATATAAAGACCTTACATAATGAACCGTTATGTTTTTATTACCTTAGAATGAGCCATTTCTGTCTGCATACACTGCGGGTCCCCTTACATGTTAAGTCGCCATTTTGCACTGGCATGTTTCTACAGTAGCCCTAAACGGACAAACTGCTCAACAGAGCGTGTTTGCTTGACTGGCTACTCTCTGCTGTCTCAGACGACGACATCTTTGTCCTGTGTTGGCCACCGTAGCTTCTCTAGCTAGATGCCGCTAAATTTTACACACTGCACCTTTAAATGTGTTATAATGCTATCTCTCTCAAAATGCATTATTTGTGTAGTTTTTACACTCAGATCTTATTAAGAACTTCTGTCCACGCTAGGCTGACAGACTTGTCACTACGCAACAGTCGTATAGGAGAGGAAGGAGCTTGTCTGATTGGCTCGGCTCTGTCCACTGTACACGCTGCCAACAAAAACCTCCTGTCACTCAATCTGGCCTTTAATAGCATTGGTGATGCAGGTGCAAATCACATTGCTCAGGTGTGTAGAATTGAAGTCTGTCTATCTGAAGGTGTTTGGACAGTTTCTAATGAGGTCAAGACTGCATATAATGAAAAATTGAGTTGTTATTATCACCCATCCCTTTTTTTAAAGGGTCTGCGTCTCAACCGTTCCTTGCTATGTCTGTCCTTATCCTACAATCAAATAGGAGATGATGGAGCAGCTCGTTTGGCTGAGGTACACATACTGTACTTATATTAACAACTGCATCTCATCTGCCTTACTTTGCCTAACTTGAGAAATTAGACTGTGAAACATGCGTATTTCTATGCAACTCTTTCTATTTCTTTCTTTAGGTGCTTGGCCCCTTTGCTCTGACGCATGAGGAGATAGTTGAGAGAAGGAAGCTGTTAATTAAAGGTGAACAATCAATGATCCAGCCGTCTCTGGTTAGTCTTGCAGACTCACACGAGCAGCCTCTTTCCGTCCGCAGCAGCTCTTCACTGGATCGCCTCAACAAGAGTGCAAAGAACACCACAAAAAAGAAGGTACAGCAGTTTTGTTCCCTATATATTGTATATATACACACATACACACGAAAAGAGTCTGTCTCTTATGATTTACATAAAATACAATGGTTTACAGCTGTTTAAGGATGTTTGTGTGTAGGACAACCCTAAAAAAGAGGAGAAACCAGCATCAGGTCAGGCAGCCAAGAAAGAGGAGCCAAAGGTAGCCAAGAAAGGTAGTTAAACTGCTTTGGAAAACTGTTTATTTGAGATTCAGATGTGCACTTTATATTTGATGGTTTACATGTAGAGTGAATATTTCACTTCTTGCTTTTCTCTCAGATGATAAAGTTTCCCGTAGTCAGGCTGGAAAAATAGGAGGCAAAGACAAGAATCTGCCAGTGTCTGAACAAGAGGTAAGAATTAAGTTAACAACAACAACAACAAAAAAGACAGCAAGGAAAGCAAGTACTCATCCTATTACACAAAGAGGGAAATTAATGTTTATGTATATGGGTGGATAAATAGATACAGTGAAAAATAGATTGTTTATGACTTCATGAAATGTTTGACCACTATTTTCCAGAACGGCAACCTACTTGGAGTTTGCTGTTCCTCATGAGTCACCCTCAACCTTTCTGTCCATAACACTTTTTTAAAAAAAAAAAAAATCAATCTTTGTCTATTTCATGACACTTTAGATCATGTTTCAGGATTCCTTGCCCTAGCAAAGTCTCTGAGAACCTGACACCTTGCACTTCTGGAGACTCCAGGTAGTTTGCAATTCTGGAAAATTGTGGCACTAGAGACTAAGTATTAAGGTAAAGAATTAAGTGTGAATCCACCAGAAACTCTTTAAAGCAGGTGTAGCCATCCCTACCCCTGGAGGGCTACCTTCTTGCAGACTTCAGCTCCAAACCCTGCTCCAGCACACTTACCTGCTACCTTTGGTGCTTCTCAATACTCAAACTGATGCTTCCTCGTTTCCTCGCTCCTCCGTCCTCTAGCCCATGACCCGGAAACAGATTCAGCCATCTTGAAGGACATCTCAATTCTCTAATCACACCACGCGGAGGCAAGGAACCTTCCTGAGGAGTCATGAGTGAGGATACACAGGTGTATCCTTCCCTCTCATCCTAAGGGGGTGGAGCTAAGACATGAGGAAAGGAAATGAGGATGCACAAATAAGAAATGAGAAGCACCCCTTGGATGCATCTCATTTCTTATTTGTGCATCCTTGTTTCCTTTCCTCACGTCTCAGCTCCACCCCCGTAGGATGTGAGGGGAGGATGCAAGGAAAGAAAACGAGGACAGAGGAATCAAAGTAAATGTTATTTGTATATTGGAATGTTCTTGATCACTCGAGAATCAAGCGTCATCAGCTGCGCTCGAGGAATCTGCCCTTCAAGTTTGGTTATTTAAAAAAATCATAATAAATATTAATAATGCAAGATGTCCCGTTGAAATATGAGATGTAAAGTTTATTTAAACTGAAAAAGTAAAAAATACATTTAAATTATTGTTGACAGATGTGAAGGGGGTGGAAAATGTATACGTGCGTCAGGTTTCTCGATGAGAAAAACTTCCGCAAAGGATACACCTGTGTATCCTTGCTCATAGCTCCTCAGGAAGCTTCCTCACTCCTCGTGGTGCAATTAGAGAATTGAGATGTCCTACAAGATGGCTGAGGTCGATCGGTTTCCGGGTCATAGGATGGAGGACGGAGGAGCGAGGAAACGAGGAGGGATATTGAGAAGCACCCCTTGATTAGCTGGTTCAGGTGTGTTTGATTAGGGTACAGGTTGGAGACCCCTGCTTTAAAGTATTTTGCAGTTAATGTGCATCTTTTCTTGAAACCTGTTTTTTTGTTTTGTTTTGTTTTGTGACTCTGCTGCCCCAATGAGCATTTCTTGTCCAATGGTCACACCTTAATGTTGCAGTTTCTATAGTATTGCATCCTTCTCATGGGCATTTCACAATTTTTGACTTTTCATTGGGAGTTAAATTTCATTTTTGGCTCATTGTATCTGTAAAAGAAAACCTGCTTGATAATTATGCACATCTAAATATAAGGCGTTTTTCACTTCCAGCCCTCGTTAACAATTATATCACTTATAAATGATTATATACAAAATTAATAGTAGTTATTAAGATTGATGTGGTTTGGAAATTTGCTTGAAAAAATAAAAATATGATCAGAATATCGAACTGCCTAAATAATTATGCACACACTGTATGTATTATCTCCGTTCCATCTTAGTCCAGGATAAGAACTCAGAGAAAAGAATTTCCTAAACGTTTAGGAAACCTCTTTACTATAAGAGCTTTGAAAATTAAACATCCTTCCCATTAAACATGAACATTTGTATGTCAGACAGTGGAGGTGGTTGAGACTGTGATTCCTCTTTTGGATCCTGGAATTGTGCACACTGGAGGGAAAGTCATTCATCCGGGAAACACATGCCTTACTTCTCTGAATCTCTCAGGTGATTTCATATCAGACTTGATTTTATTTCAGTATTAGAGTAAAACTTGCTTGTACACTATGGCTGTAACATTTTCTTTTCTGATAATTCAGGAAATAAGCTGACTGAGCAGTCACTCAAGCTGTTTCTCTCATCTTTGGAAGGCCAGGGTGAAAGTGGACTTCTGCGTCTTTCTCTCAATGTGAGTCTCCTCACTCTTTTTCTAAACATTTTTAAAGAGCTTGTTTTAATTCCAGCTATGTTTTTTTCAGAGGAATCGGTTTCCATCAGATTGTGACACCTTCCTGAAGATACAGGAAATGATGTCTCTCAAGGACCCTCTAAACAAAAACAGCACTAGTCAGGTGGAGGATGAACATGGCGAACCAAAGACCACCAGTGCAGCTTAACAATATAAATGACAAGAAAATAAATGTTAACATAAGAAATTACTGCCCCAACTCAACCATATCAATATCTCGTGTTTCCATAATGTTAAACTTCTCAGTCTTCTTATTTTTTATATCTTTGCTAAATTTTCATGTACACTGACACGGTGCGTAAAGGGCTCTAAACAATGTTAAATATTAGTTTGCTTAACATTTTGGTCACTTACATGTTATTTCATTGTTTTGATAACGTTTCTAGAGTTCTAAAATGTGGAAAATAGGCAGAGGCTTACTGAAAAACCCGGTATTGTTTTATATGTACTTTTTGCTTTGTATTTCTGCTATATTTCAAGACATTTTAGCTTAACAATTATTTACGTTTTACGATTTTTCGTTAAAAAATTGACATTGTATCATATGTTACATGTTTATGAAAATAAAGCAAGTCCACATAACGTTACTCTATTTTTCATTCACCTGTAGAACAGGATACTTTTCCCATCAAAGACAAAACGCACACTAACTAAACCACTGTGATTGGGCCATCCGTTGCAGCGCTGAGAAAAGTAATCGATGGCACGTGACAATGTAGCGCCCATAAGCGAGCTTAACGATAAATTATACCTGAAAAATACGAGAATCTTTAATAGCCATTTGATAGAAAGCACACGATGCAGCGTTAAACAACAATAATTATCATTTACACCAACCACACTCAAATTACGTCCAACTACCTCTGTTAAATCTGTTTTAGGTCCTCGTTGATGACAGGATTGTGTTTGAAGTGATTGTAGGGTCTGTGGGCGTGGCTAATCCTCCCGCGTCAACGTGCACTGGTCCAATCAAAATGTCTCTTGTAGGTTCTGCATCCGCTACCGTACATACACACGATAGTCTAGATATTGTTTGTTTCCATGTGTTTTATTTCTTTTATTGCGCACTTTTTAGTTCTTCATGTAATTTTGGAGGTTGTAGGATATCCATAAGACTCGTCCTTGCAGCAGTGGCAGACTTTGTGCATTGCTGACATATAAACAAGCGGAATGGTTTACGCCATATAACGTAATTCAGTAGCTGCGCGGTTTTTGATATGTGAGTGTCCTCAGGATTCCAACATACTACAGCAGCAAGTTGGAAAAACTAGAGAGTATGTATGGCACCTTTTGAAATTATCTCGCTCTATGTAATTGATATATTGCCCTAGCAAAGAGTAGCAACATTTGGTTTTATTAGGCCTGAGATTTGCTGAATGGAAAGGGAAGAACGTTATTGAAGTTTGTGTTATATATCCTCTTTATAGTTCTTGATCTATCAATTATGCTTTTTGAGCTGTCAATAAAGAGTGCTGTACATTTACATCCTCTGATTCACACTGTATGCCTGTCCAAGAGTTTCTGATGACTCCCAGAAGCCATTTATTATGTACAAATGCTTCAACAACAAAAGAGAAAAGAGCTTCATTGCTTTATTGCCAAGTTTATCAAAAGCACAATACAACATGCAGCACTAATGTCATATGTTAAGCAGTGTACAAAAATAGCACAAAATGTTTGACGTTTTTCATTATATTGCTCCAACAGTAAAGCCATGAGTAGCGGAAAAGATGATAACCTCCTGAGGATGACAAAGGACGACCTGCAGCGCTGGATCCAGGCAGAGGTGGAGCGAAACCCTCACCTGGTGCAGAGACGTGAGCAGCTGGCACAGGTGGAGGAGTGGGTGAAGCAGAGGGAGAAAGAATCAACCTACACCCGTCTTCTGTACAGCAATGCCTGCGAGTAAGTTGTTGTGTTTTTCAGTGACTAATGACAATATCTCAAAGTCAGGGTGACCCTTTGACTGTGTTTATATCAGATCAGTCTTTGAGTGCGAGTCGGTGATGAAGGGTCTTTATGGAATGCTGGGATTGGACTACCGAGACGAGGACTCGGAAGAGGAAGGAGGTGGAGGACCACAGGACGTCATTCATATCACAGATGATGATGAAGAGAATAGACAGGAAAATAGTGTCTGTAATGGAGATGATGATGATGATGATGATATTGTTGTCATTGATCTGGGAGGTAAGAGACAAAGTGGAAAGTGCTTGAAATAATATTATTTTAAATGATGGCATTGTAATTAAAAATATGATACCATTTTGGGCTTATGACTTTGGTTTTTCTCTTGCAGCCACCAAAGAAACCTTGGAACCAATGGTGAGGATGTTTACTGAAAAAATGTTGTCTTTTTTCACTTTCTTTTTTCTGTTCATTTTATTTCATTGTTTTCATTCATTTTTCTTTGATTGTTCCTCTGTTTATGAATTATTTTTCTTTCTTTCAGCTTGAAAAGGTGACTATGGCCATTCAGAAGTCATCCAGACTCGTTCAGGACTTAGTCCAGATGGTGAACAAAACTCCCTCCATAAGCACTGGATCACCATCATCCGACATCAGCAACAGACCTTCATCGACCTCGACCCCTGAGACCAGCCGTTCTGAATCTGTCACGCCAAAATTGGAAATGATGAACAACTCGATTGCAATAGTTAAGACCGAATCTTTGTTGAAAGTACCTGAAATGTCTTCATTTCTCAGCAATTCGGAACAATGCAAATCTTTTGCCAGTCATAATTCAGATTCTAGACCAGCAATTAAGATTGAACCTCAACTGACAGCATTAACCGCTTGGGAAATGAGCATTTCAAAACAACACGACACCACTGCTAGACATAACCATACATCCATACGATTAATTAAGACGGAACCTCAAATGACAGAAGTAACGCCTTGGGAAAAGAACATTTCAAAACACGAAACTGCTGCTAGTCAAATTAAGACTGAACCTCAGTTGACAGCAGTGACTCCTTCAGAAATGTCTTTGATTCCAAGCAAACGACCAGAAACTATTGTCAGTGCTAATTCTGGATCCATTGCAACAATAAAATCTGAGCCTCACTTGTCAGAAATAAAGCTAGAAATGTCTTCACCTCCAAGTAATTCAAAACTTTTTGAAATGCTTTCCGGTCATAATTTAGCATCCATTGCAGAAATTAAGACTGAACCTCAGATGAAAGCAGTAACTCCTGAGATTAATTTGCTTGAAAGCGATTCTGCACAGTCACACAGTCTGAATTCAGAATTCAAACTTAAATTATCGAAGACTTCTGAAATCCCTTCACTTTCAGGTGATTCAGAACAATTGAAAACTAGTGCGGGTCATAATTCAGAGATTGATAATAATGAGACTGATCCTCGTGTGACACCAGAGACCCCTTCAGAAATGTCTTCAACTATTGCCAGTGCCAATACAGCGTGCTTAGAAACAAACCAGGCTGAGCCTAAGTCGACCACAACGACTTCTGAAGTGTCATTGTTGCAGAGTGTTTCTGAAGAACCTGAAACTATTGCCAGTGACGATACAACATTATTTGAAACAAACCAGACTAAGCCTGAGGCGACCACATTGACTTCTCCTGATGTGTCACCCTTGCCAAGCGATTCTGAAGAACCTGAAACTATTGCCAGTTGTGATTCGGAATCTATGGACAAGACAGAAAAGCCAACAACAAGGAGCAAATCTGCTAAACCTTCTGTGTCCACAACAAGTCCAGCAGCCAGGCTGAGATCTTCAAAAAACTCTACGTCTGTCACCAGCACTTCCAGCCCTGAAAAAGAAACGACAAAGGCGCCATCACCTGCAGAGAGTATTGATGAACCCTCTGACACAGAGGACCAGCCTGCAAGTCCTATACCCAGTGATGAACCCCCTGAATTACCCTCCAAACCACCTCCAAACCAAACTCCAACTACTGATGAGACCACCCGCAATGATGCTTCTGCTGAACCTTCCAAAGATAAAAAAAGTAAGCTCCATTTTTTTATTTACACAATTTATACCATAATATATTAACCTAAGCATTACATAATGTGCTACAGATGTACCAAAACTAATCTGCAATGAATATCATGCATTTTAGTAAAAAAAATTTACATTGTTACAAAAGCTTTCTATTTCAAATAAATGCTGTTGTTCTTTTGAACTTTCTATTCATCAAGTAATCTAATATTAAGCAGCAACTTTTCTGGTTCAACTTTTCAGTTGTGTGTTCAACTGTTCAACATTAATAATTAAATATTTCTTCACAGGAAAATATTACATTGTATGTGTTAAAATAGATGATAATATTTGACTATTACTATTTTTACTGTAATTTTGATCAAATAAATGCAGCCTTGGCAAGAACTTTAAAAAAATCTGTGTGGAATGTCCGGTAAAAAATAAAAATAAGTGTGTTTAACAATTTTTGTCACTGCTCCATCCATCCATCCATCCATCCATCCAGTAACAGTATTTGTCCTCTGTCACTGATCTTCTTAGGTTCCAAGTCTTCATCAAAGTCTTCTAAGTCTTCTCAAGCACATAAAGAGATGATCCTCAAGGTCAGCATGGGAGTTTTGGGGAAAAGGAAACCCAACGTGTGGTGTCAAGGAACAGTAGAAGAAGTCCAAACGACTGGTAAAAATGATCTATTCTGTATATTACCAAAAAAATGTAGAAGGAAGGGTTGTTTTTGTACTAAGGAGACAGTTATTTTTATTCATATTGAGTTGGTTATAAATGGTATAATCTGACCTGTCTCATTTTTTTTTTTTTTTCCTTTTAGAGAAGGGCCACAAATATAAGGTGGAATTTAAGAAGGGTAAACAGATTCTACTGCCTGCTCATCACGTGGCCCCTGCAAAGCCTCCTGTGCTTAAGGATTTGTTTGTTGGTTGTCGTGTTGTGGCCAGTTACAAAGATGATAAAGGAAAGATCTTGTATAATGCTGCCGTGCTGGTTGAGCTTCCTGAGCGCAAGAATCGCATGAGGTGAATTTATGATAAAGGGATAGTTCACTCAAATATTTTTGTCCTCATTTACTCACTCTCATGTCATTCATACTAATCTATTTATTTTTTTGTGGAATACAAAAGGAAATAATTATTTAGCCTGAGAAGTTTCGAAGTCTCCTAGTGGTGAAATCAAATATTCATATGCTCATAACTTTTGATGTGGTTGACTTATTTTCATGGGAGTCATCTCCAACGATACCTAATATGCTAGGTTTCACCTTATGGTTTGTGCAGCATAGCGATTTAGCGTTAAAACATTGTTCGCGAATATCTTCGAAACCGTTAGTCCGATCGAGATGAAACCACTGTAGGAAATTCAGAAACATAGGTTGTTGGCTATACGTTAAAGCCCAAATGCCAAAATTTTGATAGTAAATGGCAAAAAATCAAAGTCGTGAATGGGTCATTTTTTATGTACTCATACATGTCTATAACTCATAAATGAAATGAGATATTTGAAACTTATTTATGGGCACACTCTGAGGACACGTAAAAAAAAGTGGTGAGATTGCACCTGTTGGTGGCGCTATAATTGAACAAAATATTAAATTGCCACTAACCACAATAAAGTATATGAAATAAAATGCTATATTTTACTATATATTTGCTTGCTTGCTTTGTGCTTGGCTCCTTAATGGCTGCTTGCAGCTATATTTTTTATTAATTTTTTAATCAGTGCCTCATTATTTTTATTTTAGTCTTGTAGATGACTGCACTATACATGAAGAAAGTTTTTGTTTCTCAAAAACATTTGTTTCTCTAAAGATGAGATGTTTCTCTAAAATTTTACTAAATGTTTCTGTCAGGTTCATGGTGTTTTATGATGATGGCAAGGCAGCGTATCTGGCACTGCCAGACATTCATGTTGTCTGCAAACAATGTAAGAGATTGTCTTTTATATTCCGTTTCAGTCTTAGTTTAAGTCCACATGAAATCACTTGACTTCTAGAAGTGAATTTTGTTAACGTTTGTTTTCTTTGCAGTGAAAAAGGTGTGGAGGGACATCGAGGATGAGGCATGTCGGTCGCAGGTGAAGGAATATCTCCGTGTCTATCCCAACCCCATTGCTGTGGTACTTCGCATAGGGCAAGACACCAGGGCAGTGCGAAATGACAAGTTTGAGTCCTGCACGGTGCTTCAGTTGGATGGCAGCCTGATCCAGATCTGCTTTAAGGTGAAACTGAGTCCGTTGTGGGCTGTTAGTTTTATTTTGTGAACCTAATTCTAACCTTTCATCTGAATCTTACAATTTAGTGCCTTAATACAAAGGGACATGAAAGTCAGTGGGTACTTCATGAGAGTGTCACAGAATATTTCATATTCTGAAGTGCGTTTCATGAAATTTCTCCCAGTAGCACAGTCAACTCTCTTGTCAACCCCCACTGCCAGATTTTAGAAGATTCTGATCTTGGAGATAAATTTGTTGGTGAATTTTATAGACTATAGGGCAGTAGTGGCCTAATGGTTAGATAGTCAGACTGGTAACCCGAAGGTTACGGCTTCGATTCTCAAAACCAGCAGGAAATGACTGCTGTGCCCTTGAGCAAGGCAACCAACCCCCAGTCAGTCCCCGAGCGCCACAGCAAAATGGCTGCCCACTGCTCCAGGTGTGTGTGAGTGTGTGTGTGTGTGTGTGTGTGTGTGTGTGTGTGCACTACTCCTAAAGTGTGTGCACTGACTTGGATGGGTTAAATGCAGAGGACAAATTCCGAGTATGGGTTACCATACTTGGCCTTCACATGTATCATTGATTTTTAGACGTCACTATAATACCAAAGGCCTGCCATTTTGATGCTGATAAATGTTGTTTTTGTTATTGTTGTTGTTTTCAGAAAGACAATCAAAAAGAGTGGATTTATAAAGGCTCAGACAAGTTGGAACACATTGTAAATATCAAGAAACGTCTTTCTAAAGAGAAACCGCAACAAACTGCTCTACAGAAGACTCAACAATCGCCTCAACAGAAAACTCACCAATCGCCTCAACAGAAATCGCAAGAAGCGCCTCAACAGAAAACTCAACAGCCTGCTAAAACAGGTAGATTTTTTGTGTTTGTGATTCATTCACTTTTCCTGTCTCTTGTATGCGCATTCCCAACTAGACGTGTCAGTATTCAGTAATATGGTATATTGCGATAATTAACGCGCACAATATTGTTATCTTGGGCACTTCAAAAAACAGTGACTAATTTTTGCATACATTAGAATCTGAATTTGATTTTTAGAATGCACATTAGCTTCTTTTCCAACAACCCATTAAATTTTACAATACCGCGTGTATGGTGTATAAAAACTAGGTACGGTTTTCGCATTGGTTTGAACAAGAACGACAGACAGGCTAAATGAAAATACAAATTCACTGTCTGTCAGTAGGTGAAGCTTATGGAGGAGAATGAATACAGTGGTTACCCCTGTACACAAAGCAGTGCTGCACAACTGTCCCACCCACATGTCTCAGAGAAGAAATTCAGAACATTTTAACTATTTTCAAACAGCCATTCATATTTTTGTATTCACTAATATGGTGTTTATCAAATGACATCAAATACATAAATACTTAGACTTAATATTTTATTTTCAAACATTTGTTTACACTTTTTACATTTTAAAGGGTTAGTTCACCCAAAAATGAAAATTCTGTCATTAATTACTCACCCTCATTTCGTTCCAAACCTGTAAGACCTTCGTTCATCTTCGGAACACAAATTAAGATATTTTTGATGAAATCCGAGAGCTTTCTGATCTCCCCATAGACAGCAACGTCATAACAAATTTCAAGGGCCAGAAAGGTAAAGACATTGTTAAAGTAGTCCACGTGACTACAGTGGTTCAACCTTAATGTTATGAAGAGACAAGAATACTTTTTGTGTGCAAAAACAAAACAAAAATCAGAAAGCTCTCTGATTTCATCGAAAATATCTTAATTTGTGTTCCAAAGATGAACTAAGGTCTTGCGGGTTTGAAACGACATGAGGGTGAGTAATTAATGACATTTCATTTTTGGGTGAACTAACCCTTTAACCTGGACTAAAACATGCCAGCCCAGAAAAGATATCTACATATTGCTTGAAAATGTTCTGATTCTTTGTAGTTGTATTCTTTTGTACTTTAATCTGTTAAAAATTAGTTTATACATTTTTGTGTAGTATTTTATTGTATTAGTATTAATCTCCAATTCTGTTTCTTGTTTAGCAGGAAATGCCATGCCTCAGCACAACACAACTTCCTCCTCGACAAAAGTTGCCTCAGCAACTGTTACTTCAACGACTGTCACCTCAGCAGATGAGACTCCCGCACGCGTGACCCGACAATCCACAGTCACCAAAACACTATCTATCTCCCCTCAAAATATCATGTCGGCAGCTTTCCAGCCGAAGGTCATCCTCCAGAAGTTGTCTAAGCTCTCGCTCGTCTTACCAGCTGTCGGTGTGTCGAAGGGTAAATCTGCTACAGCAATCAGTACCTCAAATTTAAGGTGAGTAATGGGCTTGTACTGGTTAAATATGGGATGGTCTGGAATACTAACCACCTCACACTATATTCCAGAAGTGCAAAACGACCCGCCCCTGATGAGGAAGAAGAGTATGTTTCTGAGGAAGAAGAGCATGTTTCAGAGCAAGAGCAGTACAAGTCTATATACTTGTATCATCGCTGTTGTCCAGCATGTCTGGATGGGGTAAGACCGTCTCAGGCAGACATGCATCGTGGTCAGAATCCTCTTCTTATCCCATTGCTTTATAAGTTTCGGCGAATGACAGCTCGGAGGCGCATCGATGGAAAGGTGGGTGGTGTTTGAGGAAGTTGATCCTTTTGCCATTCAACTTTTTTAAATATTAAAAAATAAAAAATAAAATATTTTTTTTATAAAAAAAATATCTTCAAATATTTTGTAATATAATAAATGTCTTTAATGTCACTTTTGATCAATTTAATGCATCCTTGCTTAATAAAAGTATTAATTTCTTTAAAAATCTTACTGACCCCAAACTTTTGAATGGAGATGTTTCTCTGTATGGCAGCTGTACATTATTTTTATTATCATAATGTCTCCTCTTCACTCTCTTTAGGTGTTTTTCCACATTTTTTATCGTTCTCCATGTGGGCGGAGCCTTTGTGACATGCAGGAAGTTCAAGAATACTTGTTTGAAACACGGTGTGACTTTCTCTTCCTGGAAATGTTCTGTATGGACCCGTTTGTCCTTGTGAATCGTGCCCGACCCCCTTCCACATCAACCGGCCAGCCTCACCTCTACCTGCCGGACATCTCAGAGGGTAAAGAGGTGGTGCCGGTGCCCTGTGTTAATGAAGTGGACAATACGCTTGCTCCTAATGTCACTTACACCAAAGACAGATGTCCAGCCCCAGGTGTTAACATCAATACAAGCTTAGATTTCTTGATCGGCTGTGATTGCACAGATGGCTGTCGGGACAGGTATGTTTTTTTTGTTTGTTTGTTTTTTTGAGTCTGTATTTGTGTTAGCAAATTTGCAAAATTAAAGGAATGTTTCGAATGCTTCTGTCCTGAAGGGCCACTGTCCTGCAGAGTTTAACTCCAACCCTAATCAAACACCTGAAAATGCTAATCAATGTCTTTAAGATTACTAGAAAGCCACAGGCAGGTGAGGTTTTTTTAATTTTTTTTTTTTTTTTTATCAGGGTTGGAGCTAAACTCTGCAGGAGACAGTGGCCCTCCAGACTGAAGTTGCCCATCCCTAATTTAGACACAGAAGTTTTTCATAATTCTTGAGATGTCATCCACTAAACTAGTGTTGTCAAAAGTACCAACTGCGATACCAAGTCGGTACTGAAATTTTAAAAATGTGACGCTTTGAGTGCTACTTGAGCGGATTTGTAAACACCTCTGATTGGCAATTGTGTTCACGTGCCCATCAGATACAGTATGTCTGTGATTGGCTACAATGATCAACGCTTCAAAAACATGTTGTAAATAGACATCAATGACGCTCTTCACAGAGCGCTTACACAGATACACACAGAGCGTTTCAAATGCTCCTGCTTTCAAACACTTCCAAGTGCTTTCAAACGCTCCTGTGTGTTGATCATTGTAGCCAATCACAGACATATCTGATGAGCGTGTGAACACAGCTGCCAATCAGAGATGTTTACGAATTCGCTCAAACAGCGCTCAAAGCGTCACATTTATAAAATTTCAGTACCAACTTGGTATCATGGTTGGTACTTTTGACAACACTACACTAAACATGGCTTTACAGATAAAATGTTTGTTTGTTTTTTTTGACCTGGATGTAATAAATCAAGGATCAAAAAAGTTTGACTTTAGGTTCCCAACAAGTCATAATTATTTGACTAATAAATTGCATTGAATTTTAAATTATGGATAACATTATTAAACGCATTGTATTTGTATGTGTGACAGGTCAAAGTGCGCATGCCACCAGCTGACCATTGAGGCCACGTCCTTATGCAGTGGCGGTCCAGTAGATGTTAGTGCTGGATACACACACAAGAGGTTGCCAACAAGCTTGCCAACAGGGTTAGAAACAACCTCTGTCTGTTTTTCTGTCTGTCTGATTCTTGTTTGATTACAACGGAATTGCCTATCCAAACTCAGATGAAATGCATCATTGTTACAGTGTTCATTTTATTGACAAAAACATTATAATCATGATCTGCTACAAGTCAATGCATAACTAGATACGCTATCATTCAAATTTTGTGGTCAGTATTTTGAAGATTTTGTGCAAATGTTTTTGAAAGAATTCTCTTCTGCTCACCAAGGCTGCATTTATTTGATCAAAAATACAGTAAAACAGTAGTATTGTTAAATATTACAATTTAAAATAATGGTTTTATATTTTAATAATATATATTATAAAATGTACTTTTTCCTGTGATGAAAAGCTGAATTTTCAGCATCATTACTCCAGTCTTCAGTGTCATATGATCCTTCAGAAATCATTCTAATATGCTGATTTGTTGCTCTAGAAATATTGTTTAAAACGGTTGTGCTGCTTAATATTTTTATGGAAACTTTTTTTTTTTTTTTTCCCTTTCCCTTTCCGAATCCTTTGATAAATAGAAAATTAAGAAGAACAGCATTTATTTGAAATAGAAGTCTTTTATAACATAAATGTTTTACTGACACTTTTGATCAATTTAATGCATCCTTAAGGAATAAAAAGAAAATCTTACCTCAACTTTGTTCAACACTTTTATTTTAGCAATAAAAACAAAGAAATTAAAACTTTTTCCTTATTAGTATGGTTTAATTGGATCATCAAAGGTCACCAGCAAAGACATTGCTAATAAAGTGAGATTAAATACATAAAATATATTAGTGTTAACATATTTAGTTATTGTAGGTTTGTGTAATATCCTGAGTTTGCAATTCACTGTGTGAACTTACTTGTTTGAAAAAGTAACTCAGATATTTTGCCGTAAATTTAAAAGTAATGTGTCACTTTACTCATTACTTGAAAAAAGTAATCTGATTGTGTAACTTGATAATGTAATCCCCAACACTTAATGACATTACACTTATGTTTTCAAACACCCTCGCTCTTCTCTCCTCTTCCATCTCTGTAGGGTATACGAGTGTAACCCTCTGTGCCGCTGTGACCCAAGAATGTGCAGCAACAGGCTGGTTCAGCACGGTATGCAGCTGCGGCTGGAGCTCTTCATGACACAGCACAAGGGATGGGGCATTCGCTGCAGAGATGATGTGGCCAAGGGCACATTCGTGTGTGTTTTCACTGGTAAGCAATCAGGCATTTGAACCAAAAACTTTTTAGACCAAAACAATTACTTCCTTATCACCTCCATCATCTATCACCTCGCAGGTAAAATAGTAAACGAAGACAAAATGAATGAAGATGACACAGTGTCCGGCAATGAGTATTTGGCCAACCTTGACTTCATTGAGGGGGTGGAGAAACTGAAAGAGGGTTATGAGAGCGAGGCGTACTGCTCGGACACAGAGGTCGAAAGCAACAAGAAGACCATAACCATGAAAACGGGGCCATTGTGGAAAAATACCCTCTACCAAGAAGACTCTAGCAGTGGTGAAGGTGTGTTGTGTGTATAAATATTTAGTCTTATGACAAATGAACATATAACCAAGAAATTGCATCTTTCCACTTGTATGTGTAACTGAAATTTTCACCATGTTTTTTTTCTCTTTCCTCCACATAGAAAGAGAAGAACCTATGGAGCTGGCCACAGAACAAGAGGAAATGGAAGGTAAGATTCAGTGTGGTGTTTCAGTTATACTGTAATGTTGAATGTCTATAATTAATGTTTAAAAAAAAATCAGTTTCATAGAGACATCAACATTACTATCAGTGATACTGGCCTTCATTCATAAAAAGATGCCATTAAACAAATATTTAAAATATACTGTCTTTAAGTTGTTTCTACATTAATTTGGAGAGTAACTGTGAAATTATTACCATATAAAAATATTTAAAAATATTTTTAGTCACGATTAATTACAGAAAAATGTACTTTTTGTTATTTTTATTTTTTTTATCGATTGATAGCACTATTTATTTTATTTCAGCTTTATTTCAATATATTAGTGTATAGCTTAGTTAACGATAATAATCCTGGTTAGATGGAGAGTAAACTATGACTTGAATCATCCCATTTTGTAGGGCTGGGTAAAAAAATATCGATTTCTCGATTTTAATCGATTCTCATTTTTACGAACCGATATCGATTCTTAAATCCCAAGAATCGATTAGTCTAGTCTGTTTTCAGTTGATGAATGAACAGAACATGTAGCGCCTCCCATCCAATAAATCGCAATAATCTTTGTGCTTTGTTACTTTTGATATGAAGCAAAGTCTCAGATTTCAAATGACGTCCATCTTATTATGAGATTCAAAAAATAAATACCGTTTTGGCGCTGTTTAATGTGACATGACAGATCGCTTTAGCACCTCAGTTAAAGAGAAGCGGCAGCACGGAGCACATATGAACATCCTCTCCTCCGCTTTAATACCAGTTACAGCGCGAAATAAACATGAATAAACATCTGAAGGTATGTTAAAAGATACAGTACAACTTACCGAAATCCGTATCATGTCTCGTGTAATAGCTCAATCAGTGCTTCAACCTCGGAAAGACTTTAATAATACAGCTTGTAAACAATGTCACGTAACGTCACATTTACCTCAGAAAAACATATTCAGTGACCATAAACTCGTTAGTCATCTAGAAAAGTGAACTCTAGAAAGCAGCATTCTGATAAATATAGCTATGCACCGTTACATATTCATTATAATGTTCTTCAATATTTAATGCATGCTTGAATAAATCAGTTATGACAGCCACGATTTAAATGTTTATATTTAAAAAAAAAAAAAAAAAAACCGAATTGGAGTAGAAACATGATTATGTAATTCTAAACTTTATTTAATATAAAAAATAATAATAGTAATTTAAGTTTTTATATAAATAAGTTAATTTTAACCTTCAATATTATAGTAAAGTAGTACCAGCTGACTCCCATGTGTAGTTTACAGCATTAGTTGAGAGATTTTTTTTCCTCTAGAAAATTTGCCATGTACTGTAACTGATATACTACATCCACAAATAATTGATATCGAATCAAATCATAATCGAATCGAATCGCAAGCATGTGAATAGAAATCGAATCGAATTGTGAAAATTGTCAATACCCAGCCCTACCATTTTGTATACTTTGCTGGTGATGAGGAAAGTACATATTAGTAATAACTAATGAGAGAGTGTGAAAGTTTAAGGCGTACTATAGATATACATAACATACATAAAATCTTGAGTCATGAAGTGTTGACATAGGCCCCATTGTTGCAAACTGTTTGCATGTAAGACATGACCTAAAAATTTACATATAATTTTCATTTATGCAATTGACCGACACTTTTATCCAAAGTGGCATTCAAGTTTTATCACGTTTTATCACATTTTATCAGTTCATGCATTCCCTTGGAATCTAACCCATGTCCTTGGCATTGCTAGCACCATGATCTACTGTTTGAGCAACATGTAGCTTATAATTTTATTACTTCATGTCAGACATTTAAATGCTCATGTAGCTGCTTTAGCTTTGTCTTTGATATAAGACAGGCTAATCCTAAATCCAATTTAGGATGTATAGTATGCAAATTGGGATGCAGCCATGGACAATAAGGTATATAGGTTGAAATCTAGCAACTTCCTTGGTGAGCAGAAGAGGCTTCTTTCAAATCATTCATGTTGCTCTATTATGTAGCAAACTTGCCTAATGTTTTTTATGGCCTGTTCTCTTTACCTATTCAGTCTGTGACGAGTCCTTAGGTGAGACAAAACTATCCCATAAGCCACATGAAGCATTTAAAGATGCTCAGAGGAAAGTGACCAAACAAATAAGAGAGGATGGTCAGTTTCTATTCTCTTGAAGAATCATTATTCATTATTTTATGCTTTTAGCATTTCATTGAATTTGTATAATTTGTGTCTCTAGGTCAAGTGACCTCAGGTCCAAAGCGTTGCTTTGCCATAAAGTCCTCCCAGAGAAGAGTAAAACCGCTAGAAACCACTGACGCACAAAATGAGAAAACAAGGACAGCTCTGCATGCCAACAACACCCGCAGACTGTTCAACGATGAGGAGACCTGTTACATCATTGACGCGAGACAAGAGGGTAACCTTGGCCGCTACATCAATGTACGCTAAACCCAGCCACCTTTCGTGATTGTAAATGTGCCAACAATGATACGAGTTTGTAATGAAAACGTATGTTTTATACAAGTTTTATATTGTTTTACCGTTAATTGTGCCTCTCTCAACAGCATAGCTGCAGTCCAAATTTGTTTGTCCAGAATGTCTTTGTGGACACGCATGACCTCCGGTTCCCATGGGTGGCGTTCTTCGCCAGCAAGTCAGTGCCTTGATTCATACCAGCTTGATTATCTATTGAAGAAGTGTTGATGTACTTAAAAATGAGTGATGTTTGCCCAAGTTTTATTTGGGAACCCTGAATATGGATTTCATAAGTGTTTCCTAATTCCTAATTACCATTAATTAACAATTCTTAGGGCTGTTCACACAGAACGCATTTTTCTAATTTTTCATTGTTGTTCTTTGTAACGCTAGACTGATGTGTTTTTGCAGTTAAAGGATTAGTTCACTTTAAAATGAAAATTACCCTTTAGCTTTACTCACCCTCAAGCCATCCTAGGTGTATATGACTTTCTTCTTTCTGATGAACACAAGTTATATATAAGAGTTATATTAATAAATATCCTGACGTGTCCAAGCTTTATAATGGCAATGAACGGGGCCAACAAGTTTGAAGCTCAAGAAAGTGCATGCGAAAAATATCCATGTTTAACAAGTTATAAAGTAAAATATCTATCTTCCGCCAGACCGCCTTCCGTATTCAACTTACAAAAAAAAAACATAACTGACGTCGCGTCAGTTATGCTTTTTTCGGAAGTTGAATACGGAAGGCGGTCTGGCGGAAGATAGATATTTATCCCCCGGAGCCATGTGGAGTACGTTTATAATGGATGGATGCACTTTCTTACGCTTCAAACTCTTTGGCCCCGTTCACTGCTATTATAAAGCTTGGACGTGTCAGGATAATTATTACTATAACTCCGATTGTGTTCATCAGAAAGAAGTCAGTCAGTCATATACACCTAGGATGGCTTGAGGGTGAGTAAATCTTGGGGTAATTTTCATTTTAAAGTGAACTAATCTTTTAAAAACATGAGACGCAGTTCAGTGGAATGAAAAGAGGTGCGTTTTTTAAAAGTTGAACTTATTTTAACTTGAGCGGCGTGTTTTTAGAACGTGTGTCATGCGTGAGACGCCGCAAAAGACGCAAGGTCAAACACATCCGTCTAGTGCATGTTTACATGGAAAAGCAGTGCAGTGGAATGAAAAAACGCTTCCTGTGTGAATGGTCCCTCAGGGCTGGTTCACACAGAATGCGTAACAGTCAGACACCTTCACCTAGCATGTGTCTAGAGATGCGTTTTTTTTAAATGTTCAACTTCTTTTGTCAGGGGCCATTCGTACAGAGTGTATTTTGGCAGTAAAAAACACGAGATGCAGGACAGTGGAACAAAAAAACACAAGGTCTAGAAATGCGGTTTTTTTAAAGGTTGAACTTGAGCTCTGTGTTTTTAGATCACTGTCACATTGCAAAATATTTACATAGAAAAACAATGTAAATGTAGCACCGTGAAATGGAAAAATGCATTGTGTGTGAACAGCCCCTGTGCTTTGTTTATATAAACTATGAAAAAGTAAAGCAGTGGAATGGTAAAATGCATTCTGTGTAAAAAGCCCCTTAACCATGTATTAATCTCCTTGTAGACAAGAATCTTAATGTGTTTGTATCCCATTTTTCCTTCCTTCTCTCTTTATCAGGCGCATCAAGGCTGGTACGGAGCTGACGTGGGATTATAACTATGAGGTGGGCAGTGTGGAGGGGAAGGTTCTGCTCTGCTGCTGTGGCTCATTGCGGTGCACAGGAAGACTGCTCTGATCTACCCCTTTCAACAACACTAAAGCTTTCATTAAAGTGTTGTAGACTTTCATCAACCTATCAGAAATGTAGTTGTGGCACTGTTCTGGAAGAGTATTCTAATAATATGACCCATTGAATATGAAAAGTATAATACAATATATTAAATTTTGTGTTTTGTTTGTTTTTACTGTTTTTAACCTCTACACGAAATGTGAATATTCTTGTATTCATGTGTAAATAAAATTTGCAAATATCAAAAACTACTTTTCTTGTAAGATTTGTCTTGTATTTTTGGTCAAATATGTAAGCATAAGTATGCATTTGAAAACAAAGCTGGATATGAACATTAAAATAATAAGCAATTATAAAATGACTTGTACTGTGTTACTCTTACCATAGTATCAACCAAAATGACTACAATTATTACTACTGTAAGATCATAATTTAATCTTCAAATACAAAAAACTTTATTTCCATTTTATATATATACAGGTGCTGGTCATATAATTAGAATATCATCAAAAAGTTGATTTATTTCACTAATTCAATTCAAAAAGTGAAACTTGTATATTATATTCATTCATTACACACAGACTGATATATTTCAAATGTTTATTTCTTTTAATTTTGATGATTATAACTGACAACTACGGAAAATCCCAAATTCAGTATCTCAGAAAATTAGAATATTGTGAAAAGGTTCAATATTGAAGACACCTGGTGCCACACTCTAATCAGCTAATTAACTCAAAACACCTGCAAAGGCCTTTAAATGGTCTCTCAGTCTAGTTCTGTAGGCTACACAATCATGGGGAAGACTGCTGACTTGACAGTTGTCCAAAGACGACCATTGACACCTTGCACAAGGAGGGCAAGACACAAAAGGTCATTGCAAAAGAGGCTGGCTGTTCACAGAGCTCTGTGTCCAAGCACATTAATAGAGAGGCGAAGGGAAGGAAAAGATGTGGTAGAAAAAAGTGTACAAGCAATAGGGATAACCGCACCCTGGAAAGGATTGTGAAACAAAACCCATTCAAAAATGTGGGGGAGATTCACAAAGAGTGGACTGCAGCTGGAGTCAGTGCTTCAAGAACCACTACGCACAGACATATGCAAGACATGGGTTTCAGCTGTCGCATTCCTTGTGTCAAGCCACTCTTGAACAACAGACAGCGTCAGAAGCGTCTCGCCTGGGCTAAAGACAAAAAGGACTGGACTGCTGCTGAGTGGTCCAAAGTTATGTTCTCTGATGAAAGTAAATTTTGCATTTCCTTTGGAAATCAGGTCCCAGAGTCTGGAGGAAGAGAGGAGAGGCACACAGTCCACGTTGCTTGAGGTCCAGTGTAAAGTTTCCACAGTCAGTGATGGTTTGGGGTGCCATGTCATCTGCTGGTGTTGGTCCACTGTGTTTTCTGAGGTCCAAGGTCAACGCAGCCGTATACCAGGAAGTTTTAGAGCACTTCATGCTTCCTGCTGCTGACCAACTTTATGGAGATGCAGATTTCATTTTCCAACAGGACTTGGCACCTGCACACAGTGCCAAAGCTACCAGTACCTGGTTTAAGGACCATGGTATCCCTGTTTTTAATTGGCCAGCAAAGTCGCCTGACCTTAACCCCATAGAAAATCTATGGGGTATTGTGAAGAGGAAGATGCGATATGCCAGACCCAACAATGCAGAAGAGCTGAAGGCCACTATCAGAGCAACCTGGGCTCTTATAACACCTGAGCAGTGCCACAGACTGATCGACTCCATGCCACGCCGCATTGCTGCAGTAATTCAGGCAAAAGGAGCCCCAACTAAGTATTGAGTGCTGTACATGCTCATACTTTTCATGTTCATACTTTTCAGTTGGCCAAGATTTCTAAAAATCCTTTCTTTGTATTGGTCTTAAGTAATATTCTAATTTTCTGAGATACTGAATTTGGGATTTTCCTTAGTTGTCAGTTATAATCATCAAAATTAAAAGAAATAAACATTTGAAATATATCAGTCTGTGTGTAATGAATTAATATAATATACAAGTTTCACTTTTTGAATGGAATTAGTGAAATAAATCAACTTTTTGATGATATTCTAATTATATGACCAGCACCTGTATATGTATTTTCTTTTTGTGAAGACACTGGTGGCTATTGTAACTATGTTTGTGTAAATAAACTTTAACATGGCACGTTCTTTGTGGATTATAATTATGGAATAAATAGCGCACTGTTCACGTTGAATGTGCAAATGGCACGCGCGCGTATAAAGAAGCAGCTTTGGGAGGAGGGACCGGAAGTAGTTTTTTTTTCTCTTCACTGTTTTGAGTGAGAAATTTGTAGCCGAAGCGTCAACACGGATTTTCTTTGGGATAAACGGACAGGGCTGGCTGCTAAAACGGTGATTACAAAACATTATTTTACTCTCTGTTACTTTTTGCCCCTTTCTCAGCCGGAAACCCCAAGAACGAGCATTTGAGAAATGGAGATTAGAAGATCTCAAAATGGCCGTCGACGCGCATAGCAGCTAGTCAGCGAGAAAAAATAATATTTATCTTCCGTTTTCAAACGTTGCGACACCATGTCATGTATCGACCTTGACGCACGAATTTTAGTTAGACAATAGAGACGATTAATATATGCCGTTACACTGCAAAAGAAACTGGGGTTCAAAGCAACAACAACTTTAGCTAGTTGGTGAGCTATGTATTCGTTTCTGCAGAAATGTTGTTTTTCTTGTTATAATGCATGATAAACATCTGTACATCTGGTCACATTTATCACTATAATATAGTTAATTTCGAGTTATTGAATATTTCCATATTTGTTAGAGCTTGGTCTGGGGTTTCTCTGCTAAATATAGAAGTTGGCTCGAATAACTGGCTCTTGATATAGTTTGGGGCAGAATTTCTCCAAGAATGTATTTTAAATATTTACTTTTCAGATTATAAATACTCTCTAATACATTTACATGTTATTTAAATAATAATTTTAATTTAAAATTAAATTAATTTTCTAAAGCCATATGTGATTTTTTTTTTTTTTTTTTTTTTTTTTTTTTTTTTTCCTTTATATATTTTATGGCAAGAAATATATTTTTTATGCAAAAATACCCCTATATATATATATATATATATATATATATATATATATATAAAAATACGTATACACACACCCTGTCCTATCCTTGATGAAAAATATTTAAAAATTTAAGCTTGTTTTCCACGCAGACCTGAATGGTTTGTATGACATAAGTGTCAACCATACAAAAGAAACTTCCTTATGGTAAAATTGTTCTGTTTGTTCTCCAAATGTTTTTAACACCCGTTCTAGACCTGCCTCTTTAAAATGCCAACATATGGGCAGCCATTTGGCTTGGTCCTTTATGGCAGTAATAAGACTAAAAGTCAAGTTTTGTGAAGTCTTACATTTTATTTCTCTTGTTTATCTTAATAAATTTGATGATGTATCTTAAGCAGATGCCACACTCCAGACGGTACCCGTCCTCGGAGAGGGCCAGCCACAGCAGCTACCAAGATCGTTATCGGGACAGAGACCGAGAACGAGGGAGAAAACCTCGGCATCGCCGTTCACCGACATTCTCCTCCAGCAGTGAACGTGAGAGGAGAGGGAGAGGACACAGGCAGGATGCCGGCTATGCCCGATCCAGGAGGTATGATCGTTTTCATTGCATGAGTATTTTTCTTGATTTTTTTTTTTTTTTTTTTAGTGAAATATTACAATAACAATATTTTTATTTATAATGATGTCAATATATAATCACAGCTCTACAAACAACCACAGCAAACCTGAAGCTTTTTTTTTAAATCACAATTTCCCCCCCCAAATAGTGCAGCCTACAATGTATGATCAATTATGTCTAATAATGTATATTAAGTTTATTGCATTTAGTACTAGAATCTTAAGATGAATAAAGTCAATAGTTCCTTGGCCTCTGTCTTTTTGGATTGCACATGAATCATTTCTGAAGTTTGAATTTCCTCAGTTTGTATGTAATGTTCAATATTGACTTTAATTTGAATTGACTTTTAAACACTTTAGTTTTCTTCTAATATATATTGCTGCATTTCCTCTTTTCTCAGTGTCTGTAAGGCTGGGCGATATGTAAAAAAAAAAAAAAAAAAAAAAAAAAAAAAAAATTTAATTTTATATTTATTATTTATAATTATTTTATTATTTTAAACCATAGGGCTGGCATTATGCAAATTTGTTACGTTATTATGTAGGTATGTAACAGGACGTAAGACTTGGAATTGCTGATGACTCTTATCAGCAGTTGAGAATCCTTTCTTTTAGGAGACAATAACTTTATTTGTCGTGCACTTTGATCTTAAACTTTTCAGACCGTTTACTTTAGGGGCACTTAAATGTTAAAACCTCTGATGACATGGTAAAGTCTTCATTCATTTTGGTGTCAGCTCTAATATTTTATTATAATATTTTAATGAATATTAATTAAATACCAGGAAGTAAGCAATGGTAACTTGGAAGAATCATCATTTCTGTAAGTGATTCTATGGTATATCACACTTCCCAGCTACGACAACCGCTCTTCAGACCGCAGGCCATACGACAGACACTACGGCGAGAGCCATCGGCGCCTGGACCACAGCCGGGAACGGGACAGGGATCGCGACAGGGAACACAGGACGCCGAGCAACTACTACTCCCGCGACGCTTCGCCCAGCTATGACTTCCGACGGGGCCGCGATCGGGACCGCGAGGACTCGTACCGGAGGAAAGGCAGCAGGCGTAAGCACAAACGAAGGCGGCGTAGAACCAGGTCCTATAGCCCATCCTCCTCGGTGAGTACTTCAATACCCGAGCCTGCTCTTTCCCACCCCCAAATCCCTTCTTCTCTCTCTACCTCTACACGCTCCTGTCTCTCTTTCTCCATAACGCTTTTCTTTTCCACAGCCCCAGGATTTGGTAAGTATGAACTCTTTTGTTTTATGTTCTTCTTTTTGTTGACATTTTGTCTTTTTTAATAGTGATAGTCTAAGTCTTGGCTTTCAGTGTTAATAATCGAATTGGCCCAACTGTAACATTATAGTGAGACTCAATACAGTAGACATTAATGTAAATATAAGTAGTAAATGTGTTTGTTGGGAAAGCCTCTGTAATATCTCATAACTCTCATCCATTCTTTTTCTTGCTCTATCTACACGCCTATATAACTCTTTCACAGTTTGTTTTATGAAAACATACAAAGTTGCTCCATAATTTCAGCTCTTTAATTTTATTTCCAGTCTCTCAGTAGAGCAACCTGTTTCTTTTGTCATGTTGTGAATTAGCAATGCCTTCACTCATGTGCTCTTCTATGAGTAAATGTTGATGCAGGTTGCTTTTTGTGACTTTTTGTCAGGGTTGCTAGGCAGAGGGATGAGGGGGAGTTTGAAAGCAAGCAAGAAGGGAGGGGTAAAATGTTATCTTTGACTTGATCCCTTGCACTATATCCCTATCGTTATATATATCTCCTCACGTGGTGTCATACGATTCGCCCCATGACCACCAAATCTACCTACAACAACTACAACACTGCTCATCTTCGTCGCCGTGGCTACGGCTGCCCCCCTCCACTCTCCCCGCTCCGCCCACCTCCCCTCCTCCCTCTGCGGTCGTGGCGTGACCTCTGACCTGTGACCCTGGCCGGGGCCGAAGCAGCGGAGTGACAGCGGGACACGGGCACTGTGTGTGAGGGACGACGAGGAGGGTCACCTGATCTGTCGGAGTGGCGACGTCCTGCAAGAGAGATGTACACACTGCCACTACTACTACTCCTCTACTCCTATATCGTAACCTTTCTCCCTATCAGTACCAGCACACAGCAGACACACACAGGGGAGGGCAGGAGGTCATGATCATGATGTTGGTGGTGATGATGATGCTGCCATAGAATGTTCTCCCCTTTTGCCGAAACAGGCAAGGGGGAAGGCATGTCGAACATGTCTTTAGTAGCTCCTTTTTTTTATTCTTTTCAGTGGGGATGGGGTGTTTGTATTGCTGTGTAGAAGTATTATGATCCTTTTTAATTCCTGACTGCCAGGTTCCCAGATTTAGCTTTTTCCAGTCTCCATAATGTCCCTTATTATTATTATTATTATTATTATTATTATTATTATTATTATTATTAATGTCCCAAGGTTATTCACATTACCCCTACATCGTATGCTGTCAATCATTTCGATTTAAAGATTTGATTGCTCTGTGACATGCAAATATTTCCATAGGTGCTATGCATGTCATTTTTCATAGTAAATAGTCGTTTTAGTTTTCGAATTAGCTTAAAGCAGTCCTGTTGTTTTAAAATCCCTGTTAAACTTTTTATCTATTAGCGGTCCTTCTGCGTTGGACCTACGTAAAGTCTATTTTTCGTAACGTTTTTTTTATTTATTTTTTAAACAAATGCAGACTATTTTTGTTGTTGAAAAAACATGCGTTTTTTTCAAACATGTTTACTTTATTCCTGTCATCGAGAGTGTGCGTATTGACGCTTGTCGTAATTTTTTTTTTTTTTTTTTTTTTTTTTTTTTTAGGTTAACCTGAATAGATAGTCACAGTTAACATTAAAAATGTGATTCTAGGAAACTTATTTAGGATTTCTCTTTAAATGCGCTGTCTAATTAAGCTCTTTACATCTCCCCTCCCCTTTTCTCTACGTCTTTTTCCCTCTATTTGTCTCTTAGATGAGATTGTCAGCACTTTGGGCGAGGGCACCTTCGGGAGGGTGATGCAATGTATTGATCATCGCAGGTGAGCGTCGTCGCTTAGCGACCAATCAGCTGCTTTATTACATAACCAACATGGTGTTAACTTCAAACAAAATGTGTTTCTTTGTCTAGTTGTTGGGCTCTGGGAAGTAAATATGCAGTGTATGATTATTACAGGTAGCAAGAAAAGCCAAGGGCTTATAGGTTTATGTGTCCTGTAAGAAAATATTCAGAGAAATAAGGACTATCCCAGCTCTCACCAGTGGTTAAGGGCTTTTATTGATCTATAATCAGCATTTTTGAAATTTATCAGTTTTACTATCCATCTTATTTTTCAATGCAGAAGTAAGGTATTTACTGTGACTTCAGATTTGGAGACAGATTCATTAAATAACTAGAGCAATAACAAAGTGCAGTAAATGGTAAAACTATTTGCTCTACAAACCAGTGTGTTTGCTTATAAGTTAAAATAATGTAACGAATACCAGTTTGCAATATCAAGCAGCTGTTTTTGTGTGGCTGACACCGGATGGCTTGCACATTCAATGTTAAAATGGCTGTGCTTGCTAACTTTGATAGACCCATACATGTAGTTAACTCCTTTGATTGCAGGGTTGAATACATGTATTCAGTTAGAGAGCTATCTGACAGATAAGTAAACACTGCAATGTTTAAACTGTTCTCAATGCTCTTCTGCTTGGCTAAGGGGTGGAGCACATGTCGCTCTGAAGATCATCAAAAATGTGGAAAAGTACAAAGAGGCTGCCCGGCTGGAGATCAACGTCTTGGAAAGAATCAATGAAAAGGATCCTGAGAATAAGAAGTGAGTTGACAGCAGAATCTTTAAATGAAAGTGAAAGTTACATGTTTAGGCCAAGTATGGTAACCCATACACAGAATTTGTCCTCTGCATTTAACCCATCCAAGTCAGTGCACACACATTAGGAGTAGTGAGTTGTGAACACACACACTGCAAACTGTGGACACACACCCGAAGCAGTGGGCAGCCATTTTGCTGTGGCATCTGGGGAGCGATTTGGGGTTAGGAGCCTTGCTCAAGGGCCACTCAGTCATTTCCTGCCGGATTTGAGAATCGAACCCTGACTGTCTAACCATTAGGCCACAACTGCCTCATAAATTAGCACGATTTACAAAATTAGCACAATTTTTGAAGAAGTGTGTGTGTGTGTGTGTGTATATATATATATATATATATATATATATAATATATATATATATATATATATATATAATATATATATATATATACTTTTTAACTTGTCTACTTTTCTCTCTTTCTCGATTCTTAGTCTGTGTGTGCAGATGTTTGACTGGTTTGACTATCATGGCCATATGTGTATCAGTTTTGAGCTCCTGGCTCTCAGTACTTTTGATTTCCTCAAAGAAAACAATTACCTGCCCTACTCCATCACCCAAGTGCGTCATATGGCCTACCAGATCTGCCTGGCTGTCAAATGTAAGTAAACATTCAAGTAAGGATCGATGTTTTTTTCACAAATTATGCAAAGGTTGGTCTCCATTTGCCCTGTATTAAAGGGTCAGTTCTGCAGTTCATAGTATTGTGGTCTGTTTCTCCTCCTCTGCAGTTTTGCATGAAAACAAACTGACCCACACAGATCTGAAACCAGAGAACATTCTCTTTGTCAACTCTGACTTCACAATCACATACAATGTGGAGAAGGTGATGAAAGAGTTTGTCATTAGCTTTTAACTAAACCAATATTTTTTGTGTACGTTAACATATCAGCATCAGCTATTGGAAAACCAATTAGTTGTCCACTAAAGGAAATGCATATTAATTGACCCTCTTTCTCTCTGAGGTAGAAGCGAGACGAGCGTACTGTGAAGAGCACAGCAGTGAGGGTGGTGGATTTTGGTAGTGCTACATTTGACCACGAGCACCACAGCACCATCGTTTCTACCAGGCATTACAGAGCACCTGAAGTTATTCTAGGTAAGGGCAATCATGCCTTGTGACTGACCAAACAGTGTGTATTTTAGCAGTACACATTATCCTGAATTTGAACTATAATAACTCGTTATTAGCACGAAGCGAGACTAGTTAAGACACAGGACTAGATGGGATTAATCGCTGCAGCAACACAGCAGATTAGCTTCTTCCTTTCCACCACAAGGAATTTAATTAGAGTCAGTGACTTCATTCAGCAGACTGCAGGGAATCGTCCAACGTAAGATTGGTTGCCATGAAAGCTGATACCCAACCTTAATCTGTTATGAAATGCTCTGCGTGTTGCTTTGCTGTTAATATAAATGAGCAAATGGGCTGTTATTTATGTGCACTACTGTTCAAAGTTAGATTTTTAAATTATTTAGAAAGTCTCTTATGCTCACCAAGGCTGCATTGATTTGATCAAAATACAGTGAGAACGGTAATATTGTGAAATATTATAAAAATGTAAAAATTCATTTCCATTTTAATATTTTTGTTAATGTAATTTATTCCTGTGGAGGCAAAGCTGAATTTTCAGCTTCATTACTCGTTTTCAGTGCCACATGATCCTTCAGAAATCATTCTAATATGCTGATTTGGTGCTCATGAAACATTTCTTATCAATGTTGAAAACAGTTGTGCTGCTTAATATTTAGTATACAGTATAGTATTAATATTTAGTTTAGTATATAACTGTATACATTTTTCATGATTGTTTGATGAATAGAAAGTTCAAAAGAGCAGTTTTTATTTGAAATGGTAATCTTTTGTAACATTATAAATGTCTTTACTGTCAATTTTGATCATTGCTGAATAAAAATATTAATTTCTTAAATTTTAACTTATGAATAGTAGTATTCTTGGCATAACTAGAAATGTGTATTCAATATAACAATAAAAAAAATAAGAAAGAATCTTGATTTTTAGTTGTTTAGCTTCATGTTTGTTTTTGTCTTATTTTAAATAATGTTAAGTCATCTTGAGGCCACCTGGTTGAGAAACACTGACCTAAATGGTTTGCACATGTGCTTCTGACTGAATACACCATACAATGTCCTGCAGGGTTATGATGCAGTAACATGATGTCACCACCAGATGACTTTATGGCCCTGTTTACACCTGGTATTAAGATGCGTTTTGGTCGATCGGATCACAAGTAGATAAGGCAGACACGTACCCGTTTACACCTGGTGTTTATTCCGTCTCTTTTGTCCATTTTTAAGTCTCGTCTGGCTGGCGCATTTCCCATGTTCACGCGTTAGGTCAGTAGGCGGTCTTTTGTGTCTGTTCAAACACATTCGACCACATGAGTGTTTACACTACGAAAGCAATCCTATCGTTTTTGACTACTTCTGGAGGTGGTCCTAAGTGGACAAGCTCAAAACGTTTTAGACCCCGTTTACACTTGTATTTGGCGTCATCCACTTGTTATCTGATCGCACCAAAAAGCCTCTTAATACTAGGTGGAAACAGGGCCTATAGCTCAAAACAGTGTACCAAATTGTTTTGCCTTGCAGAATTAGGCTGGAGTCAGCCGTGTGACGTGTGGAGTATAGGCTGCATCCTCTTCGAGTACTACCTCGGCTTTACACTCTTCCAGGTACAAAATCCAACTCTGCTACTTCCTTTTTCGTACCACTTTTCTGAGTCATGACAGCAGGTCTACACAGCCACTCTTGTTTATATTCACTAAGCAGCTTAAGATCAAGTAGAATCTGACCAAAGGGTCACAGGTGTCCACGCACGCACACTGAAGCCAAACACCTGCCGTTCACCCTTTGACCTCAGATGAGCTCACTAATGTTCTCTCTCTTTCTCATGCACACACACAGCTCACTGTATAGGAACATATGTCATACCTGCATTGTAAAACGTGGCAAAAAAGAGTTTCTAAAGAGTCTAATATGTTTATCAACTAGGCTAAGTAATGTTCATCCATACTAATTTTATTCTTTTTTTTTAATCTGATTTTCAGACTCATGATAATCGGGAGCATTTAGCCATGATGGAGAGAATTTTGGGCCCTGTTCCTTCCCGAATGATTCGCAAGACTAGGTACATATGTCACTCTTAACTGGGATTTTCTCAAGTCTTTAAAGTATAGTTTCCATGTCAATCATGCTTGTATGTGCAGCATGTTGTGCAACTAAAATTATGATTTCTTCACGGCACAGGAAACAGAAATACTTTTATCGTGGACGCCTGGACTGGGATGAGAACTCTTCAGCAGGAAGATACGTCAGAGAAAACTGCAAACCTTTACGGGTAAGTAACAGACTATAATATAATATAATATAATATAATAATAATTTTTTTTTTTTTTTTTTTTTTTTTTTTTAATTTTAGTCAAAAGTTTGGGCCAAGGCTGCATTTATTTGATTAAAAAATACTGTAAAAACTACTTTTTTTTTTTTTTTTTTTTTTATTTTTTTTTAAATTTATTTATATTTTTAAGAGTTATGACACATTCTATCATTTTGTAACATTTGAATTTATCCCTGTAATTCTACATGTTAAAACATGTTTTTTTTTTTTGTTTTGTTTTTTCCTTCCCACATTTCAGACATTTTAAATGACCTTTTAGAGTTTACCTTCAAAGTGAATATAGTGGGGAATGATGGATATAAATGTATTTTTGAATGTTTATGTGAATGTGGGCAGCCATATGTTAATGTACTGTACAATCATCATCATCATCATCATCATCATTCTCTCTCACAGAGATATCTTCTATCTGAAGCTGAAGAGCATCACCAGCTGTTCGATCTGATCGAGGCCATGCTGGAGTACGAGCCGGCGAAGCGTCTCACTCTCGCTGCGGCCCTGAGGCATCCTTTCTTTCAGAGCACCATCAGCAGCGCTGACCAGAACGCCGGCAAGAGCTGGGAGGGAAACCGCGACATCAGTCGGTGACAATGATATTCATCTTCAACCAAACGTCTCTGTCTTACGCCAAAAAAACTCGAGGACTCGCATGCCAAGAGAGTTGTGGAGCTGAACTGACATTGATTAAAGTTTTATAGTGCAAGAGAACCTAATGAAGCAGGTGCACAGCATATGATTTCTCGATCATCTTCCCATAATGTGAGAACCGCTCCATGCACAGCAGGAGAATGTGAGGAACTTGGCACATCTAAAAGATCCCAATAAACTGACATGCTTGTACATGATTGATTGGACTTTCGGAGGGTTGTTGAGTTAATATACCCTCCCAAGTTCAGTTCTTCCAAACAATTGTGGCTAATGGTTTTTGTGGACAGCCATAAGTGGAGGGGAAAAAAGCATTAATGTAACACTCCATTTTGGAAAATAACTGACAAACAAGCATCACTGTTACAGTACAATTATTTATCGGGCGAATACGTTTTGTGCATTTTAGCCCTTAGCTGATAATCGCAAATGCATTGCGACACTCTGTTTGTATTCAGTTCAATTTAAACCAAGTAACAGAGCAGCAGTGTTCTGGTGATTGTGTCCCTCAACACGTTTACAGTATTTATTTAGTTAACCGGATGTCTCCTTTTGTGTGTTTGTATGGATTTGACTGTATAAATGTGTAAATATGAATAAACATGTTGTGACTATAGAATAAAGAGCCTGTCTGTTTGCTTGCTGTGAATGTTTTCACAGCGGCTTTTCAGGCAAAATGTTTTTACAATCAAAAAGTTTTTGTCAAGTCATTTCTATATTGACTGTATGTGTGCATATGATATTCTATGCTGATATAAATTGAACATTTGGCACTTAATTGGGCATTAATGCAGTGCTTTAATCTGAGTTTAATGCTATAAAACGCTGTCTTCTGCCATAATCATCCTTTACAGCTCAGGAAAGAGAAAATGTAAAAATTACAGCCTTCTGTGGTCTTCAATCACATCTCTCAGAAATTATTTGAAGCTCTTTAAGTTTTAAATCTTAACATTTTTTTCCCCATGCAATATTTTATTTTAAATGGATATGAGGCATACATTTAATTGTTTTTACTTTCAGACTAACATATATACTTAACCAGAATGCCTTAATTTTTGAGAATAATATTTGGAATATGTAATATTTTAGCTGCCTAGTCATTATAGTAGTTTAAGTCCTTTGATAGAGCCTTCACTCTTTCAATTTTACATCTTTGTTCAACTGAATTAAGGTTGTAGTAGTTCTACACGCATGCGAAAAGGTTCTATGTAGAACCTTAAAAGTGTTCTATTGTAGTATTCTTTATTAGGCATTTCAAATATATTTGCAGAATATATGAATGGCCTCTGTGATTTACACTGCATGTCTCCCTTTAGCTGAACTTGCAGTAAGATAGTAAGCTTTTCTTTTGGCCTTCCCAAGATATGGGTAACAAGCCTGCACAATAACACTGTAGGTAGTAGTAGTAATCTTTTCTTCGGCCTTAAACATAAGACAAATGTTCCAAAACAGGCCATGCCACTATTAGGGAGAAGCTAAAAGATTTGATAACTGTAGATGAGCTAATTAAAAGAGTTGGAAAGTACCCAACTGCTAAAAAACTGTTTTTGGGCAGATTGTCTGAAGATGAGAAGAAGTGGCAAACACCTGTATATAATAAAGTCATTGGTCAAAAACAGATGAAAATGAGAGTTAGGAGTGTAATTGTTAGATGTTCAGCTGGCATCTCGGCTTTGTTGTTTGTTGCAGTGAAGTTGGCATCTGGAACTTATTGACTAATGCCAAGTTTACACTACAGGACTTTAAACGTCGGCAGATCGCTGTGCTGTTCACACTACATGACTTGCTGTGGAGTCTTGAAGTCGTTGTGGTTGTTCACACTACGTAAGTAAGTGATCCGCAACAGGGGGTCACACACTACACGAGCTGACAACAACTCTGTCACCCAACGACTTTATTTGAAAATGGACATTGGGAAGAAATTAGATTAAATTTAGAATTAAATTTAATTAAAATTAAATGAACCCTTTCACACATAAATTTAAAATATTCTGCCTGACCTCCCAGACGGACGACGCGTCATGATTGTCACGTGACACACCGTGGCCACACTGTATGACAGATGTATCGCTTTTCTCACCATGTCATCAACTATATGATATTCCGATTCTCATATACTTGCAAGTGAGTGTTTTGTCATTTAAAAACCTACATCATGATCTTGATCTTAATCAATAACGCGAGATGGGCGCCGCCTTGTTTGTTTGCGCTTTAGTTCAGGGAGTCCTGTCAGTCGGATTTACAGGCTACAGCACGTGAATTCATCCATTTGTACCGAAATACATGTGGCCGGTGAAATGGGAGAAGAATAGAGTGAGCTTTATAGTTACTTACACAATGTGTATCTGATATTAATAAACGTCGGCAAATTATATTTGAATGGATTGTTATTGCTGCTTCCATAGACATCAGTGTATATTTCATTGGCTGTAGCTCGTCGCGACACGTGACACCACAGGATATCGAGTCGGCCAGCTCCAGATATTTAGCATGCTAGATATTTGTCTGGCGTCAGCGAGCCTCTTTGATGCGTCGTTGAGTAGTTCACATATAAAGATTGGCGAGCGCCGATCACTCGCTGATTTCCCCCCGATCACAGCCCGACCTGTCGGCGAGCTCGTTAACTTGCAAATCGGGCTTAAAATCCTGCAGTGTAAACTTGGCATAAAAGGCATTTTCACGACACAGTCAGACAATTCATGTATAGAACCTTTTAGGTGTTCCCATCATGGGATCATTTTTATTCAATTTTATGAATTAAACAGCTTGTAAACAGTTGAAATAACCTGTTAAACATGAAAGTATTATGCAATCATTTATCACTTGTGCGTCAATTAAAAAAAGTTACTCTGAGGTCCTAAGAGGACAAAAAAGTGACAAAAACTGTCATAAAATTTTGAAGCTTGGGAGCACAGACTTAGCCTAAGTTTGGTCTCATTTTAAAGTAGACCCTTGGCAGATTATTGCTAAAGTAAAAAAAAAAAAAAAAAAAAAAAAAGTTATAGAGGTTTAAGTTTCTGAAAATGATTTATGAACATTATTTTATATAAAATATATATTTAATAAAACATGCTGAACTCAAAAACTGCTAGAAAATCAAAGCCATAAATCTAAACAAGTTGTGTTTCAAATTTGATGTTGATATCTCAAAAAAAGAGCATTCAGTAAGATTTTGTTTGGGCTCAGTACCAAATTTTCCCCATCTAACAAAGCATATTAAAAAAGACTGCATGTTTTTAGTTAAATGGCCCTGGGATTAAAAATTGCAATTTTAATGGGGACATTTTTGAGTCAAGAACCCAAGAAAGAAAACACACTGAACTTTTTTTTTCTAACAGTGTATATATTCTGGACACATAACATGCAATGTTTTTAGGCAATTAGTACTAAAAACTGTAATGTCCACCCAATTGTCCCAACGACGCTATCCAATTGTGTGGTTGAAGGTTTCCTACGCGTTCTGCGCGAAGTAATTTAATGCCAACTAAACTTTAATCTGACTCCATTTTATCACAACCTCGAATTTTAGGTTAGAGCGCCAATTATTGGTCATTTATATAAAAATGTATCTCAACATTTGATTATTCTATTTAACTCTTTACTCTTATTGTACTCGTTCATTCGGATACCAACGTCGTTCAGGTCTCACACTGGCCATTCTTTTACACAGATCCACAGTCACAAACTCGCCAGTCTTGGTCACTAGAAAAGTATTTTGTTTAGTCCCCATAAATCTGAATAAAGCAACACTATCTCTAGTCAGAGGTCACGACCACTATTGCAGATATAAGCCGAACAATATTACTTTCTCTGATGGTAGATTTGGTTTGGTCATGCCATGGTTTCCCATGTACACTTAGCTATAGTATCATTACATTAAACAGAGGTAAGGCTCACCCTATTTAGGTTGGTTGATCAACATTTTGTTGTCCTAAACCGAAATTCCCCTTTTAGCCTTTACAGTCATAAGACTCACCCTATTTAGGTTGGTTGATCAACATTTTGTTGTCCTAAACCGAAATTCCCTTTTAAGCCTTTATAGTCTAAGTACACTTAGTGCCAAGTGTTAGCGGGAGCTCTAAAATCTCAGTTGGCGTGCCCTATGCTCCACTCAAAACTGGATTTTAGTCCGTTACTAACCTGAACACAGATTTACGGTAACATTGGATACAATGTAATCTACTAGAATTAATAATTTCAGACTAAGTCAGAATAAAATCAAATGTAACAATTTATTATTAGTCAGGTAAATGTATCATGCCAGTTACATAATGGATTCAAAGACAATCAATACAAAATGTCTGGAAGACACGCAGCATTACGGGCTGATCTGGCTACAGAATCGCCCTGAGCCATTTGCAACATTTCTTTTTCTGGATCATCTTCGTCTTCCTGTAGTTTTTGGGGCAGTTGTGGCCTAATGGTTAGAGAGTCGGACTTGTAACCTGAAGGTTGTGGGTTCGAGTTTCAGTACCGGCAAGAAATGTAGGTGGGGGGAGTGAAAGAACAGCGCAAGGCACCTAACCCCCAATCACTCACTGGGCGCCGCAGCTAAAAATGGTTACCCACTGTTCACGGTGTGTGTGTGTTTAATACTCACCGCTGAAGGTTAAAATGCAGAGCACAAATTCCAAGTATGGGGCACCATTCTTGGCTACATGTCACGTCACTTCATTCACTTTTTTAAAATACTCCCAAGACCAAGACAAAACATCCTCCAAATGGAGGCATGAACTAACAATTGGAATTTGCATTGACTAGGGTCATAGACCTAGGGAGTTCGCACCTTGTTGGGGAATGGGATTATTTGATGGAGATCCTGGGAAAGGGCACACCCTCAGTAGTCAACATATTTCTAAACTCTTAAAACCTTCATTACCTTTTGGTTTACTTGGTTGAGACCACCGTACCAGTCACACTGAGACATTTCAAATGATACCAAACATGACTGTTAATTCACTTGCATTGACAAAACATTATAATAATCATTCTAAGTGAACTGAGTGAAGGGAAGAATGGGTAAAGGGAAGGAAGTGGGGGAGAAGGAATAAATGTGAAGGAAGGACAGGAGGGAAAGAAGCTTTCCCGCATCTTCACTCTGTGGAGTGTGTAGACAAATGCCTGTAGCCTGTCTGTGTTTCAGAGAATTTTTTTTATTGGCTCACTTTTCCTCATTCATGGCCAAAAGATTTAAAGACTACAGCTAAGTGTGTAGGCAAGCACAGTAAAGCTCTTTTACAAGCACCTTTTCTCTGACCAGCCAACAAGCTTTATTTAGAAAGCATCACTCAGACGTAATCTAATAGAGTGAGATTTCAGACCTATTGCCAAATGAAAAACAGACAATAACATACACAAAATGCAACCTTAATACAGTATTTGTTAAAGAGTGTGCAAAAAAAGTGAACTTCTTAATTCCACCTAATGACCAGCAACAATAATGTTCACCTAGAATTTTTCATGGATTAAATTTGTAAAGCAGTGGACAAAATGTTATACTTGGCCCAAATAGGCTATATATATAATGATTAAGAAGAAGAAGAAGCATGAATCATTTTGAATTACTGAAGGAATTACTTTAGTGTCAATTTGTGAATGAACTAGAAAGTAGTGTAACAGCTGTTGATGTTAAAAATGACTTTTCGTTGCGTCATTCTTTCAACACTGACTTCATTCACATGTTCGTTGTCTATAAACCTCCTCAATCTGTTTTCCCTCCTACCTTCCCATCTGTTGAAAGGAAGGATTTTACCCTTAATCTGTTAAGATCAATGATCATACAACAGGTATTTCTCTTTAAGTCTATTTTTCTGTAAGTTTAAAGAAAGCCATAGTTGGTCAGCTTCACCATATTGATGCTTACACATATTTGTGATTTAACTGATATTAGCAGCAACATATTAGTGGTTTCTTCTCTCTCACGTGGCTGTGAAACTCCCGCCATCACTAATGTGATTATAAACAATTACGTCATTTGAGAATTAGCTGGGGACAGATGCAGGGAGGGTTTAAAAACATGTAGCTCAACAAGACTTTTGGAAAGCTAGCAGATGAGTTTGGACCTCAGGTTCCTTAGATCAAATTATGTACATCTGAAGTGTTTCACCAGAAATCAGGTATGTTGGACCTTTATGCTAAATGTTTTTCTGTCATTATGTTCTACATGAAGAATTTAAGAGTTTATTGTATTGTTTTATTTATATAATAGTATTTTTAGGCTATTATTTATTACATTATTTGTTTAGAAGTTCAGTGTATTTGACCTAAGGAAGGAATTTGAATAAAATGCATATTTGTATAATATAAGTATAGTAGAATGAGTGATTATCACATGTAATTAGTATTTTTGCACAAGTATATGTTCAAAGGTTTGGGGTCAGTAAGATTTTTAAATGTTTTTGAAAGAAGTCTCTTACGCTCACCAAAGCTGATTTAAAATACAGTGTTATTGTGAAATTTTGTGAATATATTGTGAACTGAAAATATATTTTAACATGTAGGCCTATTAAAATCATACATATAAAACAATTTTCCATATAAATAATGCCAATTTTAATAAAGGTAATGTTATAGAGAACAAAAATGCAAACACTTTATAAACACTTTACTATAAACATATTTCTAGTGCCATGATGTTTTTGTAATTTTGCAGTGTTGTTTTCTACAAAACTGACTGGTCTATGTTTTTTTTTTCTAGGTGTTAATGCAGCCTGTACTTAAATTTATTTACATATGAAACTGGAAAATCTGGAATACACTTCCATACTGAAATATCAGTAATTTTGACTCTTGAACTTCAGTATCACCGAGTTTGATAAAGACTCAAAGATATTCACGTTCATTAACAAGCTTAAGATAAGATGGATGCCGTGGTGAAGAGATCTCTGGGTGCTCCTCTCCGACAGCTGACCAGCTGCGTGACGGGGAACAAGGATGGAATTAGCCGGAAAGGCAAGAGCGTCCGCAGGAAGAGCGCCCCCTGCTGTTACGGTCAGACAGGACATGACTCATCCTGGTTAAGGACTTATCAGGCAGAACTGCACAGGGAAAGGTAAAAAAATATTCTTATAAAATTATTAGACACAGTCCGTATAAATCCAATGTCTAATAGCTGATCTTTATTGCGCAATTTAAATCGTAATTGTTAATACTGTTTGAACAGGAAATTGAGGCAAGTCAAGTTTGCGCAGAAGAACGCAGAAAGAGCCGCAATGAGGACACATCATAGAAGTCCACACCGCCTCACAAAGGTATGTCTGTGCTGTCTGTCGCCACTTTAAAATATATATTTGCTGGAACAGCAGAATATAGTGGCTAACCTTTAGTATATGTATATTTTTCAGACACCGGTTCAGAGGGCAAACCTAAAAAGCAAGACTGCCACCAAAAATGACAACTCTCTTTTTGGCGCCTTCCAAGGGCTCAGTCTCAGCATGAGTGGAGCACAAACCTCTGCAACATCATCATCAAGTGCAGATCCATGTAAAGTCATGTGACGACAGAGAAGGAAGACATTTCAATGACTCTGATGGTGTAACATCTGACTATTCTTATTCATTTTATTTCTTGGTTACCAAGAAGAATTTACTTGAAAATGCTGGTAATAATAATAATACTATCTGAGGTGAATTATGACCTGCAGATGCTGCATTTCAGGAACATAATATGATTATGATAAATCATGATTATTATAGGTCATGAGATGTCAAAAACGATTTTTAGGATTTACATTTTTTTTTTTAATGATATTTAAAGGAATAGTTCACCAAAAAATGAAAATTCTGTCATCATTTACTCCCCCTCAAGTAGGCTCCACTTCCAAACCTGTATGAATTTCTTTGTTCTGCTGAACACAAAGGAAGATATTTGGAAGAATGTTTGTAACCAAGCAGATCTCGCCCCCCATTGACTACCATAGTATTTATTTTTTCTACAATGGTAGTAAATGGGGGCTGAGATCTGTTTGGTTACAAACATTCTTCCAAATATCTTCTTTTGTGTTCAGCTGAGTAAATGATGAAAGGTTTTTTTATTTTTGGCTGAACTATCCCTTTAATATATTTTAAACATTATTAACTTTAAATCACTTTAACTAAAATTTGAAAATAAATTTGAATTGTAAGTCAGAAGAATTTTTACTGGTGATCTCAGACTCATATGTGCAATTCATATGTATTTTCTCCATGTTTCTGTAACTTATTTATTTCCTTCTGAACGCTCAAGTTCAGTGAGGATGTACAGTAACTTCAAAAAACAACTGAACTCATTTTGTTTCTCAGGTGCCTCAAACTGCACTGACACTCTAACTGCTGGTAAACAACTGAACTTATGCAACAACTTATGTTTCTTTACTTACATTTTTCCAATAAAGATGATCAACATTTTATCATTTTGCAGATAATTTTCTTTATTTACCTGAATTTTGCAACATTGTCAGGTCACGTGTGTGAACACAAGGATCAAAATGGTATTTGTCAAATAATGAATACCTGGTGCTGTGTTTATGTATAAGACAATTTAATTAGTGGCTACAGATAAACAACACAACATTATCACAGTACAGAGCATTGAAGGATATGATCCAGCACATTTGGCCATGTTCCCCACCTGTTTGTAGAAAGACTGTGTACAGCAAAGGCCGTGTCTTTAATTATTTTCTTCGTCCTTCTCTTGCTCGCCAAAGGTAAAACATCTCACCTAAGCTTGGACTCAGGAACACGATACTCGGCACTTTACAGGATTGACAGTTGTCGAAACAAGATACCATAGGAGACACTGGATTTACTGAAGACCTGATATGAGCAATGATAGGCCACTGCATGACACTGTGCAAGAATAAACCAAACCTGGACACACAATGCTGGGGTTAGTTGTCACACTTTTTCTAGTAAATTTTAAGTTTACTTTAAGTCAATTACTAAGATGTATTTCCATTGTTTTTCACTCTGGAGTCAAAATACAGTTCAACAGTCCATAAGTTCACCTTTTGTGTAACCCATATAGTATATGCTGTCACACTGTATGGGGTAAGTTGTCACATTTGGAACCTGCAGTTTCACACTGATTTGAAATATGAAATATTTTAAATATACAGGCTGTCAGATCTAGAATCTGAGGGTGCAAAAAAAATCAAAATATTGAGAAAATCGCCTTTAAAGTTGTCCAAATGAAGTCCTTAGCAATGCATATCCACTCACAAAAATATATTTTTGATATATTTACTTAGGGAATTTTACAAAATATCTTCATGGAACATAATCTTTACTTAATATCCTAATGAATTTTGGCATAAAAGAAAAATCGATAATTTGACTGTGGTAATTCCATTGCTTTCTATGGGAGATAAAAAAAAAAAAAACCTCTTGGATTTTATCAAAAACATCAAAACAGAAATTTCATTTTTGGGTGACTAACCCTTTAAGCCTGAGGCTTATTCATTTCACTTTTGGTGTGAAAGGGCCTTTACATTTGACAAAAATTTAACGTCTGTTTTTTGTTGTTGTTATTAAAAAACAAACAGCCCAGGTGAGAAAAAGTTACGCAAAAGTAACGTAATGAATTAGTTTCCATAAAAAGTAAATAAGTAAAGCAGTAAAGCAGTTACTTTTTTAGGGAATAATGCAATATTGTAACGCATTATTTTTAAAAGTAACCTTCCCCAACAATGCAGGCTATGTTTTCAGCTAAATTTAAACAGTAAAACAATCAATAAAACTTAAGCAAAATTTAAATGGTAAAACAATCTATGAAACTTCAAGAATGGAAAAGGTGACATGCAAAAATATCCAACCATTAATTGTTTGGGGTAAAAACACTAATTTAGAAAGCTACAACATATGCTAACATGACAACTTACCCCAATAAAATGTGATGACATTCATGGAAAAATACTTGTCTGAATATATGCTCGTGTATTTTTTACTAGTATGATATTAAAATATAATTTGGAGGTTGAAACTCACAAAATGATTCAAAATTTAAAAGGGTTTTGAACTACATGTTTGAAACCAACAAACAAAACAGTGAAACATTTAAAAAAAAAAAAAAAAGTATAATAAAAAATAGATAAAAATGTATAATATATTTTAAATAAATAATAAATACATAAAACACTTGTAAATTAATTTACTGCTAATGAAAACGTAAAATATATATTTTATATATAATATATAGGCTATAGCCTATTCTAAAATTGTATAAAGTTTTAAATAATGAATGGATGAATGAATAAATAAATACATTTTAAATTAATTTATCTCTTAAATATACAGTATATTTATGCACACACGTAGAACGTATTTCTAAAGATCACATCAGCCTCAGGTAAATACACCTGTGAGCCTCCAGCGTATTCCCTTGTCCTCTAGCACAGGTTGGCCCCGCCTATTTCCTCCCCAGCTGGGCCTCTGAGGTGTGACGCTCTGTCCCCTACCTGTTCATCCAGACAGCTTGTTGAACAGATAACACGTAGGTGTCAGCAGAGAGGGAGATAAAGACAGCGCCTGCTATCAAGAAGCCGATTATACTCAAACCTCTGCGGGTTTCATCCCGTTCTTTATGTAATAACTGACGCGTGATTTGATGACAAGACAACTCGCGCGCTCATTCTGAGGAGGTTTTGCCAGCGCGCGAGATGTTATATGTGTGGAAAGTTGATACAGGGAAATAATATTGACAATCATTGCACTTATTCCCAGAGGAACTTTCCAAGGGCGGATGAATTACGCAGTGAGGAACGTCTGGATTCTCCTTGGAAGTATTTGGATCACGCAAGAGTCCGTTTGTACTGGTAAACTTACAGCAAATACAGTAAATATACATGTTTAAAATTGCTAGTTGAGACCTATATTGCTTTGTCTCAACATATATTAATTGAGAAAGGACAAAACTTAATTAATTCAAAAAGCAGTTATGAGTATTAAGAAGTGATAAAATCACATTTAGACCTTTTCATATTGAAAGCTTGAGGTTTTGTAAGTAAACCTTACATGTTTTACAAGTACAAAAGGATTCTGTATTTGGAAAGTATGATGTCCTCATTCTGTTCTTGAGATTCTGCTCAATTCATCTGCCAAATTAGTCATCAACCTGAACCTGCATTAACATCAGATCTGAATTATGGATGCTGATGGACAGTCTCCTGCTTCAAATGGTGACTCGACGCTCCGCTCCAGAGGTGGCTTCTCCCTAGCGAACTGGCGGTCCTCTTCGAGGACTTTATTGCGAGGAGGAGAGGATGTGAGCCGAAGGCTGCTGTCCGTTTCGAACCACCAACAGGAACGGACAGACTCAGGGGCCAGTCCCAGCTCAAAGTCTCTTGAGGTGACTGCAGGGTTAGATGGCACAACAGCAACCACCACCGTGACCGCATCCACTCCACCTCGCCTTGAAAAAGCCATGGAAGAGTCAAGGGGGCCTGCGGGAGCCCCTCTGCCATCTGAATCAGAGGAAGGGGTCATCAATGACCAATCCACTTTTCTCCAGAGACAGTTCAGCTCCTTGCTGCAGCCAGGGGTCAACAAGTTCTCGCTGCGAATGTTTGGGAGTGCGAAGGGTGTCGCAGCCGAGCAACAAAGGGTCAAGTCATTTGGGGTGTGGATTATACATCCATATAGTGACTTCAGGTGAGTGACGCAGGGGAAGGGGAAAATATGACTTGGCAGAAACAAGGGGAGTGTTGTTGTGACTGTAATAATCATTTTTAGATCAAGTAAATGACCAGGTTTACTTTCAGTTTATTTTAGTAGTTTTTTTTAAGTTCACTTAATATTCTTAAGACATTTCTTTTTTGTTTAAAAAAAGATTTTGGTTTGACTTTCTAAAACAAAAGCCATAGCAAAAGAGTTGTATTTTTTCCAGTTCAAATATGCTTACTCTTAAAAACTGCTTAGTGGTTCTGATCCGTTTGTCCTCTCCCCAGCATGCACTGGGGCGTGAATAATTTTACTAGTTTTATTTGCACAGCTGCTGTTGATTTTGCTGTTACTTTTTGGAGCTTGTTATCTTGTGATATCAGGACGAATTTGGTAAAATGATCGGTTGATTGTTACCCTTGTCGTGTTTCATGTACCATTTGTTGAGGTTTCTGTGTGTTTTTTCATCTTATGAGTTCTACTGATGTAGTCAGTTTTGTTTATATCATTAATATAATATTATAGTACACATTTATATTTGATATTAATATTTTTTATATTTTTACATTTTCATTTTAATTTTTGTAAAATTTTAATTTTGTGTTTTTGTCATTTTTATTGTTTTTTTAAATATTTCTATTTAGTTTTTAGTAACATTTATTTTAGTTTTAGTCATTTTAGTACTTAAATTTGAACCAAATGAAAATTAGAAATATTGTCTTGGCTACTAGCCAAAATAAAATATGTTTTATTAAATATTTTATTTTATTTCATTTAACATAAATGTTTTTTTCTATTATATTTTTAGTTAATGATAACAACACTGCTCAATGTACGTTTCTCATAGAAAACAAGAGGTGAAGCACATAATTGTAAATAATTTAAATGTAAGAATAGAGGATAATTTGCATAGAACTTTTTTGAAATAAAAAAAGTGTTATGTTTTGGTGCTCAGATTATGCAACTTGTTGAAAAGTGGCGTGATGTTCATTATAGTGATCGGACTTATAGAGACAATAGAGACTTGAGGGTGGACTATTTTGACTTGTTCATCATGTGGACAACTTTTTCAAAACCAAAAACCACTCACATTTTCTTTAGTGTAAAAAATTGAAACATTTATTTTTGTTAGGATGGTTAATATACACTGATGAGCTAAAACATTACGACCAGTCAAATATCATGCGAATATCATTGATCATCTCTTAACAATGCCACTGTGGCACAAGTCATACAAAATTGTAATGATGGTTATAGGAGGAATATGTCACAACACAGTGCATATGATGACCCCTTTCCACCGACAGGCAAATACTATATAGAAAGACGGTTCACTCCTATTAGTTATCAATGGGAGAAACTGCAACGCGCAATATAGGGGAATACGTCCCACCTTCTAAGTAAAAGAGCCAATCGCTGATTCCCATTGAAACCCGAGACTCACGCTTAGGACTGCACATGCGCATTGGCTCGTCTAGCTTGAAAAATAAACTTTTTATCGTTATTTGAGCCTAAGAAACAACATTTATGGGACAGTTCATATCAGATTTTGTTGCTGATTTGAAATATGTTATTTAATTGTGAGTTCGCCAAGCAGTTTTTGAGATTTTAGGATTCCCCCATTCAAATAGATTGGACTTGGTCTTGGATGCCCGAAATAGCTGCCTGGAGGCGTTGCAAATATGTCCACCAAGTGAACAGACTTTCCATGAAAGGGACTTTGCCGACAGGACACTGGCACGTGAGCGTCGGAACTGGACCTTGGAGCAGTGGAAGAAGGTCGCTTTTACAAAAAAGGTCTTTTACTACATGCGCCGTTTACCTGGGGAAGTGATGACACCTGGATGGACAATGGGACAACAACAAGCAAGTGGAGTGAGTGTGATGCTCTGTGAATGTTCTGCTGGGAAACCCTGGGTCTGGCCATTCATGTGGGCGTAAATTTAATACGTGCCACCTACCTAAACATTGTTGCAGACCAGACTCTTCATGACAGTGGTGTTCCCTGGTGGAAATGGCCTCTTTCACCAGGATAAAGCAACTTGCCACACTGCACACATTGTTCCGGAATGGTTTGAGGAACATGATGAAGAGTTCAAGATGTTGCTCTGGCATCTAAATTCTCCAGATCTCAGTCCAATTGAGCATCTGTGGGAAGTGCTGCACCAAGTTCAATCCATGGCGGCTCCACCTTGCAACCTACAGGACTTGAAGGATCTGTTGTTAATGTGTTGATACCACAGGACACCTTCGAGGTCTTATAGAGTCCATGCCTCGGCAGGTCGATGCTGTCTTGGCAGCACAAGGAAGACCAACAGCATATTAGGCATGTGGTCATAATGTTTTGGCTCATCAGTGTATAACAACAGTGAATAGCTGTGATGTGTGAAAACACCTCGCAATTCAACTTAACTTTCATTGCTATCAATAATCATACAATGTCAACAAGCACTTATGCCACAAATCAGGTCCTAAAAGCACGTACCTTTCAATCACCACAGTAAAGCACAATGCTACACAGGTCAGTTACAGCGCTTTCCCTTATAGAGTTACCATTAGCCAGAAGGTATCATTGTTGAAGGATGGGCTGGAGGGACCCACTCGGTTACAGAGTGTCAGGTTAATGTTCTTTGTCTGAAACACGTACTCAGAGAAAGCAGCAAAATGTCAAAGGATAAACGGATTGTGTTTTCAGAAAGCAAGACATGATCGCTAATAGGAACTCAGTCTCCACACCTGTTTCATACACAAAGAGAGTCTAAAGAGAAAAATGTGTGCATAAGAAGGAGATCAAAACCAACATTTTGAATCATTAATTCAATTTAATGAGACACTAGAACCACCAGTTACATTACTGTTTTTTTTTTACTATAATTTGTTTAATGTGCCAAAATCTTCCTTTTAGCTACAGTAAAACAAACCCTTGAGCCCTTTGAATTACTCCTGTTTTATCAACAGATCAAATGCATCTTTAATTTCCAGGCCCAGTTACTGGTAACATTGTTGTTAATTACTTCAACTCTATACTTACTGATAACATTCAACATTAATTTTTAAACTGGGACACTTTAACAGGGGAAAATATGAAGGTTAAAAGGTCATGATATAACCGAATCACCAACAAAACTACAAGACTTGGTTTTGTGTTTTTCAGTGGTTGATGGCAGTACTGATATGTAGAGTAATATAATACAATTTAATGGTAAATAGGATGACTAAGACAAAACTCATTTACTCATTCACTGATTTTTTTTAATCCACTGGCAACGCTGTCAATAGATTTTTAATCAGATTTTTAGCAGATTTGTCATGTTTTTATATTCCCTTCCTCATTTTACTCAAAAAATATCATATAGTGGATGACTTTTGATAAAATCTGCACTGTCTTTAAGTGCCATGTTATAGTGCAAACCTACCTAGAGCTCATGTCAATAGTTGTCATCACTGGAATTGTCTGATAATGATAAAACAACCTCAAATTTGTTCACTGTCGCTTTCATTCTCACACGAGTCAAATGACAACCATGAGATATAAAAATATATTTGACTTATAAAACCGTATTCAGGTACTACATTCCAGGTGACTGACCCTGCGTTGGAAAATATGACCACAGGTGGAAACTTCAAACCACCGAGCACATGTACGGTAGTGCGCAAAAGACTACATATCCAGTTTAAACAGTCAAATACTGTACAGTATGTTCACGACTCTCCATTACCACTTTAGTAATTAACATTGGAGAGGAATGCTTTGCAACACGTGTAATTGACGTAATTTGCCTGTTTGCTCAAGGTCGTATTCACTCTTAGAAGAAAAGGTTTTATATAAAACCTTAAAGGGTTCTGTTAGGCATACTGTAAACCTATTCAGGGGTTCCAGTCTTTTTGGCATAAAGCATTCTTTAAAGGGTTAGTTCACCCAAAAATGAAAATAATGTCATTTATTACTCACCCTCATGCCGTTCCACACCTGTAAGACCTTTGTTAATCTTCGGAACACAAATTGAGGTATTTTTGTTGAAATCCGAAGGCTCAGTGAGGCCTGCATAGCCAGCAATGACATTTCCTCTCTCAAGATCCATTAATGTATTAAAAACATTTTTAAAACATGTCATGTGAGTACAGTGGTTCAATATTAATATTATAAAGCGACGAAAATATTTTTGGTGCGCCAAAAAAACAGAATAACGACTTATATAGTGATGGCCGGTTTCAAAACACTGCTTCATTAAGCTTCGGAGCGTTATGAATCAGCGTGTCGAATCATGATTCGGATCGCGTGTCAAACCGCCAAACTGCTGAAATCACGTGACTTTGGCGCTCCGAACCGCTGATTCGACACAAAAGATTCATAACGCTCCGAAGCTTCATGAAGCAGTGTTTTAAAATCGGCCATCACTATATAAGTCGTTATTTTGTTTTTTTGGCACACCAAAAATATTCTCGTCACTTTATAATATTAATATTGAACCACTGTACTCACATGAACTGATTTAAATATGTTTTTAGTACATTAATGGATCTTGAGAGAGGAAATGTCATTGCTGGCAATGCAGGCCTCACTGAGCCATCGGATTTCAACAAAAATATCTTAATTTGCGTTCCGAAGATTAACGAAGGTCTTACGGGTGTGGAACGGCATGAGGGTGAGTAATAAATGACATTATTTTCATTTTTGGGTGAACTAACCCTTTAAAGCTGAAACAAGAACCCTAGGGTTCCATGTAAAACCCCACTGAACCTAGTTCTAAGAGTGTAGATACTTATTTGAATAAATGGCTCATTTTGTACTTGTAATTTTGAATTAAACTATTTGTCCATTATAGATTACCAGGTGTGCTTTACAGAGTCAAATATTTGTTTCTTAGAAAATAATCTTTTATTCATCTGCAAATGTCTGGGGCTGGTTGAATTTTTTTCCATGAAACATGGGACGTCGCCATAGGATGGCGACTTATTAAGTTACAGAGACGGTCACCGTATAGCACCCTGAAGGACTCTGCTCTAGCAGCTTCAGACTAGCAACCTTTAGGTTACCAGCCTAGACCTTTAAACCACAAGGAAATACTGCACTGATTTTTTTTGTCCACTTTATTTTTTAATATAATTTTTGTAACCTAAGTTTTGTTTAGTTTAGAGGCAACAAAAGCTACTAAAAATTAGAGCAAAATTATTAGCGTTTGGATTAGGAATGTATGATATATGATATTTTATGTCTGACTGATATTAAATATTTAATTATAATGATAAAATTATATTTATAATGATAATGATACTTAATTGTTTGCTCTTTCCCCCTATTTTTATATTTAGATTACCATTACTGTCATCTAATGCTCATTTAAGTTCAAGGGATAGTTCACTCAAATATGAAAATTATCCCATGATTTACTCACCCTCAAGCCATCCTAGGTGTATATGACTATCTTCTTTCAGATGGACACAATCTGAGATATATTTAAAAATATCCTGGCTCTACCAAGCTTTTTAATGGTAGTGAATGGGGGGCCAGATTTTGAAGCCCAAAAAAATGCATCCATCCATTATAAAAAATAATCCATATAGCTCCAGTGGGTTAATTAAGGCCTTTTGAAGTGAAGCGATGTGTTTTTGTAAGAAAAATATCCATATATAAAGCTTTATAAATTCAAATAACTAGCTTCCAGCGGACAACCATACGCATACTGTGCAAGTCGACTTGCGCCACAAGAGTAACCCCTGACACGATGTATGACGTAAGATGTAGGAGTATCGTAAGCTTAGACACCTCTTGCATTTTAAACAAGTATGGATTGTGCAACAAACTCAAGCTCCTCTTCTCTTATATCAAAATCCTCCGACATTTCTCTTTAAAAATTTCTCGTTTTAGACTTCTAATTCATGACCGGTGCTTTGTTTTGCTCTCTCCTCTGCGCTTCTGTGTTTGTCATTACGTAATGCGTTGGGTCAGAGGTTACTCTTCCTCCACAAATCAATGTGTACGGCTGTCTGCCATAAGCTAGTTATATAGTTATTTAAGTTTTAAATATGGACATTTTTCTTACAAAAACCCATCACTTCACTTCAGAAGGCCTTTAATAACCCCTTGGAGCCATATGAATTACTTTTATGATGGATGGATGTATTTTGGCCCCCCGTACACAACCATTATAAAGCTTGGAGGAGCAAAGATATTTTTAAATATATCTCAGATTATGTTCGTCTGAAAGAAGCTAGTCATATACACCTATGGCTTGAGGGTGAGTACATCATGGGATAATTTTCATTTTTGGGTGAACTAACTCTTTAATCTCTAAAAACACTAATAATTTAATAACACTGCTAAATATAATCTTTTCTTACTGTACAATATAATGTTGTGATGCCTATTTTCACTTGTAGCATTTTCACGTCCAGTCCAAACTATTGATTTTAGTTTTTAGTGTTTCATTTTTAATTTATTTAGATGAAATATTGCAGACTTTTAATATTGGTTATTGGTCATAACATAAAAATAATTGTCAGCTTATCGGTTGTTGTTGTTATATCGGTGCATCCTTTAATTTGAATTGAATGGTTGGTTGTAATTATGAATTTTAATATTTATACTCCAGATACAGAATCTATCCTTTGTTCCTTACATCATGCATCTTCAAACACAGGTTCTATTGGGACTTGGTTATGCTTTGCCTGATGATGGGCAACCTTGTCATTCTACCATGGGGTATCACCTTCTTTGAGGATCAGAACACGCTGCCGTGGATCACCTTCAACGTGGCTTCTGACACCCTCTTCCTGGCTGACCTCGTCTTCAACTTTCGTACTGGCATTATGGAAGGTGACAACTCCCAAATCATCCTGGACCCGCAAGTGATCAGTCGGCGTTACCTGCGAGGCTGGTTTCTGATAGACTTCATCTCCTCTATTCCGGTGGACTACATCTTCCTGGTGGTGGATATAGAGGCCCGGCTTGAGTCGGCAGAGGTGTACCGCACCGCCAGGGCACTGCGCATCGTCCGCTTCACCAAAATCCTCAGCCTGCTCAGATTGTTGCGCTTGTCCAGATTAATACGCTACATTCATCAGTGGGAAGAGGTGAGTAAAGGAACAGGAAGAGAAATGAATAGATGAAATCAAGCAAAGAAGGAAATATCGTTGCATGAAATGTGCCAATTCTGACTTAAAACTAAAAATAATTTAATCTTTAGTAGATCTCAGGATAAAATATCCATTTTCATACTGTACATTATAATGTTGTGATGCCTTGATCCACTCGTGGCATTTAAAATGATTGATTCATGTCTTTAGTGCTTTTTTTATTTATTCTAAAACCTGCTATTTATCAGTTATCAGCCATCAACCAGTTCTTGTTCTAACTGTACTATCTATCACTCACTTTTTTTTTTTTACAGATCTTCCATATGACCTATGACCTCGCAAGTGCAGTGGTTCGCATAGTGAATCTGATTGGAATGATGCTGCTGCTGTGTCACTGGGATGGCTGCATGCAGTTCATGGTGCCTATGTTGCAAGACTTCCCACCAAACTGCTGGGTCTCCAAAAACAACATGGTGGTATGAGGTTGTTTTAGGTTTTAGGTTTAGGTATGTTTGAGGTTGTTGGGGTAATGTCTCAAAAATGCTCTAGTTTGTTAGGAAACAGAAAATGCACTTCTGCTCCCTAAATAAAGTTCTAAAGCGTTAAGAGTGTTCACACTTGTAGTTCAGTTATTTTGGTTCTTTTGGTCTGGAAAAAAAAGAAAATGATACATTAAATCCATAAAAAATTTTTTTTTACACGTACACTAGCATACGCACACAGTCGAACACACAGCCTTGCAAAATGTACTCTATTTGACTCGTACACGTACACAGGCATTCAACGCATGCGCAGTTTTGAGCAATCTCTCACCACGAGTTACAACCCATGTAAATATATTTGTATTCTTTCATGCTAGAGTTGTACAAATAAGGGTACTTTCTAACCTCTTTGCTAAATCTGTCGTCTATATAGGCCTCCATTATCACTGTAGCTTGCATGCGTTCTGGTCTGTTCTGTTTATGCAGTTTTTATTCAACTACCTTGTGGCTCGACGGCCCCAGGGCATGGTTGCCACCTTGTGGATAAACTAATTACTGCAAAAAAATTTAATGCACATGTGAGACCTGCGCGTTACAAAAATCCGGTGTTGCACGTACTCTTCTGATGACAAAATTCGCGTCACGCGTACTGTACCCTGACCCTCACGTACGCGTAAAAAGTGAAGTATACTTTGGGCTTTAGCGTTCACACTGTCATTTTTAAGACTGAACCTAGACATACAAAACAAAAAACAACTTTCATGATGTATATATTTTGCGATGGAACTTACTGAACATCCAGAACAATGCTGTGTGCTGGGCTATATGAGCTCGATGTATATGCGTACATACAGTTTTGGCCAAAAGTGATGTCCATTTAAAATGTTTAAAAAATATTTTCCTCATATTTTGATGGTTTAATTCAACATGTAGGGACATCACTTTTGGCCACTACTGTATGGTGGTATTTTTACCAGCTGAAAACTCACAAATATGTAAAGAAGTCAAAACAGCTCCAACAATTCTTCCGTTGAACACACAAATGAAGATCTGCTGCAAGGAGATGGTGGTTCTGATGCCTGTATCGAACAGTAAAGGGCAATGTAGCTCTTATGATGAGAAGAGCCAGCTATGCTTGAGCATTCTGTCCTTTTAGGGTCGCACCTTGTGACATCACATCCTGTGTTTGGTTCTTTTAGATGTCTTTTGTCCGTGATGTGTTAATATTTTAGTCAAAAGAGTTCATTTGGAAGCGACTGAGACCCGCTGAAAAGGTGGGTCTCCATCCCCTTGTTTGGTGCGCCCCAGGGTTCGGATGGCATTCACATGTAGTCAAATGAACCGCACTAACAGAGCAATTGCACCAGAGTTCGTTTTAATCGAACCAAATCTGCCAAGTGTGAACACAGCCTAAGTTTTGCTTTAAATTTACGTACTATCAATCTGTTTTCCTCTGTCAGAATTCCACTTGGGACATTCAATACTCCTATGCCCTTTTTATGTCCATGAGCCACATGCTTTGTATTGGGTATGGTGCTCAGGCTCCTGAGTCACCAACTGACGTCTGGCTCACGATGATCAGCATGATTGTTGGCGCCACCTGCTACGCCATGTTCTTGGGCAATGCCACCAACCTGGTCCAGTCCTTGGATGCTTCCCATCGTCAGTATCAAGAGAAGGTACTAGTTGCTCAGTAATTGTTTTAGAGCATTTTTGAGACATTTTGAGTTTTTTTCTTCTGTCAATAATTTGGTTGTTGGGTTTGTTACAGTATAAGCAGGTGGAACAGTACATGTCCTTCCACAAGCTGCCGGCCGACATGAGGCAGAGGATCCATGATTATTATGAGCACCGCTTCCAGGGCAAGATGTTTGATGAGGAAAATATCCTCGGAGAACTCAGTGACCCACTAAAAGAGGTTTTTCTTATACTTTTATTTCCTTTATGGTTGATATCACCATTGCTGCGTTGGCTGTTGTTAACCAATAGCCAATATAGCTATTTAGACATTAGCCCCTTTCACACAGCAATCCCGGTAAATTACCGTAAAATTACCAGAATGACTTTACCGGTAAATACACAAATATGCTGTTCACACAAGCAACAATGTTCTGGCTTTTTACCATTAAAAGACCATTCACACAAAATACTGGTAAATAATAGTATCCAAATGCAGAGCCGCAACGCTGATGAATGAAAAAGAAAGCTGGGTCTCAAGCGCAACACGTTAAAAAAGCTGTGAGACGTGGCGCAACGGTCAAAGATGATCATCTAGTGCATATTTACATAGAAAAACTATTAAAAAGCTTAGTGTAAACAGCGCGGAGCAATCACGTCATCTCTTTAAGAACTTTATGATTGGTCCAAAGCAGATTTCTTACGTTCAGCATGTAATGTTATAACTTCCCTTACTGGTAAATTGCCAGAACCAATTTACCGGTGTTTTTGAAAAGGTCCTGTTCACACATGATCTCTTACCGGTAATTTACCAGTAAAGACTGTATGTGTGAAAGGGGCTTTTGTGTCTCATTCATTAACCGTGTTTACCTGCTTATTTATTCGTAAAAACCTGCATACAAATGTTTTCATAAACAAATCATGATTTTTCACTAAAATTAGTTTAAAATTTATGATAAAATTTAGAACCAACTGCAACTACACATACACAAAAATTACAAACAGTGGCCTTAGAAGGAAATTAAATCAGTTTTTAAAAATATATATTATTTGAATAAACAAATTAAAACATTTTGGTTTACCCTTTTAAAATTATGGTAGGTAATGTAGCCTTTCTAAAATCTTACCAAAAGTTTAATAGGAATTCATGTTGCTTAATGTAATAAAGGATGCAAGTTGATCCTGCTTCACTTTGAAATGTCACATTATCTCTATTATTATCTATTTGTTTCTCAAATATAATCCCTTTTATTATCTCTTAGCATGTCTCAAATAGAACAAATCCATGTACTCCTTAATCTTAGGTCAGTCCTTAGCTTATAGAACTAAACTGCTTGATGTGTGCTAATTGGGATGGATTAGTATGCCTAATCCATCTTGTATTGTGTGTTTGACTTGCAGGAGATAGTGAACTATAACTGCCGTGGGCTGGTGGCTAACATGCCACTTTTTGGAAATGCCGATCCTCACTTCGTCACAGTGCTCCTCACAAAGTTACGCTTCGAGGTCTTTCAGCCGGGTGATATGATCATCCGTCAAGGGACGCTCGGTCGGAAGATGTACTTCATCCAGCATGGCTGTGTCAGTGTAATCACTCATGACAATAAAGAGAAGAAACTGAATGACGGCTGCTACTTTGGGGGTGAGTTTGACTTTTCCTTAAGTCAAGAGAAGTTTATTTGTTTAGCGCTTTTCACAATACAGCTTTACAGAGAATCATGATGTTAAAGGGGTCATGAGTTGAGAAATCGAAGGTCATTGTACTATGAAAATATAGAAATAAAGTTTCAGAACTCAAAACTTCCTTGTTAGTCCAAAAACGGCTTTTAAACGACTCGTTATGGATTTTGTCACATTATTACGTCATAGTGCGATGAAACACTGCCTCTGCAGAAGAAGATCAATGCCTACTTCTGCATCATTGCCTCTTTAGCCCCGCCCATCGATGTATGCGCACGTCATGTAGTAGTAAATACGAGAGAGACACAAACATAGGATTACTCCAGCAACAAAATTATTACAAGACGTTTTGAAGTGCCAAGTTGTGGAAAAACACAGTCTTTGCATTGCCATCCATGTGAAACTAACATTAAGAAAGCATGGATCGACTTTATTTTTAACAAAGTTCCAGTCAGATCGCGTCAGTAAGACACTGTTAGTTTGTTCGTTTCATTTTACTGCGGATTCGTTTTTAAACAAGACTCAGTTCGAAGCAGGCTTTTCAGAGAGACTGAAAATAAAAGATGATGCAGTGCCGACTACATTGGATCCGACAGTAATGTCGCAACACACAAGTGTGAGTAACAGTGTTTTTACCATGTGTCACTATTGCTTTGTCTGTTACAGATAGTTTTAAATGTACTGAGTATTTATACTGTAGCACTGCAGTCAAACTAATAGTTGTGATAGTTGTGATTTGCTGTTCTTTCCTTTGCTTCGGCATTTATGGGGCTGGATTATCGGATACGGAAGAAAGTACGTAGAGAACACTGCTTTTGAAGTATGAATAGCCTATAAGAATGACAATGTGACAAACAATAGTACATTCATTCATAATTCCGATTACATGAAACACTGTAAGTCGTCCTTTGTCAGTTATAACTGTGGTAAGTCCAAGTACTTAAACTTCATTTGCCACGACCAAGACTTATAAAGCATATTTAATAAGCACAAATGTTTCACATTGTTGGCTACTATGTAACAAGATATTTTTCAGCATCGGAAGTTTTCAAACAATTCTACACGTATAAGGGGCGGGGATGTTGAAAATTATTTGAATATGCAAAACTGTTACCCAATCATAGCAGTGGGCGTTTACTTAAAAGTCTTGAATGAGGCACGCCCATCAAAACATGTTTGAAAAGAGAGAGTCAAAAACAGGATAGAATATAGCTTATTTCTTCTAAAATTAGGATGTTTTTTGATGTAAAAATCTTGGTAACATTATAAGTAGACCTCAGAGAACATTATAAAATTTAAAAAAAGCAGTTCATGACCCCTTTAATGTTTATAATATCTTAATATCTTTATACCTTATAGTCACATTTAGCAGATTAGTATGAAAGTGTGTTCCCGCCATGGGAAAAAAAAAAAGAAGTAAATGCAACTTATCTCAGAATATTTTTCTTGCAATTGTGAGTTTATATCACAGACCATATCTCAGAGTTTATTTCTGACATATTCTGACATTTTCTTCACAGAATTATGAGCTTTTATCTCGCAATTCAGACTTTATAACTTGAAATTCTGAGTTTATAACTCAAAATTCTGACTTTTTTACCCCACAATTGTGAGTTCATATCTGGAGATATAAGTCCAAATTGCAGGATATAAATTCTCAATTCTGTGAAAAAAGTCAGAATTGTGAGATCTAAACTACTAATTGCAAGAAAAAAAGTCAGAATTGTCAGATTAAAAAATCACTTTTTGTATTTTTTTTTCCGTGGCGGAAACAAGCTTCCATAAATTAGAGCTGGGCGATAATATAGTTTATGCTTTGCAACGATACAAGAATTCAAGCTGTTGAGATTTGATATATAATATATATCGCTTTACGTGAGTATACTGTATGTATGCAGATAAAGTTGGACATACTTATATATCCAACTTCTTTAAAGAGCTGGGCGATAATATAGTTACATTTTGAGACAAAATAAAAAAATTCAGGCAGGTTTGCTATATAGTATATATTAGTATGTACTGTATGTATGCAGATAAAGTTTGATATAATATATATCCAACTTTATATATAGTATAAATGGCTTTACGTGAGTGTACTCTGTATGCTGGTAAAGTAGTGTGTGTGTATATATATATATATTCAGATAATAGCGCAATAGGGATTAGACTTTGATACAAATCAGATTTGAGCTAAATCTAAATTTAAATGTAAATTTGTTCTCTTCTTTTATTAGAGATATGTCTACTGACCCGTGGCCGTCGTACAGCCAGCGTCAGAGCCGAAACATACTGCAGACTTTACTCGCTCAGTGTGGACAGCTTTAACGAGGTCTTAGAGGAGAACCCATTAATGAGGAGGGCGTTTGAGAGCGTGGCGGTAGACCGGCTGGACCGTGAGGGAAACAGCATTGTGCATTCACACAAGAGCATGGAGGATGATGGGGACTGACGGATTCTTTGCGTAAACTCTCTCTTGGTGAACTTTGACTGACTGGAGACTCACTGAAGATAAATGAATGTAGAAAAAACATGGAGGAAAGTGTTACAATGTCCACATAATTGACATTAATGACAATGTACAGTTGCAGTATGGTGTGATTTATCTATAATAGTTATTTCTTATTCTTACTTTGACAATGCAATGTATAGGAACGTAAAAATAAGCAATATCATTCCTATATTCTGATAATGTTTAGCTGGCTGTCATATACTGGATCCATGTAATAAATTTCAGTCAGAAACCATTAGTTTAGCAGGGACATTGATCAAAATAAATATGTATGCAACAATATATATTATAATACAATTGAATTAACAATACAATGAAATTAAATGAGCATAGCATAAAACATAGCCTAACATTACAACAGTTTATTTATTTTTTTAATACTATTGGGCTCCTACACTCTTAGAAAAAAAGAGATTCTGTACTGTAGGGTTCCTGACTCAACTTTAAAGAGCGATTTACTCCAAAAAGGTTCTATATAAGGAGAAATGTCTTAAATGATTGCATAATACTTTCATATTTAGTGGGTTATTTCACATTTTCATGTGATGAAGTATGTTTACAAGCTGTTTAATTCATAAAAATTAATCAAAATAAAACTAAGTTAAAACTAAATCCATAAAATGATGGGAACCCCTAAAAGGTTCTGTATGAAATGACAGAACTCCTATAGAGAACCTTTTCTTCTGAGAGTGTATAGTTTCAAGTAATTGTAGCCTTTAGTCAGTGAATTGCTCCCTGTAAATTTTGCATTTTGCAAAACATCCCAAGGTGGCTTTGCATATGTTTACTGCAGTACAACTCATGTTTAACTCATTGATCTTGTTGTCTTTGACATTGGCGTCATTCAGACCCTCCAGTGAATGTGATTTCACCAAGTACAACATGTTCCTGAATCAACATCTTTGTTGATCCTGGAACAACATTCCAATCAACCCATCAAAATTTAGAGTTTATGTCAAGTTTAGGCTTACAAGCAGGGTTAGGGGCTTCCACATCAGTGTTATTCACTTATCATTTCCTTCTGATTTTAGGGATAAGTTATAGGTAGGGTTAAGACTAAATTTTTGGACTGGAATGTTGTTCGAGAATCAACAAAATATGTCTTACTTGGGAAAATCACGGTGACCCTGGATGTATCGAGTTAAAATCGAGTTGAAAATAATTTTTCTATTAGATGTTCAGCAATACAATAATAACTCATATTAAACTGAATTCTATCTGCTTTCCGGATCAACATTGAGCACTTAAGAATCATGCACTGTTACAAAAGATGTCGTCTGAAAGACTTGGCTAAGCTGGGACATCCTGTCTGTCTTCTTAACTTCAAATGAAAGTATTAAACAATATGAGTCACATAATCACTGATTAAACTCATTTCTGTTTGGCCTGAGTCCTTAGTCATCATGGGATAATTGGTTATGAAGATAATAACCCTTTGAGAGGAGATTGTTTTCAGATGTGCTTTTGAGGAAACTATTTAGTTAGGAGCAAATAATATATTCAAATTTTGTTAGTAACATTTCTACTCTTCTCTGTGGTTGGAAATAAAAATATATATATTTTGTCCCATGTAATCTGTGATGATATAGAGAATGATGAGGATTATGGGATAACAACTGGGATTCTGAGTATTTGATTCTGAGATTCTGAGTAATTTAATGTTTTCCATAGGCCTGTGTCACTAGATTGTTTTTGGGAACATTTATTTAGATTGCAACAATACACAGAGTCTAGGTGTCTGTCCTGTAATGCACCTGTGCAATGAGATTACAGCAATTTTTATTAAAATTCACCTTAAACTATGCAATAATATTAGCTGTAAAATACAGTTACTCTGTGTATGAATCTGCATACAGTTTGGTAGAATATTATGCATCATGTCATCTCCCTGGTTTATTATTTTCAATACAGTTTCCTTCATTTAATAGTTTTCATACTAAATATGAAAATGAAAATGATGTTTGTGCAATTTATACTCGGGTGAAATACGACAAAGGTGGTCCACTAAAATGATTACAAACAGTATTTGGACAATTAAGCCACAGCTAAAATATGATTTCATTGCATAGATAATATAATGTCAAACCAAGTGTCCAGTTTCCCTCAAGTTTACACAGATGTATCAAAATGTGTAGATCATCACCTTTAAAATATGCGACACTTGGTTTGATATTTTGATATCTATTTTGTTATTATTTGATTTTTTTTTTTAAAGCAAAAACATTCATACACTACCGTTCAAAAGTTTGGAGTCAGTAATGTTTCTGAAAGAAGACTTGTATTTACCAAGTATTTGAAAAAAAACAAAAAAAAACGCACATTAGTTTTGTGAAATATTATTTACAATATAAAGTAACTAGTTTCCATTTGAGTTTTTCCAGTAATGGCAACGCTGAATTTTCAGCATCTTCAGTGTCACATGATCCTTCAGAAATCATTCAAATATGCTGATTTGGTGCTCAAGAAACATTTATTATTATTATCAATGTTGGAACCAGTCGTGCTGCTTAATATTTTTTAAAATTTAAACTCTCAAATACATATACTGAGAATGAGATTATTAATGGATGTAAGCTATGTCCACCAAAAGAAATACAGACGAAGACTGCGTAACAGCGCCTCCACATACACTACAGGTCGAAGTCGTTATTACATCCGGGTCGGTGACTATATTCCTTCCGCTGTACATTTTATAACGCTGATCCAGGGCGATCACGAAGGTAAGCAGCGGTTCGGCTCTTTCACTTGTTTAATCTGTTTACAAATCAATGGTTGGACATTTTGTTCCTACAGATTTATGTTAATATATCCCATATACCTTCTGTAAATAAATCGGAACATAAATGTTATGCACTGCCGCAGTCCCTCAAATGTCATGAGCGTAAATATGGAGGTCATTGCGGGACGAGTCCTTTTCCAATAAGTTAACTTACTGTACCTTGTCTCAAAGAGTTTGTCTTGAGTGTTTATGCAATAATGTATAATTTAAAAAGGTTGTCTTTGATGTACATGAATGTGTGTTTGTGGACGCTGCTGAACTAGTTACACTGTCTGTCTTTTGTCTTAAGTAACAATGTAACCTTCTTTAAATTTAAGTTATGAATTACTCTTATATACTATTATTATTTGGGGGTGTTCAGTGCTTCCTACTGGTCGTCTTGCTGTCAAAAAACATGCAAACATTTTTGTAAACATTTAATGCAACACTGACACTTTATGCAAGCATAACAATGGAAATATTTCTAAATTTCATGTACGTTTTGTAAGTTTATTTTTTATCTAATATTTTATTTCAGCTGTATTTCAATTACTGAAAACCATTTTTAATATTTTAACTTTTAGTTAACATTGACAGTACAGGTTGTAAGGACTGGAGTTGTTATTAAACAGTTTGCCACCACGTTATGAGGGAACCTTTCATGCTCATTGTTTTCATCCATCTCTTTCAGATAAGGATGTTGTCCTGTCTCAGCTGTCCCGTTCTAAGCCGGGTGCTGACCACAGGGGCCTCGCGTGCCCCGGTTGCTGTGGTTGCAGCTGGTGCATCACGCACTTCTGTAGCCGCCACCACTGCATCTCCCCCAAACGCGATGACACTGGTGCGGTACAACACCACAGCTCAACAGGTGACTACAGCAAATCTACTGTGTTCATAACTGATGATCAATGCAAATGGACTATAATCAGTGTGTGTCACCCAGGAAACGCCAAAGAAGACCAAATTTGGACCTCTAGCTGACCAGGACAGAATATTCACCAACTTGTATGGGCGACATGACTGGAGGTAAAAAAATATTTAATTGTATTATGAACATATATATACTGCAGTATATTCCACAGCCTATATATAGCTCAATTATTATAAATTATTATATTATTTTTATTGTTGGTGCATGTGCTCTCCATGTTTCTCAGGCTGAAAGGTGCTCTGAAGAGAGGTGACTGGTACAAGACCAAGGAGATTCTGGATAAAGGAGTGGACTGGATCCTGAATGAGATTAAGGTCTCAGGGCTGCGAGGCCGTGGAGGTGCCGGTTTCCCAACAGGGATGAAGTGGAGCTTCATGAACAAGCCCAGTGATGGCAGGTAGGTTTACATCACAACAAAGAAGATATATATATATAACTAAGATGCACTCATTCATCACAGATTGCTGCAGATCGATCCACATTTAGCTTTTGTTATTTGTATCAAATCAGGTCATTCTCTTTTTCCACTCAGGCCTAAATATCTGGTGGTGAATGCTGACGAAGGAGAGCCCGGTACCTGCAAGGACAGAGAGATCATGCGTAATGATCCCCATAAGCTGATTGAGGGCTGTCTGGTCGCTGGCCGAGCCATGGGAGCACGTGCTGCGTACATCTACATCCGTGGAGAGTTCTACAATGAGTCGTCCAACCTGCAGGTGAAAAACAAATATCTGTGTACCTGTGTATCCTCACATCTGTATAATATAGATAATTTTTTAAAGAGACAGAGGAAAAAACACTGTTTATTGCTAAGCTCGGTTCCAAAAAATGAGCTCCCTATGCTGGCAGCATTTTAAGGCCTCATAATCTTCTGATGTGAAGACTGTTTCAAAAGGCCAAAAGACAAACACAGGGCTCGACAATAAGGACTGCCCGATGGCCCGGGGCCAGTGTGAACGACGCTCGGGACAGTAGACGGAACTATCACTTGCCCGATCGGGCCAGTGCTCTAAGGTGTGCGCATATCGTCTATGATATATTTGTTGATTTAACGATCTGACATTACTGAGCATGTCTCTCACTTTACAAAATACAAACAAAAACACACACATTGAGTGAACGCATACACTACGTGACGTAGTCTAGTAGGTTAGAATAGTGCGCGTGCATTTTTAGAGTGCACGATTTCACTGCGTGAATTAGTCTATTAAAATGCATTTAGGCTATAATGCCCCCAGAATTCAAGATAAGGGGTAAAAATGCCCCTGTATGTCTTTTTATATTTATATAATTTAATATAGTTAACCAATATTACACGAAGAGCGCCATTTTATCCAAATATAAGCATGATTACAAATGTAATAATGATTTTATACAATATACAGTTAAATAAACAAGCAGTTTATATTAAGTGACTTACATTTTAGACACCAAACTGCTTGTTTCGCTCTATTTCGGCAACTAAAATAGATCCAAAGTCCACAGAATTGTTTTGCGTCTCTGAGCAACACTTCCTGAATGAATCAGCCATATGAATGAATCGGTTGAATCTCAATGACTCGCTCGTTAACAGTGATTCGCTGCCACCTACTGGCTGGTTTAATTTCACATTTAAAGTATCTTTTCATTTTATAAATGATTTCAAATAACAGTATTTAACGTTTTATATTTTTAACATTTCAAAACAGTATTTATGCATCTGTAACTGCTCTTGACTGATTAACTTTAATAAAGTTTAATCTATAGTTATATAGTTATACATTAGATTACAATTTCTGTACCTGAAACAGGTTTATGCCTACATAAAAAACATGAAAAGCACTGTTTATTTCATTTGTTTATTCTGTTGTATTTATTTGTGCTATTACTTGTAATTTGATTATTTGTTCCTATTTTATTACTTACTGTTTACTTGTCTAACAGTATTTAAAATTTAAGTGAGTTAATCTAGTAGCTTTTGGTGTCACCTTATTTATTAAGGTTACATGTATCAAAAACAACAAAAACAATAACTAGGCTTATTTTATAGGCCCATTTTCTTTTCTTTCTTTTCTTTTACTTTATTATTTTTTTATTGTGGGGCCAGTGAAAATTTTGGCAGGGCAAGTAAAAATTTGAACCACTGGCCCAACCGGGCCAGCAGAAAAAATCCTTAGCGTTGAGCCCTGAAACATCACATGTAGGAAATTCATTGTGAGAAACTTTGTGAAATAATAAATCCAAGATTTAGAACTGAAATGAATAAATAAATACTAATATCATGATTTTATATTGCACTACACTACTAAAGCATTTCTAAGAAATAAATTTAAAGAAACATACTTTTATTCGCTTTAAACTGGTCAAAAGTGACAGTAAAGACATTTATAATGTTACAAAAGATTTCTATTTCAAACAAATGCTGTTTTTTTTAAAAACAACAACAAAAAAACTCTCTATTCATCAAAGAATCCTGAAAACTGAATCCAGAAAACTGTTTTCAATATTGTTAATAATAATAAATTTCTTGAGCAGCCAATCAGCATATTAGAATGATTTCTGAAGGATCAAGTGACACACTTTTACTGTATTTTGATCAAATAAATGCAGCCTTGGTGAGCATAAGAGGTTTAATTTAAATATTACTAAAAAATATTTAAAAAATCTTACCGACCCCAAACTTTTGAAAGGTAATGTACATTATTAATATTACACTATATATTTTGATTTTATAAATAATTTTAAAAATATAACATTAATATAAATATTAAATCTACTTTAAGTTCAGTTATGAATAGTATTGATAAACAAAATGGTGTATTTAAAAATGTTGTTTATTACCTAATATCTATATGTGCTATGTTTTATTTGCTTATTAGTGTTGTTCGCGTTGTCAAACATTATCAGAATGAATTCTGAGTCAAATCTTCTGTGCAAAGGGGTTCATTTCAATAAATGTGATAAAATGCACTACACAGTGGTCGAAGGAAGTGATGTATTGACCTCATGTGTTTGTGTGGTTTCACTCAGGTGGCCATTAATGAAGCTTATGCAGCAGGGCTGATTGGCAGGAACGCATGTGGCTCAGGTTATGACTTTGACGTGTTTGTGATGCGTGGTGCGGGAGCGTACATCTGTGGAGAGGAGACGGCTCTGATTGAGTCCATTGAGGGAAAACAGGGAAAACCTCGTCTGAAACCCCCTTTCCCTGCTGATGTGGGTAAGTCAAAATTGCTTTAAAAAAATTGTTTTTGATTTTTTTTTTTTTTTAATTTTATTTTGTATAAGTGACCTTTTGTAAATGTGACTTGTGATTTTACTGTATTGTTGATATTTTTTAGTGTTTAAATGTATTTTATTTTGTATAAGTGACTAGTTATAAATGTAAAATGTTTTTATTTATTTATTTATAATTATACATGATCTGATATAAATGTGACTTGTTTTATTTTTTTTTTTTTAGTTTAATCAATTTTATTTTATTTTGAATATGTGACCTGAGATAAATGTCGTCTTAATATTTTATTTATACATATTTATATTTTTATTATATTATTATTATGTTTATTTTATTTACAAGTGACCAGTTATAAATGTAATCTTTTATTTATTTATTTATTGTTATTTTATTTTTTACCTGATATAAATGTGACCTGTTTTTAGTTTAGTTTAGTTTAGGGGTTTTTTTTTTTTTTAGTTTTTTTTAATACGTGACCTGAAAATGTTATTTTATTGTATTTTAGTGATTTTATTTATTTCATTTATAAGTGACCAGTTATAAATGTAACATGTTTGTTTGTTTGTTTGTTTGTTTATTTATTTAGTTATTTAGTTATTTTGTTTTATTTTTAATTTATTTTATTTTGTATACATGGCCTGATATAAATGACTTGTTTTTATTTTTTTATTTTATTTTATTTTATTTTGAATACGTGACCTGAGATAAATGTCGTCTTAACATTTTATTTATATATATTTATTTTTATAAGATATTATTATAGTTATTTTATTTATAAGTGACCAGTTATAAATGTAACCTTTATTTTTATTATCATTTAATTTTTTACCTGATATAAATGACATTTAAAAAAAAAAAAAATTGTTTAATTTAATTTTTTTTTTTGAATACATGATCTGAGATAAATGCTGTTTTATTTTATTTTATTTTATTTTAGTGATTTTATTTATTTCATTTATAAGTGACCAGTTATAAATGTAACATTCTTTTTTAAAAAAAAAAAAAACATTTATTTTAGTGTTTTTTTCTTTTTCACAGAACAAACAAATGTAACATGTTCTTGTTGCAGGCGTGTTTGGCTGTCCAACAACCGTTGCCAACGTTGAGACTGTAGCTGTGGCACCAACCATCTGCCGTCGTGGCGGCACATGGTTTCTGAGTTTCGGTCGAGAGAGAAACTCTGGCACGAAGCTCTTCAACATTTCGGGCCATGTCAACAACCCCTGCACGGTGGAAGAAGAGATGTCCATTCCCCTGAAAGAGCTGATTGAAAGGCATGCAGGTACACCTCATACTGTCTCTACATGAACGTTTTTGTTCATAGTCAAATCATGTCCGATTATTGAGCCATAATTCACATGATCTCTGTAGGTGGCGTCCGGGGTGGTTGGGATAATCTCCTGTGTGTGATTCCTGGTGGCTCTTCCACGCCCTTAATCCCACGTCATGTGTGTGACACCGTTCTCATGGATTTTGATGCCCTCATTCAGGCTCAGACGGGTCTCGGCACAGCAGCACTTATTGTCATGGATAAATCAGTGAGTCGATTTGTTAAAAACACACACGGTTTAGTTTCTGTGGACACGGACCACTTTGAAACCACTTTCTCCTCTTTTCTTCACTGCAGTTTCCTATTAGCATTTTTTACAATAAGAATATTTCTAAATTGGTGAAACACAATAGGCTAGATATCTTATTTTTTTTTTAAATAATCTGTCATTGTACTGTCTATACTGAACTTTATAAGAAATTTCAAATTGTACAGCACAAAAGCTCGAGACATTATCACCAAACTATCAGCATTGGCATATGTTATTTTCAATAAAAACATATCGTATTGGCAGAGGAATTTAGTATCGGTGCATTCCTACTTTTTATGATTAAAAAGAAGTTTTGCCCCTTCACAGACTGATGTTATTCGAGCTATTGCCCGCTTGATTGAATTCTACAAGCATGAGAGCTGTGGGCAGTGCACTCCTTGCAGAGAGGGTATGATCATTTATGTCAGTGCATATTTTTCTGTTTTTACCTGTACAATATGTTTTATTACAGTGAATATTTACTAGTCTTTCTTTTCTGTGCCTCTCAGGAGTGGACTGGATGAATAAGATGATGTGGCGCTTTGTGAAAGGCGATGCACAGGCAGCAGAGATTGACATGATCTGGGAGATCAGCAAGCAGATTGAGGGCCACACCATCTGCGCCTTGGGAGATGGAGCCGCATGGCCAGTTCAGGTAAAGGCAGGATTTTATTTTATTTTATTTTATTTTATTTTATTTTTCAGTATCAGTAGATAATTTGATAAATTATTTTAAAATATATCTCCATGATTAATCTAAACTGTATAAATGGTTTAAATTAAACTGTTACATTTATATTTCGTTGTTCTTAGGGATTGATCCGTCACTTCCGTCCTATAATGGAGAGCAGAATCGCAGACTTCAAACAGAAACAGCAGGCGCACGCTTGAAGGCCCCATATCTGTGTTCATTCTTTCTCATCCTATCACTTATTTAAGCAAAACCAACATTTTCTCTCGCTCACTGATGTGGGAACTGCTGGCATCCATCTTTAGTTTCTATTACATATATCAGTGGCATTGAATGAAAATCTTTGAACCTTTAAATAGTTTTAGCAGAGCCTATCCCATCATGGTGATAGACTCAACAGCATACTGAGCAGTCAGTGGATGACTTATGACACATTATAGAGTGGAAACTGTTTGAGCAGATAACATCACTCATTTACAGTAACATGTAGTGAGTAAATGGTTATGGTTGATGTAATTATGTTAAATCCTATTATGATGTTCAAACCGTTTTTCTTGGTAAGAAAATCTTACACTGTATAAACACTTATTTGTGAAAATAAAGAGCCTAAAACTTAAAATGGTGTTCTTTGGATTGTTTCATTATGTTTAGTCCCACTGTGATGTTAATGTAATTATTCTTTATATAAAGTTGGTGTTCCCATCCATTTTGGCCAATAAATTTCTGAGTTCTCCAGTTGTTCACAATGTTTTTAATTATAATTTTTAAAATCATTTTATTGTGATTGCCATGGAGGATTTTCATTGAAATCCTTGAAATTAATAATTAAAAAATATTTATTTTACAAGTCTCCAAAAAGAAGTCTTTATTTAACACTCAGTTTTTGAGACTCAATACATGCAGAGCATAATCAGAAAAATGTACATTCACTATAGAAAATTCATGAATTTAAAAATAAATACATTTTCCTGGCGTTTCTATGACTGTAAATCACAGGTTCTCTGATTTTTTTCCTTGATTTTTTTTTTTTTTTTTTTTTTTTTTTTTTTTGAAGTCAACCAGAGCCGTTGAAGTCAACTTACACAAAAAGTAGAAATGATGAACCACCAATCACAAAAGTTAGAAAACCATAACAAGAATCAGCCAATCAACGCCGCCGTTTGTTTTCGACCATCCCGCTTGTTTTAACGTTGATTTTGGGAACAGGTAAACGCTTCAGCTTTTGCAGCCTCGATTTTACATTTGTGCCTTTTTGTCGCGTTGTCAAAGGTAAGATGATCTGTTTCTCAGTACTTGACCGAGTTACTTTGATTGTTTTTATGGAGATGCTGTAGTTGAAGTAAGTTCAGTGGGTTTCCAAACGCAGATGCTCAATCCTGCAGCTTTTAGTTATAGTCTGTATAATAATGAAGTATGATACTGTTCAGAGCAACGATTCACTACAGTTTTTCCTTTTCAATGAATGATATCCAGAAAGCAGCGAAGCGAACCGCAAGTTCTTATGACATACTTGTTTGTAAATTGTATATAGCAATATTGAAAGAGATATGTGGGAACTGTAGAATTTATTAGAACTTTTTTTTGGTGACTTGCAAAGCCTGTCAAAAATGTAATTTCTTTGCATCCCAAAGGCGTAAAAAAATAAAATTAAAAAAGTAAAAGAAGCCTTCATATTAATCCTACATTTTACATGCTTGTAAGACCCCCCCCCCCCCAAAAAAAAGTGGTATACACATACAAAGTTTAAGTTCTTTCAAGGTAAAGGCTTTAAAAATTGATTAGATAATCAAATGAACAGGTTATCGTAAGGTCCCATTTTTCAGTTTACATATGTATATTTCAAGATCATCTTCATCAACCTTGGTCTTCCTCAACTTCTCACAATGTAATAACCTTGTGGATGCAAATTATTTTTCGTTGGGGACGTTTTATCTGACTCCCCAAGGCAAACTGACCTTGACCACAGAAAGAAGCATTATTCACTGGTTCTTTCTCACAGCATTTGGATACAGAAAGCAGATACTTGAAACCATTAAAGAGACAGAAAGAAAACAACATACAATAAAAAACACAAGTGAAAAAAAAAAAAGGCAAGGCAAAAAATATTTCCAAGAACCTGTCAACTTAATATCCTTACATTGCTGTTAATAGTTTCCAAGCAGTACAACTAATACTACCATGCTGTTGAAATGCTTTAATTTTTTTCAATTTACAGTGAGATTTTTTTTTGTGAACTTTGGGGGGAAATTTGCTTAATCGTCATAAAAATAAAGCCATAATCTAAAAAGCTATGCTTTTTTTCAGTGAAATAAAACATATTTATTTATTCTTTTGATTTTGAGATGTTTAATGAGTCACCCTTTTACTTAAAATTTCATTAATATGTTTACCCTATGTTTATTGCTATAAAATATAAAAAAAACACATCAGTTTTGTGATTTAGTTTTAATTTTTAGAATGTGCTTTAAATGTTAAGCTGTCAGAAAAAAACTACTCAAAACGTGCTCAATTTAGAAATCAATTTATTACATAAATCTGTATCTATAAAGAGCTATTAACAGTGCAAGACTGTTGATTTTTATGTTAAATGTTCTACGTATATATTCGTCATTCGTCTCAACAATAGAACTGTGAATTAACAGTATCAACACCCAGATTCCAGAAATTCAAGTATATATTTCTGACACTGGCATTATTTTTCCTATAACAGTGGTTTCTTTTTTTTAATGTTCAGTCTTTTTATTTCAAAGAAATGAAGCCAAGCAGATCATATAGGCGACACAGAAACTTTTCGCCAATCTTGAAAGCGAAGGACGTGGCTGGAGGCTCATCTTGCACCCCTGAAAAAACTTCTGAGCTGCTGGTGTCACAAGTATTTAGTAAGTATCTTAAGGTTCTGCTTCTTTTGAGTATTTAAACTATTTGTTCACAAATGGGTCAAATTTTATACCTTTAAATTTACTTTACTCATTACATTAAAAAGTAATCTGATTGCATTATGCATGTTACTTGTAATGCATTACTTTACTCCTTACATCAAAAAGTAATCTGACTGCATTATGCATCTTACTTGTAATGCGTTACTTTACACCTTACATCAAAAAATAATCTGATTACGCTATGCATCTTACTTGTAATGCGTTACCCCCAACACTGCTCATTTCAGATGAGTCTGAAAACACCTGACTGCTAGGTTTTCTTGAACATAATCAGAATTATCAGCTTATAAGGGTAAATCGACATACTCTGGCACACTGGAGGGAGCATCTGAATTGGGTTTCCACAGTTTTACCTTGACAGGTTGTAGAGATCTCTGATATCAGAACATGAGGGCGTGATTCCATCAAAGATACTTAAGTTCAACAAAGTTCAACAAAGTTCAACTTGTATAAAGTTCAATTGCGTTTGCAATATTTCGCATTTATATATATATATATATATTTTATATATATTATAGTTTTCACATGATTTCACATCATTTTATTGATTGGTTTGTTAAATACACACAATATTTCTGTCTTATTACCATATTATGTTTAATACAGTTAATATCTCGCTGTCCACTCAGGATATCTGGAAATCTCTTAATAAAAATAAAAATACATTTCAAATCTTGTTTTTCATGCCCTAAGAGCAATAAGAAAAAATCCTGACTGAGGTTATAATCCATGCATGAAAGGGTTAAAGCTATATGGCGGAAGAGTTCGACTTAAAGGGTTAGTTTACCCAAAAATGAAATTTCTGTCATTAATTATTCACCCTCAAGTCGTTCCAAACCCGTAAGACCTTCGGAACACAAATTAAGATATTTTGATGAAATCCAAGTTTTTTTTTTAATCCCCCATAGAAAGCAACATAAGACATCGTTAAAATAGTCTGCGTGACTACAGTGGTTCAACCTTAATGTTATGAAGCAACAATAATACTTATTGTGCGCAAAAACAAAAATAACGACTTTGTTCAACAATTTCTTCTCTCCTTTGTTGTTCTCCTACGCCGTTTGCGTTGTATAGACAGTACAGGCTTCCGGGTTCTACGTCAGAATGCTGACTCTGTATTGGCCGGAATTTACTAATTGGCTGGAATTTACCTGTCGCCTTTGTCTGCAGCGTTGTGTTCTTTTCTCAGGTTTGATGATATGTAACTCCGCAAGTTGTAGGAAATTTTGTCTCTTAGCCCTACTTTTTGCTCTTTCCATCGCATAACTTATACGCCTACGTTCTATCTCGGAATCCCACGACACAACAAAAATACAGCGTCTTCCCTTCTCCAGTTGTTGACGTTGTTTAATGCCGCGTTTAAATGACGTCGCTGTCGGCCAGCTTACGTCACTTCAGAGTTCCTACTGGCGGTGCGAATGCAACCAGGAAAATGGCTCTAGGGGAACATTTAGTTCTCGGGGAACCACCCTGGTGGCTAGTTCCAATAACTAAGGCCCTGCTTACACCTAGTATTATAATGCATTTTGGTCGATTGGATCACAAGTGGACAACACAAAATACAGGTGTAAATGGGGTCTAAAACGTTTTGTGCTTTTACTTTCGACCACTTCCAGAGGTAGTCGAAAAGACATTCAACTGGATTGCTTACGTAGTGTAAAAGCTTATGTGGTCAAATGCGTTCAAACCACCACAAAAGACTGCCTACTCTCCACCTACTGACCTAATGCGTAAACATTATGGGAAGCGCGCTAGCTAGACAGGACCCAAGTTTGATTTGAAGACGAAAAATGTTTCAAGTGTTTCTGCACTATCAGAGCAGAAATGAAAGCTGATGCTCTTCCATATGTTTTTCCCATCGTCTCCGTGCGTGTTTATATATAAATTGCGCTATTTCATCCATTAGATTGAAAGATCTGGAAAAAAAAACATACGTTTTCCCGCCCATAGACACTCCCCTCGAAAAAACCAGAACAGAAGTTTCTATAACTATCTGGTGCACAAGTACCAATTATGACACACATAATGTGCCCTGCTCCCTCTGAAGTCCCAACCTCAAGGGCTCTGTCCTTCGGAGTGAGTAAGGCATTGGGATGCTCACCTTCAACCGAATTTGCCCCTAGTTAATCACATTTATTGTTTCAGGTAAAAGAATTTGTCTTCCTCCGGGCTGGATTCGCACTTTGCCCCCTGCCAATCACACATGGGTGTCAAAGGCCCTGTTTAAGTGGTCTCCAGAAATGCAGCCTGAAATGGACTATGCTAGAATAGATAGGATGTGGTGGTACCCACCATTCCCGCCTCTTACCTTACTAGAGGAGCCAGAGATGGGATGCTACTTTGGTCATGTATTGTTTCTCTGGATGCCACGAAAGCTGTGGAACGTCAAGCTTACCTGTCCATGTTCAGACTGCGTGAAGGAAGAGCTCACGTCTTCAGGTCTGCATCAGGAGCTCAGGCAGGTAGTCAATTCGAAAGGGTCATACTTCATGGCATCAGAGGTTCTGGTTTGTGGGAAATGCAAGCGGAAAGTGATAAGCTGGAGTCATGATGTAGTGTCACAACTTGATATTGGTCATAGAGTCCAGTACCCTTGCATTCTTGCATCACAGATGGGATGCGACCTGAAGGTTGTTCGCTTTAACCGTCAGAAACATCTGGGGACCAGCATCAGCCAAATCCAGAAGAAACTGGAGGAACATCACACTGAGGTATGGCTGCAAAAGACTGTACAGTATTTGACAGATTGCAAAGGCTTTGCCCATCCTGTGAAATTTCAAAGCCCACCTGCCATGCCTCCACTTCCTAAACACTGTTGGTTGAGGCAAGTGTTTGCTCTGGATGTACTTCACCGAATTAATGAGATTAAGACCAGCATAACCTCGAAGTTTGGTCGCATGCTAAAGATGGGTTCCACCAAGAAGTTTCTCAGGAACTTCTCAGGAACTTCGGCGACCAGTGTCGCCAATGAACAAGGGCAGGTTATCATGTCGGTGATTACGGAAAACAAAGACTCCGGTCTTGAAGCAATGATCTCAGGTGTCATAAATAGGTACAGGGAAGCCGCGGTGGCTCCTCCTGAGGTTCTGTATGTCAACAGAGGCTGCTGCGGGTCCAACTTTCTTAGGACAACGTTCAAAGAGTGGAAAGACATGGAGGTCAGGTTGGACATCTTGGAATTCATGAGACGGATTGCTGCAGGCTGCACATCAGAGTCACATCAGATATACGCGACCTTCATGGACCGCCTAAGCCATTGTATTTTTGAATGGGATGAGGAGGAGCTGAAGCAGCTGAAGGAGGCGAAGCGTACCGAGCTCAAGTGCAAGATCATGCAGCCTTCTGATGATGAATTAATGCATCATCTCAGCAGAAGTGAGTTAGCCCTCCATTGTAGGCAAACCACACGTAATGCGATGGACATCGAAGAACTCATCACAAAGCTCATTCAACTCTATGATGGCGAGGCAGGATGGGATTTGTCGGGAGTGCCGCTCTTTAGTTCCGACAGAATGGCTGAGATATGGGATTTGGAGAAGAAACATGTGGCATGTATAGTGGATCCTATTGGTGTACAATTGTATGAGCAAACTGGGACACTGGTGAAGGGAGACCACCTTCTGCCAACCTACAAATGTGTCAGAGGTTACAACTCTGTTGAATCCTTCCACCAGCATCTGAACCAGCTCATTCCAGGTAAAAAATGTAGTTTAATCCAGCAGATTAATGTAATTTGATTTGATTTGAAAATGCAACACATTATTGTAACAAGCTGATCCAGCAAAAGTTGGATACGATATCTGATTTGGTTGATCTTCCACCCCTTGAATGCTAGCTGTTTTGTAGCTCAAAATATTTCTATTTTATTCGCACAATATCATGCCTTTTAATGTCCTAATTTTTTTAATGTATTCTGGTAACTTCACAACCTAAAAACATTATGATTTTATTCTTACAATGTTACAAAAAATGTTTTTGATACTGCAAAATATGAGATTTAAGAGACTAACCTGTATGTATATATTTTATTTCAGGAGTGCCAACTTGTTCTACATTTTTCCAAATCTACTTGTTGGATGCATTGGAAAGGTGGAATGAAACTACTGCTGCAACCTCGGAGAGTCTGCAGGCAACCTCATCTTTTCTTCAGCATGCTGTCAATCAGCTTGAAGAGGTGGTGTTTCAACAGAAGGTTCTGTCTAATACTAGTACAAGTAAATACACTGGTAAGATATATATTAATTCCACACAATTAATGAAACATACAGTTTGCTAGTTAAAATGAATGTATGTTTTCCTTGTTTCTTGCTGGCCAATGCATTTATTTTCAATTTCCTTGTGTTTTAGGTGAACTGATTGGGTTAGAGTACCTGTTCCGGCAGAATGGCAATGCATTCCAGGACAGAAATTTTATCATTAGACAGATGGAAACCACTGACATCCAAATGGCCAAAGCTGAGGGCTATTCTGAACAAGAGGACGTCGGGGATTGGACGATCACACAGCAATCTGCCCCATCTCGGTTAGAAGATTCTCTGTCAATGTATGCATAATATACTTAAGCTTTCCACAATGTTTTGGTGGTATGTCAAGGATGCACTTTAAAATTATTAATATGCACCATTACAGGATAAGCAGAAGTTCCCAGTTTCAGGTGGAGGATCTCTTTGCACCCAGCACAACCTCACCAGTGAATGAAATGACGGCTCCAGAGAAGGTGGTTTCCATAAAAGAAGAGGAGAGTATGGAGTGTAATTGTGATGACAAGCCTCTCATTTCAAACTTGCCTCCAGACACTGTGATGGAAAACAGTAACACAACACAAGAAAAAGCCTCACCAGTACAACCTGCTCCCACTGAAACCCAGTCAGGTTCATCCTTGACTTTGCCCCTCCTGCTTTCTGGTCCTTCTCTGTCAAAACAAATGATGGTGGTTTTAACACCCTTCACACTAAAGAGTGATGCACCACCAACAGCGAGTTGCCATTCAGTTCCTGTTCCTTACACCACACGGTACTACTGGAAGAGAAAACTGGTCAAGGAAAAGAATGGCATTTATACCAGGAAGTATGTACGAAGATCAGAGGCTATCCAGTGCAGAAAGTGCAATAAAGAGAGGATAAGGTCAACTCATTGGCAGTATTATGGTAACTGGTATTGTCAGGAGACCGAAACAAAACCCTTTGCTGTGTGGAAGGCTGAACTGCTAAAGCGAGGTTATGGGAGGAAGAAGTTCTGAAGGGTGGATTCACCAATGCACATCCAGCTACAATGCTCCTTTCATTTTAATTTCATTTAATTTTAACTATTTTTGTGATTTTGATGCTTCTAACCTCAGTATAATTACAGCACTGCAATAAAATCATTCTTTGTGTGACAGTGGACCAGAACTGGTTTGTAAACATTACTCAACACTTTTACATGAACTCTGAAGCATGAATTTCTTCATTGGTTTTAGGCAAAATTATTTATATTATTTATGCTTAAAGTGTATGGTTTATTATTGCAATTGGATCTTCATTATAAACCCTTCTATTAGTAAGCCATAAAAAAAACAACACAACGTTTAGACTAAAAAAACAAACTATCTTACGCTGCGCTTAAAAGAAAGATTATGCAACATAAATTAAATATATATCCTGCCGTAGTTATAGATGGAATATTGTCTATATATCTTTTGTTTTTGCTTATTGACCTAATATCAAAAATCTCACAGAATCGCGAGTCGTATATCAACCTCATCACCTATATGAAGAGGACGCTCTTTCTAAATTAATTTGTATAAGTTAAAACGTCCTGCCCCGTGTGAGGATCGAACTCACGACCTTCAGATTATGAGACTGACGCGCTACCTACTGCGCTAACGAGGCTGTGACGACACGACGTGCAAAGGCTTCTGGGAAAAAATATAATTATCGCTAGTTCACGGGAAATACATAATTTAAATGATCGTGTTTGATTATTATTACTATTTTTTTTTTTATTGTTTGAAAAAAAAAGTACTTTTGATGAAATAGTGATTGGTAAGTTAGTTGCCTTAGAAGTTGCCAGATAACCGTGCGGATGATTTTGCTTTGGCGACCCCTAGGGAGCAGCCGAGAGAGAGACGGGGGAGAGTTGCCTTAGAAGTTTTATTTGTGTGCCTTATTTGCGAGTATTTTCATTAAATATGTAAATATTTTACGTTTTCGCAACCCTACTAGTTCACTAGTACATGACAAAATAATTCCTTAGGCTTCAAATTATTCATATTCACAAATAATAATGAAAATTAAATGACTTAAGAAATTAGAATTTAATAACATCATGTCAAGAGAGTCAAAGAACTACTAAACAAACTACAAAACTATTAACCTTATAAAGTCTACTATATCATATTTGATACTTTAATTTATAAGGCCTCTAAATGATCAACTTTGCTGCAAAACCTGTTGCACACAATCTACATGCCTATTATGGAGTCCTCTTAAAAAAACTTAACGTTGTGGTTCACATAAGCATTTATTTATCATCTAGCAAGATCTATTATTGGGACATATAGGGTGACAACTGATATTTATATGCATTTATGTAAGTAGTCTGCTATACTGTTAAACATCTCATTGATTTATATTAGGAGGTATCAGAGTTTTATTTTAATTTTTGGCCATATAAATAACAGCAACTGCACCAAATTTCATATTTTTGCTCACTTTAGGCCTATGAATAAAATTCAGGCGTTTTTTTCCTCCACGAGTGTGAGCTCCATATTTTCACTATATATGCTGTATGTGTGATAAAAGCCTGAAGTATCAAATATGATATAAAACATAAAAACACGCATGCAAACTTTCATTTAGGCTTAGATTTTTTTTATATATATATTTTGTCTAAAGGTTCAATAAACTGCTTTACAGGGTTAAACTGATGAATATATATTATTTATGAGTGTTTACAGAATGCTGCTTCATTCATTGTTCAATGGCAAACGGCCAAAGAGAGAAAAACTCCATCTCCCATAATGCCGTTCGTTTCCTCCGCTATCTCGCGCCTTTCCATCTTGTTCCTCTCGAGAGCTCAGCGCCGTAGTTGTTGTTGTGGTATGTAATAATGGCGGCAGCAGGAGGCGGATTACCAGCCTCGGCTGTTGTAGCAACCATAAACACCTCCGCCACCGTTCGCTGCCGTTTCCCAGGTCGGCCATGGACGTCTCGGAGCCTGTTGAGGACGGAGAAACGCTCTCATATCGGTCGGGTGAGGGCTGAAGATAGAAAAGGGCCGAGGCCCGTCGACGTTGGAACTACGCTGCGAGAGGATCCGTCACTGTCGCGCTTGCTCGGGCTGGCGGAGAAACACAGGCGCCAGCGCGAGGCGGGATTCTGCACGAGCGGGAGCGATGAGGTGAGCGATTCGCTTAGTAATACAGTAATAATAATGCACAGCAAATGTATCATCAGCATGTCGCTGAGTGGCTGATGTCAGTTCCTGCAGAGATGCATACACCTGATCACAGATGCACGGTCGTGGGCTTTACAGATTACAGAGACGAAAAGTATTTAAAGAGACGCCCTTCATATGGTGGGCTTTTGCCGGGCTGTCGAGCTCACATGGCGGGTGTTTAGCTGTGGTTGACGGTGTTGCCGTGGCTACTGGGATTGTGTGTGGGTCAGTGAAGGTGTGGTGTCCGCTAATTAGTTATGAGGGTGTTTGTGTAAAGTTTTCAGCTTTGAGACTTAATTCAGTGTTGTTGGCGGGCCTGTTTGTCTTAATAGTTAATGTTGGTAACATATGTTTAAGTAGGCGTGGTGTGCATCCGGATTATGATACAGTTACTATTGATGCATTCTGCTAGGTGTCGCCTTTGGATGAGTAAAAATATTGCATGTTTGTAAAGAAAAAAATCCTAGATCCATTTGTACAACGTCAGGAAATATTGTGTACAAACAAGGTAATTGATTCATAGTAATCTTGTTAATCAGACACTACATGTTAGAAGTGCATTGCAAGTTCATTTTCATTCTGTGAAATTTCTTCAGTAAAATTAGAGCTGCTTTATTTGAGTTTTATGTACTTGAAGTGACTACCAGAGTGCTTCCATCCACGTAAACTGTTAAGTTGTTTAACCCTGCAAAGCCAGACATGAAATAATAGTCAGAAAAATCGATTTTTTTTTTTTTTTTTTATAAATGAAACAGTTTGTCGAAACTTTAGAAAACATTTTTAAAACTTCATTCTTTCTTTTATGGCACTTGTTTTATGATATAGATAGAGTACAATATGGAGTGCTTACTCGAGGAGAAAAAAACCAACACTTTAGTTCAGAGGCCCAAACTGAGCAAAATAGTTTAATTTGATGCAGATTCTGTAACTTATATACCAAAAAGATGATATTCTGGTAGCTTGTAATGCAAATCAATGAGATTTTTTTTAAGACATTATAGCAGGCTGCTTTCATAAAATGCATATAAATGTCAGTTGTCGTTCTGTATCTCCCAATAATTTATCTGTAAGGTGATATTTAAATGCTTAGTTTTATGATAGAAGCTCTACAGTTTTGCAATGTAATACAAGAGATCTCTAATTTGACTTTAGTAGTTCTTAGGTTGTTTATTATAGTCACGGTATTTCTTTTAGGGATACTACCAATTTCTTATCATGATTGGCCAATACCGATCCCGATCATTCAAGCTTGTGGTTTGTAAGATTCTTTTTTTTTTTTTTCAAATAAAGTATTACCACAGATGCTGCCTTGGTTATCTTATTTACAGTAATGTTGTAATTGTTGTTTTAATTTAGAATCAAATAAATAAGCACAGCAAATATTCTTTTTACAATGAACATTTTAATAGGTCTTTAAAAACAAAGCTTGCGCAAAACTATCCATATTAGGATACTTTGGCTTATTAAAGAGCCTACAAGACATAAAATGTAACAATTGCAGGCTGACAGTCAATGCAGTTACAATGTTACACCAGCAGGTGGTGGCAAAGGACTGTCTCTATGAGTGAGACATCATTAAACTGTACATTCAACTAAAATGCTTAAAAACGTTGATTCAATCATGTTTGAAACAAAAAGTCGAAATGAATTTAACTTTGAGTGCCACTTTACAAGGCTCAATCGATGTGCAATGTGTCACCTGGGTAACGCTGAAGCTGATGTTTCACTTCAATGGCATTGATTCAGTGCAGTGAACTGCGCTGACACCAGTCATGGGAAATCCCCTTAAATGTTGAAGGGATACTACGACAAAGATATCGCTTTCATCTTCTGACAACTGATTTTTTCACAAATATATGACTTGGCCTGAAGAAGGACAGACACAGGTAACCACTGTTGCTGTCTGCTCTGTGTGTGTGTGTGTGTGTGTGTGTGTGTGTGTGTGGAGGAGCTGCTTGAGACCTGCCTTAGGCACTGAGAGCAGATGACAGAAGCAGCGAATCAGGTTTGTTGTATGAAATCCTAAGCCAATGTTCTTACATGTGATATTTCTTTAGACAGGTGTCTGCGGCACTAAAGTTTGACGTCATCACGTGTTTTAAAGGGTTAGATCACCCAAAAATGTGATCACCCTCGTGTTGTCCCAAACCCGTAAGACCTTCGTTCATCTTCGGAACACAAATTAAGATATTTGTGATGAAATCTGAGGGTTTCTGATCCACACATAGGCAGCAAAGTCATTGCACCTTTTGAGGTCCAGAAAAGTATTAAAGACATTGTTAAAATAGCCCATGTGACTTCAATGGTTCAACCTTAATGTTATAAAGGAACGAGAATACTTTTTGTGCGCAAAAATAATGACTTTATTTAACAATTTAAACTGTTGTCATACGCAGTTGACGTAGTGAACGCAGTCTTTAGGTCCGAACGCCTCATCAAATTGGGATCAGTTTGTATATTAGTGGGGACTTTTTCAGAAATTCCCATAGCTAATACAGTGAATCATATTGCAGTCAGACTCAAAGCTGAACCAGTAAAGAAATCATGTTGAGTTTTGACTTCACACATTATAGACTGATGCAATCCGATTCTGTGCTTTGAAATTCTGAGCTATCTGCAAACAGTCAGCTTGGCAGCATCATCCTTACCTGAGAGGACAGTTGCACTTTATGGGGATATGAAAAACTGAACTTGATTTCTGAAGTCTGAATCCTTTTGACTCATGAGTATTGGTAAGTAGCATTGAATGGTTTATGTCAAGGGAGGCTGACATGAATTGATGTTTCTCTGTGTAGACATTTTCCCTGATGTATCTTAGAGACTGATAGATTGAAAGTTTAAAGATTCTATTTTAAGTTTGTGTTATGTATATAAGTATTTTGCAAATATCCTACCTTTTCCCATATTGCTAAGTTTTCTGATGTTATGAAGTTGTTACCACTTATGTGAAGCTGATGTTGCACTTGGCTGCCTTGGTAAAATCTATTGTAACTATTCACATTTTTGGTTTAGAAAGGTGTTGCTCAGTGTTTTTATTTTTATCTTTTTTTTTTAAGAGCAGCGTTTCATGAGGAAGCAGTTTCCTTCATCTTTTGAGTTGAGTTCACTGAACTATGAAAACACTAACTTTTAGAATTCAAAACTAGGGATGTGCGAGACTATTTGACTAGTCGATTAAATGATGCTGCTGCTAGTCGACATTTTTTTTTTTTTTTTTGCACATTTAATGTTTTGTTTTGACAAAGGCTACGTTTAAATTACCATCACATTAATGTTACATTTTAAAATTAATACATTATTGTGAAAAGTGTATATCTGGAGTGGAAAGTAATTTCATTTTACCTCAGATTTTGCATGCGTTGGTTTTCTCTGTGGCAGTTCAGAGAAATGTCTACTCGGAAGATGAGTAAGGTGAGGGAGTATTAAACTTTTCTGTTTTCTTCTGTCATGTCAAACTAGTATATAACAATCAAGCTTGCTTTGAACTTAATGGTCCTGCTCTGCCTATATTGATTCGGTTGATTTAAATATCTATAATGGCTAACGTTGCCGGTGATCATAATGCAAGGCAAGCACATCACATGTATCTGACCTATTTTTAGCAGCATTTAGTATGGGATTTGACTGTTCATAGATTAAGTAGTCTTTCAAATGGATCTCATTTACAGACCAACTCTGGAGGGCGGGCGTGGGAGGTTAGAATAGTCGGTTGCAAAATTTCCATTTAAGCGTTAATGAAATTAGTCGTTACACACATCCCTATTCAAAACCACCTCCTCGGTGGAAAAAATAGTTTATTGACATCTTGTGAATAAATTTGAGCAATGTTATATCAATGATAGGGGTATCGTTTTAATTTCAGCGATTCTGCTTATCGAATCCGGTTCTTATCGATTCTCGTTTCCGATTCCAATATTTTTTTATGGAGAGAAAAAAAAAAAGAGCAAATACTTAAAGAATAATGTTTTTACATTTTATTCTTGCCACATTTAGGCTATAACCAGTAGGCTGTAACTGTTAACTGTGACAATTCGTCTAATAATGAAATAACACTTTCAATAAGGAATGATCAGAAGCAATTACAAACCAAAACTATTTAGGTATAACACAAAAAATACAACATAAAATATATAATAGGCAGTTGCTATTGGAGGCAGTAACGTAAGAGAGATTAAAATGCAAAGTCAGTAATATTGAATACAGTACTCCACTAGGTGGCAACAAGTGACTGTTTAAAAATGAATTAGTTGTTTAAAGGAACATTCCACTTTTTTTGAAAATAGGCTCATTTTCAACTCCCCTAGAGTTAAACAGTTGAGTTTTACCGTTTTCGAATCCATTCAGCAGATTTCCGGGTCTGGTGGTACCACTTTTAGCATAGCTTAGCATAGTTCATTGAATCTGATTAGACCGTTAGCATCTCGCTCAAAAATGACCAAAGAGTTTGGATATTTTTCTTATTTAAAACTTGACTCTTCTGTAGTTACATCATGTACTAAGACTGACGGAAAATGAAAAGTTGCGATTTTCTAGGCCAATATGGCTAGGAACTATACTCTCATTCCGGCGTAATAATCAAGGAAATTTGCTGCCGTACCATGGGTGCAGCAGGCGCAATGATATTACGCAGCGTCTCTCACAAATGTTTCCATGGTTGCAAGGCACGCTCCCTGTGAAAGCAGGGGGTCACAGGCGCTGCGTATTATCATTGCGCCTGCTGCACCCATGGTACGGCAGCAAAGTTCCTTGATTATTACGCCGGATGAGAGTATAGTTCCTAGCCATATCAGCCTAGAAAATCGCAACTTTTCATTTTCCGTTGGTCTTAGTACACGATGTAACTACAGAAGAGTCAAGTTTTAAATAAGAAAAATATCAAAACTCTTTGGTCATTTTTGAGCGAGATGCTAACGGTCTAATCAGATTCAATGAACTATGCTAAGCTATGCTAAAAGTGGTACCGCCAGACCCGGAGATCGGCTGAATGGATTCGAAAACGGTAAAACTCAACTGTTTAACTCTAGGGGAGTTGGAAAATGAGCCTATTTTCAAAAAAAGCGGAGTGTTCCTTTAAAACGGTGGATCGTCCATTAACTAAACAAGTATTCATGAATCAAACAGAATTAAATAATTTTTAAAAAGTGATTGAATGAATGATTCAAATTAATATAGGCTAATTTTAAATAAACTAGAACATGTTGTCCTGTAGCTGCCCGAATGTATTTAATCGTGATCACTATTTTAAAAAATAAAATAAACAAAACTGATTGTCAGTTTATCCAGAATTATGAGGCTCTAATTCGAAGGTGAATGTCTTTTCATCTGTGTTTTGTACCTGAGTGTGAGACGCTGCTATTGCTAATATTAGCTGTATCTGGTGCTTTGCAGCAGGACTCACAGCTGGGAGAGTTGCGCCGGTTTCTTAGGGGCCGTTCACATATCGTGTCTTTTGCACGCGCAAGTTCGTTATTTCAAATGTAGGCACGTTATTGAAAATGTTCGTTATTTCAATTGTTTCCAGGCGCGCCTATGCCGTCAGTAGCCCCTCGCTGCAGAACACACGAGATCCAGGGGGCGGAGACGGGTAGGTTTAGGGATATGTAAAGTGGGAGGAGTGTTCTGGATCTCGTGTTCTGCAGTGAGGACCATCTCACCGATCATAAATCACAATAAGCTTTGTGCTTTGTTACTTTTGATATGAAATACAGTCTCAGGTTTCAGACTCTGTCAATTTTATTAACCTAACCTATAACCTAATTTAGCACTGTGATGAGGACTGTTCTCAGCTGTGTCAGCATTTCTCTCTGCTCAGTATATTAGAGTGATGGAGCAGGGATCCCATGTTACGCATTGAAAAAAGAGTGTTGTGTTTGAAGCCTGGCCTTAGTATCCATGGAAAGGTTGTTTGTTGAATATTTTTTCTGTATAATAAAAGTGTTACAAATCAAGCAGGGATTTTGTTGTAGTGCTAAATCGTCTATTCCTACAGATGATATTTTAAATTAATTTGATGCTAAATGATTAAAAATGTAAAACATGTCGTTTTGTGGTGTTATATTTTATCCATCTTTCTTTCTCAGGAAGGAGACTTCACAGGCTTTAAAGTGGACGGTCAGTCGTCCTTGCGTTCTGGACAAGGTTCATCAAGTGAGTGTTTCAGCTGTTTTTACTATGTCCAAGCAATTTGATGATGTAAACTCTTACATTAATTTGGGCTTTGTTTTTACATGTGCTAGCTTTTATATTAAACATTGTCATTCAGACCAAAATATATCTACTAACAAAAAGTGTATTCTCCTTTAAGGTTTAATTAGTGGTACCTGATCAGGCAGTCACTATTACTATTGTATACAATATCAGTTATAGGCATGTGACGTTATCAAATTTTCATGTTACGATAATTGCTGAAGCTTTTATCATGGTATATGGTATTATCACAATATTGAAATAAGTTGCAAAAAAAAGCTGTCATACTATAACAGGTTTAATAAATGCTTTAGAAGTATTTTTCATTTTTAGTTTAACTAATGAATTAACTAATGTTAACTAATAGAACCTTATTCTAAAGTGTTACCGAACAATAATAAAGAATCAGAACGTTTTCAGTCAGTATCTAGGGCATGTTGTAGTCAAGATTACGATGTTGATGTTTGAAAGCCTATTAAATCTTATTTAAGTATTTGGTGCTGCTTTGTTTACGGGTGTTACCGGGGGTAACGGCTGCATTTCTGTCAGAGAGTAGCCGTGTCTCATTTCGAAGGCTGCGTCCTCCGGAGTTCGCATTTGTCAGCCACATACGTCAAAAAGTATGTTTTATTTCAGAACAGTAACCATTATAAAATTGACCTTTATTTTTTAGCGTAATTTGTTGTAATTTCTAAATGACTGAAATGTAGTGGTCATTTTACTGAAATGAAGTAGCCTCAGTGACGTATGCAGCCGACAAATGCATCCTCCAGAGCGTCCTTTCTGCACATTTTTAAATGTAAAAAAATATGCAAAACTAGTCAACTTAAAAACTTAACTACAATATGATTTAACATTTTCTTTATTACCAATCTGGTTAAAAAAAAAAGTTCCATTCCAAGTGCACCACACATGAAGTGATCAACATGGTGTAAATGTAAAACAATTTGTTAAATATCTTTGCAGAAAATATGCCTGAAATATGAAGGCAAATGATGTACAAACTTATCTTAAACACATCCTATATACTCAGAAATAATATAAAATAAGAAAATGCTAAATATTTCTTAGCCAAAAAGTAATAGCAATAAATAACACCAGTAATAGGCTATTATTAACAGCAAATGCTTTGTAAAAACAGAAAACAACAGCAGCTTTCAGCCTGTCACCATCATGCAAACAGGTTTACAGGTTTTTGCATTACATTGCGCTATTTTTCCTATTGTTTTTATGTTTGGCGGACATGTTTAGGTGTTGCACTTGTCTCGTCTTTTGCAGCGTCCCACCCATGAAACGGCATTCTAAAAACACGGTGGTCAAGTTAAAAAAAAAAAAAAAAAAGCTCAACTCACGTTTAATATCTTTGCCTTTTTTTTCTCATTCCACTGCCTGCGTCTCATTTTTATAACGCAATAACGCATTTCTGAATGAACAGCTGCTTAAGAATAGTGATGTGTTCTACGCTCATAGAGCGTCACATGAGAGCGGTTAATCAGGCGCGCCGGCGCCATCATGAGGTTCGATCATTTTCTTCTCCTAATACGGTTATCATTGCTGTATTGTCAACATGTCTAATTGTAACGCTTGCTAACATTTTTATTCAAAATCGCAATTTCTCGATTTAAAAAATAATAAAATCGAGGCAAAACATTAAATTCGAATTCATCTAAAAAATCGGAAAAATCGCCCAGCCCTAATTTCTGCATATTTTTACATTTGGATTACCTATGCTCACTTTAACAGTATTATTTGAATAACACTATTAAATGTGACCTTTATCAGATTTTAAATTCACATACGCATATACACCCTTTTTTTAGCATTTTATTTTAGTGTGTTTTTTAAATAAATAATAAATATTCAATAAAATATATTTTTTTTTACACAAGTGTATAATTTTAATATTGAAATATTTAAATATCAAAATTATTATTTGAAGAGACAGCCATGATTAATTACATGGATGATACTCTTTTGCCTGTGTTTCTAGGTTTATTATCTATTTATTAAAAATGATAAAATGTTTTTAACTTTTTTTTTTTTTTTTGCTTTAGATAAAAAATCATCACTATTGGAAAAACCAGAATTAAAAGGCAGAAGGTTTTCCAGAACGGACCAAAAATCTGTGAGGCCCAAATTGGTTATTAAAATGGCAGCCAAAAAGATGACCAAAAAAGAAACGACACAAGCAAAAAGGCCATCTGTGGATCAAGATGGACATTTGAAACAGGGCAGCTCAAGTAAGAGAAATGGCAGGGTACTCAGGAACCAGAGAGATGGACCATTGGTCTCCTTGCAGACTGAAAATGATGAAAATGGGGTGGATGTGGCATGTAAAGAGGAGGAGGTCCCTGGAAGGTCACAGAGACGTGGTTCTAGTGCAGCACAGAGCCGGAGGAGGCAGGAAAAATTAGTGTGGACTTTAACAATGGTTAAAGGTAAAGAGCGAGTTTCCAGAGTAAAAGACACCAAAGACCAAAGAGCTTCAGCAGAATATGCTAAGACCCACAGGAACAGGGCAAAAGAAATTGCTGGTAGTGATCAGGCAGGTGCTGTATCCTCAAAACCAGTGGGCAAACAGAGAAGGGGCAGAAGGACAGAAGCAAATGAGGAGCCTCTTGAATCTCTTGGCGGAGGTGAAGGAGCATCTTTAAGCGACAGTTCATTAAGTTCTTCCAAAAAGAAGCCTTTTGTAAGGCGACGAAAGCGCATATTTGGCCGTAGAAGGTTAGTGCAACAGGAAGTGCGCAGCAAAATACCTGACAGTCAAGGGCAGACCTCTAGCATGCCTAAAAAGAGACAGCGACTTGGATGTGCAGATAAAGGCTCTACACATGTGCTGAAACGGGTGGAGGGACAAGAACAGCCACTTGGAGAGATGGAGAGGTCCAAATCTGGAGTCCAAGCTGAACAACCTAAACACTCTGCCAGACCAATTGTTAGCGCTCGTTCTTCCCGCGTCATCAAGATCCCAAAGAGGTTCATGGATGACGAGCGCATGTCTGCGCTCCCAGAACGAGGTTCCCCAAAGAAACCAGCTCTTTCTGAAATCCCAATGGATCTCGGCAATCCGAATACAGATCTCCAAAACCTCGATTCCGGAAGCAAACTGAAGACTGCACAACAACCGCTGACACTAAACAACGATGAAAAAAGTATTTCAGAAAAGGTGCAATCTCAAGGAGTCAAGCCTGTTTTGAGTTCTTCAAGGCCTTCTGGTGGTCCTCGTGGGAGGGGTGGGAGGCTCGGCCAATCCGCGGACCACTATAAGATATACTGGAAGCTGAAGAAGCTCACAGCATGCCTGGCAAAACGAAGGATGCAGCGGATTGCCAGTACTAGCTCCAGGCTAACAGAAGAAGGTGCTGAGGGAGGGACACATGATGTGCAGGAAAAGAAGTCTGATCTCAAATTGCAGGACATGTATTCTCCAGGGGTTGTGCCAAAAGTAGTCATACGTGTTGGGGAGCATTCGGATCAGACACCGTTGGCATCTTTGGCAGAAGTACCTGCTAAGGAGAATGGTAAGGTTTTTGCTGTCATGTTTGAGTATTATGCCACAAAAAAATATTATAAACCATATTTGTATAAAAGTGCTATACAATAAAAAAAAATGCATAGCAATAAGCACAGAGTACTTTACATGAAAACAAGTAATACCATAATTAATATAAAATAAGATTAAATAATATACCCACTTTATAATGCTAATAAAAGACAATAAAATTAGTATACATAAAGTCCATAGCAAAAAATGAAATTGATGTTTTTTCCACCTTTCCAAGTGTGTTCGTCTGTTCTTTTGTTCTCCCATTAACCTTGAGACAAATTCCTTTATTCATTCAGTAGAGACAGCTAACCTTGAGGGAACCACTGAAACGAGTGCACAAAACACCCAGATGATGGTGGAGCAAGGTAGTAGCACCCACAGGATGAGTCTTTCGGGTGCCAATAAGAGGATGTTCCACCTGCTGAAGAGAGCCAGAGTCCAACTGATTAAAATCGACCAGCAGAAACAGCTCAAATCAGCTCAGGTCAGAATGTTTAACAATTTTATGACTGCAAACAGTGCATTTTTATAAGGTTCTGTATCTGACAAGTTCTGACAGTATTCATAAGCTGGGTGAACACAATGTTTATTTTTGAAGACATACTTGTGCGCATTTAGGTATTTCTGTCCAGCTTTTTTTATGCGATATCCCAAAATGTGCATAAAAATAGGTGAATGGAAACATAGCTACTGAAGACTGGAGTAATTTCTGCTGAAAATTCAGCTTTGCCATAACAGGAATAAATAAAATTTTTAAATTATATTAAAATAGAAAAGGTATTTTAAATTTTAATATTTCACAATAAGGCTGCACAATTAATCAAATTTATATTCGCGATTACGGATGCAGCTTTTGTAATCGTTCAAAGGCGTGATTACAAAAAATATCCACTTACATTATTCTGCATGCTTAAGAGTTGTGTTTAGAGCATGTTACGTTGTAAGAGGCGAATCACGACTACTTCAGAGTGTAAAAGGTTTAACCCAGCACAAAAGGAACTATCAGTGATGTACGTGTACGCTGATTGGTCGAACACACGTGAAACACCAGCACCCGCCATTTTTAAAAAGCCGTGTATACAGCCTATATATTTACTCCACAAACTAACTCTACAAACATGGAAAACATGATTATGTATTTCTGCTCAGCTAGCGACATTGGGCATCAACTACACGGCAAAAGCTAATACTTTTTCATATACTGTCTACTTTCTTTGTATAACAGTTCTATCTAATAACGTATTAGACAGGACTGTTAAACAGATCGTAAACTAATGAAGATGTAGAATGCGAGCACTGTGTGCTCAGGCTCTTGCTAAGTTGTTCTCAGAGCCGTCAAAATAAAAGTCACCACAACAAGCGCAGTTTACGTCACTTCAGAGTTCCTACTGGCGGTGCGAATGTAACCAGGAAAATGACCCTAGGGGAACATTAGATCTCGGGGAACCACCATGGTGGCTAGTTCCTAGAACTACATGGTGCAAAAGCCCCTATTATTAGTAATAATGCTTAATGCTATAGAAAAACAATAAAACATTTTTAGGAAGAGTGTTTTCAGCTTGTTGTTTTTTTTACATAAAATATGGCATGCAGTTGTTTCAAACAATGGTAAAAGCTATTCAAAACATCATTCAATCTAAATAATAGTAATTAATAATCGCAATTACAATTTCTAAGGAAAAAATCGACAATTATGATTTTTGTCATAATTGTGCAGCCCTATTTCACAACATTGCTGTTTTTTTTTTACTGTATTTTACTGTAAATACAGCCTTAGTGAGCAAAAGAGACTTCTTTTAAAAAAAATCAAAAAACTTAGACCCCAAACTTTTGAACGGTAGAGTATTTATATTGTTTGTCACCTTTGGATACCTTAGTGTGAACAATGTTTTTGAATGGTAAATGATATTTTGATAAAACATAATATATAAGTCTTTTATATCTTAATGAATGCCACAGAAATCTGTAGAATTACACAAACAGTGATGTTTATGCTCTGCAGCTTCTGTCTGGCTCTGTGAGAGTAAGAGATGGATCAGCCACGGTCACACAGAGAGGCAGAAAGAGGGGCAGGAGAGCAGTCTCAACTAACCCAGAGGGGGCTCCACAAGTATGCTTCAATAAAAAAACGTTGCTTTGCAGATTTTTTTTGTTGGATCGTGATTTTTAACGCTGTGCCCTTTTAACTCTGTAGGAGCAATTGATCGGTGGTCCACGGATAAAGCATGTATGTCGAGCAGCAGCGGTGGCACTGGGACAGCCACGTGCCATGGTTCCCGATGACATTCCTAGGCTCAGCGCCCTTCCTCTGCATGAGAGAGAGGGGATCACTGCTTCACCTACCGAAGAGGGTACACACCTCTCCTTTGCTCATTCTGTCCACATCCATTATAAGTGACATTTGCTAATATCATGAAGATAAATGGGCTCTTTTTGGCCTGTAAATTGTGTATTTTGTTCATGTTAGTTGCAGTGTAATTGTAATACAAGTTAACTTCATTATTTGTTCACATTGGGCTTGAATGCATAAAATGTATGATTTTCTTTAAGGCATTGTAAACAAATTGCATAAAATGTTGTATGATTTTAAATATGATAAATACAACAATGAAATGCAAATATTGTAAATATAGATATTCTATAAGAAATATTCTAAAATATTTCTAAAAATATTTATCTTATATTTAATGTACAATTTACAAGTATCTCTCTATTTGGGCTACTTTACATTTACACTATTATTTTTTGAAACCCAACCCACCAGGATATTATTATGTTTATTATTATTTATTATTTTTATTAATTTAATTTAGTATAATTGCGTGTAATAATAATGTAATTTTGCATTAAACTCTTCATTTTAACATGATATTTTGTTTAGCTGAATATTCTCATCCTTTCTGGATATGGGAACATGTAATGGTTAGACGTTTTGTAATTAAGTGAATGTGAAAATAAAAGGATCCTAGAGTGTGTTGCATTCATAATGCACAACATATGCAAACTGCGTTGTGGACTATATTCAAAACACCACATGAGATGGCCTGAGGTCATTTAGAAAACTCTCATAATGCAGTACTGCACTAAAAAACAAAACAAAAATAGAAACATGAAAATGTGCAGTTTATGGTATTTTATTTTTTGATAAAAAAAAATGCCCTTATTTAAATGCCAATATGTGATTGCAACTTAATTCTTAATCATTGCAATGTCTGAAATAATTGAAATGCCTACTTGCGGTAGCAGTTCACCATTATATCTAGTTGGTGTTCACTTCATTTCTTAGCTAACCAAACCTTGACATTCCCAAAATGCCCTTATTCTTATGTTAGATGCTTTCTTTTGCCTCTGTCTCCCTCTTCCACCGACCCCTGCTGGCTCTTGAAGATGTTGCATCTCACTCAGAACCAGAGAGTGAAGAATCTTTTGAGCCAAAGCCAACATTTAGACGCAAGTATGAAAGCACTGCTTTTGGCTATCGGCTTAAGCGCTGCTCGCGCTGCAAGGGCTGCAATCGGCTGGAGGACTGCGGGAGGTGCGTGTTCTGTCTGGACAAGCCCAAATTTGGAGGACCCAACAAGAAACGGCAGAGCTGTGTGTAAGTGTCCAAATAATGTTAATTACAAGGTATTAGCAAACATTTCCTGGGCTTTAAAGGAATCATATCATACTTTTTTCCCCTTTTTAAAAGTGTTTTCAGTGTTTGTTCCTATTTGTGGACTTGTTTTTGTAATTTTTCAACAGCTTAAAGAAGTGTTCGCTGATTGAGCAGAACAAATTGAGACGATTTAACAAAGGTACTCTACTTGCCTCTTTAAAATTAAAATCCTTTTTAATTATTCGGTATTTCCAGTCATTTGCCACTTGACAATGCAAATATTATAATAATGAATAAAATGTGTGTGATTCAGATATTACAGTTAAAAATACTGGTACCTAACAACTTTAGCAGACGAAGTTGGCATTAAAGCTCTGGGCTGTGTTTCCCAAAAGCATTGTGAGCTAGGTTGATCACATGGTCTACGATCTTCTTAGACTTGCAATGCTTTTTGGGACTCTCAGTCCTGGCCTGTTGGTTATGCGTATGGATTTGATCATTTTATTTGACCACCTCTCTTTGGCGCAGTCCAGATGAAGCGGCGGCGGCCATCAGCGGCCACTGCCATGAACAGCAGCGAAGAAGAAAACGAGGAGGAAGGGGGAGATGATGGAGGAGGACAAGCCCAGTTCAGCCCCACCAGGAGGCAGCCCAGACGACAGGTCACTCCTCAGTCCTACAGAAAACTCCTGGGGTATGACTCCTCTGACACAGAGACGAAAAGTGTCAGCTCTGAGAAGACAAAGTCCAGCGGGACCCAAAAGACTCAATCCAGTGGTATAAATTTTATGTCAACTTTTACACATATACATGACCAGCTCTTTGCTTGTCTTAAGAGTTAAGATATTTTGACATGATCCTGTGAAACCAGTGTCTATGAGGCTAAACCAATTCTTTGAACTTCTTTCCAGAAATGGCTACCTCTGTAACTGCTCCAGAAGAAGCAACAAAGCAGAAAAGGCAAGGACTTTACAGAGCATTTTGGGCTCAACGCAGAATTGATAAGGTATGGTAACTCAGTGTCATTTTGATGATCACAAAATGGACAAATTATCTGACGATTAATCGACCTGGGCTGAGTTTCTCCAAAGCATTTCAAGTCGAATAGCTTGTACGGTACAGTACAGTACAGTACGGTACGCAATTATTTCTGTTTCCATTGTCAGACGTTATGAATGGTACTAAAATACCGAACTGTACCACTTTTTTTGGACCCTTCCGTTGGGGTACCTAGCACAGTAGTCCAGTGCTGCTCAGTGGAAACGAGCCACAAGTAGATCGTAGAACCATTGCCACCAATGGTCTCTACGATAAACTGGGCTCACGGTGCTTTTGAGAAGTACAGCCCTGGGAGATATATTATGGTCTAGGGCTACACAATTTTAGAGGAATCCTTTTTTTTTGTTTTTTTTTTTTTTTTTTTTTCCCTCCTCCCTTCAAAAAAATTGTAATTTAAAAAAAAAAAAAAAAGCTCCAGGCTTGCTGTGGTGTTTTGCAAGGCTGCATAAGTTGGCCACAAATGTGATTTTTTTTTTTTTCTTTTTTTTTTTTTCTCAAATATAATTATAAAATAATAATAGCTATTATCATTGTGATTATTATAATATTATTACTACTACTAAATAAAAATATTAACCAAAAGAAATATTACTATTGTAATATTTCATTATAAAATAAAACAAATTTAGTATTTAAGAAAAAAAAAATAATGGTGGTAATTTCTTAATTTTCAAAATGCTAAAAAAAAAACCCATTTTGGTGCATCTAGTTTTTATTTCATTGGTTGCATTCCCAAATGCACATTATAAGTGACCCAAACTCAGATGCAGAGCTGAGTTTGTGTTGAGCAACATTTACTGAACCGTGCATATTTATTTATTTAAATCACAGCCTTTTCCATTTTCATAATCACACTTAGCCATATTGCGTTTTTGGATTTGTTTTGATTAATTGTTTTATTATTTTGGTCTATCACTTATATAGCTCAATCCAATTCTTGAATCACATCTGAAATAAAATTTCATCCTCTTTAACTCTGTCTAATTGAATGCATTTGGGATTTATCTTATGTTCTTTCTCTCTTTAAAATAAAACTGCTCTTGCCCTTTTCTTGGATGCAGTTCTTTCCGTCTTCTCCACAGCTACAGTATAACAGCATGTCCTAACCAGGTGTTACATGACAAGTTTCTGCCATCAAGTATTTTTTTTTCTGTCCTTGCCTGTTCAGCGAGATGAATTAAAACCCAAACGTGTGACAAAAATGTCTTGTTGCGTATTGTTTTTTGTGGTTGCCACTGGTTAGGACAAAAACTCAACTCTTGCCTTTGTTCTAAACACATCTGATGGTGATGGAAATGTGTCCTGCTCTCTGTTCTCTGCCCTATCATTTCCTCTCATGTTCTGTCTGGTGACGGTCCTCCTCCCGCCCAGTTTTTATTGATTCTTTTTCCAGCTTGTATCCACTGTAATGCTGCTTCCCTCGTATTTCCCCAATTCTCTTGGTGTTTTTGACATTTACACAGGAACCACTTGAACCATCTTCATCATCATCGGACCCTCCAGCACCATCCCACCATCCCTTCACCCCCACAGGAAGTCCCTCCTTCGAGCCTGAGCGCAAGCTGCTGTTGCAGCTGGAAAGGCTACCGGCCAGTGTTGTGCAAGCGGCCTTGTTGGGCTTAGCAATCCCGCATACCAAATGCGACACCATACAGTCACTGAAAGTGATGTGCGAGGTGGTGGAAGAGGAGCAAGCTTTTATTCATTGCTCCTCTCTTACTCATTCTCAGAGTTCGGCAGAGCACACGCCTTCTAGTGTCCTGACTCCGCTGGCCAATGGCTGCACCCAGAAGGGCAAGTTCTCACAGGGGACGATGAACAAGATTCGCGTGGACTTCAAGGTCAGAGCTGAGATTTCTATGAAACCAAAAGCTCTGTTTTTTGGGTGTTTTGGATGAATGTGCAGTTTTGAATATTTTTTTAGTGCTGTCAAACGATTAATCGCATCCAAAATAAAAGTTTGTTTACATAATATACGTGTGTACTGTGTATATTTATTATGTATATACAAATATATATTTAACAAAAATGTTATATTTATATATAATATATATTATATATAAATATAAATGTAAATATTTCTTAAATACATGTATGCGTGTGTATTTATATATATAAATAATAAATATACACCGTACACACGTATATTATGTAAACAAACTTTTATTTTGGATGCGATTAATCGGGATTAATCGTTGGACAGCACTAAAATTTATATAAACATAAATAAAACAATAAATGATAGTATGTTTTTATTATTTGTATGGAAAAAAAATCCTAATTGTAATTCTTATTCAAAATGTAAAATATTTGTAAATTATTAATAATGTAAAATGTCTAGTTTTGGGGTGATATTTAAGCCAGAAATTTTTGACAACCCTTTTTTCCCCACTTCATTTATTTAATATTTTCCAAAGAAGAAAAAAAATGTTATAAAGCTGTTAAGAGGTCTGTTTTTAAGTCTGTTTATAATTCCCAAAAGTGACTCTCGCATGTTTTTATTTTGCTGCCTCTTAAATGTTATGTTAACAACGTTTTAATGTTAATTTATGCAGGAAGACTGTCACATCCAGAATGTGTGGTTGATGGGAGGATTGAGTATTCTCACTTCAGTTCCCATCATGCCCCAGTCTGTGTGTCTGCTCTGTGCCAGCAAAGGCCAACATGATGTAAGATCCAGCTCTCAATACATCACTAAATACCACAGAATCATCATCCATATTCCTTCTATCATTACTCACTACTACTGGGGTCAAATTTCATTATTTTCAGAAGATTAAAAGTTGGTCCTTATCTAATTTTGAGTTTGATTGACCTTTTTCCCAGATGATCTACTGTCAGATGTGCTGTGAGCCTTTTCACCGTTTCTGCCTGTCGCCAGACGACTGCCCAAAGGAGGAGAACAAGGAGAACTGGTGCTGCAGACGCTGCAAGTTCTGCCATGTTTGTGGCCGCAAGAGCAAGCAAGCCAAGGTGCATTACGCTTCTAATTAAGTACTAATATAGAATAGTTATGGAGGTGTGTTATTACTTTTCTATTTAATCAGACCAGTTTTCACATTGCAGAAGAGAAAAATATTGTAAATATACATTGAAGGAGCTATGCAAGTACTTATTTTTGACAGCAGTGATGTTCTGTTCTTCCTCATTTAGCCAGTTTTGCAGTGCAAGAGTTGCATGTACTGCTACCATCCATCCTGTTTAGGACCCACATATCCCAAACCTGTAAAAATGAACACCTCGTGGGTGAGTTATCTCCCTGCCATAGGGTAATGTCCTAAAATCATCATTTTAGTTTTTACCTAGTTTAAATGATTCATACAGTGATAAGTCCATCAATAAAGTTGGCTTTTTCTTTCCAGATTTGTATGCTGTGTATCAGGTGTAAGAGCTGCGGTGTGACTCCTGGGAAGTCCTCGGACATGTCCTGGAACCGTGAGCTGGAGCTTTGCCCTGACTGTAACAAACTCCATAGCAAAGGTTTGACAATGCAAATGTCATGTCAGATTCTAGTTCATTCTGCAGATTCAGACTATATAGGAATGAATGTTTGATCTAATCACTCTGTCCCTGTATATAAGCCATCTTTTTAGCAAAAGATATTAACCTTTTAATTGAAATTTTTAAATATGTTGATTACATAATTGCTTATTTTCATTTAATTATATTAATTCAGTTAATTTAATAATTATAATAACTTTATTTTTATTGCTGCAGATTGTTTATATTAAATGTTTAACTCATGGTTTTGCGTGATTGTCTCTAAGAATTTTGCATTGTTGTAATGTGTTGTGTGTTTTTTCTCAGGGAACTTCTGCACTGTGTGTCTGAAGTGCTTCGAGGAACATGAGTTTGACAGCAGCATGATGCAGTGTGCCCGATGTGCCCACTGGGTCCATCCCAAATGTGAGGGGCTCACAGGTAGGAAGTGTCCATTTTCAATGCCTTGTTGATCCCACACATAGTTCCCTGTCCTGTATTTCCTTCCTGTCTTTTTCATCTTCAGATGATCTGTATGAGATCCTGTGTCGTCTGCGGGGGAAGAGCCTGGTGTTTTCCTGTGCTCCCTGCAGTAAGAAATTCCGCAGCGGCTGGCAAGACGTTGTGCAGGTAGTTTTGAGGAACGGTCTAGAGAAGATCATGGATGGATTGAGGAACCATCCGACCATCCGTCACCTCCTCATGTGTGCACAGGTGAGGTTTTCAGCAGTCTGTGTGCTGAGAATATGTCCCCTTTAAGAAATAGTTTGAATGATTTATTGGTTCACCTTTCTGTAGTGTATTGTGAATCAAATGTGTTTTATGTGTGTATCTGAACAGTGTGAAGCCTGTCCAGATTTTGAGGTTGTAAAGGAACGGTCAGTCTGTTGTTTACATCCTGTAGAGAAGAAGCTGGAGAATGACCTGTACACTACACTGGTGAGATCTTTTATACATGTGAAAGAACTTATGACAACATACTATGGCTTTTTTCAGAACGATTAACCGATTCATGATTTAGATTTTTTTTCATTTTTTTCTTTCATGTTTAACTAGTCAACTTAGGGCCAGATTTACTAAACAGGGCAAATTAGCGTTAGAGCGCAATGGGAGTGGAAATTTCTGCGTGTGATTTACTGAAAGGCGCACACACAAAGAACACCGATGCAACATCTCATTTCCATACTGACCAACGAAATCTACTAAGTGCATTGCAAATTACCGTCTGTTTCAAGACGTTTTTATTTATTTATTTTTTTGCGAAAACAAATAACAGCATCTTTCAGCCTGTCACCATCATGCAAACATGAAATATCATGCATACAGTAGTAGTCCTTTATAGGTTTTTGCATTCCATTGCACTATTTTTCCTATTGTTTTTATGTTTGGCGAACATGTTTGGCTGTTGCACTCGTGTCTTGTGTGTTTTGCAGCGTCTCACCCATGAAATGGCATTCTAAAAACGCGGCTGTCAAGTTAAAAAAAAAAAAAGTTCAACTTGTGTTTAATTACTTTGCTTTTTTTCTCATTTCACCCCCTACGTCTCATTTTTTTTCAATGCAATAATGCATTTAAATTCTGAATGAACAGCCGCTTAAGACTAGCGATGTGTTCTACGTTCATAGAGCGTCACACGAGAGCGGTTAATCAGGCACGCTATCATGTGGTCGGTTCATTTTCTTCTCTTAATCATTGCTGTATTGTCAACCTATCTAATTGTGACGTTTTCTAACATTTTTATTCAAAATTGTGATTTCTCGATTTTAAGAATAATAAAATCAAGGCAAAACATTAAATTCAAATTAATCGAAAAAAAAAATCTGAAAAATCGCCCAGCCCTTCCACATACTTACGTTTTCAAGAAGAATCCTGTGGAAACTAACTTTCTATATCCTTAATAGTCCAATAGTATGTATAGTTTACATTCAATTTAAATCTTTTCTATGCATTTGCAGGAGAACTATTGAATTAGTCAGTCTATCAATATATTTAAGTTGGAAATCACATTTTAGAGCTTTGGTATCAGTTAAATGGGTATAAATCGGTAACTAAACGCTGTTTACTCTGTCCTTTCAGAAAGCGTTTCATGAGGATGTGGTGATGGTGATGGTAGAAAGGCTGAGAAAAGAAGAATATCTTCCAGTGGCGCAAAGGCCCTCAAGCCATGCCAAGTTGTATTATATAAAGGTAATGTTTTTTTTGTTTGTTTTTTTTTCTGTTTGTTTTTCTGTAGGCCTACAATAGCTGCTGTTGTTCACATCAGCTGTTAATGGACATTTTAAAGCAATGCATATTGTATGAGTGATATTTGCAGACAGTAGTTCATTTTGGTGCATATTTTGTCTTTGCTCTGTCTTTGCAGCTAGTAGAACAAGTATTTAGCTGGTTCAACAGTCAGGACCCTAAGACATGGAACTCTCATATGCAAGAATTTCCAAGGTATGAACCAAATTTTTCTTCTTTGCTTTTTAAAGCAATAAAGTATTCCGGGTTAAGCACAACTTGTGCTCTGTAGTCTGTTGATTACCAAAGAAAAATAACTTTGAGTCATCCTTCAGATTGTAAAAACCAACAAATGTTTACCACAATCATAATTTATGACAGTTGTTAGGTTGCAACAATATTTGAAGACGCCCCTCACAATATCTACTCAAAAAAAATATTTCACAGCTTGGCATAACTAGCAAGATGTATATTCGTAATAAATATATAACCAAATAATAAGAATTGTCTTGATTTTTAGTTGTTTTAGCCTATTTGCATGCTTGTTTTGTCTTATTTTAAATAGTTTTTAAAATCCTGGTTGAGAACCACTGTGTTGCATGCATTCAGGTTTATCTGTTTGTGATGTCTTTAAGTTGAGGTCCATTTTGCCCCTTTTGTTTCATAGCGGTATGCTCTCCGAGGCTGTAATTCCCCCCAGCGATGAACACAGTTATGCACAATGGCTCAAACAGCAGGACCCAGAAAAATCTCACTCAAAATCTCAAGGTAAACACGTTGTGTTTTTATCTTTATGGCTCATGCTCTCCTTGTTTGTATCTTGTTTTGTTAATTTGTGTCCATGAACCGCAGATCTGCAGAATGTGAACTCTCAGTCTTTCGTAGATGAAAGACAGTGCTCCCTCTGCCAACAACTTGGAGATGCCAAACCAAATGTAGGTGAAACCTTAAGCTGTTCTGTGTTCAGAGATGAGTATTATGTTGGGCTCAGCTGATTTTTATTTGTATGTGTAGGATGCTGGTAGGCTGCTGTATATTGGACAGAATGAATGGGCTCATGTAAACTGCTGCATGTGGTCGGCGGAAGTGGAGGATGTCAAAGGAGCTTTGATGCATGTTCACAGTGCCGTCGCCAGGGGACGCTTCATGGTAAGTATCATCTTATAAAGAATAGTGTCATTAGATAGAAACCGAATAAAAATTTCAAATTAAATTACAAAATAAAATAAATATATATTTTAAGCCCAGGGTTCAGGGTTTCCATAGCCATAAAAACCTGGAAGTACAAGTTATTTTTTATTTGTTTTAAAACCCTTGAAAGTTATGGAAATTCATTATAGTTTTGTAGTTCATATGCCTAGTTCTTTATTACATAATATTTTTATTCTGTTATTACCTACATTTTATTCTTTTTGAGTGCAGTCTCTATACTGTTTAGATTAAATAGATTATAAAAGATTATTTGTTGAAATAAATTTATTAAACATACCTTTTTTTTCCAGCGCTGTGAACGTTGTGGCCAAACGGGGGCGACTGTGGGCTGCTGTCTTACCTCGTGTCAGAGTAACTACCACTTCATGTGTGCTCGTGCCAGCAACTGTGTCTTCCAGTGTGATAAGAGAGTCTACTGTTACAAACACCGTGACCTCATAGATAACAAGGTTTGTATGTTTAAGCAGATGCGTAGCAAAACTCATATTTAATGTTTCACAGTTACTGTATAATTAAAGTAAGAAGAATGTAACAAGGTTTTCTTTTTTTAGATTGAACAAGGCAATGGGTTTGAAGTTCTCAGAAGGGTCTACGTAGATTTTGATGGAATCAGTCTGCGTCGGAAGTTTCTAACAGGCTTGGAGCCAGAGTCTGTAAATGTGATGATTGGTGAGTAAACGGATATTGTTTTTTTTTTTTTTGTTTGTTTTTTTTCTGTTGGTGTTTAAAAATAAGGAAGAATTCAACATGTTTATGATGTACCCATGCAGGCTCTCTACACATTCAAAAACTTGGTGTTCTGACTGAGCTGTCAGCAAATTCTGGAAAATTGTATCCAGTCGGTTACCAGTAAGTAATATAAAGTTTAAAATCACTCAGCTTTCATTTGATAATTCTTTTCATTTAATACTAGTGATTATCAGTTATCAAAGCATTAGTCACATAATTCCTTTTATAATACAATTATTGTCCAAAAAATAATAAAGGGCATCTGGTTCCTCCAAAAGCAAGGTTTAGCAAAACTTTGATTGTTAACAATAAACTAGAATGAGCTTTAGATTGTACATTCACCCTCTATGAATTATGAGAAGCAATAGTTTTTCCAGCTTGCTGATCTTTTCCCATAGAAATCTGTACTCATAGTTTGATGTGGTCTCAGATGTTCTAGATGGTATTGGAGCACTGTTGATCCTCGCAGGCGATGTCGGTACACTTGTAAAGTGACAGAGGTGCGACCTTCAACACGGTGCAAACCTCCTATTTCCCTGGTGGACCAGGGAGAAAATCACACAATTGTACACAGCCCAAAAGTTCACAATGGTGTGTATTTAAGTATATATATCTACATGCATATTGTTTTTTTTTTTTTTTTAATATTTAAGCATTTAATTTAGAGCCTGTACAGTTTGAATTGTGCCCGCATGGTGTGAAATCTTTGTACTTGGTGTTAATTGTTCAAAATCGTATTTCTGACTTGTAGATGAGGATGGCACAGACAGCGAGTCTTTTTCACCTGGGCTTCCTCCCGTCACCCCATCCAAGACCAAACAAGACTCAGGGGTCGCAGGTAAGACTCCTGGGTATTTACACAGCAGGAGACCAGCAGGAGGAATGTCCAGACCATTACCTTCCCCAGGTAAGATTCTTCCATCAGTTTGAAGTTCTGTTCATTTATTAAATAAATCAAATTACATCAAATTTCAATATGATTTAAAGGGATAGTTCACCCAAGAATGAAAATTCTGTCATCATTTACTCACCCTCATGTCATTCCAAACCCATAACAAATCCAAGTGAATCCAATGAGTATAAATAAGTATTAAAATTAAGAGATGAGAAAATATCATGAATTGATACATGTGCAACATATTCCATTCTCTCTCTTAGAGGTGATTAGGAACAGCTTAGAGCTTAACATATAGCATTCCTGTAAAATAAATAATAATAATAATAAAAAAAAGCTTTATCAACAAAGTAATGAAATGTAAAATCACACTGCATAGTCTTCCCTGTACAAATTAAATACAGATTAATCCAACTAAATTTACTAAAGAGCAGTGAGTGATTTTCTGACTTTTGTTGTTTGATTACCATCTCAGGAAATGCTGTTTCCACATCCCATCACATTTTGACCATCAGTGACCTTGATGAGACACGACGTGCAACGAGGAGACTTTCCACACGTAGCCGAAATGCCTCTCCTCCCCCTGTGGTACTTTCGGGCCCAATGGCTCTGCGATCAGGGGGCACGATTCACCCTAGGTCGCTTTCATTCAGCCCTCCTGTCTCACCACTTGGTGCAACCGAGAACCTCATGAGCACCACTTCACCTCGACGAAGAGGGAGGCCTCCTTCGTTGTCTCCCTCTAGCATCACCTCAGGACCCTCTCCGCCACAAGCAGCTCTCCGAAGTCCCTCTTCGACCGTACCTTCATCTGTCCGCCACTCCTCACGACAGCCTTTCAAAACCACACCGCATAAAACTGACGAGGGGGTTCAGGAGTTCTTTGCCTTGTCAGAGCCAGAGGAGGCTGCAGGTGCGCCAAGCCACAGAATTCCCACCACATCTGACAGGTCAGATCAAGAACTGCTCTCTGCGCACTTTGATCCAGACACAGATGTGGCGGTGGCCTCAGTGTTGAATGCAAAGCTTGAATTTGATGAGTCTTTGCTCAATGAAAATGTGGCTCTGGATTGTGACCCTCAAGGTAGTGAGGCAGATGTAGAAGAAGGAGCCTGCAAATACATCACTGGCAGGAATGACCTGTCATCTCCTGTGACTTTAGAGATGCAAATGGAAACGGATGATGATGTTGCTGACCATTATCTAAATTTCTCTCGCACAGTTGTGGTCCGTGAGCCTGCCAAAGACTCTACACAGGCAGGTCTTGCTGTCCTTTCTAACTCAGGGTCCATCTCGCAGCTGGATGGAGCTGACAATGACTCGGAGAGCGATACAGGTGAAGCCAACGCAGATGATGATACTCAGGAAGTAGGGAGTAGTTTTTGTAGTCAGGATTCTGAGCCATTAAAACACACTGGTCCAACCAAGGGCAGAACCCTTGACGACGGGCAGCTAGTTTGCACACAAACATCGATTGCAAATCCATGTACAGCAGATTCTGTTGATCAGAATGCTCATCCAGAGACTCAAATCATGGACCAGGTTTGTGAAGAACAGGAAATAGGTACTTTACAAGAGAGCGGAAAATTGCTTGTTGACTCTAGCGCTGACATATACAACCAAGAAGAAGCATCCTTCACAGAAGAATTGAAAGCAACAACCCCCATCCTTTACAAAGGCGGTGATCTTGTGACGAGCCAAGAAGTAGTCTTGATGGAAAATGAATCAACAGAGGGCTCGCAAGAGGTGTTCTTGGACCACACCAGTGGGAATTTTATATCCGCTGTTGACGGCAGAGTTTTGGACTTGACAGAAAACGCTGCTGGTCCTGAGGGGGCAAGTGATTCCTCACCAATAAACAAGGATGAATCTGTTTTAAAGAGAGATTTGTCACCTATTGAGAATTCGGCAGCAGCCATGCCAGTGAGTGGTACTAGAACAATTCGTGTTGTTGCACAAGCTACGCCCACAAAAAGACGTTATGTGACCATACAACCTGGATCCAAACCCAAAACTCTCCAGATGGCAATACCTCCTGCCACCTCTCTGCCACTCTCCATGCCCGTAAGTGTTGTCTCATCTTCTCCCACTATTTCTGTTGCACCGCAAGGAACTCTGCTTGCTCATGCCCCAGTTGTATTGAATGGTTTCGGAGCTCTGCCGAAGGAAGCTACAAAGGGTCGTACGATCGCCATACGCATTGCCACTCCAAAACAAGTGACGGAACAGTCTCTGCTCCAGTGTTTGCCCGGTACACCCCCTACACCTCAGGTTCTTCTGGTCAACCGTGCTGGACAGATTCTAGTGAAAAACCCGCAGACTAATACCTACCAAGTACCTAGTGCTAATTCCCCCTCGTATACCCAAATCAGCCAGATTGCAAAGATAATCCACAGTAGTAACGTTCTCCAGCGACCTGTCCCTAAGGTCACGGTGATACCAGTGCCGCAGGTTCAGGCAAGTCTCAGCAAAACCACACCAACACGTATCATATCTTACAGCAGTAGCAATGGAGCAACACCGTCAACCCAGGTTCTTATCAGGAGGATTCCTCAGAGTTATCCTGGAAGCCAATTACACAGTATCAGTCCACCAATAGAAAGAGCTGACTTGATTTCTGAAAGTGGGCAGAAGGAAATGGCCCAGGCGATAATCGACAAAGCAATGGCAAGTCACCGCGAAATGGCAAGTCCCACCGGCATGAACCCTTCTCAGCTCCACCTTGATAAACGCCTCTCTCCTGAATCGAAGGAATCATCTACTGGGATTCGTCTTCGGACTCAACCCAACATCTTGTCACATTCCAGACCTCAAGTCAAGATCAAGAGAGCATCTTCATTAACTAATCGAATTGGTGTGAAAAGATGCAGGACTGACTTCTTGGATCAAATGGATTCTTGTTCCCAGGATGACCACAGCAGGTATGGACAAATATTTAGTCAAATCGGTCAGGATGATCTAATTGTTGGTCTAGGTTTAGATTATTTTAGCGACCCAGCATCTGGGAGGGGGATTTACTGTTTTTTTTAGCATGCAAACAGTCCATCAGATGTTACGCTATCATTTTGTACAATAAAAGGTTATAGTAAGTGCTGTGAAAAAGTATTTCTGTATTTTTGCATATACATGCAATATTATGAGGTCTTCAACCAAAAACTATGAATGCACAAAAGTGCACTTTCAAGAACAAAAACACAAGCTTCCTCTGGTGGACCTGATCATAAACCAAATCCTAATTCATTAAGACAAATAAAAATGTCTTATCGAACATCCCAACTGGATGTTCTTGTTAATTTATTTCTAATTTCACCATGTAATAGTAATCATGTTATTTTTCTAATGTTTAGATCAATTCGGGTTAGAATAAAGGCCCCTAGTGTAAAGGATGTGCTCGACTTTGACGACCCTGATGTTGGATCTCTTGACCAGCCGAAGAATGATGAATCCAAGGTTGCTGAACAAGAGAGGTCAGTAATGAGAATTAAAAATCATTTAGTCATGTTTTACCTCAGAAAATCACAATATTTTCCTTTTCTTCCTTTTAGAATTACTCCAAATAATTTAGAGCCCACTGCGGTGCAGGAAAATGACACACGAGACGGTGGTAAATCTCAATGTATGAGCTCTAAACATAGTGATTCGTCTGACTGGGCCCCGTATGCAGGTTATTATAGCCTTACCTTAGACACATTTGTTGTAGTTGTTCACACTAATTCGGTGAATAGTTTGATGAAAAGTTTATTTGCATGTGTAATTGTTTCAGGTTGGAGTTCAGATGAGGACTCTCCATCACCTGGCAAGCAGGATAAATGTGCCAGTCAGTATCAGCCCCACCTGCGTTTCCAAATTACCAGTGAGGATGGTTTTAGCGTAGAAGCCGACAGCATGGATGGTCAGTTTCGAGAAATATTGTACTGGTACCTTGAAAAAAGCAATTGGGTTTCTTCTGATAATACTTTGGCACATAATACTACGTTTCCTCTATTGTGTTTCTTCAGTGGCGTGGAAGGCAGTAATGGATGGTGTCCAGGAGGCACGGATACGCTGTCGGCTGGAGCAGTTGCCCATCAGCAGGGTAAGCGGTGCCAGGGTGCTGGGTGTCCTCCATGATGCTGTGCTCTTCCTGCTGGAGCAGCTGCAAGGTGCTTCCCTCTGCCAGAAACACCACTTTCGTTTCCACCAACATGAAGTACCAGAAGAGGTGCTGCCAGTCAATCCCAGTGGCTGTGCCCGCGCAGAGGTCTATGTGCGGTAAGTATCAGTAAAAATTATCTGAACTCAAGTATCCTTTGTCACATATGACTGAGTTACTTCATTTGTTCATTTTCAAGGTTGGAAATCAAAAATTGCCTTTCTTTTACTCTCTAGAAAATCTACCTTTGATATGTTCAATTTCCTGGCTTCACAACATCGGCAGCTTCCTGAGTCTAGGCCATGTGATGATGAAGAGGATGATGTCATGCTCAAATCCAGCAGGTTAGATGCTCAGCAACATGTGAATAAAATATGTGAGCAGTATCATGTGAATATAATACACCTCCATTCAAAAGTTTGGGGTCGGTAAGATTTTTTTAAAGATGTTTTTGAAAAGTCTCTTGCTTACCGAGGCTGCATTTATTTGATCAAAAATACAGTAAAAACAGTTATATTCTGAAATATTATTACAATTTAAAATAACTGCTTTCTATTTGAATATATTTGAAAATGTAATATTCATTTGATGGTTGAATTTTCAGCAGCCATTACTCCCGCCTCAGTGTCACATGATCCTTCAGAAATCATCCTAATATGCTGATTTGATGCTCAAATTTTTTCAGGATTCTTTCTTAATTAAAAGTTCAAAAGAATAGCATTTATTTGAAATAGAAGTCTTTTGTAACTTTATACAAAATCTCTTTAATATCTCTTTACTTCACCTTCCAGCAATTCTTCTCATCATTGCTGAATAAAAGTATTCATTTAAATGATTAAATTTCAATAAAAAAAAAAATCTTACATACCCCAAACTTTTGAGTGGTAGTGTATCATGGTTTCCAATAAAACATTAATCAGCAAAAACTGTTTTCATCATTAAAAATAAGAAGAAATATTTGTTTCAGCAAATCAGCATATTAGAATGATTTCTGAAGGATCATGTGACACTGAAGACTGGAGTAATTATGCTGAAAATTCATCTTTGCCATTACTGGAATAAATTACATTTTAAATTTCAATAATATATTTTAATATTACTGTTTTTCCTGTATTTTTGAGCAAATAAATGCCTTTGTGAGTATGAGACTTCTTTCAGAAACATTAAATAATCGTACTGACTGAAACATTTTGAACGGGTAGTGTATATGTGTCTGTGTGGGTGGGTGTATGTATATATCTCATGAGTGTGTGTATGTGTGTGTGTGTGTGTGTGTGTGTATGTGTATATATATATATATATTATATACACACACACATACACTCATTCTTTTATTTTAACTTTCCTTTAGACGAGCAACAAGTACGGAGTTGCCAGTGGCTATGAGGTTCAGACACTTGGAGAAAACCTCCAAAGAGGCTGTGGGAGTTTACAGGTAATTCCTTCCTGAGTGATGCAGCACAAAAACTAGCGGTGTAAAATCTCTAATAACCAATCCCATGCCAATAAAAGAGATTTGATCTCTAAAGATAACAATAATGTTAATTTTGTCAGCTATTTTTTTTAATTTAGTCTGTCCTGTCAAATGTACTTTTTAGTTTTTTTATCATATTTAGTCAACCTTGTCCTGTTTTTGTTTTGTCAAGTTTTAGTTGACTGAATGTCTTGGCATTTTAGTTATTTTGCTTAAAATTATAATCACAACCATTGTTGTCATTTGAGAAATTTACATTTCATCAGAATTTTTGCAGTTTGACCTAGAAGCACAAATCAAGAGAATGTCAGCTTATTCGCTTGGTTTATTTTATCTCATCTCATTTATCATATAAATGAACACTGTCTCTACATTATGAAAACTGGCAAAACAATAATCTTCTCTCTAAAATTAAAACGATGAAATTCTTCATAGTTATTCCAAATTACATTAAAGTTTTTCTATTAAAACGGCAGCAAAAAAGACTTTATTTTATTCCGCAACCACAATTGCAAACAATATTGTCGAGATCTATGTTTGGATTTATTACAGTTCATCACTAAAAAGGTTTGATCACACAGATTTAGTAGCAGCAAACAATTCAAGCGGCTCGTGAAGGAACCCAGACTGGCTGAATGACACTTTCATTTAAGCAGAATATCTCAATGGAGATCGATAAACTCCATCTTACTCGTTTGTTTGTGTTATTAGATCATCAGCACTTTATTCTCAGTGTAGAAAGAGAGCATGTGTGCTCGGCTGCCAGATTGAGAAGATTAAGTAAAACACCAGGCAGAAAATGTATTCTTTTAAGTGGAAATCTCTTGACATCTTGACATCTGGCAACCGTAAACATAAAGGTTTGTGGAGAATTGTTAAAAACAGTCAGCCTCTTTTTTTTGACAAAACAAATTTTTTGTTTTTTACTTCATTTTTTTCCGTCAGCGATGTTGCATGTTATATATAGACCCTGATAAAGTCCCTGGTATGGTTTAATGACGTTGGTGTCATCTCGTTATCGTCGTCTCGTTATTGTCTCTTGCAAAAAAGGTTGTTGATGAACGTTTTTCGTCATAGATTTCATTAACGAAATTAACACTAGATAAAAAGTAATAACATTTTCTTTGTCTGATAGATCTGCCATACATGGTCGTGGTCTTTTCTGCAAGAGGAACATCGAGGCTGGGGAGATGGTGATCGAGTATGCTGGCAATGTCATTCGCTCAGTTCTCACAGACAAAAGGGAGAAATTCTATGACAGCAAGGTAAATCTGATTTCTCCCAGTAGGATGCACTTTTCTTCAAATCAGTTTCTTTTTGCAGTTTTCAACAGACTTATCTCATATAATTGTTTTTTTCCTCTTCTGTCTATTTCCTTCCTCTGTCTCCTCAAAGGGCATCGGCTGCTACATGTTTCGCATTGACGACTTTGATGTGGTAGACGCTACCATGCATGGAAACGCGGCACGGTTTATCAATCACTCCTGCGACCCTAACTGTTACTCGAGAGTCATCAATGTGGAGAACCAGAAGCACATCGTTATTTTTGCCCTGCGGAAGATTTACCGTGGAGAGGAGCTCACCTACGACTACAAGTTCCCCATTGAAGATGCAAACAACAAATTGCACTGTAATTGTGGGGCCCGGCGCTGCCGACGCTTCCTGAACTAAAGTCGTTGTGGTATACTCTGGCACGTGGGTGGGAAAAGGAGGGGATATTTTGGTATGGGTGGCTATTTTTGAAGGAAGACACTCATTACAGGTGCTTAAGGGTACGGAGATGAAGGAAACACCATATTGATATTGATTGGCCAGGTGTGTAACGTTTTTAGACCACCAGCACATCTTGATCGGTTACCTCGTATGAGCTACATTTCCTACCCCAAAATTCGACAACCTGGAAAGTCCTGGACTGGATAAGGCAGATGATCGCTTTGATTTAACAATTAACCTCAAACAAATACCCTTTACTTAACTACTTCACCTGTCCTTATGCTACTTTTTCCCAGCATGCCTTTCAAATCTTGCCACTGGTGACTGGTAATGCAGTAGATCTATTCTGGAAGGATCTTTTAGCTGTCAGAACTAATGTACAGAGGTTTTCATAGTGGAAGATACCCTGAAGTTTGAAAGGGTGTGATTATTTTTGCTACTGAATCAGAGGAGTTCCTGTGATGGGTCGTCCTCAACAGCACCTTAATAATCTTTGCTCTTTTTTCCCCCCAGAAATGTTAGCATTGTACATATTCTCCTGAACAGATGTACAATCTTGCCACACAATGTAGTTTGTAAACAGGATGCCTGTATGTTTCCAGAACATTTACATTTGTATATTTCAGTGTTTTTTACATGGGTGCAAATGAATGCATCACTTAGAACACGTTTATTTTTAAAAAAAGGAAAAAAAAAAAAAATCAAACAAAACAAATTCCGTTGACTGCAACATTAATTTAAGTTAGAGTACCTTTGCTCTGAATGCATATATAGACAGTTTTGCAGCATTCTGGGTCATGTATAGATTACCTTTCTTCATAAGACTTCACCCAAAGCCCAATTTTTGATAAATTGGTTTTAAGAACCCACTGTTTTTATGTGCTTTTATATCTCAAGGCCAGTCTGTTGGGGGTTTGTTGTAATATTCTCTATATTAGGATTACTTGTGCAGTGTTAAACGTTCAAAAAAATCCCATCCTGATCATAACATGCACAAGTATTAACGGAAATATACGAAACCATACTTATGAATGGCGGGTTTAGCTTGAAACAGCCGACTTGCTTCTAATAGCCATGTGTTTCTTTCGATACCTTTGCTCATGCAGCACGTTTAGGCCAACTCTCGTCTCCATTTCAGTCGACTACCTCAGTAGCTCAGTAAACCAGTGACAGCTAGTGAAGTTACAGTGCAAACAATAGAAAAATTATGCTGGGATAATCCCGCACTAGCTTTGATTTTATGCAACGTGACTGTAGGGGTTGTTTGTTTCATTTGTTTGTTTTTCCAGTGAATTCCCGGATCCCTCTTCCCTCGTGCTTTTGTACAGAATTGAAGTGTGCTTATTAAAAATGAAGACTGAGGCTTGATTCCATCACTGAACGTGATCCAACTCAAAGTGAAACTTTGTGCATAGTTGTATACAAGAATTTCTAAATCTGTTAAATTTTTCTACGCACTTTTTTTTTTTATTTATGATGTTCTGTACGTAATAAAGATACAAAGATATTTGAACAAAGTACATTCTTGAAATTTGTTTTTCTTCTAAATATTTGAAGTCGACACGAAAATAAAATTGATCCGGTAAACTTTATTACAGCATGTTACTCCAGAGAAAAAAATGCCCCTTTTACAAGATGTAATATAAGTCTCTGGTGTCTGTGAAGTTTCAGCTCAAAATACCCCACAGATCATTTATTATAGCTTGTCAAATTTGCCCCTATTTAGGTGTGAGCAAAAATACTCTGTTTTTGTGTCCCTTTAAATGTAAATGAGCTGCTGCTCCCTGTCCCCTTTCAAAAAGAGGGTGGAGCTTTAACAGCCCGCGCTTCGGTTGCTCAACAACAACAAAGCTGGAGAATCTCAAGCAGCCAAAATGATGATTGTCAGTAACGGTGTTCAAACCAGAGTGATGACACTGATGGAGAGACTCAGGAAGAAGTTACAACTTTTAGAATGCAACTGGATGTTTCTGAATGGTTCGTAGTGGATACTTTTATGCAGCCGCGGCTTATCTGTATGGGCAAGTGGGGCAGAGCCCCACCAAAATATTCATCCAAACATAGACCTCTATATACACTGAATTAGCAATAAATTATAAAAGTGGTCAGCATTCTGCAACAAATATATTTTGGATTTTCCAGACTATTTTAAGTAGTAAAGTGAGCAGGATATATTAAAATGTAGCGCATTCGGCAGGCACGAATCATGGTGCGGGGCAGCAGGTGTCAGAGCCCTCCCCAGCTCTACAGCGCCCCACAGATTTCCAATGTAAATCTGTGGTGAAAAATGGAACTGCAGCGCCCTCTCATAGAGAGCCATTTGGGCAGATTTCTGGCTTCCCCGCTTATTTCCACGTGACGTCATTTAAACCTCGCTCCAGACCAAGACGATATCAGTCCGCTTCAGATTTGTGTCTGCAACAGGTCAGTAACTAGTTGGCATGTCTGTTCTGTGGAGTAGCGTATTAAATCAATGAGAGTATAAATCCTTTAGTTTAAACGTGCTAATGTGAATAGATTTTATATACAGTAGTTCTGTTTTATGTTTTTCTGAGAATAGACATGACTGTTTTCTTCACTGGAATTCCTACATAACTTGTAACATTCTAAAACAACATTCGGACGCAATAAATACAACATTAAGGCAATTCTAAGATGGCTTTCTATGCATTTGTTGTGTCTACTAAAGTCTGTCAATCATCATTAGAGCGCCACCCTCAGGTTGAATAACGCAAGGACAGGACACTAGAATTCTAACAAAAGTGTATCTGATGTGTTTAGTAATTAGGATATAAAGCTTACAAAATGTTTATCATAAACTAGCGCTAAGACCCAGAATCTGCCCTACCTAAATTTATGGCCAGGAGCCACTACTGCATTTATGTAGTTGCTGTGGAGTTGATTCAACTCATCGACTAGCATGTGCCATCATGTTAAACTTTTGTGCAAATCCGGTGTTGAATTGACCCTCGTTTGTGAAGCAGTCCGACGTAAAATGAAGGCATGATAACAACACTCTACTACAACTCTTCCTCTTCCCTAAAGCAGCCCAACGTGGCCTCTCCCCCTTTTTTTCCCTACCAGCCGTTTGTTGTAGTCCTTAAAAAGCGATTTCTGTAAACGAAAATATCTCCCTTTGCATTGAACTTTGAGCATCGTAACTTTGCAGATGTTGTTTATGCTCAAACACCAACATTACACACTAACTAAAGTTAATAAAGTGAAATCATAATCAAGGACCCCTTTAAATTTGGAGGAAAAATTTTTATAAGTCAAAAGATATAATATTTATTAATAGGTAATATATGTCATTTAATTACACTTACATTTAAAAATATTTTTTATTATTCATTCATTATCAACCTATATGCTAATTTACAGGAATTAGTCAATCTGATTTTATATTTCTAATTTTACATGCCATTTTTATTTTTCATTTTTATATTTGTATATAATTTTCAAATGTTTCTGTTTATTTCCCTTAATAATAGGACAGATGACTCAACCAGGGTTATTATCGTTAACTAAAACCATAAAAAAACTGTTACTTGAAATAAAGTTAACTGTAATAAAATGAAATATTAAAAAAAGTAAACATTTTATTTCAGCTAGCTGCCAAGGCAACATTTCTTAGTTTTTGTTTAGTTGAAGTACTAGTAATATTACTAAAACTAAACTAAAACCTAAAACTTAATAAAACTATATAGACATATTAAAAATGACAAAAACAACCAATTACTAATTCAAAATAATAACAAATTCTATAATAGTATATTGATGACACTAAAATATCACTGAATGCAACATCATCTTGTCCATGCTAAACTAATCTTTAACTATATTACAATTTAATTACATGCACATTATTATTTATTAATAATAAAGATTTCACCCTGGTATATGTACTTTTGTGTCCAATTTGGTCTGAGGAAATTTATCCTGAAATGACACCATTAGTAAGAACCAATGGACAAATCGCTCAAATATTAAAAGATAAATGTTTGTTTTGTCCCACCTTGCTACCCATCTGCCCTTCTGCCCTGCTCAGTGCTGAAAAGTACACACATTTGCTCTGCTGTGGACTGCTGTTTTCCTCTCTTTTAGCACAAGACGAAAACATGATTAAAGTTTTGGCTGTTGTAAGTTTAACTGCATTTCTCAGTTGCTATGGTACGTTTTTTCCTCTCTTTGTGGTCCAACAATTAAAACAAACCTTTAATCTTGAATAGACAAAAGCAGCATTTATGTGATAGCTCTAATAATAATGTTCTGGATATATAGTGACAACTATTGACATTGTATTTTGTGGTAGTAATTCTTTTTTTCAGTTTCTCTGTAGATGTTAATGATTCTGTCTTTGTTTTGAAGGCGTGCAGAGTGCTGAACTATCAAGTCATGACTTAAGAGAACAAATCCTCAACTCTGGGACTGTAGTCTTTTTAGACTTCCTGGAGAAAGTCAGAAACGCTACAGAGAAAATAGTGAAAGATGATCACTTCAGAAAAACTAGGTAAGACCAACAATGGATAATGTAACTTAAAGTGACTGCTACTGAATTGTAATTTCAGCAGCTTCCTGATCATAACCATTTTCTGTTTTTACAGGATGAATGTCCAAAGATTCATGAAATCATTAAGAGAGTTTGCAAAACCAATAAAAAATGCTGAGAGTGGGAGTCAGGATAATTCAGCTATATCACCACAGTAAGTCTGTCCAACAGTCACAAATACTGTGTAATGATACTAACTTTATTCTAAGCACAAGTCATGAATACAAATCACAAATTAACCAGTTCAAAAGTTTACATGATTCGCAATACTGTGTGTCGTCACCTGGATGTTTTGTGATCGATGTTAATGAGTCACTTAAACTGCCTGTACTTCATAAAAGGTGTGCATCTGCATCTTCTGCATATTTGAACCCCTTCCAACAGTGACTGTATGATTTTGAGATCCATCTTTTCACACTAAGGACTCATACACACCTATTACAAAATGTGCAAATGTTCATTGATGTTCAAGAAGGCAACACGGGGGTGTAAACTTTTAAACAGTATGATTGGTGTGAATTGTTCTGTTTATGTTTTGTTTAACATTCTTTTTTGTTGTTTAGTATGGCCCTTAAGAAGCTTCAGATGATATTTACTTGTTTCATATTTAATTAAGTCAGATTTATTTATATATAGTGCTTGAAAGATTGTCTTAAAGCAACTTCACATTTTAATAAACAGGAAAATAAGAGTGTTAACATACACTGTAAAAGTAATACGCTCTATCTACTCAATAAAATTGTGGCAACAGATTACAAGCAATATTATTAATTAAATTCAACATATATAAGCATTAAGTTAAAATTAATCAAATTAGTTCCTTAAAAGTCAACCATTTAAAATGTGTAAAATTGGCAAACACCATTACAAAAACCACAAACTGACATAAAAAGCAAAGTCAAACTTCCCAACTAAATGAAACACTAATCACCATAATAGTGACCAAACATTTTCAGTCAACATCAACATCTAAACCTGTGTTTCTCTTTCCTTCAGTGATTCTGCTTGTTATCATCAGGTGTCTTCAATGTTGGCAATTCTTAATTCATCTTTGACATCTGTCTGTTATTCAGATATTTTTGTTTAAATTTTACTCATTTTAAATGGTTGATGTTTAAGGTTAATCATTAATTTGATTAATTCTAACTCAATTCTATTTGTTGAATTTAATTAATAGTAATGCTTGTAATCGGTTGCCAAAATTTTATGGAGTAGATATAGCGTATTAATTTTTACAGTGTAAAGTTAGTCAATTATGAAACAAATTCATTTTCAGCTGTAAAGCATCTCTTCAGAAAATAATAGTGGGTCATTCCGTGTCAAATCAACCAAATTTCAGAAACTTCCCCGGCTCAAATTTTTGATTTTGTTAATATTTTTTTCTGTAGAAAAAAAACAAATGTAAATAGTGATGAAAACCAAAATATTAAATGTCACAGATGTATATTTACAGAGTAATCCAATATTTTGTAGAGAAGGGTCAAAATGACAATTTTCACCTGAGATTTGGAGCCAATTTACAGGGGTGTAAAAATGACTTTAAAAAGATGGCAGCATCATTATTTTATTTTTACACAGATATTGGTAGGTCTATTAGTAAAATCTGTTGACTTTAGCAATCTTTGTTTCATTATATGCCAACAGTGACCATTCAGAAATGGCAAAAAGCACTTCTTGTGTTTTTTGCCTCAAGTTTGCATGCCTGTAATTCAAGAAGTATTAAAGATATCTTAAAATCTTTTTAGATTCTGGTTCTTAAAAAAACTTTCCTTTTGGTATCTTCATTTTAAAGGCCCTCAATGGTTTAATCCCAGAGATATGGAGATCTTAATGAGGCTCCAAGAGTAAATTGGTAAATTGTACACATTTTCAGTGGTCAAAAAACAAATCTGGGTCACTTTGCATACAGCTGATACTTCTTTTATTTTAAAGAGGAATATCTGAAGAACAAATAATGTTGAAACTAGAAATGTATCTCATGTTTTTCTATCATCTCAATTGCATAACATACCTGTCTGAGTGTCATAAATATTCCTTTTCCAAAGTTTGCATGCCTGTAACTCTAAAAGTATTCAAGATATCTTAATATCCTTCTAGATTCTCATTCTTAATAAACTTTCCTTTTGAATCCTTCATTTCAAGGCCATATAGTTCAGTCCCATAGATATGGGGATCTCAAAGCAGCTAATTGTTCAAATTGTTGAATTTTACCCATTTTAGAATGATTTTTACCACCTGGTTATAGTTATTATTCTTGGTGTGAACAGGCCAAAATAAAGAACAAATTTGTCTTATTTTATTTATGGAGGATTTTTGATGATTTAAAAATATATATTTATATTGCCTGTTCTTTGTTTCACAGCAGATTATTTCCGTTCATGGCTGGTTTTACAGTTGGGGCAACGATCAAGGAGATTTTTGACAAGTTTTTCTTTCTGTAAGAGCTTTATTATCTTTACACATTCTTAAAACACCAAATGAGCTCGTTTAATTCTGAAAAGTTCTCTGAAACCCAATATAATACCCATGAATGTGCTCTTCTTCTACAGCTATGTGAACATTTACCGTCAGAGCTTTAAAAACGAGACAATGATGGAGATCTGGAAGTAAGCATGTGTTCATTGAGAGTGGAGAACACAAGATCCAGTGTTCCTTTGTCAAAGTGCTTGTCCAAGATGTGTTTGTGCACTCAATATAATGGTCTTATAAATCCACCATCCACGCCATCCACCTTTCAGGTTTTGCTCATAACTTGATTTATTCATCTGACTTCTTACAGAGAAGTGGAGTCATACTATCTTCCAGGAGCCCCTCCAATCTACAGTAAACCCATGGAGTTCTTCAGTTACCTTCTGGCCAAGGCGTATGACCTCACTATATCTTTATTTAAACTTGTTTAATGCTGTATTTAAAACATTATCAGCAATAAGCTATGAGCAGATTCTACAGAGCCCCTAAAGGGATATGGTTAAGGAAAAATTATGAGATTGGAGGAAAAATTATGTCAATGGTTTTGTGTTCTCTCACAAATGTTTTGCGTTCTCCCGAGAAACTTTCATTCGCTTCCAAAGAACACAAAAGTTTTGCAAGCAGACGCAAAGTTCCTTGAGAGAATGCAAAGGTTTTGTGAGCGAACGCAAAGTTTCTTGGGGGACTACAACAATTTTGCAAGGGAATGCAAAGGTTGGGCGAGCGAAAGCAAAGTTCCTTGGGAGAATGAAAACATTTTGCGAGGGAACTCAAAGGTTTTGCGAGCAAATGCAAAGTTTCTCAAGGGAACGCAAAGTTTTTTGTGGGAACGCACAGATTTTGCGAGTGAAAGCACAGTTTCTAATGGGGGAATGTAAAAGTTTCTAGAGGTAGCACAAAGGATTTGCAAGTGAAAGCAAAGTTTCTCAGGGAAACGGAAACGTTGTTCGAGGGAATGGTAAGTTTCTCGGGGGAACGCAAAACTTTTGCACAAAGTTTCTCGGGGGAAAGGGAAACTTTTGCGAGGGAATGCAAAGGTTTTGTGACGTAACGAAAAGTTTTTGGGGGAACGCAAAGGTTATACGAGCAAACGCAAATTTTCTTGAGGGAATACAAACGTTTTGCGAGGGACCGCAAAGGTTTTGTGAGTGAAAGCAAAGTTTCTCGGGGGAACACAAAACCTTTGCGAGAGAACGCAAAAGCATTGACACATTTTTTCCTCCCATCTAATTTTTTTCCATCACCATATCTGTTTAGGGGCTCCGTAAATTCTGTGATGATTAGTAAAACATACATTTTACAAAATAATTTTACTTGTAGTTTTAAAGTGTTGCGTATTAAAAGGTGGCATTCTGTATTTTGACATCTAAAAGGGTGGTGGGATCCCAGCTGGTGAACATGATCAAAGCTGGGGTGGAGACTGTTTCGGACATTGGAATAATAAACTTTAACCAACTTCATAAGGAGTAAGAGCTGTTTTAAAACCATGCTGTTACAGCAAATAGCAACTATACTGGATTAATGATGCAATAAAATGGATGCATTTTATATTATTGTCCTCCAAACTTAAGTGTTGGGCTAAAATGCACACATAAGCCCATAACAAAAATGATTACATTTCAGAAAGTGTCATTTTAACCAATCGTTGTCTCCTCCAAAGAGTGCAGGTGGTTATGGATCAGATTAGACAGAAAGCCTTTGAAATTTCAATTTTGGAAAGGCAAAAAGAGAAGAATGATTTCCTTGTATCATTAAGGTAAGAACCTTTGCTAATATTAATGACAAACTTCAGTATTGTAGGCTACTTAATGACATCTCTAAATAACCATTTTTATTTTCTCTGTGTTTTTCTAGAACCACATCTGGACTGATTGTTTTTTACTGGGATAAAGTTTTGGAACACACTGGAAGTCCGTTGTTCCATGCGACATACTTGGATTCTATGAAGTAAGATTATGATACAATGCAAAAAAAAGAAAAGAAAAAAAAAATTAATTGGCAAATATTGATTGACAGGTTAAGAAATATAAAGAAAAATGAATTTTTTATGTTACAGGCAATGGGCAGAGCTGACTGAGTTGAGAAATACAAATGAAAAGTATCATGTGCTTTTAGACCCGGATACAAGGAATTGTTTTTTGAAGTAAGGAAGACAGATACTCAAATCATTTAAACCACTACATAATTAATACCAAGGCATTTCTCATATTTTCACGCTACTAAAACTATTTCATAATTATCATTAGCACCACTTGAACTGTCATGATCCTTCTATTGTGTTCCCCTGAGAAATATAGTTTTTCCTCCCACCTCATGTCTTTTCCATCAAAAAAGTTATGTGACATACACAGAGTTGAAAATTTGTGAAAATTTTGCAAGTGAAAGTAAAGTTTTTTTTGGAGGAATGCAATACTTTTGAGAGAGAATGCAAAAGTTTTGCAAGCGAGCACAAAAGGATATATATATATATATATATATATTTATTATTTAAATATAATAGGGCAGGGGTGTCAAACCCTCTTGGAGGACCACTGTCTCTTGGGTTTATTTAAGGGCCGTTTCTTAATATGCGTTATTAAGTGTTCTTGCGTCTTTGTGTTCTCGTACTACGCCATGATCAACTGTCAAAGTTAAATTCGAATACTCAAGAACGCAAGTACAGAGGATGCATGATGTTCTTGATATCGAGGATGCATCGAATACAGACTTGAGAGAATCTAACCATTAGAAATCCCAGAAGACACTGCGGGCGGACAACATACAGAAACTTTAAACTTCTCGTTCTCACTTAAGAGATTCCCGTTGCAAGCTCGCAAATACGTGACGTCTCGTGAAAGTAAACATTTGTCCACTTGATTTGCTTAATTTTAATCAAGTAATAAAGACCTGAAGAAAGACTGAAGTGTTTTTATTAGCATATTAAAAAGAATTTTAACATTGACAAAGCATAGGTAACATTAAACATCCATACTCATTTTCACAAATACACGCGATAAAATAAAATAGCAAATAATATGAAAATAAATGTCTATAATAATAAGAAAGATATGTTTTCATAGGTTATGACATATGTTTGTGATGTTATTTTGTATTTATTGTGCATTGGACTCTACTTCTGATATGCTGAGACAGTCAGTTGAGCAACAAAATCGCAGCACATCTCAATTCTCACAAGGATGCGCTCTGTGTCCTCCTGAGTTCATTCTTTCATGGTTGCCTGGCAACACCAGTCTCCACAAGAACCCAAGTCCATTCTTTGCATTCTTAGAATTGAGAAAGTGCCAGGGTTTAGCTCCAACCCTAATTAAACACACCTGAACCAACTAATCAAGCTCTTCCAGGCAGGTGTTTTGGAGCTGGTTGGAGCTACACTCTGCAGGACAGTGGCCCTCCAGGAGCGGAGTTTGACACTTGTGATTCTGAGCTTCTGTAGAATTCTGTTGAATGTTGTTAAATAAAGCAATCAGAGGTGTAAAGAGTACCTGAAAACCATACTTAAGAAAAGTAAGTGACTCCACTAAGTCACTAATTCCAATATAACTTAAGTTTAAACCCCGGTTTGACAGACAAGGCTTAAGCCTAGTCCCAGACTAAAAGTAGCCAAAAAGATACTTAAGTACAGTAACTAATTACATTTACTCAAATAAATTTACCCAAGAAGCCATGGTTTACAGTGAATTTAGAACAGCTATGGGCTGTTGGTAGGTACGAAGCTTGTAACTGATTCCATTTTTCTTTTCTAGTTGGACTGAACGTCATTTTGATAAATTTATTGACGCCTTGGCCCTGGAATATTATAGTCGTGGAAATGAAGCTCTTGGTTTGGACAGATTCAATCAGTCTAACTGGTAAATAGACATCTACACTGTATGAAATTAATTGAACATAATTTATAATTAATAAATATGTAACCATGTATCTGATACTTTAGATTTTATTTGTAAGAGCTTAAGGAAATGGCAGTTCTTGATTCAAAAGTTGTTCATGTGTTGTTTCAGATATGAGTGAAACATAAACATGTAGATAAACTTCATAAACATCTGTCATAAACATCGGTAAAAAAAAAAGATCCCTCCATTTTGTTCTGCACATTTCACAGGGCTGTTGTCAAAAGCGCTGTTGTTTACTCTCTTCCTGTTTATGAAAAACTGTCTGAAGTCGGCTTTGGGATTACTGAGATCAACAGGTTTCTTCACAGAGTTAATAACATAACCCTTATTCTTGAAGGGAACGATGCATCACCCACTTTCAGGTCAGGAACAAGAAACATTATTCCTATTTAATTATATCACATTGAATTAATATGTAAATCTTAAAATAGTAATACATTGTTTTTATTTGTTGTTCTCTGTCTTGCAGACAGACCTTCTTGGAGGTCAGTATTTGGGAAATTTTGGATCTGCTTAGTCCAGTCATTGAAGAGGAGAAATCCAGAAGTGAAGATAATCAACTGTTACTGCCTTTGCGGTAAGACAATGTGAAAAAAGAAGCCTAATGCTTTGTGCTCTGTATGTAATGCATATATAATATATTCCTCTTCAATAATTGTCCTTTGTTTGCTATAGTCTAATTAGGAAAGTGTTCCTCGAAGTGTGGAGCTTTTTTCTCCTCGTTGATGGATTCAGAGATTTTGATGAGAATGAACACCAGCAATCAGTGAAGTAAGAAATGTACAGTATTTTTATCCTCTATATATCCAGTGTGGGGAGTTTGGAAATCTGGTTAAGACACTGCCTGATTCTGAGATGCTTTGTTGACTGAAATTTGGCATGTTATGATTTTTGTTAGTTTATGAAGTGAGCAATCAAATAATAAATAATAAATTGTATAACTTATATTTGACAGTGAATGGAACCGTGTGAGGAGCATCGTCATTAATGAGCTGTTGAAAAGTAAAGCATTTACTCGAGAGCAGCTTGAAGAAGCACCAAAGTAAGAGGAAAGATGTTATTTTAGGAACAATGAAATATTTATGAATGCTTTGCTCTAAATCTGAAAATATAAATATGTAGATTCATGTATTCTCTTCATTTACGTTTTTGATTTAATGATTTCAGCTTTGTATGACCTTTTAGAAATCAGTTCATATTTGACAAGCTTTCTTTTTGGTGTTTGAATCATAAAGGAACTTCATTCAAGTCATTCATCAGATCCTGAAGAAACTGAAGCAGTATACTGACCTGGTTGATGACTTTGATGAAAAGATTGATCCAACTGCTTTGTAAGATTTATCATTTTCTTACCATATTTGTGTTTGAACAGAAGACATATAGATATTAATTTATATTGCAAGTACCACTGATGTCAAGTACAGTCTAGCTTCACAATTTGTATTTTTCCCTCAGAGTCTTCGAGAGGTCACTGCATCGCACAAACTTAATGTTTCATGAAGTCTGGGATCACCTGTTGGAGTAAACTCTCTCTATGAAGGAAAAGTCAGGATTGTATGGAGGTTTGTTTCCACCATGGAAAAAAAATGTAATTGTGACTTTTTATCTAACTCTTTTTCTAGCAATTGCGAGTTTAAACCTCACAATTTTGACTTTTTTTCTCAGAATTAAGAGATAAAAACTTGCAATTGTGAGTTAAAGTCCAAATTGTGAGATATAAAGTAAAAAAGTCAGCTCACAATTCTGACATTTTCTGGCAATTGCATGCTTATATCTCACAATTCTGACTTTATAACTTGCAATTGTGAGTTTATATCATGCAATTCTGAGAGAAAAAGTAAGAATTGTGAGATAAAAAGTCGCAATTACTTTTTAATTTTTAGTCTGTGGCGGGTAACAAGCTTTTTTTTATGATTGCAACTGCTGCCAAATTAGGATTATACCAGCAATGTATTAACATTAACATGCTGTTATTGAGATGGAAAAAATACTAGAATAATTACATTAGTAAATATGGAGTAAAATAAGTTTGTTACACTGTTAACTTCGTTTTTACTGTTTTAATAGTCTGTTTAGATTTGTTTTACGTGTTTTTTGTTATCACATTAATTAAAAATGCTTAATATCTTGAGGTCAACAATATCTGGATCTATTTTCATGTGTTAACACTTAGCAAGTGCAAATTAGTGCAAATGCTGGTTGGTGGCATTTTACTGACCCTAAAAACTGCTGTTGACTGAAGAAATATTGAGCACACATAACCATGAACTTTCACACTGATCTACATTATTGGTGAAGTGCATTGAACTGATGGCCTACATTCAATTTAATAATTGACAGATTGCATTTCTTGCACAAAACATTCATCAGCCCTTGCAATCTGACATTGTCAGAACCATATTTACTGTCAAATATTCATACAGTTTACTATATATATGGTTACACTTTATTTTGATAGTTGACTTTATACATTCTAACTTTGACATGTCAACTAACTCCTGTTAGGTTAGGGTTAGTAGAATAAAGGCCAATTCACACCGCACCGACAGATGCCGACATAGGGCAACAGATACTTTGTCGGGTTTTGTCGGAATCTGTTGGCATCTGTCGGAGCTTGTTTTCGCCGATTGAACTTGCTGAATCAGTGTTAGAATGTCTGTAATCTGCTGACTGTTGGCGTTGGTCTGAGTCTGATGGTGCAGTGTAAAATGATCTTAAGTTGACATGAAAGTTACTTATAGTCAGTAGAATGTCCACTGGAGGACCATCAAAATAAAGTGTTAGCAGATATTAAACAGAGAGTCTATTAATACTCTGACTGGTAGTTGCAAAGTTATTTATAGTTAGTAGAATGTCTAAAGTGGAATATTGAAATAAGGTTTGGGTCAGGTTGAAGTTTTTGGTCAGGCCTGATCAAAAACTTCAACCTGACCCAAACCTGATGTTGATTAACTTTCAAATAAACATGTACTGTCTGCTCTACTGTGACCTTACGCTCTCTTCAGAGAAGAGTTTACACTGAATTGATTCCCATGATTGCAAGGTAAATTCAGTAGGTTTGTGCACAGATGAAAGTTCATCAATGGAGATAAAGCTCAGTCTAGGTTTTGACTCTGACGTTAATGGATAGTCCACAGTGGACATGTGATCTTTTTTCTCTTATTCAGTTTTTTGTTTTGAGAAAGAAACAGCAATATGAATAAGTCACTGACCATCTTAATCTTAGCTGTTCTTCTCTCTAAAGGTAAGCTAATGTTCTTTTCTTATGTTTTATTCATTCATAAATTATTCATTCATAAATTTATTCATAAATTCATTGTAAACAGGTGGTATTTGATCCCTTATTAGACAGCAGCTCTCGTAAAAGAGTGGCAATCTTAATCTCACAATGTTTTTTTGTGCTGTGGTCATATCTAGCACTTGATAAAGTCATTGAATGTTACTATTGCTTATTATAATTTAGTTGATTCTGATTTCTTATACAGGTGTGGAGAGTGTGAGCCTAACAGATGAAGACTATGAAATGGCAGACAAACTCTTCACATTGGGAGCTGAAGGATTTTTGAAATACTTGGACAATTTAAAAAAGGCAGTAGATGTGGTTGTGGAAGAAAATAAGCTCAATAAAACAGGGTAAAACCAGAGATGTATGAAGCAGGGTTATTATTGTTTATAAAAATAAAACTATTAAAAACATTTCTGTTAATTGAAATAAAGCTGGAATAAAATAAAATATAAATATTAGAAAAATTAGAAATGTTGCCTTGCAATAAACTGAAATAAGTTGAAGCATTAAACTGATTAACTAGAAATAAATAAAAAAATAAATAAACCTAAATGGCAATATTTAAAAAAAAAATAAACAAAAAACTAAAATTTAGCGTAAATAGCATTTAACAATTATTGCTATTTTCGCTTAGTGTAAATAGCATCTATTGCTATTTGCACTTATTTGCACTTTTTCACCGCTGCACTAAAATGATTAATAAAAACTAAAATGAAATAAAAAATTAATCATAAATAGCAATATTTAAAAGAAAACAATTATAAAATGAAAAAAGCACATCACGAAATTACTATAAATTAAACTATTAAAATGAAAACTAAAAACAATCAAAATAAAAACTAATTTCAAATATTAATAAAACTAATATGAATACTAAAATAATGGGATGATGTACGGTTAATATGCACTGTAAGAAAAAAAATTGTTTATGGACATTTTCTTCATCGCTAAAACAACACAATGCAATGCGTAATATAAAATCCATGAAAACACCTGTGAAAAATCAATACAGAAAATTTCTTCACAGTAACACGTTACATTGGACCATGTTTTTACAGACTTTTCTTAGAGCCTGGAGTGTAAATTCAGTACCTCCTAACATAACCCTTGTTTGTTGTACAGAACTGATATGCAAGACTTGTGGATTTCTCTGAAGGAGATGGTCGAGAGGATCGGTGCTGAGGAAAGAGTTAAAGGACAAGATAATTTCATTGTGTCGCTGCAGTAAGTAGAACTTTATCCACTGGATACAAAAGGCAGTTTGCATTTTATAATTATATACTGAACTTGAAATGCTGATTAATAAGGCTGAACATGAAGATTTAAGGAACACCTGATAACATCTGGGTTTTTTTTCCTTTATATGTGTTTATCAGCATTTTTCACAGACTGGGTTTGCTTTATGGAGACTTTCTGTTTCGCGTGTTATCAGCAATTACTACAGACAGATATTGGATTTCTCAGAATGAGGGCCTGGTAACAGAACATCCTGGAGACTTTTATGGGCTTTATCGGTATGAGGGCCATTTGGCCAATTAACATATATTATTATATATTTTTTTATTTTTACAACATGCAAACAATGCAAAGAAATTAATGCAAAGCATGCTGAAAATGAATGGGGTTGAATGTGTCTGATGTTGCTAAATATATTTTTATTAAAAAAAAATCTTGAGTAAATGTCCTGACTCGTGTCTCAAAAGCCTGATTAATATGCCTCTGATCTTCTTACAGAGAATTACGCGTCTTCAAAGGGATCATCAGAAACGAGACATTGGTGGACCTCTGGAAGTAAGCATGTTTTTTTTGTCTGCAAGACGATTGAAAATATTTGATTTGAAATAGCTATAGAGATGTGTCCACTGAACAGTTCAGATCGACCAACTCTAACATGCAGATCAACCTTCTCAAGATTTATTTTCAATCATTGATAACTCAAACATAGCTCATCAGTTTTGTTTAATGCAGATATGTGGAGTCACGCTACCTTCCAGGAGCTCCACCAATCTACAGCGATTACGTGGGATTCCTCGGTCACCTTCTGTCCAAGATGTATGACCTCAAGCTTCTTTCACACTCTTTCTTTCCCATTGTGAAAGAATGAAATAATATACATTATATGACAAAAAATATATGTTGCGAAATCAAACTAAGTTATAATTATACACCGATCAGGCATAACATTATGACCACTGACAGGTGAAGTGAATAACACTGATTTTCTCTTCATCACGGCACCTGTTAGTGGGTGGGATATATTAGGCAGCAAGTTTGTCCCCAAAGTTGATGTGTAAGAAGCAAGAAAAATGGGCAAGCGTAAGGATTTGAGCGTGTTTGACAAGGGTCAAATTGTGATGACTAGACGACTGGGTCAGAGCATCTCCAAAACTGCAGCTCTTATGGGGTGTTCCCGGTCTGCAGTGGTCAGTATCTATCAAAAGAGATCCAAGGAAGGAACAGTGGTGAACCGGCGACAGGGTCATGGGCGATAATGGCTCATTGATTCACGTGTGGAGCGAAGTTAATGCTGGTTCTGATAGAAAGGTGTAAGAATACACAGTGCATCACAGTTTGTTGCGTATGGGGCTGCATAGCCGCAGACCAGTCAGGGTGCCCATGCTGACCCCTGTCCACCGCCGAAAGCACCAACAGTGGGCACGTGTGCATCAGAACTGGACATCTTGGTGCCAGATACCACAGCACACCTTCAGGGGTCTAGTGGAGTCCATGCCTCGACGGGTCAGGGCTATTTTGGCAGCAAAAGGGGGAATACAATATTAGGAAGGTGGTCATAATGTTATGCCTGATCGGTGTATATACTATATTTGTGTAATATGTTTGTCTAAAATTTAAAAAAACATATATTGAAATGTCTTCACCTGAACTTTGAATTTTTTTTTACTATTATTAGTTTCAAAAGTTGTATTTGTTAATAGTTAATGGATGTGAAACAACAAAGAACATTTGTGTTTTTAACTAATGTTGACAGATTTATAGGTTGCACTTTATTTTATAGTATGTGTACTTGCGTGTTCTTACAGTTCACGTACCTAAGAAAATACTGGGTAATATAAGGTAACTACAGGGGTTAAGGTTAAGTTTAGGGGTATGTTCAGGGTTAGTACCTAGTTATTACCCAGTTACTGTAATTACTGTAATAAGTACATTGTATGTGCATGCGGAACATCTATGCTACCGATTAATAAATACTGTAATTGCTCATTTTTAACAAATGTTAACTAATCAAATCTTATTGTAAAGCGTTACTACCAAGTTATTTTTCATGTTGACAGGAAATTGTTTTCTTTGTTGTAACAGGATCGCACATCCTCGTGTGGTTGAACTTCTAAAAGTTGTTTCAGAAGTTGGAAAGATAGACATTAGTCAACTTTTTGACGAGTAAGACATGTTTTGTTATGCATTGCTTTGTTACAGCACACTAAATCAGTGACACTTCTGTCATTTAAATTGTTTCTTTCATGCAGGTCCTTTTTCCTGTAGAGTAAAACATGAAAATACACTCGGATGACAAATATAGATTTTTGTAGTTCATCATTTCATTCTCAATAATACTTTTTAGAGCACAAACGGCTACACATCTGGTCAAAGAGAAGGCCATGGAAATTTACACCTTAGAGAGGCAGACAGAGAAGGATGAGTTTCTAATAACATTGAGGTAAGGACATTCATTAAGAGCAAGACTATATATGTGTGTGTATGTGTGCTGTATAAGAAATCCCTACAATGATTGTAATACCAGAAATCTTTATCCTTGGGACATTTTTTGGTCCCCATGATGAAAACAGCTTATAAATCATACAGAATGATATTTTTTGAAAATGTAAAAATGCTGAAAGTTTTCTGTGAGTGTTGTGTTTAGGGGTAGGGTTAGGGGATATAATATACAGTTTGTACAGTATAAAAACCATTATGTCTACGGAAAGCCCTCATATGGAAACCCAACATGTCTGTGTATTATTTATATAGAAAATAATTTATTTACATATCTCTCATTCTCATATTCATCTTTGAAAATGTTGAGCTGTTAAGTTGTATGTTTGTTAATAATAGTTATTGTAAAATGTGACTTGTCTGTAATTTACGGACTGTGCGTTTCACAGAACTGCCTCTGGAGTTCTTGCATTTTACTGGGATAAACTTTTGGAATACACTGAGAGCCAGCCATTCCATAACAAGTATTTAGCTGCTGTACGGTAAGACTATGATCATATGAGTATATCTGATACAGGGTAGTCTTACATAAAACAAAATGCGAATTGATAAATAATAATATAATAAACTGAGTCGTTTGTGTTGCAGGAAATGGAAGGAGTTAAGAGTGTTGAAAGACACTGAAAAATATCACATGATTACTAACCCACAGACAGGACTTCAAGCCTGGACGTAAGAAAATATTACATGGATAATTTTTGTAATTTCAGTTCAGTTGTAATACCATTTTACAGCTGTTTGGTGCCTGCTAAGAAAAAACACATGAAAAGTCTCAAGATTTCAGGAAGTTGAGTTTGGGTTATGAGCTTTTCTCTGTGTAAATATCATCACAGTTGAACCAAGAACTGTATCAGAGCAATGGCACTGTTTTTGTGACTGCTGTCACAAAAGTTGTAATAACTATGTAATAATAGTTATAATAACTATGACAAACTCCTCTTATTTATCTAGTTGGGCAGATGAGCGTTTTGGCGATTTTTTTGACAATGCTGCACTTGAATATGATCGATGGGGTAACGGGATTTTTGGAGATGACAGATTCAATCAATCCAATTGGTTAGTATCTGTACTTTTCATTCAGTGCACACAATAAATGACTGTGAATTAATGACCAATAACTAACTGAGACCACAGACCCCAAGGCATGATTCAAGTAAATATGCATGGACTAAAATCCATTAATCATTCATAATGATGTTACACTTATTGTGTGGTTATGAATGTGTTGCATTACAGTTTAGTAGTCTGTTTGAATATTGATGCATAAATGTATGATTTCACAGGGCCATTATGAAGATGGCGACAGTATACCCTCTTCCAATTTTTGAAAGATTGTCTGAAAGTGGCCTTGGGATATCTGAAGTTAATGATTTTTTTATCGACACTGATGACGCACTCAATGAATTAGTAGGCGAGGACATGTTGTACAGTTTGAAGTAAGAACACACGTGTTTGAACTGTTCAAGATCAATCTGGGCACTATAAATATCTGTTATAGAGGCCCATATACAAAAATATTTGAGTATATTGCACCTGTACAAATATAATAATGTACAGATAAACTAATCTTACAAATATATGATGAGTCAACATTATCATTTGATCATAAATGCAATACTTTCCTCTTCTGTCATCTTCCAGGGGTATGCTTAATGAATTATGGAATATTTTTAGCAATATTTTGCATGTCTCAATAAACAAGAAAAACCATATGACATCAGATGTGGAATATGAGGACCCACTGCGACATTTACGGTAAGATACATAAAGCCCTGATGTTTGTTTGTATGTATATGCTTAACTGTTTACTTGGTTCCTCTGAGATGCCAAAACAATTTATGAAGAATTTGTTTGATAACATTATTTCGATGGTCCACTTTAGACATTCTACTGACTATAAGTAACTTTGCAACTACATGCCAACTTAATCTGCTAACCCAAACCCAAACCCTGCTAACACCTAACCCTAACAGTCTATTAACAATCTACTAATACTCTAATGAGAGTTAATTGACATGTAGTAGCAAAGTTACTTATAGTTGGTAGAATGTCTAAAGTGGACAATCGAAATAAAGTGTAGCCATTTGTTCTAATACAAAACTGATCCCAACAACTTTCACTCTTGATGTTCGCAACAGCAAAATTAAAGCAACATGCTTTGACATCTGGGACAGAGTTCTCATCGAGATCAACAGAAATATTAATAATGATGGACTTGAACAATCAGCAAGGTAAAGCATAAATATTTTTGTTTTCAAACAACCTGAATGAAAATCCTGAATGCTTAGTCCTACTTTAGATATTTCCAAACAACACAATGACACTGCAGCAAGTTGTGATTTTTTTCTTTGTTTTTAAATGTCCCGACATTGAGAATTTTACAACACCTGTGAACATTTAACCTCAGTCTATGCTATAATAAAGAGAGATCATTAAATCATCAAATTTTTACCTCACATTTCATAGGCACTGGGATGAAGTGAAGAGCATTTTCATTAAAGAATTAACTGACGGTGGAAAATTAACTCAACAGAAGCTTGATGGAGCACAAAAGTAAGGAAAGAATCTTCAGTTAAAAAAATTGACAGCTGCACATGTTGGCTACATGTATGTGCTTTAGAAATATCTGAAAATTGTATTATTATTGTATTACTATTACAATTATGCTGTTAATTAAACTAAATAACATTATTTTTTTTCTTCATGGTTATAAAGAACATTTAATAGTTTCACACAAATGGTCTTGGACAAATATGTACAAAAAGTTGATGGTCTGGAGGAAAGGATCAGTGCTTCCACTGAGTAAGAACTTATGCTTCATTTTAAAAGTTCTGAAATATTTAATTCCAAAATTAGTTATAAAAATATACTATAAAATATCAAATAAAATAGCATAAAATCTAGAAATTTAAATAGCTAACATTTCCATTTTGTTCTTTCAGAACTCTTGGCAAATTGATGCTGAAGACTTTTTCTGCCACAAATACTGTCCTGGTTAATACTCTGGGTTTTCTGCTGTCTGATTAATCTCTCTCAAGGATCGAGTAAATTCTGTTCTAAATGATTCTGCCATTCTGTGTCCCATTATTAATCCTTGTACCTTTCCCTCTTCTCTTTCTAGTATAATTGCCAGTGCTCACTTCCTGAAATTGTTGACTGAATGCTAATAGTGAAGACCCATCCTTACCCCTTTTTTAAATCTCTACAGGAGTTTTCTGTCATTTTGCTGAAATCAACCCTGATGAACTCTGACCTGAGAGCCTCTCTTTCATTGTGAGGATCTGATGCTGATTCTCAGATGTGTTGACAAGATTTTGACTGCCTTAGATACTGCTGTATTTCAGATTATATACTGCCTGTATTGCTAACCAGATTATATATTTCAAAATAAAAATAATAATTAACTACATATGATCTGTTTCATTTGATTATATGACTTTTATTTTTTATTTATTTATCTATTAAATGTAATCAGAATGAAGTTCCAGTCCACTGAAGCACCATGCAAAGATGCTGGCATAAGATGGCAGCGGTGAGTCTGAGAAAGTGTGGCTAATATCTGTTTGTGGATCTGCCAAGTCAGCAAAAAAGCAACACGCATCAACACTTGACTGCCCTTGGTTGTACTTTTTCGTGTGCATTTAATCTTTTTTGGTTGTTCCTAGACAAATTATATAAAGGGGGGAAAAGCCAAGTCATTTCGCCTTCATCTTATTTCATGAGCCACCATCAACCAGCAGAGGACGCTGAAAATCTGCTTCCACAACCTGCACTACATGGACATGAACCAGAACCACATTCTTTTTCCGCCATGATAGACACAAATAAAAAATCATTCCGTCCGACCTTATCTGTTTTAGTCAGAGGATATGATTTGTAATATTGTTTTATTTTGATGTTGGCTTTAGATCTGTGTGGCTGGATTTCTGAGTAAAATTACAGACACTTGAAGCTCCCAAGCAGCAGAAGCAGTCAATCTGGAGCAGGGTCTTTCTATTGCATCAGCTCACCTCTGTTTGCAGTACTGTCACGGTGACTGATTTGTTTGGAGACCAAGGGGAAGTAGAAGTGGCGAGAAAATGAGCATTAAGGCAACAAAAGATAGAAAGACAAACCCAAACTAACTCAAGTTCATCATCTAACCTAACTAATGAAAAAAAAAAAAAAATCTAAACTGTACAAATTTATGACACTGAGCAAAAAGGCAGATTAACAAGTAACACGGACGCAAATTAACAGAAGTGCCAAGACTTCCTGCTGTGCTTAGTATTCATCCTGTCGTGCTTTTAAACGCTGGGGGTAGACAGGATTGGCAGCAGAGGCAGTGACATCAGTCAGGTTAAAGGGTTAGTTCACCCAAAAATGAAAATTCTGTCATTAATTACTCACCCTCATGTCGTTCCACACCTGTAAGACCTTCATTCATCTTTGGAACACAAATTAAGATTTTTGATTAAATCTGATAGCTGTCTCACTCCTCAAAAGACAGCAATTTAACCACCACTTTCAAGGTCCAGAAAAGTACTAAAGACTGTTAAAATATTTGACGTGACTGCAGTGGTTCAACCTTAATTTTATGAAGTGACAAGAATACTTTTTGCGTACAAAAACAAAAAAATGTAGCTAATTTGTGTGCATCAGGGAGCTCGCATTTTACTTTCGCTTTCGAGATCGCACATACTCTTGTGTATAGGGAGCGGCCGTTCTGAGAGTGCATTCTACAAAAGATATTTATCAGACGATAATCCTCTGCCATGGTCTTGTCAGTCATCTCACCTTACTCTCATCTCGTGATCAGCGAACTGTGATCCCAACAGCACTGTGTGCAACTCACGCTGAATGAGCAGATGTTTACGATACTTTACAATTGAAGTAACTGTTATACAACTGAACTAAATGGTTATTATTTCTATAAAAAGGGCAAAATTATAGTGGAAGCGGTGCTGCGGTGGGCACCGTAATGTAATTCAAACGTAGCGGTGGCATATTCTATGCTAATTTCACCCTCATGCTCTGTCATGGTGATATTGCAAGACAACTTTTCACCTCAACGAGAAATCTTGCCACATTTTAATATCTCGTCACACCCCTGTTGTATACTGTTGAATTTTTGTGTTTGTGGTGTGAAGCGGAGATCTGATACTTGCTTCACACAGTCTCAACTAGTCTAGGTGGGCAGAAGGAACCAGCAGGCAGGGAATCTCAGGGAGCAGGCAGGAACCAACACAAGACAAGACAACAAGAGAAACAACAAGATAGAAAGCAAAATAAAACTGACAACTAAGACTAGAGCAAATCAAATAAAGAAAAGAAATAACAGGAGCTAGTAAATAAAAGAAAAACAAAACTGCAACCTTACAGGGAAACTGAAGGAAAAAAAATAAATAAAAATTTAACCAAATCAAAAACAAGAGATAAACCAAAAATAAAGCTTTGGAGAACTAGAACAACAATAAAGACTAGAATTTGTAACCTGACTAGAATAAAAACCAGGACAAAGAACAAACTGAAAAATTAAAATGAAATAAATACAAAGCTAGAACTGACAGAAAACTAAATCTAGCACTGACTGACAAGATCTGCAAGCACAACAAACCAGCAAACACATGAGGTAAAGGAGCTCAATATAAAGGGAGCAGAGCACATGAGGAACAGGTGAACACAATTAGGCCAACAAGGACCAGACAAGGACTAAACAAGGGGGCGTGGTAACTGGAAACAAGGAGGCGGGATGAGAGGAGCCACAAACAAAGACAAAGCCATGTGCTGACACACAACACAAACAGAGACATGGGGCCTGTTCTTCGTACGTCGCTAACTCGGTTAGCTGGATTTGATTGATGACGATTTGGCATGATCTTGGATTGTTCGGTTCTTCAACGCTCATCCTGGACTTGCTGCCATAGCAACATGTCCGTAAGCTTAAACCTGCTCATTAGCAGGCTTGTTTCATGTAAACAGGATTAGATTGCATCTTTTTAAGTGGAATTGATACTTAAAATCTGTCCCAGCCATTGCTAATTTATTTCAAGAGTACTCTACTTATCCAGGGACAATAATTTAAAATGATAATAATTTACAAATTAATTTAAAAATAATATTATAAATGTTGTGTAGTCTATAATACTATAGGCAGCCAGTTTTACTCATTGAAAGATTTATTCGTGATGGAAAAATTGCTTTACAATTGTATTGGAGTCTCACACACGATGTACAGTTATTCTGAGCCGTGCATTAATTTGAATGGTGACGCTATTATGGGAGTGGCTTGATGCAGCGCAGGAGATGCAGATAACTTGATCTTGACTTTAATTATTTTTTAATTAAAACTTTAATTAATGCTGTTACGTAACAAATCTGCTTAAAATATTAAATTAAATGAATTGCGAATTTCAACATTGAAATAAAAATGTACGACTGTACAAATGCTTGTGAATCTAAATAATTGGGAATCATGTAAGTAAAAATAAAAAAAAAAACAGTGCACATTTCATTTATCTATTATAACATTTATGTCGTAATGTCATTTTGTTCGCTTAGCTGTTTCATTATAAAGGTCCAGAAATTCGTCAAGTTTTTCGTCAGGTGTCTTCTAATTATATGATGTCATTACGTTGCTGTCTTGCTGCCAGCCAATCGCTGCATTGCTGATCGTGGTTTCGAGTATCGATATCTGCCCTCTTCAAGGAGCACGAGAACGCGCAGTAATCTCGTAAAAAAGGTGCAATATGTAAAAAATTTTGTCCGCTAGAGGCCTATTCAAAACAAAGGCGTAGCTTGACGCCAAGTTTGAGCGCGGAATCTTGGGACATGTGGTCTTCTCCTCAACGGACGGTGCAAAAGAATAGGGATAGGACTCGGGAAGAAATCATGTTCATGGATGCGATTATTAACGTTACTGTAGTATGAAGCAGAGCAGGACCGAGTGTTGTGGGAGCTGAACGAGGCCGCTGGAGCGATTGCGCAACACACGCCTCGCGAGCAGCGGAACTTTTATTATGCCACAGTCGCCGGCGCCGCTTCCGCTTTTCCGGTCATGAGTATGACGTACGCAGATCTGTTTATCATACTAGATACATTTGAGAGTGTTGAAAATGATGTTATAACGTTACTCTGTGCGTTCGCTCGGTGGCTGCTGTGAGACACTTGTTTGTAGTGATGGGAAACCGAGGCTTTCTGAAGCGTTTGAGGCTTTCATCAAATTGTACCCAAAAAATGGTTCATTACTCGAAGCTTTTAACACAGTGCGCATTAGCGACATCTGGTGGTCAAAATAGTTTTCACCATATGTAACAAATCATCACGAAGTGGCACGTGACCAAACAAAGCTTCATAAATCCGTGACATGCGAGAGTGGAATCAATCCAGGATCAATACAGCTGTAATCTGATGTACTGTTCATTAATTAGTGCCAGTGACACCACAACTGGTGTCATGTGTAGCCTGGTCAACAGATTCACATATTTATCAATAATATAAAATATACAAGTATGTGATCATAATTAATATTTGACGTGAGTGGTTGAAATTTTTTTTTTTTTGGGTGAGCTGTTTAACCCTTATGTTCTGTTCAGGGTATCTGAGATCCCATCTATAAAACATGATTAAATGCAATAGTGTGACATACATTCAGTTTCTGTCTGGTGTTGAGTTACAGTTCACTCAATTTAAACTATACGGAATCCCAAATAAGTACACACACAAAGTACACAGTCAATGTAAAGTCATACACAAGGCCAAGGGTTATGTCATGTGCTTTTGCAACTGTGCAAAGGTGAATAATGGATTTTTTTTTTTTCTGGGAATGTGCTTAGGGTGTACACTTAGACCGCAAAGGCCTCAATATTTTTATTCAAAAACAGGATCTGTTCCAGTGTGTTGGGGTTCAGTCGGTTTCTTTTTTTGCAGATTACTTCTCCAGCCTTGGAGAATACTCTCTCACATGGGACAGAGGATGCAGGTGTACACAAGTAGTGTTTAGCCAGGTCATGAAGGTGTGGATAAGTCATCTTTTGAGTAGACCAGTATTCAAGTGGGTCAACACAACGTGGCAGAATGGGGTCTCCAAGGTACTTCTGTAGCTCCACTGTAGGGTCTGCAGTGGCACTGTTGGTGCGCTGTGGAATACTCGAATGCCTGTCCAGGGTTTTCCATAAATCTACCACCACAATGTTTGATGATGAGCTTGTGGGTTCTGCTGAAGACCCTGCTGGCGTTGCTGAGGTTCCTGGTGTTGGTTGAGCCTGTGGTGCTGGTGTTTGTGGTTGCCTCTCAGGTCTAGACGCCTTGATGATTGCTGCACATTGTGAAATTAGATTTTTCACTGCAGTCTGGGCACAGGTGTCATTACTAAAAACAACCATTTTAAAACGTGGGTCTAAAAGTGTTGCCAGAGCAAGGCAGCTCTTTTGCTCATGAGTGGCAAACCTCTCATTCAGTTGTTTAATCAGGTTTGCAGCCAGTCGTGAGCCCATATCAGATGTCATTTGGGTACTCATCTCTCGAATGGATGTTTTTTGATGAATGGATGAACATTTTGATCATTGGAGTCACCTTGGATCCTGACACCCTTTTCTCCTCTGACATTTCCACCGAGGCTTGGTGGAAAGGCCCAAGAATCCCAAGGCACTGATTCATAGATTCATACTCCTCAGCTGTGAATGGTGACAGTTCTGATCTTAGAGTGGGGAGGACTGCTCCTAGAGGCTCTCGCTGCTCATACAGCCGCTGAAACATTGCAAAGGTGCTGTTCCATCTTGTTTCCACTTCCTGAATCAGCTTATGTTGAGGCCTACCCATCTGGTGCTGGAACTGTGACAGCTTGTCCTTCGCTGTGGTGCTGGATCTGAAATGACCCACGATCTTACGCCCTTGGTTACGGAGGTCTTCTAACTCGGGGGTTGAATCAATGGCCTTCTTCACCACCAAGTTGAGCCCATGTGCGAAACAGTGTGCATGGCGGATTTTTAAAGTTTCAACACAAGCCACCGTGTTTGCTGCACCATCAGTGACCATACAGCTCACTTTTCCAGAGATAGCCCAGAGATTCCCTCATCAGAGTGGCTTTAGCCTCTGTGATGTGAGCTGCTGTGTGGGTCTTGGGGAATTTGGCCACGCCCAGAAGGATGGATGAGAGCTTCCACTCTGAGGTCACATAGTGGCATGTTACCGCCATGTACGCATCAGTGTTAATTGATGTCCGCATGTCAGATGTCAGGCTTACTACTGCAACCTTCCGCACCTCAGCCTGGGCCTTCTCCTTCAGCTCTATGTGCTTCTTGGCTACCATAGCCTTCAGAGCTTTCCTAGTGGGAAGGATGTAGGTGGGGTCCAGCAAGCTAACCAAAGCCCTGAAACCTTCATCCTCAACCACAGAAAATGGCTGAGTGTCCTTTACAACCATCTGGACAAGGGCCTCATCCAGCTTGTGTTGTCTGGACCCTATTAAAACATCAAGAAGAATTTTAGCATAAAGTTTTTGTTTTTTTTTGTAATACTTTCCATTATATATAATCTTGAAATAAAAGTTAGGATACTTACTGTGAGTATGCCCTGCTGCAGCACCTGCAGCATTGGGTGGGGGTGTATGGCTATCTGGATGCTTAGCCCTAAGGTGCCTCAACACTGAGAATGTATTGTTGTTGAAAGCCAATTGTTGAGTACAAAGCAAGCATCGGACCTGGAAAAATAAACATCAATACAATTATTAAAAGATTAACAGATCTACTAAACAGGTTATTTGCTTATACATATACAACACATCATGATCAGTGTACAATAATATTAATAATAATATAATAATAATACAATAATAATAATAATCTTAATAATAATAATAATAAGAAGAAGAATTATTGCATTAGCCTACCTTAGTAGGAGATTCCATGTTGAAATGCTCCCAAACTATGGATCGACCTCTCTTTCCTCCTTGTGCACCACTACTCTCCATTGCTCTCTCTCTCTCTCTCTCTCTCTCACACACACACACACACACACACACACACACACTTACTCACTCACACACTCTCTCTTTCTTTCTCTCAATCTCTGTATATCTCTCAAAATAAGTGTTTTGCGTGTCTTGATCTCCTACTGACAGCCCTCGAAGTAACGGGATAATCACTTCCCTTTTATGCATCAGGTGGTGCCGCGAAGCGCCAAATTTTTTCAAACCAGCTGTCCCGAACATCCGATACTGCATGACTGTTCGAAGCTTCAAACGTCATCAATCACGTGGTATTGTCATTTCGATACAAGCATCGGTACAGTGTGTGATACAATAGTGCTTTGAAAACTGCGTCGGAGCATCGGAGCCCCAGTATCAACCATCCCATCACTACTTGTTTGAGACACACTGCAGTAAGCTAGATCGATTTTGAATATCATATTAAATGCTGGATGGATTGTGTTGATAAATGGCATGCAATTCATTTTAAAACGTATTGTATGATGGAGAAAATTCTGTATTACTGTTACTAAAAATAAAGCTGCATCTGATTATGCTATGTTAGCTACTTGACAAAATAGTGTTTTTCTCTGAGGCATAGTTAAAGCATGGTACTCGCAAAAAAATCAAGAAAATTAGATTTAAACAATAAGACTAAGCGTGTTGAGCTATATAACAACAATTAGTTTTCTGTCTATAAATATATCAAAACAGTTGTTGCCTTGTCTATTAAAAAGTGTAATATATTAAAGCGTCTTTGGTGTTTCCATGGTTTCTACAAAATAAAACCGGAAACCGAGGCAGACCGAGGGTTAACGTGGGTATGACGCAATTGACAGGCGACTCCTCACACGTCCCTGAGCCTTGGTTAAAATTGCAATTTTCTCACGATTTACAAATAGTTGGAAACATTTGGGATATTGTAAGTACTCAAGTGAACAAAATATATAACACTGGCCTAGTGGTTTTTGGATATTTTACTGCAAAAATATTACATATTGCACCTTTAATCCTGATATTTTAATCCAGTCCACAAATTCGTTTGAAGAACCAAATTAGCCAGAGATCGGTTATCACGATTAGAAAATCTGGCATCTGTCAAATCATCTCAGATGTATTTAGCGAGGTACGAAGAACGGACCCATGAAACAAAGACAACACAGACAAGGCTGCCAGGGCAGAACCCTGACATTAGTTTAGTTGAAGTATTAATATTACTAAAACTAAACTAAAACCTAAAACTTAATAAAACTATACAGACATTAAAAAAAACTATTAAAAATGACAAAAACAGCCAATTACTAATTCAAAATAATAACAAAATCTGTAATAGTTTATTGATGATACTAAAATATCACTGAATGCAACATCATCTTGTCCATGCTGAACTAATTTCTAACTATATTACAATTTAATTACATGCACATTATTAATAATAAAGATTTCCCCCGGTACATACCTTTTTTGTCCAATTTGGTCTGAGGAAATTTAACGTGAATTGACACCATCAGTAAGAACCAATGGACAAACCACACAAATATTAACAGATAAATATTTTTGTCCCACCTTGCTACCCATCTGCCCTTCTGCCCTGCTCAGTGCTGAAAAGTACACAAATTTGCTCTGCTGTGGACGGTTGACCATGTAATGACCCATGTAAGCAAGAGTCAGACAGTGAAGAATATTTAGTACGCACACAGACTCACAGATCAAAAAGTAAGTGTTTGTCTCTTCTGTTGTCAATAAGATTCAGTACAAACTAGACATCCATTGATTATCTTCCTTAATGGCTTGTTTAGTACTTAGATATTTTTTCCTCTCTTTTAGCACAAGACGGAAACATGATTAAGGTTTTGGCTGTTGTAAGTTTAGCTGCATTTCTCAGCTGCTATGGTATGTTTTTTCCTCTCTTTGTGGTCCAACAATTAAAACAAACCTTTAATCTTGAATAGACAAAAGCAGCATTTATGTGATAGCTCTAATAATAATGGTCTGGATATATAGTGACAACTATTGACATTGTATTTTGTGGTAGTAATTCTTTTTTTCAGTTTCTCTGTAGTTGTTAATGATTCTGTCTTTGTTTTGAAGGTGTGCAGAGTGCTGAACTATCAAATCGTGACTTAAGAGAACAAATCCTCAACTCTGGGACTGTAGTCTTTTTAGACTTCCTGGAGAAAGTCAGAAACACTACAGAGAGAATAGTGAAAGATGATCAGTTCAGAAAAACTAGGTAAGACCAACAATGGATAATGTAACTTAAAGTGACTGCTACTGAATTGTAATTTCAGCAGCTTCCTGATCATAACCATTTTCTGTTTTTACAGGATCAATGTCCAAAGATTCATGAAATCATTAAGAGAGTTTGCAAAACCAATAAAAAATGCTGAGAGTGGGAGTCAGGATAATTCAGCTATATCACCACAGTAAGTCTGTCCAACAGTCACAAATACCATATAATGATAATAACATTGTTTATTCTATGCACAAGTCATGAATACAAATCACAAATTAACAAGTTCAAAGGTTTACATATACGCTTGATTCTTTTTTCTTTTTTTTTTAAGTTATATTTATGGGCTTTTTGTGCCTTTATTGGGAGAGGACAGTAGAGAGCAGACAGGGAAGCACTGGGCAGAGAGAGGGGGGCAGGATCGGCAAAGGACCTTGAGACGGGAATCGAACTCGGGTCGCCGCTCTAACCACTAGGCCATCGGCATACTGCATGTTGTTGATGTTTTGTGATCGATGTTAGTTGAAAGGTAGTCCTTTGTCCTGAGCAGTTAAACTGCCTGTATTTCAGAAAAGGTCCTGCACATTCTTTGTTTTTTTTCCCTGCATCTTCTGCATATTTTAACCCCTTCCAACAGTGACTGTATGATTTTGAGATCCATCTTTTCACACAGAGGACTCATTACAAAATGTGCAAATGTTCATTGATGTTCAAGAAGGCAACATGGGGGTGTTAACTTTTGAACAGAATGATTGGTGTTTTGTTTAGTACTGCCCTTAAGAAGCTTCAGAAGATATTTACTTGTTTCTCATTTACCATATTTAATTAAGTCACATTTATTTACATCCATCCATCCATCTTCCTAGTGTTATTCCTACTCATTTGCAGGGTCCACTTCATGCACACATTTGATGTGGCTCAGGTTTTACGCTGGATGCCCTTCCTGACACAACCCAGCACTGAGAGTCTATCACACTATCCTATGACAATTTGGCATTTCCAGTCCACCTAACCTGCATGTCTTTGGACTGTGGGGGAAACCGGAGCACCCGGGGACCTTCTTGCTGTGAGGCGACAGTGCTATACACTGAGCCACCGTGCCACCCCCAAGTCACATTTGTTTATATAGCGCTTTAAAGATTCAATAGCAATAGTCAATAGTTCATCCTTCTGGGTGTCCAATAGAGTCTGTGTAAAATTTTAAATTGTATGAGACGTACTCTAATATTTCTGAATATCAATTTTAAATTCCCAGTGATCCTCCCCCAATCTTCATCTTCATATGTGCATGCCATATCTTTTTCCCAAATTATCTTAACCGGAGAACTAATCTGGCCCATCTGGCCCATCTGACTAATAAGTAAGGAATAATATTTAGATGCCTCGTGGCCAGTACCTTCACTACTTCTGGATCATCTTGAGAATGTTTTTACCCCTGGGAGCATATGAGGGGGAGGTAAAGATACTTGTGAGTATATGTCTCATCAGATATCTCCTGAACTGATCATTAGACAAGATGAATTTTTGCTTAAGTCTCTCGAAAGATATTAATGCATCATCCTCATGAGGAGTTAGAATAGATTTTTACCACCTCATGGTTAGAGTTAGTTATCATTCTTGTTGTGAATGGGGCCAAAATTATTAGATAAAGAACAAATTTGTCTTATTTTATTTATGGAGGATTTCTGGTGATTATTTTGCCTGTTCTTTGTTTCACAGGAGATTTTTTTTGGTCATGGCTGATGCTAGGGCAACGATCAGGGAGATCTCTGACAAGTTTTTCTTTCCGTAAGAGCTTTATTATCTTTACACATTCTTAAGACACTAAATGATCTTGTTTACTTCTGACAAGTTCTCTGAAACCCAAAATAATACCCATGAATGTGCTCTTCTTCTACAGCTATATGAACATTTACCGTCAGAGCTTTAAAAACGAGACGATGATGGAGATCTGGAAGTAAGCATGTGTGTGAGGGTGGAGAACACAAGATCCAGTGTTCCTTTGTCAAAGTGCTTGTTCAAGATGTGTTTGTGCACTCAATATAATAGCCTTATAAATCCACCATCTACGCCATCCACCTTTCAGGTTTTGTTCATAACTTGATTTATTCATCTGACTTCTTACAGAGAAGTGGAGTCATACTATCTTCCAGGAGCCCCTCCAATCTACAGTAAACCCATGGAGTTCTTCAGTTACCTTCTGGGCAAGGCGTAAGACCTCACTCTAACTTCATTTGAACTTATTTAATGCTGTATTCAAAACATTATCAGCAATAAGCTATGAACATGGTGAAGGAATACAGTGCATCCAGAAAGTATTCACAGCGCTTCACTTTTTCCACATTTTGTTATGTTACAGCCTTATTTCAAAATGGATTAAATTAATTATTTTCCTCAAAATTCTACAAACAATACCCCATAATGACATCGTGAAAGAAGTTTGTTTGAAATCTTTGCAAATGTATTAAAAAATAAAAAACGAAAAAATCACATGTACATAAGTATTCACAGCCTTTGCCATGATACTTAAAATTGAGCTCAGGTGCATCCTGTTTCCACTGATCACCCTTGAGATGTTTCTACAACTTGACTGGAGTCCACCTGTGGTAAATTCAGTTGATTGGACATGATTTGGAAAGGCACACACCTGTTTATATAAGGTCCATGTGCATATAACAGTGCATGTCAGAGCACAAACCAAGCCATGAAGTCCAAGGAATAGGTTGTTTGCAATCATGTGGTTCTGGTGATGCGCGAAGTTCAGGTGGAGGGCAAGAAGTGAAAATTAGAATGGAAGAGATGGAGAAAAGTCTGTACTGTGCTGGTTTAGAAAGGTATAAACAGAAAATAACAACATATGTTGGATGTGATCCTTATGTTATGAAGAGAAGTGATTTTTCTACTGAATTAAAAGACTTGCCTTCCATCGAGACGGTAGATATAGAGAATGTGAAGCTGCCGTCACGAGTTCTAGTCTGGTTTGTTTATATCGCGCTGCCTTTCTGCTAGTGACGTTAAGGGCAGTATTTTGATTTTCTGTCGTGATTGTGAAAAATGTCGCCATTGTAGGTCATTCATGCTGAATCGAGAATTGCAATATGAACTCACATCATCGTTCAGGGAAAAAAAACTGGACGGTTTAATACAATTTTCACCTTTTCTACTTGTAAAAACACTAAGGGAAGCAGGTTGACAGGAAGACGCCGAATAGCAAATCTAATAATATCTCTGATTAAACCCACTCAATAAAATAATCACGTTGCTGAGTGTTTTTAAAAGTTTTGTATTTTGTTTTGGTTTAATAATTAACATTAGGCTACATTTGCGAGTATGACTCTCACCCGGCTTATGAATGATTATAACTTGCACACAGCAACTTCAAACCTGTTCACGAGCTTCTATGGGTTTGATTTTGGTTGTCATTTGTTGAAATGAATACAAAAAATATAGTGTGTCGGTGTCTGTCCGCTGAATGTGACCCTCTAATTCTCCTCCGTGGCCATATGGGAAAGTGAATATTTACAAAGACAACATTAAAACTATAGTTACATTTACACCCTCCCAACAAAGAAATGGATCGACTTGTTGAACACATTTTTTTATTTGGACATTTTCTATCATATGATGTCTGAAGCAGCTGCGTGTGACACTGTTTTCATGGTAAACAGATCAATATTGTGACCGGAATTCTACAAAACTTAAGTGAAAACACCAAATTATCATGCAGTGGAATAAAATAGCTTCTCTTCCCTGCAAACGATAGCATGAAGAATGTGAATATTTAACCAAGTCAAAAACAAAAAAGGGTTAGCAGGTATCCATATTCATTTCAATCTCAGCAAACGCAAAATGCTATTAAAGGCGACAACTTTTAAAGTTAAAAAACGATAAAAGTTATGTAAACGATAAAAGCTCCTTGTGGTTTCTCGGTTTGATTAATTTAAGCAACCATAAATGATGAAAAACATTGGAATTTTGAGTTTGTGATAGCGATTCCTATATAGAAAATTCACCTCCTGCCCTTCAGCCGCATTTCACGCTACAGCAATGACGTCATGTGCAAACAACCTATTGTCTGTAGACCTCCGAGACCTCCATATTTTTATATTAAATGTATAGAGTCTTTATAGTAAAACTGAGGTCAGAAACTGAAGCGTGCGTTCTAGACTGTTTTAATAATGTAGCCTATATTGTCAAGTTAATTATATTTTACATTTTTTATATATTTTTTATATATATATTTTTTCCTCCCATCTCACCATAGCTGCGTCCGAAATCGCGTACTGTCTGAGTAGGTACTACATTTGAATTTAAATTTACTGCATGACCGTTGGAAAAAGTATGTAGTATGAATGCGTGTGGTATGAATGAAATCCGGACGTACTACATCTGCCATGTTGTTACTGTCACATGACCTACCAGCATCAGTTACGTCAGAGATTGTATATTATAGGGAGATGAGAGGGTCTGTATCTCTTACCATTGAAGAAAGCGTAACGGCTAACTTAATCACGTGCGGCACCTCTCAGCCTATTGTGTAATGGCAGTGACATCAGTGCCCGCCATTCAAAACTCCTTCTCTGCGTACCGGCAGAGCCGGAGTGTTAGCATTAACCGTTAGGCTTTTTTGGCTAAAGGTTGCAGGTTTGCCTTCCACTGGCTTTGGTTACGTCCCTTCAACTCCATTCATAAATCCTCTCCTGTGGCCTCATGGGATAGTAAAGTGTCCATCATATGCGCACTTCAGAATCTTGCCGGAAGTAGTAGGTCATCCGGGTACCTTTCGCCTACTGTTTATCGAATACTATAAATTCAGACATACTACTCTGTTCGCATACTGTTTTTCGTGTACTATAGAGAAGTATTCGATTTTGGATGCAGCACATGTCCCTAGGGGCTTTGTAAGATTCTGTGATGATTTAAACATGCATTTTACAAAATAATTTTACTTGTTGTTTAAAAGTGTACTGTATTAAAAAGTAGCATTCTGTATTTTGACATCTAAAAGGGTGGTGGGATCCCAGCTGTTGAACATGATCGAAGCTGGGGTGGATACAGTTTCGGACATTGGAAAAATAGACTTTAACCAACTTCATGAGGAGTAAGAGGTGTTTTAAAATCATGCTGTTGCAGCAAATAGAAATTATACTGGATTAATGATGCATCCATTTTATTGCATTTTATATTATTGACCTCCAAACTAAGTGTTGGGCTAAAATGCACACATAAACCCATAACAAAAATGATTACATTTCATAAAGCGTCATTTCATAAATCACTCGTTGTTTCCTCCGTAGAGTGCAGGTGGTTATGGATCAGATTAGAAAGAAAGCCTTTGAAATTTCAATTTTGGAAAGGCAAAAAGAGAAGAATGATTTCCTTATATCATTAAGGTAAGAACCTTTGTTAATATTAATTACAAACTTCAATATTTTACTTTATGACATATCTTAATAACATTTTTCTTTTCGTTTCCTAGAACCGCATCTGGACTGATTGTTTTTTACTGGAATAAAGTTTTAGAACACGCTGAAAGTCCGTCATTCCATGCGAAATACTTGGATTCTAAGAAGTAAGATACAATGCTGTATATATTTGTATTTAATAGACAAATATTGATTGTGTAGTTTAAAGACAGGTTGAGAAAATAAATTAAAATGAGCATTTAAAAAATATCTTAATTTTGTGTGTTACAGGCAATGGGAAGGGCTGGTGAGAGACGCACTGGCAAACGGTGAAAATCAGTGGCTAGCGAAGACTTTTTCAAAATGGTAGGCTATGCTGGGTGGTGCATCATGTGTGTGAAAAAAAAAAAAAGTGCCCGATGCAGACACGTTGAATGGGTTTAGCTAATAAGCGAGACGCTCGCGTTCTCTCTAGACAGTTTACTCGCTTACTCATGACACATAGCAACACAGCGAAAAGTAGGCTATTTCTAATATGTTGGACCTTTTATTGAGAGTAGCCTACATTTACCTGTTGAGACGTGCCTTCACAAGCAACCGTAAAACCGGCGTAAGAGCTTTTGTGATGTTTGAGTCGAGGGAGGCGCGACATGCGAAAGGTGCGTTTACAAAATATGATGTATTTTTGTAAGTCCGCTAGGTACCGCTAGTGTCACAGAAATGACAAACTTTACCTTTAAACGTATCAGTTTAGGACACATTGAGATCTAAAACAGAGACGACAAATAAGAAACACCATGGCGTCAATTTAAATGTAGGCCTGTGCCAGAAGTACTTTTTAAATTATTAATTAACAATAAGTATAATATAATTAGTAGGTATAACCTATTATAAATAAAAACTAAAATGTAATTATAATAAATATAAGTGGCCTATAATAAATAAAAATATCAGTACTCTTTTAAAAACAAGTTGAAATTATGCAAAATTATGACTTTAACAAACGCAGACTATCGATTAACATATCCTCTGATCCTCTCTTCAACAATTTATAAGTTTTCGTAAAAATAAATTTCCCTATGGAGAAAATGAAATACTAGCCTATGAAAATAGTTTTAGTTATGATTTTTCCCCCCCCATTTGATTTAGTCTAGTTAGTTTTGTCTCAAATACAATGTGATATTCAGCGATCGAGATCTGGTAGCCGCAGCACATTTTTCCTCTTGGGCGAGCGATCCGCTCACAGCTTTTCCAGCCCGTGAAATACTCCATATACCAGCAAACCAATGAGAACGTGGGACAGTGATGACGACACATTACAACAGAGTGAAGGCGCAAAAGCTGCTGATCAGCTTACCAGGATGTCTCCGTAACTGGCAGATTTAAAGAAAATTAGCATAGTTTGGCAAATAAATAAATTACAGACAGTTACATACGCATTACCAACATTTTATCATGTAGGCTTTATGGTACACCTCAAACAAGTGATTTTATAGTCATTTAAAGTGTTAATATTAATTGCAGAGTCAACGAATAGCATTCGTCAACGAATAGCATTCGTAGCTTATATGGACTGCACACCACTGGTGAAAAGTATCATGTGCTTTTAGACCTGGATACAAGGCGTGTTTTTTTTTAAAAAAAAGGTAGATAGATACTATTCTCGTCTTTTCAGGCTTCTAAAACTAGGCTATTTCATAATTATCATTAGAACCACTTGAACGTTTATGATCCTTTTATTGTGTTCCCCCGAGAAATTTTTTGAATGTTTTTTTTGAATGAGAATGTTTGGTTTGCGAAAGCACTGAATTATAGTTTTTCCTCCCACCTCATGTCTTTTTTTAATCACAAAAGTTTTGCCAGTGAATGCAAAGTGAAAGAAGGTGAGTTAAAGTAAAGTTTTTTTTCAGAGGAACGCAATACTTTTGAGAGAGAACGCAAAAGTTTTGCAGGCAAACACAAAAATATTTAAATATAATTTTAAATATTTAAAAACAAGTTGAAATTATGCAAAATTATGACTTTAACAAACGCAGACTATCGATTAACATATCCTCTGATCCTCTCTTCAACAATTTATAAGTTTTCGTAAAAATAAATTTCCCTATGGAGAAAATGAAATACTAGCCTATGAAAATAATTTTAGTTATGATTTTTCCCCCCCCATTTGATTTAGTCTAGTTAGTTTTGTCTCAAATACAATGTGATATTCAGCGATCGAGATCTGGTAGCCGCAGCACATTTTTCCTCTTGGGCGAGCGATCCGCTCACAGCTTTTCCAGCCCGTGAAATACTCCATATACCAGCAAACCAATGAGAACGTGGGACAGTGATGACGACACATTACAACAGAGTGAAGGCGCAAAAGCTGCTGATCAGCTTACCAGGATGTCTCCGTAACTGGCAGATTTAAAGAAAATTAGCATAGTTTGGCAAATAAATAAATTACAGACAGTTACATACGCATTACCAACATTTTATCATGTAGGCTTTATGGTACACCTCAAACAAGTGATTTTATAGTCATTTAAAGTGTTAATATTAATTGCAGAGTCAACGAATAGCATTCGTCAACGAATAGCATTCGTAGCTTATATGGACTGCACACCACTGGTGAAAAGTATCATGTGCTTTTAGACCTGGATACAAGGCGTGTTTTTTTTTAAAAAAAAGGTAGATAGATACTATTCTCGTCTTTTCAGGCTTCTAAAACTAGGCTATTTCATAATTATCATTAGAACCACTTGAACGTTTATGATCCTTTTATTGTGTTCCCCCGAGAAATTTTTTGAATGTTTTTTTTGAATGAGAATGTTTGGTTTGCGAAAGCACTGAATTATAGTTTTTCCTCCCACCTCATGTCTTTTTTTAATCACAAAAGTTTTGCCAGTGAATGCAAAGTGAAAGAAGGTGAGTTAAAGTAAAGTTTTTTTTCAGAGGAACGCAATACTTTTGAGAGAGAACGCAAAAGTTTTGCAGGCAAACACAAAAATATTTAAATATAATTTTTAAATACATTTTTTAAACCATTACCATGTCCATTTAATTGACTAGGGAAACTTGCATTTAAAGGGTTAGTTCACCCAAAAATGATAATTCTGTCATTATTCTGTCACAATTTAAGATATTTCTGATGAAATCTGTGAGCTTTCTGGTCTCCGACAGACACTTTCAGAGAAAGGTAGTGAAGACATCATTAAAATAGTCCATGTGACTACAGTGGTTCAACTGTAATGTTATGAAGCAACGAGAATACTTTTTGTGCGCAAAAAACAAACAAAAATAATGACTTTATTCAACAATTTCTTCTGTCAGTCTCCTATGCTGTTCATGTAGTAAACAGTGCAGCACTTCAAGGTTCTACATCAGAACTCTGGCTCAGTATTTTTGTCGTAATTTTTGTTTGTTTTTTGAGCACAAACAGTATTCTCGTCGCTTTATAACGGGTGGGGAATGTTGATCCTGGAGGGCCATTGTCCTGCAGAGTTTAGCTCCAACCCTGAAAAAATCACTCACCTGCCTGTAACTTTAGTAATCCTCAAGACCTTGATTAGCTTCAGGTGTGTTTAATTAGGGTTGGAGCTAAACTCTGCAGGACAATGGCCCTCCAGGATCAACGTTTCCCACCCCTGCTTTATAACATTAAGGTTGAACCACTGTAGTCACATGGACTATTTTAACAATGACGATGTCTTTAAAACTTTTCTGGGCCTTCAAAGTGGTCGTTGTGTTGCAGTCTATCAGAGGCCAGATAGCACACGGATTTTATCAAAAATATCTTAATTTGTGTTCCGAAGATTTTTGGGTGAACTAACCCTTTAATCATTCTTTTAACTAAATAAATATTTATAGTGTGATAAGACGTTTATTATAATTATTATTGTTTAATAATCATAACCAGTCAGAATCAAGGGCCAGAACGATCAGTTTTATAATTTTATTTTTACTGTGCCTTGTAACTGATTCCATTTTTCTTTTCTAGGTGGACTAAACGTTATTTTCGTAAATTCACTGAATTGGCCCTGGAATATTATAGTCATGGAAATGAAGCTCTTGGTTTGGACAGATTCAATCAGTCTAACTGGTAAATGGACATTATTTATGATTAATGAATATGTAACCATGTATCTGATAATTAAAAAGTTGTTCATTTGTTGTTTCAGATGTGAATGACACGTAAACCTGTAGATATACTTCTTAAACATCTGTCAGATTTTAATGCCTAAAGTGATATTAATGACTAATTAAAGGGGAAAAAAATGATCCCTCCATTTTGTTCTGCACATTTCACAGGGCTATTGTCAAAAGCGCTGTTGTTTACTCTCTTCCTGTTTATGAAAAACTGTCTGAAGTCGGCTTTGGGATTACTGAGATCAACAGGTTTCTTCACAGAGTTAATAACATAACCCTTATTCTTGAAGGGAGAAATCTATCAAAACCTAACAGGTAAGGAACAAGAAACATTGCTCCTATTTAATTATATTGAATTAATATGTAAATCTTAAAATAGTAAGACATTGTTTTTATTTGTTGTTCTCTGTCTTACAGACGGACCCTTTTGGAGAAGTTAATCCAGGACTATATCATTTGGCTTAATTCAGTCATTGAAGATGAGAAAACCAATAGCAAAGATAATGAAATATTACTGCCTTTGCGGTAAGACAATGTAAAAAAAATCTTAATGAAAATAAATTTTAACCAGTAAAACAGAGAATAAATTCTCTTGTTATATGATCACCTTTCAGTAAAGACAAGTTGTATGTTCTTGATACATTTATCTAGAAGCCTAATGCTTTGTGCTCTGTGTGTAATGTATATATAATATATTCCTCTTCATAATCATCCTTTGTTTGCTATAGTGTAATTAGGAACGAGTTCCTCAATGTGTGGGCCAGTTTTCTCTTCTTCAGTAATGCATTCTTAGGTTTTGATGAGAATGAACACCAGCAAGCAGTGATGTAAGAAATGTGTATTTTTATCTTCTTTAGATATCCAGTGTGGGGAGGTTGGAAATCTGGTTAAGACACTGCCTGATTCTGAGACACTTTGTTGGCTGAAATGTAGCATGTTCTTGTGTATGGTTTTTGTCAGTTTATGAAGTGAGCAATCAAATAATAAATAATAAATTGTATAACTTATATTTGACAGTGAATGGAACCGTGTGAGGAGCGTCGTCATTAATGAGCTGTTGAAAAGTAAAGCATTTACTCGAGAGCAGCTTGAAGAAGCACCAAAGTAAGAGGAAAGATGTTATTTTAGGAACAATGATATATTTATGAATGCTTTGCTCTAAATCTGAAAATATAAATATGTAGAGACATGTAGAGTCATTCCCCTTTTTGATTTAATGATTTCAGCTTTGTTTGACCTTTTAGAAATCAGTTCATATTTGACAAGCTTTCTTTTTGTTTTTTTGGTGTTTGAATCATAAAGGAACTTTATTCAAGCCATTCATCAGATCCTGGAGAAACTGATGCAGCATACTGATGACTTTAATGAAATTAATGATCCAACTGCTTTGTAAGATTTATCATTTTCTTACCATATTTGCATTTGAACAAAATATAAATATCAGTTTATATTGCAAGTACCACTGATGTCAAGTACAGTCTAGCTTCACAATTTTTATTTTTCCCTCAGAGTCTTCAAGATTTTAATGGATTGCAACAAAATGTTTCATGAACTCTGGAATGTTCTGTTGGAGTAAACTCTCTCTATTAAGGAAATGTATGGATTGTTTGGAGGCTTAATTCCACCATGGGAAAAAAAATGTAATTGCGACTTTTTGTCTCGCAAGTTTACATCTCACAATTCTGTTTTTTTTTTTAAACCCACAATTCAGACATAAACTCGCATTTATAAAGTCTGAATTGTGAGATATAAACTCGCAATTCTAAGAAAAATGTCAGCTCACAATTCTGAGTTTATATCATGTAATTCTGAGAGAAAAAATAAGAATTGTGAGTCTCAATTACCCTTTTTATTTTATATGATTGCAACTGCTGCCAATAAGTAGGATTATACCAGCAATTTATTAACATTACCTGCTGTTATTGAGATGAAAAAATGCTAGGATAATTACATTAGTAAATACTGAGTAAAACAAGTTTGTTCCACTGTAAATTTACAGTTTATTTAGATTTGTTTTACATGTGTTTTTTTTTAAGCAACACATTAATTAAAGTTTAATATCTTGACATCAACAACATCTGGATCTATTTTCATGCGTTAACTAGCAAGTGCAAATTAAATAAAAATAATAACTACTCATCAGAAATGTGTCTCTGCAATGTGTGAGTATGAAATAATGAAACAACAACATAAACTACAAAATTGATTTTATACTGGTAAATATTTGTGAGTAATTTTTTTTTTTTACACTGACCACATCAAAATGAATGATTTTTATGTGACAATTTTATGTAAAAAAAAGAAAAAAAAAAAAAAAAAGAAACAAGTTAGGCAAATTGATCTTAGAAATGATACAGCTTAATCAGGTCTATTTTATCAGTATGTAAAAAATAAAGGGTTATAAACAATATTAACACTAGAGGTAAAAATGTTTTAGAAGGAGCATCCTGGTTGGCAGCATTTTACTGACCCTAAAAACTGCTGTTGACTGAATAAATATTGATCATAAGCACACATAACCATGCACTTTCACACTGATATACATTATTGGTGAAGTACATTGAACTGATGGCCTACATTCAATTTAATATTGACAGATTGCATTTCTTGCACAAAACATTCATCAGCCCCTGCAATCTGACATTGTCAGAACCATATTTACTGTCAAATATTCATACAGTTTACTATATGGTTACAATTTATTTCAATACTAATGCTAAACTGACGACCCCGCCCCCTTGCTGTCTTTGGAATCTATCGACACCAGAGCTGGGATGGACGCCGATATTTCTCTCCAAAGCTGTCAAAGAGCTCGGTCTCCAATGAACCAGAGGTGCGCGTGGCACGCCCCCTACTCTGCCCGCCTACGTGCTTCTACCTCTTCCGCCCTCATCACAGTCGACAGCGCTGAAGAGAAAGGCTATGAGAAGCTGCCTCCTCTTGATGAGTCTGTAGCCGCGCACCTCTGCCCACCCACTGCCATCAGATGGAAAGCGAAGGTAGTTCACCCATCCAAGCCCTGTACTTCAGCCCTTGCTGGAAGAGCCTACACCTTAGCTGGCCAAAGATAGCGCTAGACCCCATACCTCAGAAGTCGTCCTGATCTATTGGACATCAAGAGGAGCTAAGAGGAGGGGCTAAGTCTCGCTGCGGCCGGACCACCCGCCAAACAGCCTCGTTCAGGTCTCCTAACACCACGTTCACTTCCGGGTGTTGGAGATGTGTTTGTTGTAAGCATTGGGCCCGTTCAAATTCCTGTGCCCATGCAACTAACCGCTGTTATAGCGAACAAAATAAAACACAAATATATTCAAAAAGAGAGCAGACCCCACCACTGCATCTGACGCATTGTATGGCACTTGGTGATGTAAGGCTTGGATGCAGCTGCTCGGCCATGGAAACCCATTCCATGAAGCTCTCGTTGCACTGTTCTTGAGCTAATCTGAAGGCCACATGAAGTTTGGAGGTCTGTAGCTATTGACTCTGCAGAAAGTTGGCGACTTCTGCGCACTGTGCGCCTCAGCATGCGCTGACCCCACTCTGTGATTTTACGTGGCCTACCACTTCGTGGCTGAGTTGCTGTTGTTCCCAATTGCTTCGACTTTGTTATGATACCACTAACAGTTGACCGTGGAATATTTAGTAGTGAGGAAATTTCATGAATGGACTTAATGCACAGGTGGCAACCTATCACGGTACCACGCTTGAATTCACTGAGCTCCTGAGAGAGACCCATTCTTTTACAAATGTTTGTAGAAGCAGTCTGCATGCCTAGGTGCTTGATTTTATATACCTGTGGCCATGGAAGTGATTGGAACACCTGAATTCAGTGATTTGGAGGGGTGCCCCAATACTTTTAGCAATATAGTGTATGTCTGAGCCCCTGATTAGGGTAACACCGCCCTTATACTTGGTCCCTCTAGGCCCTTATTAGTGATTAAGGCAAGTTATCACACACTCAGACGTTCCTCAATCATAGCACGGCGTGATTGAAATGGTTCCCCACCGTGTCAAGCAACGCAGTACGAGTGAAGTATCGAAAGGGAACACACTCTGTTACTAACATAACCTCGGTTCCCTGAGATACGGGAACCAGTACTGTGTTGCGGGCCGTGCTATGTCGCTGCACAACTCAGTGTCATTGCTTCAGTCGAATTAACCTGAGGATCCTATGCCAGAATGCCTGCTTATATAGCCAATGACCCCACCCATTTCGGCAGGCTCATGCAGCTCCACGGCTTCACTGCTTTATGAAAAAGGCTTCAGTAATCGGAGAAAAAGGAGTTTTCCTCACCCTGTCTACCAGCCCGGTACTCGTTTCTGTATCTCAGGGAACTGAGGTTACGTTAGTAACCAGGTACATTATTGTAAAATGTGACCTGTCTGTAATTTACGGACTGAGCGTTTCACAGAACTGCCTCTGGAGTTCTTGCATTTTATTGGGATAAACTTTTGGACAAGTATTTAGCTGCTGTACTGTAAGACTATGATCATATGAGTATATCTAATACAGGGTAGTCTTGCATAAAACAAATGTGAAATGATGAATATAAAGAAATTGTATAATATAAACTGAGTTTTGAGTCGTTTGTGTTGCAGGAAATGGAAGGAGTTAAGAGTGTTGAAAGACACTGAAAAATATCACATGATTACTAACCTAGAGACAGGACTTCAAGCCTGGACATAAGAAAACATTACATGGATAAATTTTGTCATTTCAGTTCAGTTGTAATACCATTTTACAGCTGTTTGGTGCCTGCTAAAAAAAACACATGAAAAGTCTCAAGATTTCAGGAAGTTGAGTTTGGGTTTATGAGCTTTTCTGTGTGTAAATATCATCACAGTTGAACCAAGAACTGTATCAGAGCAATGGCACTGTTTTTGTGACTGCTGTCACAAAAGTTATAATAACTATGTAATAATAGTTGTAATAACTATGACTAACTCCTCTTCTTTATCTAGTTGGGCAGATGAGCGTTTTGGTGATCTTTTTGACAATGCTGCACTTGAATATGATCGATGGGGTAACGGGATTTTTGGAGATGACAGATTCAATCAATCCAATTGGTTAGTATGACAGTACTTTTCATTCAGTGCACACAATAAATTACTGTGAATTAATGACCAATAACTAACAAAGACCACAGACCCCAAGGCATGATTCAAGTAAATATGCATGGACTAAAATCCATTAATCATTCATGTTACACTTATTGTGTGGTTATGAATGTGTTGGATTACAGTTTAATTGTCTGTTTGAACATCCTTTGAATATAGATGCATAAATGTATGTCCATTCAGTCTGTTCTTTTATTTCACAGGGCCATTATGAAGATGGCGACAGTATACCCTCTTCCAATTTATGAAAGATTGTCTGAAAGTGGCCTTGGGATATCTGAAGTCAATGATTTTTTTTTTATCGACACTGATGACGCACTCAATGAATTAGTAAGTGAGGACATCTTGTACAATTTGAAATAAGAACACATGCGTTTGAACTGTTAGATCAATCTGACCACTATAAATATCTGTTATAGGGGCCCATATACAAAAATATTTGAGCATATTGCACCTGTATAATAAGATAATAATGTACAGATAAACTAATCTTACGAATATATGATGATTCATCATTATCATTGATCATAAATGCAATACTTTCCTCTTCTGTCGTCTTCCAGGGGTGTGCTTAATGAATTATGGAATATTTTTAGTAATGAAATTTTGCATGTCTCCATAAACAAGAAAAACGTAAAATTACATCAGATGTGGAATATGAGGACCCACTGCAACATTTACAATAAGATGCGTAGAGCCCTGATGTTTGTTTGTATGTATATGCTTAACTGTTTACTTGGTTCCTCTGAGATGCCAAAACAATTTATGAAGAATTTGTTTGATAACATTATTTCGATGGCTCACCTAATGGTCTACTAATATTCTGAGAGTTAGTTGACATGTAGTAGCAAAGTTACTTATAGTTGGTAGAATGTCTAAAGTGGACAATCGAAATAAAGTGTAGCCATTTGTTCTAATACAAAACTGATCCAAACAACTTTCACTCTTGTTTTTCGCAACAGCAAAATTAAAGCAACATGCTTTGACATCTGGGACAGAGTTCTCATCGAGATCAACAGAAATATTAATAATGATGGACTTGAACAATCAGCAAGGTAAAGCATAAATATTTTTGTTTTCAAACAACCTGAATGAAAATCCTGAATGCTTAGTCCTACTTTAGACATTTCCAAACAAGTTATGACACTACAGCAAGTTGTGATTTTTTTCTTTGTTTTTAAATGTCCTGACATTGAGAATTTTACAACACCTGTCAACATTTAACCTCAATCTATGCTATAATAAAGAGAAATTGTTAAATCATCAAACAAATCAAATGCAAATTCATACCTCCACAGGAGATTTCTGGTGCTTTCTGTCATTTTGCTAAAATCAACCCTGATGATCTCTGACCTGAGAGCCTCTCTTTCATTGTGAGGATGCATCTAATGCTGGTTCTCAAATGTGTTGACAAGATTTTGCCCGGTTTATGACTGCTGTTAATGCTGTATTTCAAATTATATACTGTCTGTACTGCTAACCAGATATATTTCAAAATAAAAATAATTAACTACATATGATGATGATTATATGACTTTTATTTATTATTATTATTATTTTTAAGTGTAATCAGAATGAAGATCTAGTCCACTGAAGCACCATGCAAAGATGCTGGCATAAGATGGCAGCAGTGAGTCTGAGAAAGTGTGGCTAATATCTGTTTGTGGATCTGCCAAGTCAGCAAAAAAGGAAAAAAGCAACATGCATCAACACTTGACTGCCCTTGGTTGTACTTTTGAGTGTGCATTTAATCTTTTTTGGTTGTTCCTAGACAAATTATATAAGAGGGGGGTGGGTGGGGTGGGGGAAGCTAGTTCATTTCACCTTCATCTTATTTCATGAGCCACCATCAACCAGCAGAGGACGCTGAAAATCTGCTTCCACAACCTGCACTACATGGACATGAACCAGAACCACATTCTTTTTCCGCCATGATAGACACAAATAAAAAATCATTCCGTCCGACCTTATCTGCTGTAATTAAGATGCTATTAGTAATACTGTTTTATTTTGATGTTGGCTTTAGATCTGTGTGGCTGGATTTCTGAGTAAAATTACAGACACTTGAAGCTCCCAAGCAGCAGAAGCAGTCAATCTGGAGCAGGGTCTTTCTATTGCATCAGCTCACCTCTGTTTGCAGTACTGTCACGGTGACTGATTTGTTTGGAGACCAAGGGGAAGTAGAAGTGGCGAGAAAATGAGCATTAAGGCAACAAAAGATAGATGTACAAGCATTTTGAAATAAAAAAATGAAGCTTTATCAGCACTAGAGTGATGCACGTGTGCACCTGGCTGCTGGTGGAGGAACCAAGAGTTTGAATACAGTACTTGAGTGGAACCCATAATATATTGTTACTGTCAATGACATTTTTTCCCCTATATTATGGTGTGGTGTTTAATACTTAATGAAGTAGTAACTATGTTGCTGGTTTACAAGTACTAAGCCAATGAAAATTCTGTAATCATTTACTCTATTTATATAGAGCTTCATACAAAACTGATTGTTGTCAAAGCAGCTTTACAATAATAAATAAGAAATTAATAATGCTAAATAATGCCAACAGAATTCAATTCTGCTGTAAAGCTCTAAAAAGACAATAGTGTTATTGTTCAGCTGAAGTCAGTTCAGCGTTGATTCAGTTCAGTTCAATAACTGTTTAAAGTTCATCAGTTATGAACTGAGTTCAATTCAGCTATAAAGCAGCTGTGGCGAAAACTACAGGTCTGGCTGACTACAGTAACCTTGGGGATAACCATAGTGTGTTGCTGGTTGCCAGGGTGTTACTAAGTGCTTACTAATATGTTTTGAGAGGTTTTTTTTTTAAGTGCATTGCTAGATGTGGTTGACAAAAAGATTTAAATTTTTAAATAAAATAATTTAAAATTTAAATAATACCCCCATATCAATGAGGCCTACAATCAATCAGTTTAAAAAAAAATTGACAAAAAGATTGAATTTAATATTTGGTGAAAATACAGCATAGAGGTGATAATACAGCATAACAAGAGATTTATAAGACATTTTTTTGTAGGCCGTTCATTTTTGACCGGGAACACCAACATGTGACTTTGTGCCATTTTGAACAAGATAAAAGCATTTCAAAACAAACTTCCTAGTTAAACATTACAGCACACGTGTGTGATAAATTGTACAGATTTTTTTTTTTTTTTAAATTTATATAATATTGCCAAAATTACCCACAAATAATGATTTTTTTGGTCAAAAACTGAGGTGCATAGCTCAGATCATCGAGGCCTATGATCAATCAGATCCAAAAGAAATACAAAACCTGTCCTAATTGAAAGAAAACAAGTTGATGAAAAGATTAAATCCAATATTTGGTGATAATTAGAGTAATGAGAGATTCATAAGCAATTTGTTGTAGGCCAGTCATAGGGTAGTTATACTATTGTAGGCCAGTCATAGGGTAGTTAAATTATTGACAAAAGAGTCATTGAAACATTTACACAACCGATTCGTTCAGGAACTGATTCATTCTGGAACGAAACACCGCCTACTGTGTGTTGCTCGGACATGCGCACGGCTTCCCCTTCAACTTCATTGGCGGAGCAACGTAAGAAAAAGGGCCTGGCAATATTGTGTCTAAATGTAAATTTCCCATGATTATCTTCCGTTGTATAAAAGAAATCTCGTTGTTGATCTAAAAATCATCTAATCTGTGATTACTGCCGTCTCTTGTCTTGACTAATGCTAATCACTTTTTAAAACAAGTTGATGAAAAGATTAAATCCAATATTTGGTGATAATTAGAGTAACGAGAGATTCATAAGCAATTTGTTGTAGGCCAGTCATAGGGTAGTTATACCCTGGGTGAATAAAGTCAGTAAGTTTTTAAGTTAAATAGAGTTAAGTATGAGAAATAACAATATTAGCCTTAGCAAGCACCAGTAATTAGTAGGATTACATGTTAAACACAACAGGACATAACTGAATCTGTTATGTGAGATTTAGCAGTCGTTTTTCATCTATGGTGAATTAGAGTACACTAATTGCAGGGACATTTCGCCTGGAGCAGCTTGAGGTTGAGTGTCTTGTTGAAGGGCAGTGGTGTTGCAGCAGGGTTGTTATCTCAGTAACATTTTTCCTGGCTTATCGGGCCTTTAAATATTAGGTTGCTCTAGCCTTTAATCAGGGCTCACTGTGGACTTTATAAATGAGACCTTAATAAAATTGTATTTATTTACATTGTTAAAAACACAATTGTCTTGATATTATAATGGTTACTGAGCTAATTAGCCAGTCAAACAAGTATTTTCCTATACATTATTTTATTGAACTTTGGGAATGTTTGTATCACCTCGCTTGTCTGTGTTTGCACATCTGGACTTTTGTCCCCCAAACCAGTTCAGGGCAAACTCTGCCCTGCAGCATTATTCTAAAGATTTTATTCAGTGAGTGAGTCCTGATTGCCTACATAACGGTACAACAAATACTAATGCCTAAACCTACCCTGGTTACACCCTAACCTTAACCTGGTATGGGAAAAAAGACACGCGCAGCACCACTATGTATTGGATTTAATCCAGATACGTCATCGTGATGCAGCGAGGACATTTTGGGTCAATCTGTGCATTAGTGGTGCAGACTCTTTTGCAGACTGTTGGAGGCGATAAGTTACTGTCTTTATGAGCGAAACATTGAATCATTCATTCAACAGATTCTTTCAAAACTGGATTCATTCAGGAACAAAACTGTTTTGACGAGTGAGTCACTGAATCATTTAGTCAACCGATTTATCAAAAAATCGATTCATTCAGAAATGCAAACTTTATTGACAAAAGATTCATTGAAACATTTACACAACCGATTCGTTCAGGAACTAATTCATTCTGGAACGAAACACCGCCTACTGTGTGTTGCTCGGACACGCGCACGGCTTCCCCTTCAACTTCGTTGGCAGAGCAACGTAAGAAAAAGGGCCTGGCAATATTGTGTCTAAATGTAAGTTTCCCATGATTATCTTCGTGTTTTTTAACTGTTGTATAAAAGAAATCTCGTTGTTGATCTAAAAATCATCTAATCTGTGATTACTGCCGTCTCTTGTCTTGACTAATGCTAATCACTTTTTAACTTGACAAGAGAGAAGTGCCGGTACGCAAGAAAAGACTCCGTACCAGTGCGTCACTTCGAGCACTGACTGAAACAACATAAAAACCTGCAACACACAGTAGACACGCATTTGTGCAGCGCAGAGCGGTTCTCTCGCACTGTATAATGTGATAGTGGCGGACAAATAGTTGTCCAGTCCGGTTCCGTTGACACAGCTCGTGTTTTCCGAAAATGTGGTTGTGAGTCCTGAATATTTACGGGTATGAGTTCCGTTAAAGAATGCGGTTGTCACTCACGCAAATACTGTGTGAAAGTAACCGTGTCAAGGACTCAAATACAGGACTGACAACAGCCAATTTATGAGTGATTCACTGTTTCATGAATTCATTCGTTTCGTTTAAAACACACTAATTCAGTAACGAAAGGCCTATGTGTATAGAGACAAGTAACGATTCGAATCTGTTTTGGCTTCGTTTGAAACTAAGGTGGTGGACTTGGAGTTAATGCAGTGGTGTTAAAAATCTAAGTTGCCCTTTATTTAATACTTTTGAACAGACCGCTGTATAATGAACTCCTGAAATGCCTATTATTATTATTATTATTATTTAATCTATATTTGATATCTCATTGACGCTCACTCCAGTTAGGCTACATTTGTGGACTGGATCAAATACGATACTTCTGTGGATGGTTTACCTTTTCAAAATACATTGAGGTTGATATTCTACAGGTATATAAGATCCTTTGCAAGTTCAGTTAGTATTTTTTTTATTATTATTATTTAACTTTGTAAATTTATGGTTATATGTTCTGGCCCATAATAGTAGAATAGATAATTGAGTGAAAATGTTTTTTATATATATTTTAATACCCAAGATAGTTTGTATATTTGGATTTCTATTTGATATCTCATAGATGGACTCTTGGATGGATGACATTTTTTTAGTCTACCTAGTAGGGGTGTAATGGTACACAGAAGTCACGGTTTGGTACGTACCTCGGTTTTGGGGTCACGGTTTGGTACAATTTTGGTGGTCACACTTTATTTTATGGTCCAATTCTCACTATTAACTAACTATTAACTATGACTTTTGCCTCAATAAACTCCTAATTAATGCTTACTAATAGTTAGTAAGGTAGTTGTTAAGTTTAGGTATTGGGTATGATTATGGGATGTAGAATATGGTCATGCAGAATAAGGCATTAATATCTGTTTTATAAGTACTAATAGACAGCCGATATCCTATAATATGCATGCTAATAAGCAACTACTTCATAGTGAGAATTGGACCCTAAAGTGTTACCGGACAAAAGAACAAATCCATGATGCTAGATTTCTTTTCATTTATTTTGAATAGACAGTAGTGCAAATCACAGTTTGTTCCACCTTGCGACATTTAGTCCCCTAGTTGGTACAGTACAGTTTTAAGCACTAAGCAGTAAACAGAATGCACTCTTGCATAGGTCATATTTTTTGCAGGACAGATAAAAAACAAAAGGTATTTGGTCACAATCAGCTACAAAACTGAAAAGCATCTTGTGTTATAAAAGTACAAAATAAATAAAATAATGAAAAATAAAACTTGTGCATTAGGAGTGTTACAGTTTGCTCCACTTAAACTATATTTAAACATTCAAAGCTTAAGCCCAACCCTCCTATACTTAATGTTCTGCTCCATTTCAAAGTATTGTCCTTTGTCCATGAGTGCAGAAAGATGCATTCTACGCGTGCACACTATCTAGTGGACTTTGTTTTCAAGCGCGCAAGTCATTCGCGTATGCGTTGTTCTTCTTCTGCTCTTTTTCCTGTTGTGGCGGTTAGCAAACAGCGTTGTATTACCGCGCGCCCCCTTCTGGATTGGAGTGTGGATAGCCTGTGACTGACTGTATTCTTTGTCTAACTGCATGAACTGAACCGTGACATCCGTACCGTACGGTTCGAGACGAATACATGTACCGTTACACCCCTACTGCCTATTGGTAAATCACAATTTCACACCAAAAACGTAATACCAACACTTAAAATAGTTTTATTGTTGCAGCACCCAAAATATACCACTATTGATTTCACTGTATTTTTTTTATTCTCATGTCTTTTCCATATAAAAATCAAGATCAAGATGATCAAATTCAAGTCTTGCACATATGTAAAGAGTTACTAAGTTGTTAAAAAGTGTATTCATTTGCTTATATCGTATCTCGCCTTAGGGTATCGAGTGAGCCAGGACTGCCACTGGTGGCCCCTCAAAGACAATAGATGCCCCTGTTTAAAACTGGCTCCAAGAATTAATGTTTTGTGCAGTTGACTGTAATTTCTGAGAAAGTCACTGAACACATGTATGTGCACAGGGTTTCTTCCTCTCATTTTCTCTCCGACTGACACACACACACACACACACACACAATCTCGGCACAGACTCTGTTCGTGTAAACCTTCTCCCCTTCCCCCCACGTCTCTCTCCCTTTCTGTCCCCCTCGTCCTCCCCTCCCTCTCACTCTCACTTACAGCCTGCGAGCACTATTTCAAGCCTCCATCAGAAGGAGCGAAGGAGAGCGAGTCACAGAGGTCGGGGGGAGGGGCCGGCAGACAGGATTTGGAGTTCAAGTGCATGTGGAGAAAATGACCTGGAAGACAGTGAGACGGAGAGCGGAAAGCACAGACTGGAATATCCTCTTCTTTTCCATGCACAGATATTTGCCCTGGAATCAAGAAGGTGAGAATGAAAAAAAAGCACACACAAAAGAACCAATGAAAGAAAATCGAATGCCGGGAGACGAGAGCGGAGGACAAGAAAATGTATTCCGGCCCCCTCCTCTGAACTCTCGGCTATGGCTCACTCCTCCTTCTTCCCTCCCTCCCGTGAACCCCTTAGCCTCTCTTTTCTATCTATCGTTCCCTCTCTGTCATTCTCTCCCCTCCCACCTCCTCATGCGGTCGCTCGCGTACACATGCGCCCTTACGATTTCTCTCTCTTTCTCTCTCTTCCTCTCTCCGGCGACTGCAGTGCTTCTCTTCTCATCCTCGCAGCCTGGCAGCTTCATCCGTGTTCCTCCCTCCTGGACGGAGAAACACGCACAGCCTTTCTAATGGTCCCCCCACCCCTCTGCGTGCCTCCCTAAAAAACCAGGCCCCTTCAACAGCTCCTTTTCCTACTTGTCTCGGTGCCTGGTCACCGTCCGCTCTCCTTTGCACTTCACTTGCATTCATTTTTTTTTATTTATGTATTTTGTTGAATAATTTTCCAGACCTATCCCACAAAAATCTCACATTCAAAGTGTGAAAGCAGTTCAGAGTGCTGAATGAACAGTAGGAAATGGGCTGATGGGATGGGTAGTAGGAAAAACGTGGTTTGGGAGGAAATGCTAAGAGGAGAGAAGTGACTGCCGCTGGGATAGCGGAGAGGAGGAAGGACCCGGAGCAACGAGAGAAAGAGCCAAACGTGGGATCAACGAAACCGCGGGAAAAGGAGGAGGAACGACCAGACTGGTACTCTTGTCTTTCTGTTTTAACCCTCTAGTTCTCTCTTTTTCATCAGTCACTATCCCGTTCTGTCCATCCGTATCTTTCAACTTTATCTCTATGTTCATTCTCTCCTACTATTTCTTGTTCACTTTTTGAAATCATGTTCAAAAGCGTTATTTTTTCTCTATTTTTGCTTCCTGCAATTTCGTCTTGTTGAATACACGTAGTTCTCTCTGGATTGTCTTGTTTCGTATTTGATATTGGGGATGTGCAGCGTTCAGGCATCGGCGGAGCAAAGAATCAAAGCATGTGTGAGATTTGTGTTGAGATTATCGTTTCTTCATTCCTTCACTTTTTCTTGTCTAATGCTTGTGCTACAAATATTCTGTTCGTTTGCATGGTAGGTTTTGTCTGTAAGTGATTCTGCATGTGTATGTGTGTGTCGTGAGTGCGTGTGTATGTCACCATGCATGCTTGAACATGCAGGAGGGTAAGCCGTGCTTGGAATTGTGGGGGTCGATCTCTTTCTCTGTTACTGTCTTGCTCGCTGTTCCCAGTATGCCCCTAACTTCCTCTGCTCATCATCCTTTCATCCGGGAACCCCTACAACTGTCCATCCATCCGGTCGACCGCTAGCTCAGGGGAATCAGAGACAATGGCCACAGATCTCAGGCCTGTATGTGTGCCATAGTTGACTTGTACAATTAGCACTAGGCAAAAAGGCATGCTCAGTTTTTGAGTTCGGAAAAGTAACAATCTAAACCATTTTTTTTTGCAAACGCTTGGGCGACATATAGTCGGAACTGCTAACGAAGAGCGACCGAGCTAGTGGACTCATGTGGTAAAGTGCACATCTCATCCAGGGGTTTGCTCGGTGCATCGAGGCATTAAATAAGAGACGTTGTTGAAATGCACAAAAGCCAAATGCTCCGGATCTGGCTGTGTGTATCGTGATGTTCATCCCTGTTTCCTCTCGGAATATTTTCTCCCTCCTTTCATTCTGGATGAGATTTTTGTGGGTTATTGTGGTATCTCTCCACATTTTTGTACAGAGGGAGTGTCTGGTTTAGATCATACTCTGCTTTCTGCATTTGCTCCTTAATGCACCTGGATCGGGTAGGTGTAACATTTGTTTGTGTGGGTGTGTGTCTGTAAGCATTTTGTAATGAGAATAAGTGTGTGTTTGTGGTTTTTGTAAGGTTGTGCTCCTGAAGCAACTTTACATTTTTGCTCTGCATTTTGTTTTGGAAACTATACATATTAAAGGGATTGTTCATCCAAAAATGACAATTCTGTCATCATTTACAACCCTCTACGGACACACTAAAGCTCGAGTCGCCATTGGCTAGTACATTTTTTATTTTACTCGCCAGACTTTTTACATGGAATCAAAGAACAATGCAAATAATAATAAAAAAAACTACATAAATATAATATATGAATTTTAAACACTATTAAAGTCAAGTAAACAGTATGTAATAAAATAAGGTCATAATAATTAAACTACAAGTAATAGCACAAATAAACACAATTGAAAAGATGCCAATTAAATAAACAGTGCTTTTCAGGTTTTTCAGGTAGATCTAACAGTAGATTAGGTACAGAAATTGAATAAAGTAATCAAATGTAAAATAGCACTGCATAGTCTTCACCTTATACATTAAATATAGATTAATCCTTGTTAAAATTACAAAAGTTATTCAGTCAAAAGCATTGAGTGATTTTTTTTGCAGCGAATCTGTTGTGTGATTAAAGTCCCCCTGAAATCAAAATTTAAGTTTTTTAGCTTTAAGTATGAATATGCTAGTCTTAAGGTTATGAATAAGCTGGTGTGTTCCAAAACATTGACAAAATTCGCATTTAGGAAATATAAGCATTCAAAACTTAGTCTCTTGCTTCCGCTAAAATGGATCACGGATTTTCATATCACATCGCACTTCAGCTTCTCGTCAGATCTCCTGTCCAATCAAATGCTCTCTAGAATCTGAAGTCCCACCCCTCCTACACTATAAACAGATGCTGAAGCTGCAGCTGAAATCTGTCACTTGTTCACACATTTACTAGTTTCTCTATGTTGAATTGCACATTAGTGCATTATATGGAGGACAGGGAACGATTCAGACAGTGTAAATATGCCTTCCATCGACGAATGAACGAATGAAATCCGTTTTTGCGTTAGTGTCACGTGAACCACTGCAGCGTGCACACAGTTTGCTCCGGTCCAAAGACACGAGAGCACAGAGTGGATCATATGCGCAAGTCGCCACAGACCACAAAACGTATCGGACCTATTTGAATTCTGCACAGAATGCTGTATTTTAAAGCGATATAGAAGAGATTAGGAGGAGAAATGGTCAGAGATTAGAAGGAAACTAAAGCTTTATCGAGCTCAACGGCTCTGGCCGAACTGTGACATAAACAAAATGCTATTGGCTATTTTAAAAAGGGGCAGAGCTGTTCGATATATCCCACCCTGTCTTGAATAATGCTGCACGCTCCAAGACACTTCAGTGGGCCTTTAACATTACAATACAGACTGCAGCAGGAACATTAGGCTGCTGTCACTTTAAGACTAATGCACGGATCCAATATACTGTTACACAGTCGTTTACTTTCTTAACTGTTTACATTCACTTAAGACATAACCGACTATGTTTGCTAGGATACTCGCCAAGACGGGCATTTTGACATAATTTTGTGTGAAATTGTCAGTTCAAGCGCAAGACATGAAAGAGAGCTCAATTCAGTATTCGCATGCTGTCAGACGTGGCTTTCAGAGCGCGCACAAGTTATCTTTTGCGTGTTCTTGCTCTTGAATGTTTAAACTGGCAAGGCTTAAAAACACGTGCAAATTATTAACTTTAATGATGACGCAGCACCGTTTTTTTTTTTTTTTTGGCTCTAAATTTTTTGGCTCTAAATTTGGTCGCATATGCGACTGATTTAATTGCATTGTAGAGGGTTGATTTACTCACCTACATATTATGTCAAAGCTATATGACTTTCTTTTTTCTATGGAACATGAAAGAAGAGATTTAGGAAAATCTGTTTTGGTGACCAATGACTTCCAATGGACCAATGGACAATAACACAGACATTTCTCAAAATATCTTCTTTTATGTTCCAATTTTGGAACAACATGAGGGTGAGTAAATCATTTTTGGGTGAACTGTCATTTTAATACATATACCCCCGGTTTCACAGAAAAGGCTTAAGCTAGTCCTAGACTAAAATGCATGTTTGAGCTGTTTTAACTGAAAGCAAAATGCACTGATATATCTTAAAATATGTCAGTGCCATTGTTTTGTCTCAAGATGCACACCAGTAATGTTTTTTTCTAAGGTACGTTTATAAAAGCTACTTAAATATCCTAATTGAACTAAGGGCTAATCCTGGTTTAATCTAAGCCCTGTCTGTGAAACCGGGTCATAGTTGTTTTTATGTATTGTATGTATCTTTATTGTGTTATGAGTATTCTGCATTCTGTGTGCTGTGCGTGCAATTTAGGGTTTATGGACAGACTACGTTCAAAGGAACTGTGTATTTCTTAACTAGCATCATTGGTACTTAATTTACTGAAGATCCATTTGCAAAATAAATTAATTAAAAATAGTGGTCTTAAAACAATGTGCTTGGTTTGTAAAGTGCCATAGTATTTTTTATATTATATAACAAAAACTGTTAATATTGACTGTTTATGTACAGTCTGATGTTGAGGGGTTAATGGTTTTTTTTCTGTGTCAAAAATAAGCTTAATGCATTTTAAATGCATATACAAAAAGTGGGTTTCAAAAGACTGACACCACATTGAAAATTTTTAATCAAAAAACAATTTAGTGATACTGACCATGTGAATTCCTTTGTATAAAAGGTCTGATTTCTGGTTATTCACATTAGTTCATGTTAATAATTCTTTGCACTGTTGTTTGTATTGGTTTGACTTTTGAACCCCAAGGACATTTTAGAGTGGCTTAAAGGATTAGTTCACTTTAAAATGAAATTTACCCCAAGCTTTACTCACCCTCAAGCCATCCTAGGTGTATATGACTTTCTTCTTTCTGATGAACACAATCGGAGTTATATTAATAAATATCCTGATGCGTCCAAGCTTTATAATGGCAGTGAACAACGAGAATGAAGCTCAAGAAAGTGCATCCATCCATCATAAACATACTCCACACTGCTCTGGGGGACTAATAAAGGCCTTCTGAAGCGAAGCATTTGTGTAAGAAAAATATCCATATTTAACAAGTTAAAAAGTAAAATAGCTAGCTTCTGCCAGACCGCCTTCCGTATTCAACTTACGAAAAAAGCACGTCAGTTACACTTTCTTCCTAAGTTGAATACGGAAGGCGGTCTGGCGGAAGCTAGCTATTTTACTTTATAACTTGTTAAATATGGATATTTTTCTTACACAAATGCTTCGCTTCAGAAGGCCTTTATTAACCCCTGGAGCCGTGTGGAGTACGTTTATGATGGATGGATGCACTTTCTTGAGCTTCATTGTTTTCCGTTCACTGCCATTGTAAAGCTTGGATGCGTCAGGATATTTATTAATATAACTCCGATTGTGTTCATCAGAAAGAAGAAAGTCATGTACAGCTAGGATGGCATGAGGGTGAGTAAAGCTTGGTTTAATTTTTATTTTAAAGTGAACTAATCATTTAACAAGCAATAACAACTTAATATTAGTTCATTCTTTGTGATTTTCCCATTTTAACAAGTTTATATTTTGCTTTTATATTATTGGAGTAACATGGATGGAAAAAAAAATATAAAGAGGATGTGGTCGTAATATTTCTGCTCTGTGTTCCTGTTATGTATCTATAATTTGTAGCTTTCATATTTATAACGTCTGATCTAACAAAGAGCTTGTTGTTGATATTCATTAATCTGCAGCAATATAAAATCCATTATCTTCAGAAAAGCATCCTAAAAGTGGTTTTGCAGTCTGCTGTCTGTGATTGGTTGCTTGCCATGGCCTGTTGGTGGATGGCGTGCATCTGTGCCGTGGCCCTAGCCTGACCCTGTTAGCACTCAAGGGGACTGAGGAGAGAGAGAAATCAGGGCGAGCGGAGTCGAGGGTGGGGGATAAATTTGATGACTCTTTGATATCAAAATTTGGATGAGGAAAGTGTCTAGTCTAGTGCTAGACAGTCAGAGGCAGAGGGGAAAAAAAACACGGCCGCTCCGTGACGACACGCTCCGTTTGATACTGAGCCATTGATGGCCGTCAAGGGGACTTTCCGGAAAATAACGCCATTGATTTCAACATCAGAAGAGAGATGAAGTGAGAGAAAAGAGCAAAGGAGAGATGATGCCATGGTGTCAGGGTCTCTAGTGTTATGAAATATTACTCATACCGCCTGTCTGTTATGTAACGTTACATAACCCAGGCTTCCGTGGTAACTCTGTTATTGGAGCTCAACTTGTGATCAGGAGGATATTTGAAACTTATGGATTGGAGCTGAAGAAGTCCTTTGGTGTATAATTTAAGAAGTGTATGTAATCACAGTCATTGTAACTACGATGCACTGTACCTTCTTTTGATTCAGCTCAACAGGAACAACTCAACATGCGTTTTTCTCCATAAAAAAGTCCCTTCGTTGGTAAAATAACAGCATGCTTTAAATTGTACTTTTCAAAAAATTCTTGTAATTCAGCATCCAAATAACCAATTCAGTTGTGAATTTTATTGTTCAGTGGAAGCAAGGAAATCTGATCTTTTGTTCAAAAGAGTTCACAGTGTCACTTATGTTAGATTATTTGCATAGATTACATAGAAATAGTGCAGAATGTTAAATATTGTTTATTAATTGTTCTTTATAATGTTTCTTTGTTTATTATTTTTCAAAATCCTAAAACTTTCTGTTTAAATTAGATTTTGAACCGCAGATTTTCAGTGTGGTCTCAGATTTTTTAATCACTCTAGTATATGAAATAAGCGTATTTTTTGACACCGCAAAAATATTTTGCCATTATAATGGTTAGCATTATTCTTCTGCTTTTTTAAATTCAAATTTTGTTTTTCCAATCACTCAGTGTAGCAGACCATGTGGCCTTGTTTCAGGCTCATCACTCTTACAAAGTTGTCATCGTGGAATGTTTCCCATGGTTCTCTGTAACAGAACAGTGTGTAAATTAGCATCAGCCTTGTCCCTAATATCAAGGTCAGAAACTTCATCAATCTTATCCATGTTTGTTCATGTCAGAGCCCCATGGGTATTGCATATCAACTGTCTATAGAAACTTCAATGCTTGTTCAAGGACATTCATGTCTCATTCAATTCAATTCAAAAAACAATTCAGAATGATTTAATTAATCTTGGGTCAGTGAATAACCTTTCAGTTTAGTAACTTTTACAGAACTTTTTAAAATACTTATAAAGTATCTTAGCCAAGAAATGAGAGAAATAGAGACTACTTCAATTTCAGTGAGAGTTGCGTAGGGGCTGGAAAATCAGCACAATCCTGTTAAGGATAATAAAAAAAAATATATTTTGAATATTGTATATTTAAAAATATTGTCACAATGAGTTTGATATTTAGCATTTTAAATTGATTAATAATCATTAAATATTCAACTATTTAAAACTTATTTTCAAAATGCATTGGTTGGATTCTTAATTGACTCATTAAGGCCATATTGAGACTGCCAGCAAAAATCTGATTTTTTGCATATGCAGACTTCATCCAGATGGGTTTTTGAAAGACTGGAGAACAAAAAAAAAAAAGCACATGAAATTATATTTTTTTAAATCTGATTCAAACCACATATGGAGGTTGTTTGACATGCGATTCCAATCAGATTTTTACAGATGCATCTCAGTCTGAACGCTCTGGATGCTCAAATCAGATTTCAAACTGTCTTTTGCGTCACTCTTAACGTGACACATAACGATAACGTCAAAACTGGTAATGGAAATGCTTGCCCAAAGATTTCGGCATTTTCCTGTTTGATGGAGGAGTTCTGCACTGCAACTCGACAGGGCGCTTATTTGAAGAGTGAGATGATGCACCTCCATGTTTCCTGCATCTGTGCAAGTCTTGTCACATACGTGGGTATGCCTACGTTGTTACGAAAGCAACCCATGCAGAGAGGTTGGTTATGTCTGGACACGCAAATCTTATTTGATCACTTGCAATTAATAGTGCGGACAGTCTGCCTGACAAGATCTGATTTGAAAAAAAAAAAATAATATATATATATATATACATGATTTGCCTGCAGTCTGAACATAGCCTAAGAAAATGAATGAATTGCTATGCCCCTAGTACTTTTAGATTCCATAATTGAGATTGTAAATGTTTGAAAACCGCCAAACTAAACCCCAAACTGCCTAAATTTTGTCCGCCCCATCCAATTTTGCCCTGCACAATTGGCGGAAAATAAACACTGGTGTCTTCACGTGTTTTCAAGGAGGCGTGGCTTTGGAGAGCGCTCTGAAGGGAGGGTGGGATCTCATGCTTTCAAAGCTTGCTTGCTATTGCTAGCCTCTCCAAAATTGCCTACCCTTCCTTTAATAGATAGTTTTTATTTAAATTTACATCCACAATATTCAATATACCATTCCTTCTCTTGTCTAGTCACAACTTTTCATATCTGGATTACTTTCCATGTCCAGATCAGGCTAGAACATTTCAACATTTCAATGTCTGTCTTTCTCTCCCACTCCTTCTTTTACTCCCTCCCTCCATTCTCTCCATCTCATGTATTTCTCATTCATAATGGATGAAATTCAACCACATACCATACTGTAATGGATTGCATAGACCTCAGGATATCCCCAGTCACTGGACTGTGTTGGATTTTTCCGTTAAGAGGGATGGATGAAACACGCGAAAGTGAAATAACTTTCACTTACTCTTGACCTTTTGACTATACCGTTGCATGGGAAAAGCTTTGCTTCTTCGAATGAACTGTGAACATTTTGGTAACAAATGTTTAGCATGTTTCAAATATACATCATCTATTCATCTAGCTGTCCTGACTTCACCACAATACCACAATATGGTTTAAACAAAGCATTGGAGCAATTGCACTGAGGCACATTTACAAAATAGGTGATGCATTTTTAAGAATCATCTAGATAATGGATCTAGATAAGATCATTATCTAGATCCATATCTAGTTACATCTAATACCCAGGTATGTATGCTAGTATGGTTAAGTATATACTGCAGCAATTGGATATTTAATGTCAGATCTTGCTTTTGAAAGTTTTCAGAAACTTGTTGTAATAGTCATAGTATTAGTAATGTGTGATGTTCCACTCATTACATTGTTTTGAGAACTGTGTATTAGCACCAATTAGCATAGTTACCACTGCACGGGAAATGCTCCACTTCTTAGAAAGAATTAACTGTGAATATTTCAACAACAAATGTTTAGCATTTTTCAGATATACATTATCATCTATGTCTCTAGCTGTCTTGACTTCACCACTATACCACAATATGGTTTCAACAAAGCAGTGGAGCAAATGCAATGAGGCACGTATGTATGTATGGCAGCAAATGAATATTGAATAGGTCAGATCTTGCTTGAAAGACTTCAGAAACTTGTTGCAATACTCCCTGAGGTTCCAGTCATTACATAGTTTTGAGAACTGAGTATTAGCACCAATTAACATTGTTAGCCAGGTAGTCTGTTTGTGAAAGTAAAAGCAATGGTTGGTAGAATTATGTAAAACCTTTGCAAAAATTTGGAGTGTTGAGAAATAAAATTAGATAGACATCTTGTTCTCACTTATTCAGAAAATCTGAGTTGAGAGTTAATGTATTGTCTGGTTTTAGGTGATCTATACCTTAAAAACTAACTTAAATGAAAATGAAATTTCTGTTATTAATTACTCACCCTCATGTCGTTCCAATTCGTAAGACCGTCGTTCATCTTCAGAACACAAATTAAGATATTTTTGATGAAATCCAAGAGGGTTTTTTTTTTTTTTTTATCTCCCATAGAAAGCAACAAAATTACCACATTCAAGGTCCAGAGAAGTAGTAAAGACCTTAAAGATTGTTAAAATAGTCAGCGTGACTACAGTGGTTCAACCTTAATGTTATAAAGCGATGAGAATACTTTTTCACCATTTTAACAATGTCTTTACTACTTTTCTGGACTTTGAATGAGGTAGTTTCGTTGCTTTCTATGGGAGATTAAAAAAACCCCTCATATTTCATCAAAAATATCTTAATTTGTGTTCTGAAGATGAACGAAGGTCTTACGGGTGTGGAATGACATGAGGGTGAGTACTTAATGACAGAAATTTCATTTTTAGGTGAACTAACCCTTTAACATTCTTGACAGGATGGTGATGAGCAATATTTAGGATTCCAGGGACAAAACTTTAACGCTAGCTTCTCTGGAACTCTGAGTGAACAAAAACTGAAGAAGAGAATCTGTCATGTACCTAAATCTTACATATTTCCCAGAATCTTAGACCGATCAGTTGTTTGTTCCATGAAATTTCTTAGGAATAGATCCTTTAGGAAAATATGCTGTTTAAATTCCAAAAAGGGAGCAGGGCCAGTAGAAGAGCTTGGTGTCAGTGTCAGAAATTGGTAGATACTTTGACGTCTCAATTCTCGTGTAGCCACAGGATACGTTTTGAGCTCAGTAGCAGTCCACCAGCGTGCAGGCGGATGAATTCCTCAAGAAAGATTAAAACAAAACCCTATGGGGAATTGTGTCAGTTAAGGTCTGCTGTGCTTGTCCAAGCTTGAAAGGAACCCAAGGAAATCACAGGTGCATGAATGTTATTTTAACGTGTACAAAGCTTAAGTCTTATCCATTGGACAAAGGATCCAATAATTGTTACTGTTCTTTAAATTTGCTTGAGATAGACTATATTGAGAGAAAAATGAATGTCAATTTTGTGTTGGTTACTATCAGCAGATGGTCATGTGGTTCAGTTCCAATGTGAATATGATTCATAATTAGACAGAGGTTGTAAAATTCATTTTGAGTTTGGGGAGAAATGTAGATGTTTTGAGAGCGTTGGCTCTTGTTTTAATTCTTGCAGGGATCTCATAATTCATCTTTCAGTCGTGTTCATATCATCCTCCCCTGCATCTCAGAGCTGTGCCGGGAGACCACACATAGCTCTTCATTCAGATGCACACACACTCAGTACAAACTCACAGTGGCGTGTGATTCAGCCAGATGTCTCAATTAGCTGAATGATACGATTTCCAGTCAGTAGCATAAAACAATGCATTTGGAAAACATGGGCTGAAAATTAAAGAGGCTGTTTACCAGTTTAAAGTATCAGGTTCATTGTTCCCGCTAATTTGATCGGGAGGCGTTTTTGAAAAACACTGAATATGCATCTTTCCCAAAGGGAAGGCACATAGAAATGTATTTTTGTTGTGTAATCCTACCGCCACTTAAAACTAGAGCACTAAATCTGCATTAATGAGGGATCAACTTTGCAAATTGTAAATTGTCTAACACAATAACACAAATGTTGGTCTTATGCATGTAATGCCTATGTCTGTAATGATGGCCAGCTTTAACTTTTTGTAGTTAAATTGACACTATAGATCTGTTTTACAATCTGTTTTACAACCAGAGAAAAACACAATTTGATACTTTTATACCTTTAGTTTATAGGCTTAATTATTATTGCAGTGAAAGTTTGGAACTGGAATCAGCAATTATTTTATTAAATACCCTCAGCCTGATTTACATATTAGCTTATTTGCTGCTTCACTCTCCAGTACTAGTGGCTCACCGGCCTTTAAAGGGTTAGTTCACCCCAAAATGAAAATTCTGTCATTATTTACTCACCCTCATGTTGTTCCAAACCCGTAAGACGTTCGTTCATCTTTGGAACATAAATGAAGGTCTTTTTGATGACAGAATGCTGTCAGATTTCCCTTCATTGACTGCCTTTGCAACTGACACTTTAGCCGCTTTTCCACCGTTGGGCCGAACGGTTCTTAGAATGGTAAGGAACGGTTCCAGTTGTGTTTCCACTGGAGCCTGGTACGGCACAGCATGATTACAAACCGTGCTCGGCCCGGAATTCTCGACACGGTTGTCTGACTGTGCTGAATCGTGCTGGTAGAATCCGTGAAGTGACGTCACCACACAGGATTGGTCACTTGTCTGTTGCCTGGCTACCAGTTTCTCTGTAGCTGGCCCCGCCCCTTTTCAGCGCTGCGCTCGTTGTCTTTCATCTTCCGGTTTGTAATTCCACAGCGATCTTATGTATTTATGAATGAACTGCTCGTTTTAAAATCTTCCTGGTCTGCTGACATTTGTTAAGACATCTGCTTTAAACATTACAATGCTCACGATAACTTTCATTAACTCTAATCCACTTCACCAGCTAAATATTCTTTGACAGCGATGCCATAGAAATGTACAGAGCTACCGCAAAAACGGAAGTTCAAAGACAATATTTTAAAGATGGCGGCGCGCTTGTTTCTCTGATGCGTAAGGTCTATAGCCTATAAATGCATGTAGGCTATATATGTAAAATATGAAAATATACAAAACTAAATGCATCTTAACTAATTTATAGTATGTTTTCTGTTGCTATTGTTTCCATTAAGAGGAATTTCTGTAATTTCTTCAATAAACATCTGCCAGAGAATTAAAAAAAATATATATTTATCTTAATGTTAGAGTGGCTTGTATGTATTTGTACTGATTATGATTAAAATAAATGTAAATAACTCAATTTAACATAATGCAATGGTGAAATGATGTATTCTTTCAGAGACAATACACTGTAAAAAGTAAGAGCCTCTATCTACTTAATAAAATTGTGGCAACAGATTACAAGCAATATTATTAATTAAATTCAACATATAAGAATTGAGTTAGAATTAATCAAATTAATTCCTTAAAAGTCAACCATTTAAAATGTTTAAAATTTGCAAACACCATTGCAAAAACTACAAACTGACATAAAAAGCAAAGAGTCAAACTGCCCAACTAAATGTAACACTGATCACCATAATGGTGACCAATCATTTTCAATAAAATCAACATCAACATCTAAACCTCAGTTAATTCATGTGTTTCTCTTTCCTTCAGTGATTCTACTTGTTATCATCAGGTGTCTTCAATGTTGACAATAAAAATTAAAGAGTTCTTAAAGGAACACTCCACTTTTTTTGAAAATAGGCTCATTTTCCAACTCCCCTAGAGTTAAACAGTTGAGTTTTACCGTTTTCGAATCCATTCAGCCGATCTCCGGGTCTGGCGGTACCACTTTTAGCATAGCTTAGCATAGTTCATTGAATCTGATTAGACCGTTAGCATCTCGCTCAAAAATGACCAAAGAGTTTCGATATTTTTCCGATTTAAAACTTGACTCTTCTGTAGTCACATCGTGTACTAAGACCAACGGAAAATGAAAAGTTGCGATTTTCTAGGCCGATATGGCTAGGTACTGTACTTTCATTCCGGCGTAATAAACAAGGAACTTTGCTGCCGTACCATGGGTGCAGCAGGCGCAATGATATTACGCAGCGTCTCTCACAAATGTTTCCATGGTTGCAAGGCACGCTCCCTGTGCAAGCAGGGGGTCACATGCACTGCGTAATATCATTGCGCCTGCTGCACCCATGGTACGGCAGCAAAGTTCCTTGATTATTACGCCAGAATGAGAGTATAGTTCCCAGCCATATCGGCCTAGAAAATCACAACTTTTCATTTTCTGTCGGTCTTAGTACACGATGTAACTACAGAAGAGTCAAGTTTTAAATCGGAAAAATATTGAAACTCTTTGGTCATTTTTGAGCGAGATGCTAACGGTCTAATCAGATTCAATGAACTATGCTAAGCTATGCTAAAAGTGGTACCGCCAGACCTGGAGATCGGCTGAATGGATTCGAAAACGGTAAAACTCAACTGTTTAACTCTGGGGGAGTTGGAAAATGAGCCTATTTTCAAAAAAAGTGGAGTGTTCCTTTAATTCATCTTTGACGTCTGTCTGTTATTCAGATATTTTTGTTTAAATTTTACTTAAATTTTACTCATGTTAAATGGTTGACATTCAAGGAATTAATTTCATTAATTCTAACTCAGTTCTATTTGTTGAATTTAATTTATAATATTGCTTGTAATCTGTTGCCAAAATTTATGGAGTAGATATAGCATATTCGGCCCCAAAGTTTATTAATTTGTCATTGAAAAACCTTGACCCCTATTCTGAATGCTGGGGCGATGTGTTGAAGTGTGTTTGTGTGAACAGCTTTGGGATATTATTGTCTGAGTTTTAAAGCTATTTGGTATTGTCTGCATGTGAGTTGTCATGACATTGAGAATATCACTGTTAGAGGCAATGACATTTCACTGTGTAGGAAGGATCTGGTGACTGGGCCTGATAGTGTGCATAATATACTGCACTTAATATCTGGTGGGGGGTAGCAGTGGTCTGTCTGAACATATGTTTCTTTGTAGAAGCAGTAATTATGGAAGTACAGTTGTGGTGTAAGGGTTAATAGCTGCGGCTTGCTGGAATGTGTCCACATGTTATGTGTGTGTGTTGGAATGTTTCCAGGTTGATGCAGAGAATTCCCCGCCAAAGTCGTACCGTTGACGAGACCCTCTCTTTCATTAGATACTGCGCTTTCTTTTTCGTTTTTGACTTTCTTTTTTCCTCTATTGTCCTCACATGTCACTGTCTTCCTGCTCTATTCTCCCCTCCCCCCTTTTCCTCTCTCTTTCCCTCACCAGCCTCCTGCATTACCCCATGTGTTCTCTCTCTGTCTGTCTCTCTCTCTATTTATTTCGCACATGAATTTCAAACCCTGAGGTGCTGGGGGGTTGGGTGTGAGCGATAGCGAGACAAGAAGAGAGACTGTATGTGTGTGAAAGAGTTGAAGTGTGTGTGTGTTCTCTGTATGCATGCATCTTAATGCAGATACTTCAATATGTTCATCTACATGCAAAAACGTGTGTATGTGTGTCATGAGAGAAACAGAGACAGTGTCTGTTATCGGTGCATTAGAGTGCCTGGTACTGGTGTTGGTTGTGTCTGATTTGCAGCTCTCATTCTCAAAGGGCTGCCGTAATTGGGCCGCGCATCTGTCTCTTGCAATTTGATTGGCCAGTTTTGTGTAACAGTGCAAAGGGGATCTGGCGTTCAGTCATGGTCATTTCATTAACACTTTTTGTTAGTGTAATACGCATTTGCAATTTGTTAAAGAGATTGTTTAGGCAAAAATCCAAATTCTGTCATCGTTTACTCACACGAATGTCATTCCAAACCTGTGTGATTTTCTTTATCTGTGGAACACAAAAGAAGATATATATATATATATATAAAAACATTGGGTTCCAAAACAACAACACTGAGACATTTTTTCTAAATATGTTCTTGTGTTTTGCAGAAGAAAGAAAATCATACAGGTTTGGAATGACATTCCTGTGAGTAAATGATGACAGAATTTTCATTTTTGGCTGAACTATCATTTTAACAACCCATCTTCACACAACACACTTTTCACACTCATTCTGTCCAAACCGTCTCTGAAGTTGTATTGATCTGAGTGGCTAAACAGACCCTCAAGAGAGCTTTGGGACACTCATAGAAATTCAATTCAAGCATTAGAGACAAGACACTCAGCTTTTAAGCCAAATAACATATTTAAAGATGTCCGGGTCCATTTAATATTTTTAGTTCTATGAGGAGCTCACAAAGACATTTCAGAGGTCTTAAATCTGTGTGAATGTTTCTGTCATTCCATCCATCCATCCATCCATCCATCTTGACCATTATTCTGAATGCTGTGGGGATGTCAAAAATGTTTGTGTGAATAGGTTAGTTATTCCTAACGTATTTAATTCAGATTCATGGATTGTAATGCTACTGATCAGTTTCACAATTTCGTTTTTAAATTAAATTTAAATTAAATTGTTTTGAGATTTGTGGCTGAATGACTTGAATGTAGATTTATTAGACCTTGAATTGATACATGAGTCAGATCTTTATATCACACTTTATTTTCTCTCCCTGTTTTCTTTTCAGATCACAGTTCTTATTCTACTGGAAGAAATGCCAGTTACAAAAGAAAGTAAGTAAAGTTTAAAAGTGCATGGCCATGGTATTTTTAATGAATACCTGTGAATATGAATATCTATTAATTTTATCTATTCTGTGGACAACTATAGTATTAGTGGCTGTATTATGAGAGATTTTGTGATGGATAAAGTGGAAATTGTATAATGTAAACATGTTAATTATATAGTCATGAGTTGTTATGCACTCCATTATCACCTTGATAACATGGGTCAGGTGTCAAAGTCAAGTGTACACTGCATTATAGCTGTAAATTGGCTTGCCCACTATAATAGAAAAAGAGAAGTTGCTACCACACAATTAAACAGTACAGCCATCTTAAAGGGTTAGTTCACCCCAAAATGAAAACTATGTCATTAATTACTCACCCTCATTTTGTTCTAAACCTGTAAGACTTTCGTTCATCTTCAGAACACAAATGAATCTTTTTGATGAAACAAGAACAAACCTCTTCTGGAAGCTCAAACGTGCTGCGTAACACATGAGAATGAACCTCATTGGTTACGCAGTAATTTGAGCTTCCGGAAGAGGTTTGTTCTTGTGTGTTGTTCAGGTTAGGTTGAGCTTCTACTTATGTTCACTGATCAATGTTTACATGTGAGTAAATGCCTAAATTAAAATCCTAAGGGCCAGATTTACTAACAGCTTGCGCCAGCGCAAACCCTCTTTTGGCGTTAAAAAACTACTGTCAGGATTTACTAAAGAAGCGCAGTGCAAAATTAGCGGTGAAAAGGCGTGGACTGAGTTCTTTTTATGTAGGAGTTTCCCTTTCAGATGCAAAATTTATGGGAGGAGAGTATTTAAATGATTCATGCAACGCGATTTACTAATATTTGCACTCGTCAATTTACTGGTATTTGTGCCATTATTTAACGCCCCCCAAAAAGCATGTCTTAACCCATTTTGCGACATGGTTGCAATTGTTGCTGCTAGGAGGAGACACCGCAGTGACCAGAGAGCGCGTGGTAGAAGGGAGAAAATATTTTCCACTTGTATTTGCTTCTTTGGTATGCCAGAGGAAGACTTTATCAGAACATATCATTTGCCAAGCTGCACCTGAGCGTCAGCTCTGCTTATTTGTGACCCAACGCTAATTAGATTTCGTTGGTCATTATGTAAATGATTTGACTGCGCCTGTATCCTGTAATTTGCGCGTCAGCAGTAGATCTTGCGCAAAACTTGCCACTCCCAATGGCACATTTGTGGAATTGCACTCTCACGCTAATTTGCCCCGTTTAGAATATCTGGCCCTGAATATGTTCATCATAAAATTTGGACTAGACCGTTCGATTCATATGGATTATTTTGACGATCTGTTTATGAACTTTTTGAAGGGTCAAAGATCAAGTAGCAAAGGCAGTCAGTGGAGGGACAGAATGCTGTCAGATTTCATCAAAAAAAAATCTTCATTTGTGTTCCCGAAGATGAACGAAAATCTTACGAGTTTGGAACGACATGAAGGTGAGTAATTAATGACAGAATTTTCATTTTGGGGTGAACTAACCCTTTAAAGGGATAGTAGGGGTGAATTATCTCTTTAATACACAAAACCTTGAAAACGCCATAGAAATAAGACACACAGACTAAGAAATTAATGTAAGTATATGCTATATTAATGTAAGTATAATTATTATAGCATATACTATAATAATTAAGCTTCAAAGCTCTGGTTCAAGGCTCTAAAACATTTAAAAACGCAGGCTTCTACTGAATCTGCTGCCACTATATATGTGCCTTGTCTCTGTCTTTGTCCTGCATTGTTCTCTCTCTCTTTCACCCTTCGCTGCATGAGTCACTCGTTTAACTGAATGTTGATTGCAGAATAGTTCAATTACTATAGATTTCCATCCCTTCATCCGTTTCTGCCTCCCTCCTTTAATGTCCTCTTAAACACACACACACACACACATCTCGCTGTATCACTTAATGCAGCAAGCAAATAAATAAATAAATTATGGCATGATATGTGACCAGGCTTTTATAGCGATCCATTCATTCCCTCCATCCAAGTTCATGTGAAAATATATAGCACTTTGCTGTGGCTGTGAACAATGTTCCTCAATGAAATTGCATCGGAAAGTGACTCACATAAAGTTAAATTGAGACCTATAGATATGTGTTTTATGGCTGACTGTGTTATGACATGAACCAGGCTGAAATCATCTTTAAGAGTCTGTGGTGATTTCAAACAGATGAGGTGGTTTTGCTAAGTGATGGGTGTAAAAGAGGAAGTGAGGAAGGCATGTATGTATTTGGGCTTCGTGGTTTTAAAAGGATTACAGCATTTATTAAATTATAGATAATTTGCGGTTTTATGTTTTCTTAAATACACTACTGTTCAAAAGTTAATACCTTTATTCAACCAGGACAAAATTGATCAAAAGTTACAGTAGAGTTTTAACATTGTTACAATGCTAAAATGCTGTTCTTTGAACAGATGCTGTTCTTTGAACTTTCTATTCATTGTAGAGTCCTGGAAAAAAAACGCATCAAGGTTTTCACAAAAGTATTAAGCAGCGCATCTGTTTCCAACTTTGATAAAATTAAGAAAAATACTAAAGTCACTAAAACAATAGTGACTTGGCCACCACTGTCATCAAACAAATGAACTCTGGTGCGATTGCTCTGTTAGTTGGGTCATTTAAAGTCACCCTTTTATCCTAGTTTTTATTTTGGAGGTCTCCTACAACAGGTTTACATGCATCAAAGGTCAAAAAACACTTTCATTTTCTCATAATATACACTGCACATCACCACATTTTTCAATGATTCTCAGACCACTCATCCGAAGATTCAGTCTCTCTAAACCCCTCCTTTCCGCGAGCCTACTTTGCTCTGATTGTGATTAGTCTACCGTTTACAGTGCGTTTCGGAAACAAAACGCCTATTACCATAACTAAACTTCAGCTCCGGAGGCTTCCTAAATCCTCAGTCATTTTACACACTGTACAGACAGTAACGATGGTGTCAATTTTACCATATAAATTCGAGCGCGAGTCTGATGATGAAACATCGGAAGAACTAGTTATTCAACCAGAACCGCCAACGCAAGGACGACTTGAGCAGGACGTTTCTCAGTGATATGCTACTCAATTTGTCGTATATTATGAGATGTTGCAACTGTAATTCCACACCATCAGCATTAACGCAAGTGTATTTCCATCAACAGACCGATTTGTACATTTCTAAATTATTGCAGTGCACATGTGGGAACTGTATCATTAACTGTATCAATAAAAGTGCATACGTTAGCTGAGCACTTTAAATAAGTGTAAACGCTGCCATCTGAACATTGGTGTGCACCAAATAAGTGGATCGAGACCCCTCAAAAGGTGGGTCTCGGTCCACTTCCAAACGAACTCTGGTGTGGGTTGACTAAAATATGAACACAACACGGACCAAAGACATCGAAACGATGATGTCACAAGATGCGACCCTAAATAGGACAGAATGCTTAAGCATACCTGTTTTTACTCGTCATAGGAGTTGCGTTGCCCATTGCAGTTCGGTACAGGCGTCAGAACCGCCGTCTCCTTGCAGCAAATCTTCACTTGTGTGTAATGGAGAAATTCCTGGTGCTGTTTTGACTTTTTTTTTTTTTTTTACTTCCTTTACACATTTTATAAACTCTTCTTGAGTTTTCAGTTGGTAAAAATACCATCATATGCAGTGTTGGGAGTAACGCGTTACAAAAGTAATACATTACAGTAACATATTACTTTTTGCTGTAACGCAGTAGTGCAAGGCATTACTAATCAATTTTCAGTAATATTTTACTCGGTACATGTTCAGTAACGCTTGCGTTACAACACACTTTTAGCCCAAAATGTTATTGTTCAAAAAACCCCCCCCAAAAACAACAACAACAACAACAACAAAAAAACAGCAAGACCGCAAGACATTAAAGGATTAGTCCACTTTCTAATAAAAATGTCCTGATAATTTACTCACCCCCATGTCATCCAAGATGTCCATGTCCTTCTTTCTTCAGTCGAAAAGAAATTAAGGTTTTTGATGAAAACATTCCAGGGTTATTCTCCTCCAAACGGTTGAAGTGCAGCTTCAAAGGGCTTTACATGATCCCAGACGAGGAATAAGGGTCTTATCTAGAGAAACCAACGGTCATTTTCTTTAAAAAATGAAAATGTATATGCTTTATAGACACAAATGATCACATCACAAGTGCTTCCACCAGACCGCGATTCCGTATTCTTCAAAAAGCTTACGCTGAATGTCCTACACCTTCCCTATTAAACTTACGGAAAAAACAGAACTGGAGCCGCGTTCGTTCCGTAAGTTGAATAGGGAAGGTGTAGGAAATTCAGCGTAAGCTTTTTGAAGAATACGTCCGATCGTTTCGCTAGATAAAGCCCCCTGAAGCTGCACTGAAACTGTAATTTTGACCTTCAACCGTTTGGGGCCAATTGAAGTCCACTATAAGGACATGGACATCTTGGATGACATGGGGGTGAGTAAATTATCAGGAAATTTTTATTAGAAAGTGGACTTTAACGAATGAAAAATGCTGCAAGTAAGTTCTATTACCTGTTCGTGGTCAGTCAATAGCGCATGTGGTGTCCAAGTTTGTAAATAAAGACTAAATGACAGCTTCTGATATATTTGTTTAGCGATTTATTTCATTCATCTCCCTCTCGCTGGTGTGTAACTTTGTATTGTGTGACGTAGTCCAGTGAAGGCGTGTTTAGGGCGGGTTTTACAGGAGTGCCGCGAGGCTACTGGCCCGACAGTTAGGGATGGGCGATACCACTTATTTTGTTTTCGATACGATACCGATACTTTCAAGGCCAAAATCGCTGATATCGATACCGATACGATACCTCTAATCTGAATTTAAGTTAATAAATTATTAATAATTTAAGTCCTTAAATTATTGAATTACTATGAGTAAAATGGGTAATGGTACCCACTTAACATTATATTTGAAAGGTATTTTAACATTCAAATTGCCTTAATTGCAATTTATTAGATTATATTTTTGTTTACACATGGTTAAAATGTTTATTTGTAGTGGTAACCATGGAAATCTACAAATACTATAGGCTTAGCTGAACTATGGTCACTGTAGTAATGGTTCAGTTTCATAAGGGACTGCCAGTGACAGGCTGTTGCACCCATAAAATGCAAACTTTGTATTCTGACAGTGTAGTTACAGAACAGAACATCAGTACAAACTTTTAATGTTCAATTTAAATAAATGTAATTGCAAAAACTATGTAGGCTACTATTTCATTTTGTTTGTTGTGAAATAACTCAAACATATTATGTTGTTTTGTCTTCTGTTAAGCATTGTTCAGGGCTGCGTTTCCCAAAAGCATCAATGGTTTCTTACAATATTAAACGCATGCAGCCATTTCAATGTAGTGTCGGCAGTGAGTGAATGCTTTCTGTGATTGATTGGTTCTGACTTGCAGTATTTGCGTGTGTTCAGATGAGCAGGAAAATAGTTCTACTACACAATTATTCGCTAACATAGGTTATTTGTCCAATTCAATGCATATTGTATGCATTAAATTTATTGTTACTTAAACAAAATCACTGGTAAAAAAACACACCTTAGTATCGATATTTTTATTTGAGTATCGATAGGCCTACTTTCGATACTCAACGTCAGTATCGATATGCCCATCCCTACCGACAGTGGAAACGCGGCATGATTTCGGCCTCTGTGCTCGCGCTGGCCAGTGGAAAAGCGGCTAATGGGTGAAGATGGCAGAAGAAGACTGTACATTCGCGAGATGGACGTATGCGCATTACTTCGAGTTTGTCAGATAATCACTTTATACCTCTACCATACTTTTAACAGACTTGGATAGTTTGTGATTCTGTCTGTCATCCTTTCTTGCATTGTCTTGAGCCTTCACTTTGCCAATTATAAGCTATATTGTTAGAAGCCTGGATAGCCCACAGTCATTAGGCTATGCTACATCATATCGCCCTCTACTGGATGTAAAATGCTCTGCAGTACATTTTGTCATTTTAGAATGTTAAGTTAAACTTCTGTAGTTATTTTGGTGAAAGTAACTCAAAAGTAATACAGGAGTAATGTAAACGCATTACAATTCTGAGACAGTAATATTGTAAGGTAAAGAATTACTTTTAAATAACAGTAACAAGTAATCTATAATGTATTACAGTTTGGAAGTAACTTGCACAACACTGATCATATGGACCCACATGGTGAATGTGATTTCACCAAGTGCAACATGCTGGATCAACATCTTTGTTGATCCTGGAACAACATTCCAATCAACAAATCAGATTTGAAGGACAAGTTTACAGTTGATGTCAAATTTAGGCTTACACTTAAGGTTAGGTGCTTCTAGATAAGTGTTATTCTCCTATAAATTCCCTCTGATTTTAGGGATAACTTATGGGTTGGGTTGGGTTGGGTTAGGTTTAGGGGTAGGGATAGGGTTAGGACTAAATTTTTGGCACTATCATTTTCTTTTTTGGTCCAGACCAAAAGAACCAAGAGAACCGATCTACAAGTGTGAACACACCCTAAATGCCATAGTATTTGAATATGAATAGGAAAATATTGACAATTCTGTACTGTCAGATCAAAGTACCATGATATTATCATCTGATCACATGGTACTGCCACAGTACTTGTTTTTTTTTAATGAATATGCTTTATAGTACTAATGATGACTGTAGTTACTAGGGAATTTTATGGAAAATATGGTTACCATGGTGAATTCTTTTAAGGGTGAGACCAAAGAAAATAACAAGCACAGATCTTGGCATCTCCTTTACCAACATTTGGAGCATTAGTATTACCAAAATTACAAATTTAGGTAGCCATTTATATGAAATCTTTCAGCCCATAAATAAAGCAGACTTTTAAAATTAATAAAACTCATAGCACCAAAAAATTCTACTCTGAAGGTTCAAGTGCATTAGTAAGTCTAAGATGCTCTTTGTATGTTTCCCCCTCTCTCTTGTTTTCTCTCTCCCTCTGTCAGTCTTTCTCTCCTTCATCCCCTTTTATCCATCACTCGACTCAATATTGATCTGAATTAATTTGTTTCTTATTGATTTAGTTCTCCGCCCTCTGCCGCATTGTGCAAACACAAGGACACACAGACTGCTCTGACCACTGCCTGCCAACACACACTCAAACAGACTCACGCTATAAACCACTCACTTCTTTAGTGCATCACTTACGCTCAAATACAAAAACAATCATGAAAGATTTTTATTATTATTTACAGTCATCCTTAAACATACTTTTTCACTCAAAAATCAGCACTGTTTAGAAAGGGTTTAAAAACACACTTGCAGCAGGTCCCTCCATCAGACTGTGTAAAGATGTAGACTGGAGATATTGATCACGGTCTTGAAGGAAAGATTTGAGGAGGACCTGACTGGTGACACAATTAAAGCTGCAGTCCCTTGAAAACCTCTGAAGAGCCTCTTTTATAAGAAAAATGCTCAGTGTTATTGAAAGGAAGTTTTTTTGTGTGTCATTTGTGAGTATTATAGAAATAGAATGGGGTTTTGAGAGTATTTATGTGCATGTGTCAGGGATGTTTTCTTCAAGAAAAATATAAGAAGAAACCTGAAGTAAAATGTTACTTTAGATTTCATTTTTTTTTTTTTTTTTTTTTAAATTGTTTAATAAATTAATGAATATAATATTCAGGTTGATAGATGCAGTTATAATAGTTGCAGTACAGTAAAAAAAAAAATGGTATAGAAACTATTTTCACTCAGAAATTGCTAGTAAATTTCACAAATTAATTACAAAGAAATGGCAGTAACAGATTGAATTAAACACAGAAGTTTAAAGAAAAAAGACTGAAATAGTATTTTCTTGTAAAACATACTCCGATAATCTTTATTTTATTTACAACTTCAAAAAAAGTCTTTTTATTTATTTATTTTTTATACAATGTACAGTATTTGTGACCCTGGACCACAAAACCAACAATTCTGAAATTCTGAATAAATAAGCTTTCCACTGATGCATGGTTTGTTAGGATAGGACAATATTTTGCCGAGATACAACTATTTGAAAATCCGGAATCTGAGGGTGCAAAAAAATCAAAATATTGAGAAAATCACCTTTAAAGTTGACCAAATGAAGTCCTTTTCAATGAATATCGACTCACAAAAATAAATTTTTTATATATTTACGGTAGGAAATTTACAAAATATCTTCATGGAACATGATCTTTACTTAATATCCTAATGATTTTTGGCATAAAAATAAAAGCGATAATTTTGTCCTATACAATGCATTGTTGGCTATTGCTACAAATATACCCGTGCGTCCAGTGTCACATTTAACCTTAAAATGGATTCTTGTAATTTTCATACTTCAAATGCCATGGAAATGTTGAAGTACTTTGGATTACCATTTAAATAGCATAATACATCAGTATGGTATTTAGTACCATGATGTACATAAAAGTACCATGATGCAATTACTTGAGGCTCAAAGAACTGAAAGGAGAAATTGCTGTTCAACATGAATCTGTTAAAATTAATTAACAGAATATTCAGGTTTATAGATGCAGTTATAATATGTATAATGCAATAGCTTTATTCTTTCACATGAATTTCATAAAAATATTCTTTCGTATGTAAAAACTGGTCATAACCTTTCAACACATCACATCACTCATCACATTGAATCTTTTCAATCATGCTTTGAAGAGTTTGGTATAAGGTATGAAAATGCTCCAAATTCCTCTTCTGTACATTGCCTTTTCTCTACATAGCCTACATCTTGAACACCTTAAAGAGTTTTTCCTTGTCACTGTGACCTTTAGCTTGCTCACTGCTCACTATTCTTTGTATTCTTTGAATGCATTCAGTATGCATTGTGAAATGTGCTTTGCAAATAAATAGAATTGAATTACAGATATTCATTTGGTATTTTTCTTATTTTTGTGGTGTTTTAGCCAAGATTTTTTATTGGTAATGTCATCTGCATTCTTTCTACCATTCCTAGTCTGAATTAATTTGCTTGTATTGTTCAGTGTAAGAATGGATAGTGTTTGTGTGGCATATAGACATTTTTTATTAATTCACTATAAGTGCGGCTCTTAACCTAAAGTCTTTTTCATCAACACGTGGACCTCCGTTCACATTTCTGCTTGCCGATTATGCCTCTCTACATTAGTTGAGGAGCACTTATATACGATGGAAATGTTACCTGACAGTGTAGCCTACGCTGATAATATCCTGCTGCACTGAACATCCACTGTTGATGAACATAGATAGCAGTAGTAACCATGGTAGCAGTAGTAACTATAAGGAACCCCCAAATAATCAGAAATGGCCAAACTGTCCTGAAATTCTTGCACTGCTCTGTATGTTGTAAGGTTTAACTGTTACATTTTAGTCTGGGCTACCTCAGCAGTCTACAACGCTCGTCAATGTCAAAATGATTGAGATGGCCAATCAAATCAAAGTAGGCGGGGTTTACTGTTCACAGAAGCAGCGCGTGAATTCCAACACGTAGCGTCAGTGTACAATTGAAAGTGAGCGAGGTAAGACGTAAATAGCGAAACATTTGATACATGTCAACTGTTTCACGATAGAAATGTTGAACGACCGACGGTAACATCCAGTGATGCAGACGACTTGACTTTTTTTCTCAAATATGGCCGTTTTGAATTGAAAACGTGATTAATATAATTCCTAACAGAGTGTGACAAGACCAGAAACGTTTTACGTTTGCGACATATTAAGTAACGTTACATGTGTGCATATTTTTAACGCAAATTAGTGCAAATATTATTTGAAAATAGTTCAAAACTGTTATTTCTCAAATAGAATTAGACCTAGAATTTCCTTCACTGCTCTGTTTATTTATGATTTATAAAAAATTGGTCCCCCCCAATGTTCAAGTCATGGTTACGGCCTTGATACCGATGGATGGATGGATGACAAATGTTTTGTGTAAAAAAAAACAAAAAAAACTTGCAGCCAAGCCCCTATCATGTAAATCTTTTCATACATATATTTATCAATATTTAATGTCTTTTCTGATGGCAGGAATGCTGTGGAACTGCAGTTTGGAATATCATCATTGTTATTCATTCTCCAAGACTGGAATGACAAAGAATTTCAGCATGCACGGTAAAAATGAAAATGACCATCTTTGAAATTACCATCTTTGTCTTTCTTTGCTTTTATATCTTGATCTCTCTGTCATACATTGTGACTGAAGGGAATTTCAAACATTTCAGGTTTCTTTGATGTTTAGAACTAATGATTTAAATGTTTGAGAGATAAATCCTGCGAAAACATAGACATATTTCACCTTAAAATCAGAGGGGAAACAAATTGTATTTTGCATAAAGAAAACAAAACCTAATTTTTGTTCATATTTTCATTAAATTAAGCCACGCTTCTCCCAAATTCTTTGGATGTTTGACTTTTTTTTTTTTTTTTTTAATCATATTCTCGATAGTGATGCTTTTTATACTGTGCTGTAATACAAATATTTGTATTGCATAATTTAAAGGCTGTACCACCAATACTACCATGATGTATAAATTCTTTACAATTGAAGTAAAAAAAAAAAAAATCTACATGATGAGAAAGTGATTTTTTTACATTAATTTTTATGAAAATAATGTTGTTGTGGAAGAAAATCTACAGATAATCACAATAATATGCTTACAATTCTATATGAAAAATAACATTTCCTATTTTTTCTGTTGATTGTTATTTGTTAAATATGAACTGTGGACATGTTTTTGACATGGTTTCTTGAGATTCACTGCATGATGCTCTGTCTTTTTATGGACAAAGACATAGAGCGCTACCACTTTTGACCTGACGTTCTCGCTAGTTATGAATATTTTTATCTGCATCATTTTTAATCACAGCAAAACCGTCGTTAAATTCATATTTACTCAGTACATAAAATTTACAGATATAGACAAATAAAATGAACACATTATAGATACACATCCAGACGCACACAGCTGGCACGGCACTTTGCTGCCACTGACAACACTGCCCTGGCAACCGATGGGCACGTCGCCAAACCAGCAAGTTGCCAAGCAGCGAGTTCCCATAGCAACCTGCCATTCCCTGGCTTTTTGAATAAGGTATCGGCAGACAGACACTCAGGCTTATGGGGAGAGAGAGGGGTTTGGACGAGGTGGAGAGTAGATGGAAGTGATTGAAATAAGAAAATGAAAAGAAAGAGAGTGAGTAAAAGAGAGATAGATGGAGGGAATGAGAAAAACTTCTGTTAACTGGCCCTAAATTGAACTTAAATGTATGTGATAAACTTTGAATCTTTTTCACATTGTGTTTATTTATACAAAAATCAAAAATAATCCTTTTTAATTCCACTTTTTATCAAAAAATTCAAACTAAATCTGATCTTTTTTAATATCAAAATTTTGAAATTTAAAACTCAAAATGAAAACACTTCAAAACTTCCAAATTTTTGTGCCAGCTTCATCGCTGTGTGGTCTGATAATTAAGATCATAATAAGTGATTCGTGCTGGCAAACACACATACACACACATTCAGGTTGGCAAAAAGCTGGCACTGGCACCACCGTGCCGCATTCGCACGTGATTGGACTGTGAATGTGGCAGTGAGAGAAAGAAAAAGAAAGAGGGAGGAAGATAGGGTGGAGCCGAGCCAGAAAGAGAAGGACAAAAGTCTTAAAGGATATTAAACCGCAAAAGTGACCTAAACAACAGCAACATTAAAAGCAGAAGGCACAAATCCATAGGCCAAGTTGTCAACTGTTAGGTTTGTAGTTTAGTTTGCGTCAGGAAAATGAATGCGTTTGACTGTGAAAAGGACAGAGAATGAGAAAGGAGCTGAATAGACCGCTCAGTTAATGTTTGGACCGCATTCACGTCTCACCCTGGAGATCTCTGTCATTGTCAGAGGAACAGAGCTGTCCAACATATGTGTCTGCAGTTGTCTGGGAACAGTGTGAATGTTAACCGTTTCGTGTTAAAGGAATGGTTCACACAAAAATTGCAATAATCTGATCATTTTTCCCTCTGGTGAGCTGTTAACTGATGCGAACAGATCATTGAGTGATTTGAACTCAAGAACCGCATTAGTTTGATGCACAAACAAATCATTCAGTCTTGTTTTGTAAATTAACCTTTTTATTGAAATGAAACAAAAGTATGTTTTATACTTTTCATTACTATGTATTTTCATTAAAGTGACATAAAATACACTATTGTCAACTGGAATATAGTGCACAAGTCGTGCTTTTTGTAATTTCTTTAATTATCGTTTAAAATAATTGTATGTAAAACTTAAAATATTTCTCCTTTTGTTTTGTGCAGAATGAATATTATCCATGAGCGTTTGGAACCACATGTGGGTGAGTAAATAATGACTTTTGTAAGCATTCTTTTTTTTTTTTCATTTTTGTGTGAACTGTAACTTTTAATTCAAGGCTGATGCCAAGTATCTGGTTATTGTTTGCAGATAAACTAACCTTTGAGGTAACAAATGAGAGAATCTTCATTCTAGAGACAAGCAAAAATAGACTGATCCACAGGCTGGATTCATTTTTCAGGATTTCAGACACACAGAAGTTCAAAACGAAACAGATGAAGGGCCTTTTTCTTGTTTGAACTGCATATGAAATTGATTGAAGTCACTTCGCTAAGCATGTACAATTTCCAAGTACTTCAAACACCCCAAATCTGACTTTCTTTTCAGTTGTTTTCGGTAATGCAATAAGTAAGACCTTTGAACAACAGCCCTATTCATGATGGCTTGATCCATTCTATTTCATATTTTATTAAATGAAAACTTCATGTCAGTCTCTTAAATTGTATTTCAAATACCTCTTCCTGCTCTTTTATCTCCATAGTTTGATTTGCTCTTGCATTCAGCTTCATTCGAGGATTCATCTCACACATGGAATGAATGTAAGAAATTGAATTGTAAAAACAACATTATTGCTAAAAAAATAGCAAATAATAGTCAAAAATCAATCCTATCCCTCAACAGATTCACAAAAACACCAATTCATGACATGCCATTGAAATGTAGGTTTTCCAGACATCAAGGCTGTGGCCGCTATGAAAAGAATAAAGATTTGGGCATAAGAAAAGAATACATTCCCATAGTGCAGTCCTTAAAGGGGGTAGTTGAAAATTCTGCAATCAATTACTGACCCTCATGTCATTCCAAACACATAAGACTTTCATTCATCTTCAAAAGACAAATGAAGATATTTTTAATGAAACCGGTATTTTTTAATGATTTTTTCAAAATCCATTCAAAAAGGCCATACAGAGATCGTAAAGGAAATTGAAAAGTTTATTCCAAGTCTTCTGAAGAGATACAATCATTTTTTTTTATGATGGATAGGTTTGATTTAGGCTTTTTTTTTGCATATAAACATTGATCAGGGAACATAGATCAAATATGGTTAACACAAGCTCATTCGTACTTGCTTGACAAACAAGAATAAACATTGTTGGTTTTTGCACATCAACAAAGCACATTTGATCTTCCGTTTATCAAATTTGATAAGCAATTGTGCTTCTTTAGAAGACTTGGACTAAACGCAATATATGGTTTATTTTTTACTATGTCTTTATGAACTTTTCGAACCATCTAATTTTTGGATGTGTGGACTTTAAATGGAGGGACAGAAATCTCTCAGGTTTCATTAAAAATATCTTAATTTGTGTTTCAAAAATGAAAGTCTTATGGGTTTGGATGGTGCGTTTGGATCATGATGGTGAGTAAATAATGACAGAATTTTAATTTTTGGGTGAACTAACCCTTTAAGCCAATCAGACAGCAGAAAAAGGTTTAGAGGCTTAACCTTCTCTTAAATATTTTTATTTGCTCATTTATTGATTTACATTTTAATAATGTTAATATTATATATATAATATAATATTTTGATGCTAGCATTAATTTTTTTTCTAATTCAGAAAACATATATATATGTTGTGTCTGTTTTCTGAATGAGAAAAAAAAATTAATGCTAGTATCAAAATCTTTGGGAAGTACTTGTGCATATCAGTAATACCATTTTTCAAAAGTGGATGATGTGTTGCTTTACATAAGTTGTCCAGTAGGGGAAGACATTACACATGAAATATATTGACACCTGACTGTGAGAGTATGTAGAAATCGAACCACGAGTCAGTGCGCTGCAGGCTGAGGTAGTTGGTTGTATGGTTTTGCATCATAATCAGCCTGGAGTTAACTGTACAACCTTCTAGCTTTCCCTGCGGTGTCACCATTACGTCGAGGTGAGTATGAATGACCATCAGCTGCATATAGACAAGCATTTCAATCGTTTTTACTATAAAATTGAGCTGCAAGGTTGAAAACAAAACAAAACATATGGTGTGAATCAGCACAGCAGCACCTTCATTGTTGTTGTTTTTGTAGTTTCAGTGTTTGTTGCGCTCATTAACAGGCTGTTAGTCACCCCTATCTACCATATGGACAGTTTGGGTGAGCGCCCAAATGCCCTCATCCACAAGAGGGCTCCAACAAATCCATGAAATCTAGTAAATTCCTCATTAAAAAACAAAAAGGTAGAGAAAACAAACTGACATGAAAATTATACATGTTTTGTGTACCTAGTGTTGTTCAACCTGTAGCTCAAACAGTATAGAGGATGACACTGGTAGCAACACTATTGGGTTTGATTTCCAGGGAATGCATGAACTGATAAAATATACCTTGAATGCAATTTGTCACTTTGGATAAAACCAGGTGCATAAATGTTTAACGTTAAGAATTGAATTGAGAAAGCCTTTTAAATTCCAGTTTCAAAGATGCACTTGTCCTCAACACCTGAGAGACATGCCAGTGAAAATAAGAAACAGTTGATTTGTAAGATGAAAAATCATGTTTATTTTCTAAAACCATAATAAAACTGAACACCTCAATATTGCAAAAATCAAGGTCGACACAACAGCCTCTTAATTGTCTACAAACTCTCAAGTCTCACTTAAGCTCACATGCTCAAAAAGTCCATATAGGTAAATCAATATCCTTGAAAAGTTCTCTTCAATATAGTTATTTTATATACTTAATAAAAAGAAGCATTTATTAAGTATATAAAACGCGTCAAAACTCCGGGAAACAACAAGCATATCGCTGAGAAAAAAATAAAATAAAAATACTGCATACCCCATACACCAGGACATTTGACTGCACACGGGACATATATAGCCTCAGCGTTTAACAAATAAAAAGTATAAAACGTTTTTTCCCCCCCAGTACATCCGAGATTTCCATGTTCCACTTTTAAGTTACATGTCGCCTAGCCCTAGCCACAACCTACAGATCCCAGCATAAACGGTGATACATTATAATATTTGTTATTAAAGTATCAACATTCAGAAACATAAAAGCAAGCATAGGCAGTGCTGCGTGCATGATTTGGCATGGCAGAATGCGCGCAACGAGCGTTCCTTTATAATAACTAAAAAGATGAAAGCTCGTCGCGATCTCACAACGCTTCAATGACTGCACAATGATTCTTTTATAATAATGTCTACACTTTTTTAATCTGGATTTGCCAGCATGCAAAGCATTCAGCGCTGCACAAAAACTCCGGCGTTTTGAGCGGTGAGTAGATCCTAACATCTCATTGCGTTCCAGAAATCAACAGATTTGTCTGTGATTGGCTACATTGCTCAACGCTGCAAAACATGTTATTGGAAACTCTGCCTATGCTTGAGCCCGTAAAGCGTTTTTATTAGATCTTAGTTGCTCTTTAAAACAATAACAACAACAACAACAACATTTTTATAGCCCATTTAAAGTGTTTATTACAAACAAATTATTAAATGATAAAAATGAATTAATGTAACTGACCAAAAATTTGCGTTGCATTTACTGTCCTGCAGCACCTCCAGCACCCCCACTTCCCGCGCCTATGGTCCACGACTGTATAGACTGATTTTTATGTGAAGCACTTGGGTCGTTTTTGCCGGGAAAATCAAAAGGATGTGACACGCACGATCCCGAGAGCCTCTTTTCCGTTCTGTGACACATTAAACGAATGCTTATATTTAGAATAATGCCGAACGCTCTATTTAATGTCAGTTTCATGCAAAGAAAACTATAATAATAATTCAAACTATAGTCTCGCATAACCAGATCTAAATAGTCTGTAATCTCAAATAGGCCTAGCTATACTTTATCATCAAACTATCATAATAACAGTATAATTTTAAATACCTCATTTGTCAACATGATGCCGATGAATTGCAGAGCTTGTGCAGACATCCATATCTGTATGATCAGATGCTTTCTTAAGATGCTTTTACTGTCATTTTGTTGCGTGTTTATTTTGTTAATGAGGAAAGTACGTGGCACATATTTACATCTAAACGTCGCTCTCAGCAGCATTGATGGCGTCTGGATGTTTGCTATCGCTGCAAAGGTATTTCCAACTTTTTACTTAAAAGCAAAGAATGAAAAAGAACTTCGCCGTGGGTATATCAGGCCATTGAATCACGTTCAGTCTCTTGTGCATTACATATTAGGGGCTGTTTACACGACACTGTTTACAACTAAAAACAGAAAAAATGTATGCGTTTTGGCCGTTCATTTACATGACGTAAATGGCCTGAAAATGCAAACTTTTGAAAACGATACCTTTATCATATCCGTTTAAACTGCAAAAACGCGAATCTGTGAAAACGGTGACGGTGTCATGACAAATCGAGTCCTCCCTCGAAAACGGGTCTCCACAAACTGTCAGTTAATAATTATCCTAAGTATAGCCTATACAAATGATATTAATTTAAAATATGCATAGCTTACTATATAATGTGTAAGAAAACAAATTAGTGCATAATAAAACAACTGCATACACTGATTAACTGTTAATTAACAAATAATAATAATAATAGCCTATTAAATGAATAATTGAACATCATTAATTTGTTTTATTTATAACTGAAATATTTGGACATTTAACACTTAATTTAAAACAATTACATTAAGGATGATTGTGAATAGGCTACATGTAGGTTAAGTGCAAATGCGTGTATAAACCATAGACTGTAAAAAAAAAATATGGACGTAGTGTCCGTGACAGATTTCTGAAGAGCATTTTTGAAGCGAAAATGAGGCTACTGTCATCTTAGCTGCGCGTCACCGCACGTCACTCCCGGATAACTGAAAATGGGCAAAGAGGCGGGACGTGGTTGGAGCTGAGGTGCCTGGTTGCTGAAACCACGCCCACCTAGCGCGACGTGATCATGTTAGCAGGCAAAGGAGCTATCTATCTATAATATTAATAAACATAAGTTATATCATTAGAAAGTTCTAAAGGTTTACTATCTACTGTGTCTTTTTTATGATATAGATGCTCCAGCAACAGTAATATTGTAATTTGTGTTGGGTGTGAAAATGACAACAGGCAAAATCATAAAGGGACTTCATACCTTTGTAATGAAATAGCGATCGCGAGATGAATACAATCCGTTGCACTTGGGTAAAATGTCCATGAGCGTCCACTGAAAAACAAACAACAGCACTTTTTGTCCACAAAAGCGTTAAATCCATGAAATATTGATACATTATCCATTGTTTGCATCACATTTCTTCTGAATGATCTGCTCTCCATCATCGTTCTTCAAGAAATTATGCAATCTGAGCACTTTATGTTGTAAAACTGTATTTGACCGTATAGACTGTCACAAACAAATGAGCCCGCGTCCAAAGTATAATTTTCCAAAATGTGCAGCAGTTTTAGTTATAATATCCAAGCAGTGCTGTTGGGGTTTTATATCCTCCCGCCACTGTCAAACTTTTAGCCAATGCCAAGACGATCCAACAACGTGTGTTCTGTTTATCTTCCGCATGTGTGCACATGTACACAGACGTACATCTGTCTCGAGTCTCGACCATTAATGCAGCAAGCCATATTATTTTATAATTGTATAAAATAATCCAGAAAAAAGCACAAACACGGCAGAGATGCCAAATTCAGCGGCTGGAATTAGCTGAGGTAAAGTGACGGCTCACAGACAGCAGCGCAATCCACCTGTCACTCAAGTGACCACGCCCTTAATTATGCAGACCTTTAAGGCTTAATATAATTTAAACGGATGAGTTATAAAAAAATTCATCCCCCTCAGAGTTGTCATGAAGGGCAAAATTAGCAGTATAGACCAAAACCACAATTTGATCCAGGCTGTAAACGTTTTTTTCTGCTGTAAAGTTGGCCATTTTAACATGGGGGTCAATGAGATTCTGCTCTCTTTTGGAGCCTGTCCCTAGCGGCCAGTCGATGAATTGCAGTTTAAGTCACTTCCGTATTGGCTTCAAGAGAAACTGGGGGAGGTTGCCGCTTGGTATAAACTAAGCTATCAGGCTAATCGGGTATCTGTATGCTATGCTACATAAGCTAACTAATACAGACATAAATGGTCATTATAACGTTGAAACAGCATTTATCATAATATGGTTTTGTAGGAATTGTAATCAAGTGCTTAAGAGAGTACTATTAAAAGCAATTTGAACCAATGGGTTCGCTTGGGGTCCTAATGGAGACCTGATTTCACATTTTCACATTTTTCAATGCGGAAATAAGGTGTTTTCTGTGAATGTGCGATACTTCCGATTTATTAGCCGCTATAAGGAAATAACGAAAGGAATATCAAAGTGCAGTAAACTGTAAAAATAAGGTGGATAGGCATGCGCGAGGCGAGTGCTCTGTAAAAGAATGCGTATGTGTGCAGGCGCGTAGTCTTTCTTTACAAAGTGACATCGCCAACTACTTGTCTGGCATGCACAATACAGTGTTTTTAGTCATTTGCGTGGATCCGTGTGAACAGGGATAGTTTTGATAACATTGTCATCTGTACAAAGAAAAAACTTTTCTGTTTTTAGTACATCATTGTTGTGTAAACGTACATTACGAGAATGAGCAACAAGTTGTTGGCTGCTGCAGTTCACTTAACTGCCACCAGAGTCGCTAATAACAAGGATTTCTGAATTCTACATAGCCCATGTAAGGTAATTGAGTGTTTTAATAAAACATTATAATTTGACCAGCATTTTAATATTATTATTTATTTTTCTAAAAACATTAAGGTGGATAATATAATATAATTTTGGTAAAGCATCTCACTTTTATTTTATTACAAGCTGTACTCAAGATAAGCACACAATAGCTAACTAAACTGGAAGAGGAAAAAATAATTTGTCATTGAAATAAATGACTCAGTTCGCACGGGTATTTATGGTTCAATACATGGAGAAATAACACTGCGGTGGCTCTCATTCTCCTCATTTTTCCTCAATACTGAGAGTATTTTGGACAAAACCAGGCAGCACTTCATTATTCATTTTCCATTACCCATAATCTTCAAATTAGCTCATTTTAGTGTGTTTTCAGGTGCTAACAGCTGTTCTTTTCTTCTCAAGCACATGCATTATAATAATAGCAGGATATTAGGATGGGTTTTAAGTTGTGTGGTCAGTGTGTGTTGGCAATTAGCCCCTCAATCATCTCTCCAGCACTCTTATGAATGATTACAGTCTCCTCCTCCTCTGTCTGTCCCGCTGACTGTCTGGCCGCTCACACGGTCTGCCAGGATCCGCATTGCGTTGCCCTTCTCCTCTAAGAGATAAAAAGAGCACATATCAGCAATCTGTGCCTGTCGTTGTTCTTTTCCAGACACATAAACACACACCAAGACGTTCAGCTCCACATTACGAGAAACATAGGAATCGTACTCAGGAGAGGCTGGATCGAGACTGACACGAGAACAAAGAAATGGGAAAAACCTGCACAAATAAAAGCCTTCCCATGTAAGAAACTATGATTTGATGGAAAATGTTTGTAATGTTTGATCATATAATGAGAATGATTTGAGTGGCGTAAACAAATGCACCATAGATCTTTATGCATAAATTTGATTGCATGCTAGAACAGGTGTCTCAAGGGACGTTTTTTTTTCTAAATATCTCACATCATAATGCAAGCTACTGCATTGAAATTTTGAAAGCCTCAACCTGATCCATCCATTTTTCACAGTATAAAAGCACATCAAGCTTTATGTCATAATCACGTCACCTGATTCTTGCTCACTTGATTTTCCCCAAACACTTTGTCAGTCTCTGGTGTTTTGGCTCGTTATCGTTTGATTAATCTGTCTAATTGTTTGTTTCCCTTTTCAATATACTGCCATGATTGGTTGTATAACTTCTTTGTTTGTTTGTTTATTCGGCTCCATCATCAGCGTGTGTTTGGTGAATTCACAATGTGGATCATGAATATGTATCGTGCACAGGCTGTTGGTATTCAGATCCTGGAGATTATATACTTGCTGTGTATTTACGGTGAAACCAGAGTGGTGATGAATTGACTGGTTAGCGCCACTTAGTTAACCCCTGCTGGTAGATGTTGTAACTACACCATCTGGGTACAAAAAGCATCTTTCTCTATTGACGCCATTAGCTATGTTTCCATCAGAAGTTGTGAATTTTTATCTTGTGCGCAAAATTGGAATATCGCATAAAACTTATGCGAATACAGCAGCGTTTCCATCCCATGTGTTCAAATGAACAAAATCGTCACTTCCTGGGAAGTTGCTCATGAAACAGACGAAGCGCAATAAACACTGCCATGTCTTGTGTTCGGATGCCTGATGTTTGTGAAGGCAATCATGTGAGATTCTTCTGGGAGGTCGTTATACCAAATCATTCGGATGACAGACATTGACTCGGGCATTTCAGAATGACCAAGCCAACCAGGGTTGCCAGGTTTTCACAACAAAACCTGCCCAATTGCTAATCAAAACTAGCCCAAAACTAGCCTAATCGCGTTTCATGGGGGGGTCCAACAGTAAAAATCACGTTCCAGGAGGTAAAATCTGCATATTTGGCGGGGTTCCCCTGGTAAAATACGCATTCCAAGGGCTAAATATCATGTTATTTGGGGTTGCTTCAACCCGCGAACATGAAAAACAACCCGTGGCACCAGTGTAAAAGTAGCCCAATTCTGCGGGAAAACCATGGACTTGGCAACACTGAAGCCAACATCTGAGATGCTGTACAATGATATTGGTCCGCTGGTTAGTCTAGTTATCCAATCACATCCTCTGTGGAGGCAAAGCCACATGAATTTTTTTGTTGTTGTTGCACATCGAGCGATTTATTCGGTAAATATGTATCCCTCTTAGTTTATGGGCATGTCTTCTTATCGGATAAAAATATATCCGCCTCAATTGAGCGCATACATTTTTTATGCACATTTTTAGAATTTATGTGCATCTTGGCGTTTCCATCCAATGTTTTTTTTAATGCAATATCCCAAAATGCACATAAAAATAGATGGATGGAACCATAAGTAACTGTGTATTATGCCAAAATTGTCCAAGTAAAAATTAACCAAGTAACATATAAATCACAAGTATTTCATTTATATTGTTGTAGATTTTCTGCTGCCAAGTGTTTCTGGAACTTGGTGTCCATAAAAAACAAAGATGGCAGCCTCACGTACTTCCGGGAATCCTACGCCAGCTGAGCATTTGCCCTTGAGATGAATCGGAATCAACATATAGCTTTCTCAAGGTATTATAGACTTATAATCTATTCATATACAGAAAATCTATCTCATATAATAATAATAATAATATATTTTACACAGAACAATTAATTTTATTTACATGCATAGTTGAAAGTGCTTCTAATGTAAGAATAGAAAAAGTGATTGCAAAAACAACAAAACAAATAAGAAAACAATAAGTGTTAAGTGTCAAGTTATTATTATTATTATTCATTTCTCCCCTCATTTTCACTTCCTTTAAATTTGACACTTTTATTGTTGTTTTTATTATTATTGCTTTAAATATTATTCATTTTCTTTCATTTTTACTTCCTTTTAATTTGAGATTTTTATTGTTTCCTTTTATTATTAATATTATACATGATAAAAAGACAAATTTTTGTAAAAAGGAGTCACATGATCAACATTTGCTTAATGACCTAGAAATAGTACACAATCATTTTAGGTCATAACTTGTCTTAATTTTTATTTTATCATCCTTATTTTAAAAATAAAAAATAAATGTCCTACTTATTTTCAGATTTAAATCCCCATATGTCCAGTGTGGTCTCAGATTTTCGGCCCCCAGTGTATATTATTAAACACTAAGTATACGTCTTTAGATTATTATGTAACCTACTAGCTCATACACATGTATCATTTTACATAGAGTCTGAACTGAAACCGTATAACCTAACATATACACAGAGTTTCCTCAAACAGGCTTAATTGAGTTATTCCAACCTGTCATTAGATCAGATCTTTGTGTCATAGGAAGGAGTTTAGTATAATGCAGCATGATGGCTGGTGACACTTTTCATTACTGCAGGGTAATCACCTCAGAGCTTTTGTTGTCTGGAAAAGGAATCTCTCTCTTTCTCTCCATCTCTGAAATGATCTTTAACATCACAATCTCCCCATCTATCCCGTATTGTCTCATCTGTTCCATTTCACACACAAAGACACCCTTCCAAGCCTTGAGATCAATCACAAGGTGTTATGACTGTTCTTGCGTTCGAGTGCCAGACATTGCTGTGGGGGGGAGAAAGAGAGAGAGAACGGCTGATATTCTATGGACAAAACGCAGGAGTGGAGGAGAAGAAAGGGTGGGTGTGTGGGGGGGTGTTGGTTAGAGGAAGCGGAGCGAGACGCGGAGGCAGGAACAGTGACGACAGGGAGCAGCACTAGGTCTGAACGTCCACGGCACACGCTGGTTGGGTGCGTTAGTGTTTAGGTGACACTGATTTATGATGCTGGGGGGATTAGACATGGTTTCTGTCGGGCGGGAGGAAGGAGTAATGAGAGGAAGGGAGGGAGAAACAGAGAGAAGGGAAAGAGAAGAGGGGACGGCATCAGATAATGGTGGGCTGCTCACAGCGCACCTATCTCATGATCGCCACGAGTGTCACAGCATCAACGCCACACTAGGAGGGAGAAGAAGAGAGGAGAGCGCAGGGGGACCGTGGGGAGATAGAAGTCAAACAGGGATGGAGGAAACTAGTTTATCGTACGGCTCTAAGGAAGCAAACGTCGGATCGCGCTCGGGAGACCCTATAGCGGATTTCGTGACAACTCTTTAAGTGTATAACATACGAGGCATACCGTGAATGTCCGTGAGCGCGTGTTTAGCAATAAATTAGGTTGGGACGAGCAGGAATAGTGAACAAAAGACTGCAGAAGATTACAACTTCTATGTTCGGCTTTTTAAACGTTTGTCGTTACCTTATAACCCTGCAAACTGTTGTTTTTCCCTGCATGCCTTTCCAAATCTGCCTTTTTGTCTGCTGTTTCCCCCTCCACTCTTCTTTCGAAAGAGCTTTAAAACTGGGGCACTACGAGACTGAGAGAGACGGAGGAAGAGAGAGCAGCGTTTGCTGTTTTCTGGTACCGCATGATTTCTATACATCTTCGAACCGCAACGCGCCACCTTTGTCGTACGATCTAGCGCACAAAGGCCGGGCGGTTTGTGATATGCATCACACGTTTATAGATATATCAACTTATGTGTGTGTCGCTCATGTACACATCGATGCCTCTGTGTTTGTGGCTTCGCAGAAAAGGAGGGCAGCCAGAGAGAGAGGGTAGAGACAGTTTGCTGGCAGTGCATATCTGTCTTTGGGTTCATCCGGTTCAAGCGTCGTGTTCGGTGTCTGCCACCAGGGGGCCGGACAGAAAAAACTGCGCACTCATTTATGGTGCTGAAGCAGAGATGCTAAGCCTTAATTTTAGTGTTCATTAGGCGGTTGCTGTCAATTCCTGAGGGTTAAAATGAGTTAAATGTGTTAAAACTTGTTTCTGTTTGCCACAGGTCGCAGCCTCCGGACATCCAGAGACGTCACTCGATTTGGAGAAGAAACCGTCATTGATGCGTTTAATTTTTCTTTTGGCAAATCTGACAAAGGTACGTAGGACGGTAAAGAAGTGTCCTCATCCAAAATTAGTTATTATATAATACCATTCAAAAGTTTGGGGTCGGTAAGATTTAATCATGTTTGTCTCTTATACTCACCAAGGCTGCATTTATTTGATCAAAAATACAGTAATATTGTGAATATTATTACAATTTTAAATAACTGTTTTCTATTTTACTATATTTTAAAATGTAATTTATTTCTGTGTTGGTAAAGCTGAATTTTCAGTATCAGTGTCACATGATCCTTCAGAAATCAATCTAATATGCTGATTTGACACTCAAGAAAGATTTCTTATAATTATCAATGTTGAAAACAGTTGTGCTGCTTTATATTTTTGTGGAAACTGTAATACATTATTTTTCAGTCTTTTTTAAATGTCTTTTATAAATGTCTTTACTGTCACTTTTGATCAATTTAAGGCATTTAAAAAAACGTATGCTTACAGACCCCAAATGTATATATATATGATCTATATATATATATATATATATATATTTGTTTGTTTTTTTGTTCCAGTATAGCATAAGGTGTGGTCAACTATATTTATTTATTTTTAAATAAAAATAATAATAAAATAAATAATAAAAATAATAAAAAGCTGTCTCAAAAATGTCGTCTTAATTATTTCTGAACAATAAAATTATTTCTGTACAATAAAATCTTAGTCTATTACATGCAAATTGTGGAAAAACTTTGCTGAGATTCATTTAATCAACCTTTAAGTAATGCTACATTCAAATTTCAGGCTCACTTTTGAGTTCATCTGAATACTTTGAATTTGAACCAGTGTACGTCTGTGTCCCTGAGACCCTTAACCTGTGATGTCTTCAAAGGTCACAGGTGAGGTCCTTGGGAACACAGCTGTATATGATGACATCAGTGCAAACTCGATGTAAACACATGACACACGCAACATCTTGAGTCTGATCTTGCCATGAATATTATGATTTGACTGACACATTATCCTAGGTAGCTTCTAATTAGATTCATAGAAACACTAGTTTAGGGTCCAATTCTCACTATTAACTAGTTGCTTATTAGCATACATATTACTAGGATATTAGTACTGATAAAGCACATATTAATGCCTTATTCTGCATGAGGTTGGGCTAAACGTAACAACTACATTATTAACTATTAATAAGCAGTAATTTGGAGTTTATTGAGGCAAAAGTCATAGTCAATAGTTAGTTAATAGTGAGAATTGGACCCTAATCTAAAGTGTGACCAAATTCATATATTTTGCCTATTAAGAGTGACCTTCAGATTCCTCTCTAGTTCATCTTTCCTCTGAACACGTCGTGTGTCGTGACTGACGTTACCACAGGCGCACCATTAGCATGAGTGACTGTTTGACTGTGACTTTAAACTCTTCCACTCCACGTTACCTGAAACGGCACCACAGATTTCCAGACAGCAGTGATATCAGCTTCAGACCACTTTGACGCAGCTGTCGGGGACGGTACCTATTGGCTGACTTTGTGCCCTGACCACTCGGAGCGACCAATCCAACGCCAGCCTAGGTTCACGACCCCTATACATTTCTCCCGAGGCTTCGATCTGGATCTGTTCCATGAAACCATTTTACGGGCTAGCCTGCCATCTTGTGCTCATTATTGCCAAACGCTTTGGTGATGGATGTTGCCCCGGAGCAGCTCATACGAGACATGGTGTTTTTCTGCAGTGAAGATAATTGTATTTTACAGCGCGAGACAGAGTGAACAAAGAGAATGGATATACATTGTTTATTTTCCAATTAGATATATAGTAGTTTGATACTATGTAGGGTGTATGATTCATTATATGATTGGTGTTGAGTGTTGGCATCGTGTTTATACTTGGAGCACATTTCAAATCGTTTTCTTCAGTTTTCTCATGCGTCTATGGTCATCTTATTGTACCTTTATATTTAATCATTTATCAGGTATATTCATTTATACATTGGTTCAGCATTTTTATGTAACCTGAAAATAAACCATAAAATCTGAGACGTTGTGCAGTGGCCTGAAAAATCAAATCAAACCTGTGGATAACTTAAGGACATTATTATTTAATCTGCATCACATTTTCTCCAAACCATATGTTCCTGTCTTTTGTTCTATGTAGTGCCTCAAACCATGAAACCAAACAGTTATGATTAAGTTATACGCAAAGCACAGGCTCTCTACAAACAGTCCCCTAGATCTGAGTAGGCAAAGAGAAGCAGTCCCACTCCTTTCTGCTGGTGCTTTGAGACATCAGATATGGAACATCAACTTTCACCATCTGGTATGCAGTGGATTCATTTAACAGCCACACCAGAAATCTGTTTCACAACAATGCAAACAAACTGATGAGTTTGAGCATTGAAATCAGCAGGTGGTCTCTTCAATGTTCTGCTTCAGACAAACACATGCCGGGTGCCAAATAGTCTTTTTTTTCTACAGCATAGATTCATTTTGAAAGCCCCTCACCATTATCAAGCATGAACTGGTTTGAGTATTTGCCTATATTTTGTGGAAAGCGCTTGGTTCCTTACCAAATGTCTTGTTTTAATATACAAGGCAGAGGAAAATATACAATTTCACATGGTGTTTGGAAAAAGGGAACATAAAATACAGAAGAAAACATGAAAAGTGAGATGAGGACATCACTTTCCCAAAGCTTATTCTTCTTTCCCAGGGCCTGAAGGAGGTTTCCCAGTGTTTGATAATGGGGAATCTCACCATGTATAATGGGGAACTTCAGCACCCATCAGAGACTATTTTCACTTTATACATCTCGAAAATAATTTTATAGTGCTTTTCTACACTGCGATGTGCTTAATGGAGGATAGTCATTCTCGGGAAACAGTTTAATTTGACTTACTGTCATGACAGGATATAAATTTAGTCGCATTATTTGATAGAATATCAGCCAATTTGTATTCCCCCATTCATCTCCATACATTTGATGAAGTGCCGTACAATTTAATAAATACAATCAAATTTATATGTAAATTTGTCTTTTATTACATTAAATGTTATTTATTAATTGCTGTCATTTTTTTTCCAGAAAGCTATGCATTTCATTTGCCTCTCACTATCTGTTCAACCCTGATACGCTGCAATATTTGCTTCCTTTAAAAATAATGATTTGATCTTTCTGGCATCACATTCAAGGCTGTGACATTATAAAAACACTGACAGCATCATTCATACGGAGGTAAATGTATTCTTTATTAATATTCCATCCATTTATTCTTATATTGGCCTTTCTTTACAAAAAAAGGAAAAAAATGAGAAGTATAATTCAAGTTTTATCATGTAAACTTGAAAAGTTCAAGTGTATTTTTCAAGTACTTTATGTGGTAAGTAGTATACTTGTGTACTATTTCAATACTTCCTGGAACTAACCTTACTTCCTTGCTTTTCAGTTTATGAAAGTATACTTGGCTTATATTTTTATTAAACACATACTCCAAATTTCATTTCAGTGCAGAATACACACACACACACACATACTTGTATATGTGGTTTACGGGGACTCTCCATAGACGTAATGGTTTTTATACTGTACAAACTGTTTATTCTGTTACACTACCTACTCCTAAACCTACCCATCACAGAAAACTGTCTGCATTTTTTGAATTTTTAAAAAACACAGTTTAGTATATATATAGTAAACTACAAGTATGATGTTAAGTTCACTTAAAGAAAACCTACAAGTATACTTGCAGTATTAAAACTATTATTAAAGTAGTATATTTTACTGGGAGTATTTAAAGTGTACTTTCATAAACAATAATGGGATAGAAGTATATAACTAAATTAACAGTCTACCTTTAGGTTAACGTTTTCTTTAGTGTTGCACTAGGCTATATTTAGTTGCAACAATAAAGCAAAAATTAGATGTAATCTATTTTTGTACTCAAAGTTTACACACAGAGAGTACTTTTATAAATTAAAACGTTGGCCAACTTACTCCCAAGATGTATTTAAATAGGCTACACATAGTATACTACTGACATCAGTATAATTACTGCATAAAGTTGCTGGAAAATATGCTTGAACTTGACTTAAGTTTACTTAATAAAATGAACTTCGAAAGGGAATTTCTTCTACCCTATAAAGCTGACGTGTTATATAAACCTGAACATGTAGATAGGATAGTATGCTGGAGTACTACCTCAAAAAAACATAAGAAAAGTATAATTAAATATTCTATTTGGCTTGGTAGTTCCTATTTTGTTATATCTCAATCAAAAGATTAAGTACATGTGTAGGTCAAATATACTTACTTTAGGCCTATCATTTTGTTAAATATGTCTATTCTGACTTAACCTGACTGTGTCTTTATACTTTTTCAAATTTTTATTCTTTAATTTTATTATTATGTGTCTTGTTGTTGTATTTATAGGCCTATGTGTGCACTGGAAGCTTCATTACCAAGAAAAAATCCTCATGTGTGTGTGTGAGCACACTTGGCAATAAAGCTTTTTCTGATTCAGTTTCAGTAAAAGCAGACTGATAGTAGCCTATGCTCTTGTTTTTAGTTTAGGCCTACTAATAGCACACTTGACTAGGCTATATATTTTACACGTTTTTATTTTTAGACATTTGAGAACCCTCACAAAAAAGAACTACATTCAAGTGTGTAAATGTATTTTTTTTTTTCTATTTATGCTTTTATTTATGATTTTATGCTTTTAGAGATTTTCTTATTGTGGTAAATCTCTATTTATGTGCACATTTTTGCCATAAAAGATAGTGATTAAGTAATGTATACTAGGCATATTATTTCTATGATTATTTTACCCTTTGTAATGTTTAGGATGTTTTGTTCTTTTCTCTTTTAACCAGAACCCTCTCCCTGAAATCCCGCCCCCAAGATATACTAGCAAACCGGATGTTAGCAAAGCGAAACGCGGCAAATGATTGAAAAGAAAAACGCGTTTCTGATTGGCTAAAAAGGGCGGGCAATCCTTTTTGTGTGTGTGCGTGCACAGAGGCAGATGTGAAATCTCTAGCCATCCTAGCTGTATTTATCAGACAATAGGTGCATTTTATGTTATTTAACAAATGTCTTTTCAAAAAGTAAAGATAGGTCTTTTAAAAAAACGCTAATAGAACCTTTACATACGAGGCCTATTCATTTTTACACTTTTGCATGTTACTTCTCAGCAGCTCATAACTGGAGTTATTGTACTCTTGTGTTCTTTAGCGATACAGTAATATAGCTAACATGATTTGGATCTGTCACATTACATTATCACACACAACTTGTTTATTTAATTTTACTCATACATTCATTCCTCGCGCTTGCACACTCCAATACAGTAGGCGGCGCTGTGCCGTAAACCGTCGGCACCGAGCGAGAGACGAGGAAGAAGTGGCATTGCCTTTCAAATAATCACAGTCGCCCGCCCACTGTCCGATGCTGTTTGCATCGAAAATATTGTCGAATGCATGAAAAAGATCATCTCTGCTGTTGTGAAATCCCTTTACGAGTAAGGTGCGTTGTGTTTCGAATATTTGCCGCTTTTTAATATCGAACGAATGAAAGCCGTCTCTTTTTCCATTGAAAAGTTGTCTTAGTCGGGTTAGCAGGCAGCTAACAAAAATCGCCAGTGCCTCACATTTTACCTGGAACTACAAAAGCTCGCGGGCTTCACTGTACATGATGGCAGCCAGTCTACAGCATCCGCTCTTTTATGCGTGTCATACTGCATGAAATCGTGTGTATTTTGAAATTATTCTCTCAAATTTTGCGTTGTTGCTCCATAAAATTTTAAACATAAGTAGAATATTATCGTCAATTTTTTTGTAATGTGTAAGATCTCGCGGTATAAAACGATACATTTTTTTTTCATGCTGATAAAGATGTCCATTTGCATCCGTTAAGCATGCATGAAGTACGCTAGCAACGTGCTCGAACTTCTGTAGCTGATGGTCCTCTGTTGTAAATACTGATGGGTTTTCTATTGTCTAGTGTCTTCAAACAGCGATACAATAGATTCGTTTTAAAATAAACTGCTCCCAAAATTTTATTTTAAAAAACACCAATGCACCTTATACCCCTTCCATTCTTAAAAAATGGTTTTCAGTGAGTGCATTTTTATATTTAAATATTTGCACACATTTAATATTAATGTAGACATTTTGTTTTTTGATTTGTAGCTACAGAAAACCATTTAATGCAGTTAAGAAACTTAATTTACTTCCGTGTTTTTTTTTTTTTTTTTTTTTTACTATGGATACTATAAATTGATTTTTTTTTTAAACTATAATATAAATGCCCTAATAGTTTTAACATAGTTATATCTGTTATGAATAAAAAATAAGTAAAGCTGTACAAGCTGCTTCTTATTTTTTATCATCAAACACTACAGCCTTGTCCAAATAATCTTATATAAAATAATATATTGTAAATAAATATAGTTTTTTTTTGTTTGTTTGTTTGTTTTTTTTACCTGGACTGTAAAGTCTAATAATGTTTCATTTTATTTGTGGTTTCAAGTGTGCTTTTTTTTTTTTTTTTTTTTCTGCTATAATTTTCATCTGTATAATTTTCATTTGTCTAAGTCTGCAGCAGTAAACTTATTTCCCTTCTAAAATAAAGTTTAAAAAAAAAAAAAAAAAAGTAAGACAATTGAGGTTGGGTATGAAACCGAACTCAATATATTCTCCAAAAAAAAAAAAAGAGAAGAACTTGTTTTTCCCCCCATGAAAATACAGGGTATGCAAACAATTTTCCTTTGTTATCATACGTTTGCGTAAAAATATTTTTTTATGGAAATAGTAAATTCTGGATTTGGTGGGAAAACAATGTGAAGTTACTGAAAGTTGTCTATTCAAGTACTTAATTCAAATAATGTTTTGCATCTTTATGTAAACCTTTTTTTCCTCTCTTGTCGTGTTGTTTTCAGAGTCTCCGCACCAGATAGACAAGCGTGGCACTGATACGCCTGAAGTTGGGAGCGAGAAGCAACAACGTGATGGAGGTTGAGAATAAAGAAGGATCTGAGAGCCCTCTGCCCAACGGCAGCACCCATCCACCCAAACGTGGAAGAGGCAGACCACGAGGGTCACTCAATAAGAAGTTCACTGCTGAGAAAGCGCCGACACATAATGCCAGGCCATCTAAAAAAGTGGACTTCTTTTCTCCTGACATAGTCATAAAGACCAAGGTGAAGAAACGTGGTCGACCAAAGAAGATAAAAATGCCCGGTAGGCCGAGAAAGATCCCGCTCACGCCTGAGGAAGAATCAGAGAGACTTCACAGGTTGAGTTTACAACGCAAACGGAAACTGTCAAAGCCCCTCGGAAGACCCCGCATTCATCCCATCGCCGAAGGCCCCACGGTAAAAAGGGGAAGAGGAAGACCTCGCAAATCTGGCGACGCTGGAGGCCATAAACAAGGTAGTGGCGAAATCAGCCTTGATGTCGCTAATGGCTCTCCACGAAAGAGAGGGAGGCCGGCGGGCTCGATGAAGAGAAAGAGGGGTCGGCCCGCAGGTTCTACCAAGGTTTCGATTGCCAAGTCCTCAGATGGGACCCCAAAAAGGAGAGGCCGCCCTCCAGGCTCGGGCAACAAGGTGAAGAAGATTCCGCGGGCTGACGGATCTCCTCGAAAGAGAGGCCGACCCCCAGGGTCAGGCTCAGGCTCTGCCACCAAACTGAAGGTCATTCGACGAAACGCAGATGGAACTCCTCGAAAGAGGGGCCGACCTCCAGGTACTGGCAAGAAAGTCAAGCTTGTTGAAAAGAATGTCGGAGATTCTCCCCGCAAGAGAGGCCGACCACCAGGTTCAGGCAAAATCAAGGCTCATACCTCAGAAGGTGGAGCTGTAGGAGGGTCGAATGCCGATGGCGCTCCGCGTCGTAAGAGAGGTCGTCCAAGCAAAGTCACACTGGCTGTCGTGCTCGAAAAACTCCCCTCGGCGTCGGGGTGCGAGGAGGAAGAAGAAGAGGATACCGACGCACCCTCTCCCAAACAATCCCGCACATCTGACGACTCGTCGCAAAATCAAAACGATGAAGAAGAAGAGACCAGGGCGAGCGAGAACGACGCAGACCCAGAAGACGAAGAGGAAGACGATGTTGAAGACGCCATCGATTGTTCAAAAGTGAACAACACAAGTGAGAACGAAATGGTGGGCAAATTCAAAAAAAAGAAATAAAAAGATAGGGGGCTTCATTGAAAATTGGTGGGTATATTTTTCGAAGGGTTTTAATAGGCTATGTCAATTAATTTTTTTTTTTTTTTTTTATCTGATAAGTGTGCTTTTGGTGTTGCCTGCCATGCCAGACTGTATTGTTTTTTTTCTCTCTCTTATTTTTAAGCTCATTATTAACCGAAATGTTTGCTCACAATCTGAGCACAATTGATTTATTTTATTATTTTATTTGTATTTTTTTTGCATGTAAAAAAGAAAGAAAATATCTGCATAATTTTAAGCATGCAAAATCGAAGGACAAGTATGTAGCCTGTTAACATCACGGGATCCAAAACGATGATGTTGCACAATTAACGGTTCCATTGAAAACGTTACCATGCTAAGCACACCTTATTTGTTACCAATGGCTTGTGCCAATAATTTCAAAGCAACTACCAAACCAGACTGTTTCAGATAGTATCTTCATACCTGTACAGTAGTCCATGTGCACAGGCTCTTAAAAAAAAAAAAAAAAAAAAAAAAAATCAAGGCTAATTTTTAAATTCAAATCGCCCAGACGGTTTTATTCAAGGATGATGGTTAAGTGTGTCTTTGCTGTAGTTTTATTTCTTTTATCATGGTCCGTTCGTTCATACTTCAACTCTGTAAAATCGACCCCGCCGACTTCAGTGTTTTATAGTGAAACAGTCTTATTTTATGCTTTTTATCATCTGAGTTGCCTGATAGTTTGGTCATTTATAGGTGTTGAGTGCTTAGTTTACTGCACCCCCTCATTTTTGCTAAAATATTGTGATTGCTTCTTTTTTAAAACATGCCTTTGTTTTTCAAAATGTGAATACATTCATATTCCGCTTTGACAATAGGCTTATGGGTCCTGATTTTATTTTCATATCATGTATGGCTTTTTATATACAATTCTTGTTGCTCTGTCTTTTTGAACTTTTTCCTCATTTAACCAGTTTTTTTCCCCCCCTTGATTTGCTTAGTTTGTGTAAAACCGTATAGACTTCTCTTGTTATAAACTGTAGATCTTGTCTTGATTAATTTTCATGTATGATTTAGTTTTAATCTGTATGTACCAGTAGATGCTGATTGTTTTAGCTGAAATCTTGCATCTAGAAATGTTCTTTCATGTTAATAAAACTGTTACTGTTGAGACATGATGGTTCAATAGACATTATGTGCATTTCATGTACACGCTTTCTAATTAGGTTACTCATCTGTGCTGTAGTACGAGACATTTCTGTATCGCCGCTTTGTATGAATCATTTCACTTTGTGATTTGGATGAGCATTGTTGCTGATTAATAACCAATTAAATCATACCATATTCACCAAGCCTTGCTGCAACATTCATTTATGTTTTGCGTGAGCTGTTCCGACACTCGTTTCAGAACTTTCCCAACCCGCACCCAAAAAAAAACTCCAGAGGGGGAGGAGCAAGTAACAGCATCAGCACTTTATTAGAATCAGCACATGGTGGGCAAGCAGACATGCTTTAAAATGAACCACGAGTTAGCAGCTTGGCTTCAAATGATCAGGGACAGGATCTGTTATTTTATGCATCTCTGAAGCACATATTTACAAATGAATAGTTTGCATAAAACACAATGTATTCAGGAGTGCAGTTTTTTTTTTAAGGGAATGACATTCACTGCCCTGCATTAGGTTTGCAATTTGGGTTAATGCTTAATGTAGGGGATGTTATTCACACAGATGGTACAAGAGCAAGTATTCTTAGATTTAGGTGCTGGACAATATGTCCTTAATACCCAAAAAATGTCCTCTCAAACTTACAATCATTATTACGAAGGTGGTTAAAGTGCCCATGTATATTTAACACAAACACATGCAGAGGTACATCCCTGAACATTGTCATCTCCAGTGCTGATTATGTATCCGCTCCCAAATATTTACAAATACATTAAATTAGTCACATTATCAGTTATCTTTCAGTTTGCATATCAGTAGTTGTTCATTCAACCTAAAACATCATGGTGCCAGTAAAGTCAGGAGAAGTCTGTCATTCATTTTACCCATTTTTTTTCTTTTAACGGTCACATATTTTGTTAAGATGTGGAATTCTATTTGTGACCACACATTTGTGTCACAATCTCAAATATAGAAATACTAAAAAAATCGAACATAGAAAAAATCTTTAAACCAAATTTGTCACATTATTTTATATTGTGGTCACAGCTAAAATCTTAAATCTCCATATATATATATAATACCATTGATATTACGTTTTTCTTTTCCCATCCCTATTTGTTCTTCCAGACTCCACTGATTTTCTGGCTGACATGAACAAAGCATCAATTTATGATCAGATATTCTCCTTAAGTCGACTGCAGACTCTAAGTGCAAAGTAAAACGTCTTGCCTCATACTTTTAAATGTTTTAAAATCGTAAAATTAATTATAAAATTGCACCATCCAAGAAACGTTTAACATTATGATATGGAAGGAAATATACTAGAGCAATAGTCACTTTAAGACATTTAATACACATGGTAACTGCTCTATTTAAAATCATTCAGGTTTTTAAAGGTCCATCAGGTATGTAAGCAAAACAAGTTGCTGTTAGGAATCTATATGGAGGAGGGTTAAAAAAAAAAAATCTAAATTTAAATTTTACTTCCTGCAATTTCTCATTGCAGTTGCACTTTGTTAATACCGTAATAACAGTTGTTTCTGGGTAAACTAGTACACTTTTGTTTCTGTGCATAAATGCATGACTTGATCCTAAAGTCAAACTGATCTTTGCGTTTCATTCTCCCTCTTTAGTTATTCATGGGTTCATTTGGACAACGCTAGAAATCTATATTATTGCATCACCCATTGTTTTTGCCCTGAAAAGGACCAACACATTCTCCAATCGAAAACCGTACGTAGATCGTCCTAACCGAAGGAGTTTTTGAGTAAGCTCGGGCACTGTTGCAAAGCACTCAAGAGAGGTACAAAGAAATGCAGTGACAGACAAAGGGAGGGAGAGGCACTGCGTCAATGACTGCACACACACACACACGCACACACACGGTGGATTCAATGAAAGGCATTGGTGGGGAGAAAAGGAGGGGTGGAGTTCACACAAAGCCAGGGTCTCCTGTCCTTGTGTGTCCCACGAGAGGCTCAGTAGTAGAAGTACACTGTCGAAAAAGATAAGAAAAGAGAAAAACATAATTGAAATTGGTTAGTCCAGGCTGATTCAGGAATAAATTAGGCTTTTAAATTTGATGTATAAATCTAGATCTTGGGCCTCATTTATAAAACGTGTGTATGATAAAATCCACGCCAACGATCAGATTTATAAAAACATTCTTTGTCGTGAAAAGTGCTTAATGCCACACCAAGGGCCTAAGCAGACGTACGCACTTTTCCTTGTGGCAGGTTTTTGGAAATCTAAGCAATTCTTGCCGCTCGCCATTCTGAAGTAAAGGACTTGGACGTTGACTGCTGCTCTTTTATATGCAAATGACATTAATTAGGGGGCGTTTACAAGGCGGAGACCTGAAAGCATTCAGCTGCGAACGATTTCATTCAAAGATCATTTGCGATTTATGGATTTCATATTTGGAAGAGAGGCGTACGCACGTTTTTTTCCGCATATGCTCGTTCTCTGAATCACACATAAGCACTTTTGAGAAATGATCTTATATCAAATGTAGGATGGTTTCTACTCAACATTTTATAAATGAGGCCCCTTCATTTGTAGAATTTTTCTAATTCTTAATCCCAGATCAAAATGCAAGATTGCAAAACATCCTATGCTGGGAATAAAAGTAAATAAAGACCAAAATTCTATTTTTACTGTTTGATTTACATGTAAATCAACCAACACTGGTGTTTGTGAAATTGCATTATGGTTTCTACTCACTGAAAAGGATGCCCACCAAGATGACCCCAATAATTCCCATCATGATCATCATCTGTGAACGAAAAAGAAAAAAGAGGGAAATACAGTTAAACTCTAAATATGAAAAGCTAATGAATCAATTCTGAGTAATAAGATTGCATTTCATGAATAAATACAATACAATTGTATATATCTTTGTGTAAAGACATTAGAAGGTTACACTTTATTTCCCTGTAACTTTATTTTAGTGTCCTTGTTACACATATTACATGTAGTTACTGTAGTAATAACTATACATGCGACTAACCCTAAACCAACCCCTAATCCTAAACCTAACCCTATAGTAAGTACATGTAGTTAATTGTTATTACTCAGTACTTAAATATATAATTACACTGTAACACGGACACCTCAAAATAAAGTGTAACACTTTATTTTAAGGTGTTCTTGTAACAGTGTAATTATACATTAGTATAATATTAATTACTACATGTACTTACTATAGGGTTAGGATCAGGGTTTGGTTTAGGGTTAGTTACATTATATATTTACAATATATTTTATATATTTATTTAGATGCTATTAATCGCGATTAATCAATTTTACAGCACTAAAATAAACAATGAAGAAATAATATTAAAATTAATTGCAATATACATTTAGTTTTTCCAAAATATTTAATTTGTTTTAAGACAAATTTTGAATATTTTAGATAAAAAAAACATTTCCCTTTATCAGTGATGTACAAGTTATTAGATTATAAATATTTTACTTTTCCAGCAGTTTACATATTACTCTTCTCTGTCCACCTTATTGAAGAGTAGGTTTCCGTTTATGAATTGAATTTTTTGATTGATCCCTTAATTTTATCTTTGAAAAAAGGATGTGATACTAAAACATGTTTAAAGCATCTTTCTATTTTCTCTTTTCCTAGTTACATTTTTCTATTTCTTACAGAGAAAAAAATACTTTGGGGAAGGGTATGACATGCTATACTTCATGTAAAACTGTTTAAACGGCATTTTTCTATTATTTTTAAACGATTTTCATGCAGCTTTTCTGACCTCATATTAACTGAGAGACTACATGGAATTTTTATACTTTTCATTTTCAGTTATCACACCGCAGGACTATTTAAAATGCTATTTAAAATATAAAAATAAAACAAAAAGACATAAAAATCGACCCGTATCAATGTGGATCTCCTTTAAGAATCAACATTTCTCTCTTACAAGGATGTGCTCCACTAAAAATACAGAGGAAAGTTACAAAAAGAAAGGCTTCAGTAAGAGTAAACAAATGCACAAAGGAGAGAGAAGAATAAAACAATCTGGGTTGGAAAGGCGGGACATGATGAGTGAGATTAAAAGTGGGACGTTTCAATAAAAAGGAGGATCTGTGGATACGGAAAAGGGAATGAAAGAGGAGGAGCGAAAGAGAGAGAGAGTAGGAATTATTAGAGTGGGTTACATCATCACATCTGGGTTTTAATCCAGAAATGCTGTAATCCAGATTGGGACTAGACGCCCCCTCCCCCACCCCGCTCAGAGATGCGATTGGACGGGCAGCTGTTCGGCCATCTGGGGCGGGCGGTGGGGGGTTGGTGGAAGGGAGCAATAAATTTATGCTATCTGGAGGGGTGGAGAATGAGGGTGATCTTATAAATCTATGCCGAGCGGATGGATTGACAGATAGCTGGATGGAGAGATAAAAATGCAATATGTAAAGTGAGGCTGTCAGAGGACCAGACTGACCAATGCAGGCTTGTACAAGATCTCCATTTAAAACAAGGCAAGGGAAATTAGTACATTAAATTATAATATGAATTCTCCATTTATAATCTAAAAATATTTAAACATTTATATCCAAGTCATGCTCCAAAAAAGCTCTTTCTATTAATAGATGATGAAAAATTTAACAAGATGGTCACTGCCTGATCGTCTCAGGAATAGCTGGACTCATTCTGCTACTGCAGTACATAAGCTTGCGTCACAACTGCAACTTGCCTAATATATCTCAAACGCTGGCCAGCGCTGTGACTTATGGGCCGGGCTGCATTCAGGTTATATCTAAATGAGAATGCTCCTGCTTTAGTGTTGAGTCACCGTTGCCCCATGAGCCATCTTTACTGCTGGCAATATAGAAACACCAAAGGAGGCACTATTTATTCTATTAGTTTATATTAATAGTTATTGATACTAAACTATAAATTCATAGGTTAATCAATCATTCAAACAGAGTCTAATATAATCATTTAGACTTTTTAATCTTGATTTTTAATATTATTTAGTATTACAAGTAAACTAAAAAATCTAAAGCAAACAGGATTTCTTTAATGAATTTTTGTGTAAATACTTTGTAGCGTTATTTCAGTATAAAGTACTATTACAGTTTTTTATTAACATTTAGATTTTTTTATTTTTAGTTTTTTTTTCATTTTAATTTTAGTTTAATGTTTTTGTCATTTTTATAATTAAAAAATCTTTATTTTAGATTTAGTTATTTTAGTACATCAACTAAATGGAAATAAGAAATGTTGACTTGGCAAATAGCTGTAAATAAAATAATAATAAAAAAATACATACAAGTTTTTAATATTTTATTTTATTTCAGTTGACGTTTATTTTATTTCATGCAAAAAAAAAAAAAAAAAAAGGTTTTAGTTTTAGTTTAACTATAATAACCCTGATCTTTCGTAAACCATTCTTGTTTGCCACATTGAAGTGAAAGTGACAATTTATATAACAGTTCTCAAATACATTGTGCTTATGTTTCATGAATGAGGTCAAATCTGTATTCAGTGATTTAATTTTAACAGTGAATATATATAGGTATCTTAAATTGATTTAAAGGGATAGCTCACCCAAAAATGAAAATTCTGTCATTTACTCACCCTCAAGTTGTTCCGAACCTGTATGAATTTCTTTCTTCTGTTGAACACAAAAGAAGATATTTTGAAGAATGTCGGTAACCAAAGAGTTGATGGTCCCCATTGACTTCCATAGTATTTTTTCCATACTATGTTAGTCAGTGGGGACCATCAGCTGTTTGGTACCCATATTCTTCAAAATATCTTTTATTGTGTTCAGCAGAAGAAAGAAATTCATACAGGTTTGGAACAACTTGAGGGTGAGTAAATGATGACAGAATTTTTCACTTTTGTGTGAACTATCCCTTTAATTAAAATGGGACTTGAGGTCAAGAACTCCAGATGTCAATAAACAGACCCCAGCAGTTAAATTTCCCACAGCGCACCTTAGCATTTTTCCACCAGTACTTGTTTTTCAGTTTAGCAGCGCTGCTCTCAAACTGTGATGCTCCGGCCTGAAGTGCGTCCGCCCTGTCGTCCAGTTCTGAGAGCTTCTGATCTCTTTCCAGAACCTTGTCCACATTCACACGCATGATGTCAACCACCTGAACACATTTACAGAAGACAGACACGGACGTCAGCAACACAACGTCATTGCATGGCATCAGTGAGATTCAATGTGAAACTAAAAGCCACTTTGAATGGAAATTTTTTAATGTCTTCATAGACGCTAAACGTTGAAAGCAATATAGGATGAATATTGTATGAGAGCCTGGCTAGTACCTCAAAATTTGATTTCATGAAATTTTTATGGTTCCAAGAAAGTCCTTCTAAAAGTCTATCTCACTTTGACAGCTTTTACTCCCTGACCCCCTTACTGGTATAATCAACAGTTTTGCTAATACATAGTCACGTCCAATATATTAATTGTATTAACTGTTACCTTTAACCATAGGCCTGTACTCGAAGTCCAACATTTATGCCAACTGTGCAGAATATCTCTTCTTCTGTTTCTGTTTTATTTAATAACCATTCCTGCTTTTCTACATGTTACACTTTTTTGAAGATTCACCTCATCCAACTTGTTTTTCATTTTCTTACTTGAGATCATATTGATAGGGTTTACCTCATCCACTTGGGCCTGTGTCTGTTGGAGACGACGGTTGCTGGTGAGGTTGGGAGGTGCGGCGGGTGCGCCCCCCTCACCCTCTGGGGCCCCTGGGGCTCCAGGGCTTGCAGCGGCATCTGGGGCAGACCTGAGGGAAGAGGAGAAGGGGTTGAGAAGGCATGTTTTGGGCATTTCTTTGCACCACTGGCTCTGCAAAGGGCTCATTCAGAGACTTGTAAAATGTTCAGTCCATTTAAACAAATATTACATTACATTAGTCTTAGACAACAATGTATGCCATTAATTTGAAGAATTTAATTTGAATCGGGCCTCACTTCAGTAGGCCATGATGCAATAAAGCTAATTAAAAAGCCTGATAGATGTGGGATTAGACATTGTAAATGAAATTTGCTTTTTTATGAATTATAGGGCTATATAAGTTTTATTTAGGGTTATTTGAGTTTTACTGAATAGTACACTTCCCTGTAGCTATCAGTTTTAGCATTAATAAGCTTTATAAGAGCAAGTGTGCAAATTAAAAGACGTAAGGGGTTCTGGGGTCTAATTGAGGTTGCTAAAAGGAAATAAAAACAACAACAACAACAAAAAAACGCGTTTTTCGAATCGTCGAACGATTCATTAAAGCTAGTCAGAGCAGCCTACGCTAAATAAACACTTGCGTACGTCGCGTTAGCATCTGGAGGTAGGCTAAATATAGAAACAGCAGTTGCTCGAGTACTTTGGTAGGATTAGCATGGAATGTATGTCGATAAATATACATACCACAATAATAATTAACTTTAGTGTTTTGTTTAAAATTGAAGATTGTGTAAGTGAATGAGACAGGCCTAACTGTCTTATACAAGCGTTAAAAGTCGATTTGGGTTGGGCGAGACGAACATCAACTGATTGCATCGCCTAAATCGCACTGTTTAATGCAGATAAGTTTTATGTGCCTACTGTACAACCCTGAATTAATAGGATTCTCGATGCAGTTTCTCCTAATTTCCGATAGATGGAGCAGAGCACTAAAGTCTATCTACGCAATTTATGATGTATCAGCTGTAAAACCTGAGAGATTTTGCGGTGTTTTTTTTTAACGAACTCTCTTTTGAAAATAACCTTAGACGCTGAATTACTTTTGCTAAATGTGATACAGAGAACACAGTAAATTGCGTTTTAATAGCCTACCACAACTCGTAGCCTACATCTAAAGCATAAAAAGTGATTTAAAAACAAAAACTCAAATATTTATTTAAAAATACAGTGCACTCACATTTTGTTGGCAGGTGCTTAAAATCGTCGTCACCAAGGATGCAGATAGAGACAGACAGACAGAGAGAGAGAGAGAGAGAGAGAGAGAGGATTAGTAGTCAAAAGCCAAACTTCCTATATTGACGATAAAAACATAAACAAGGGAGAAAAAAAACCTATGTATTCCTCGTAATAAACTATATCAATGCTGTATATAATATTCCCATGAGGATGGAATCATGAAGCAGTGTATAGACCGCGTCATCACAAAAAGTGCTGCATTACCGAAAGAGCCTCAGGCGACTTAAGCCTCGAAACACAAATCCAATCTTCTTTATGAAGAGCTTCCTTCAGTTTTCACACTGATGCGACTATATATCCTCCTGAGAACACGTATAGAAAAAACATACGCAGTCAAGTGACGACTTAATTAAAATGACAGGCTTCAACTTTTGTTATGCTGTTGGAAATAGCAGTAAACCAAGAAACATTAGCATGATAAACGCTTCTCTAGAACAGATTAAAACGACCTGGACGAAATAATAATAGTCCTCCCGTGTCCGCATGAAAGTGTAGGCTATGTATGCCTGAGTGAGAGAGAAGGGGAGGGGATGCGAGAGAGCGAGAGAGAGAGAGAGAGAAAGATCACGATCACTCTCTCACTCTCACACACACCACCCCTCCCGCCCCTCGCGGTAACGTTAACGGGACAGCACTGCGGTGGTTGAGCACAGTGTAGCTACACTTCCAACTCCCCTCACAGGTCTGGGATTTTAACTGTAAGAAAGGGAGGAGAGGCACAGGAAAAAGGGTGTATGCTTTAGCATAGACTACCATCACCTTAGAAGTGATGCACTGGAGCTTTCTGATTGCATCAAACATTATCTGCATTTCTGATCACAGTTCACTGACAACTTGTGCAATGCTTGATTTATTTACAAAGTGTCAAAATCCTTCTGAGCTGTGAAGAGATGATATACCTCAAAAAATCTCCATTTGAAATGCAATATACCTAAATAATCCCTTTGCTAAAACCTCTTCAGGTAGACATATAGGTTAGTATTAGTGTCATTTTGGCTGCATAAGCAGCAAACGGAAGCAGTGCAGCCAATAACAAAGCTCAGCAAAGTGCTACAGACAGTTCGGTCGCTGTGGAAACAGCATCACCATAATGACTGCTGAGCTCACAGCACCAATCAATGAGAGAAATATTCAGCCCTGTGCCCAAACTATGGCCAAAGAGCTGACCACTAATGGCGAAACTGTGACTCAGACAATCAGCAAATATAATGAGTTGGGAACAGATTCTAGGACAATCAAGGAAATGCTGTTTTTTTCCGGGATAGTGGATGAATCATTCTGTCATCAAATAAAACATTTATCATATGAGAGTTTAGAGCAGGGGTCTTCAAACTCAGTCCTGGAGGGCCACTGTCCTGCAGAGTTTAGCTCCAACTTGCTAGTGATCCGATTCATTTCCGTGAACCGGTTCTTTTCGGACAGTTCGGCTCAATGAACCGGTTCAAAAAGCCGATTCATAGGTTCCTGGCGTCATCATGCTATGATGCCACTATGCATTTCTTTTCTAACAACTCAGTGTCATGTTATATCAATGAAACGTTCAAATAAAGTCATTTGTGTCAACGCATATTGAAGCATTCAAATAAAAAGTTATTTATGTGAACGCATATTGCTGATTATTGCCTTTCATTCATATTCGCACAAGTTTGTGGTCACAGTTTCATTGGATCACGGATCCTTTATGTCGGAAATGACTGACCAATATTGATTAGCCTATTTAATAACAGTAGTCATAATAAGCATATTTTCAGTACGTGCCTCAGGCTTGCATGGTATCGTCAACTCACTTATCAGACTCCTCGGTAATCCTCGGCAAACTTCGAGGATTTTGCCAACACCCCCAACAAGGCAGACTAGGGAATGTTGCGACAGGTAGGACTCATTTACGGCATTACCAACAGCGAATGTGCCGCATTACTGTTTAACAGATAGAACAATAGATGTTGTGTCAAAGCCACTGGAAGGCAAGCCTGCAACCTTTAGCCAAAAAAACGTAATGGCTAATGCTAAGGCTCCAGCTGTGGCGGTACGCAGGGAAGGTGTTTTGGACGGCGGGCACTGATGTCACTGCCATTACACAATAGGCTGAGAGGTGCCGCACGTGATTAAGTTAGCCGTTACGCTTTCTCCAATGTTAAGAGATACAGACCCTCTCATCTCCCTATATAATATACAATCTCTGGTGCTACTTCGGCTTGTGCATCTTGGGTCATCATCCCGGAACTAAAGTTCGATTCAGTTCGATTAGTGAACCGGCTCGACCAGTTACTTCCTATGAACCGGTTTCAACCGGCTCAAAAGAACGATTCGTTCAAGAACCGAACATCACTACAACTTGCCTCAACACACCTGCCTGGAAGTTTCTAGTAGCCTCTGTCTAATTAGACCTTGATTAGCTGGTTCAGGTGTGTTTAATTGGGGTTGGAGCTAAACCAAAGCCACTGGAAGGCAAGCCTGCAACCTTTAGCCAAAAAAGTGTAACGGCTAATGCTAACGCTCCGGCTCTGGCGGTACGCAGGGAAGGAGTTTTGAACGCCGGGCACTGATGTCACTGCCATTACACAATAGGCTGAGAGGTGCCGCACGTGATTAAGTTAGCCGTTACGCTTTCTTCAATGGTAAGACATACAGACCCTCTCATCTCCCTATACATAATATACAATCTCTGGCTAAACTCTGCAGGACAGTGGCCCTCCAGGACGGCTGTGGCGGGATACAGCTACAACCGGAAGTGACGCAAAATCTCGCCATAAAATAACAATAAATTAAATTTGCTACTTATCAGATTGTGTTTTATTAACTTCTACACCTACCCCAACCATAAACCTACCCTTACAATAATGCAAATACAGTAATTAATTGTTGTTCAGCATGATAAAAATGACAATATTGATGTGCGCATGCCCAGTAGGACAATCTGGCCGTAGCTTTATCCCTTCTCCAACCATCCAGGACCGAGTTTGGAGACCTGTGCTGCCAATTTAGCGATTTTGTCGCTAGATTTAGTGACTTCCCAGCCCCTTTTGAGACTTTTTTTTCAAAAGCCTAGCGACAAATCTACCAACTTCTTGGACAAACCTTATCTAGATTCTGTGATTTGCCCACTGATGATCAATATTTATATTAATAGAGATCAGTGGACTCACCAGTATGACGTCATCTAGCGACAAGCGATCAGTTTTAGCTACTTTCAACTGAAAGCAATTGGCAACACTGTTGGAGATCCCTGGTTTAGAGTTTAGGTGAAGGTCTAATTTTTGGATTCAGGATTCTGTGAAACTATATACACAGTATACTATATACACAGTCTTTGGGATGTGCTGGAGTAGACTTTACAGAGTGCTTGACTCTTGCATTGTCAATACAAGATCTTGAACAAAAATTGATGCATATCTTGATGGAAATAACATCACAACATTTATTTTAATCGAGAGGTGCAACATTTTTTGTTCAAGATCTTCAATTGACAATGCAAGAGGTGATCAGTCTGTAAAGTCTACTCCAGCACATCCCAAAGACTTTCAATGAGGTTCAGGTCTGGACTCAGAGGTTCCAATTTGTGTGTGAAATGATTCTTCATGCTCCCTCCCAACCATTCTTTCACAATTTGAGCCTGATGAATCTTGACATTGTCATCCTGGAATACGGCCATGTTACGTCTTCCTACATAGTTGTTTAAGAAATGAAAATCTATAGATATCCATCAATTAGGGTTAGAAGAACTGTTGCCAAACATATAACATGTTAGAAACATAATAATTACTGCAATAATGATCCAATCATAGATTCTTAAAGGGTTAGTTCACCCAAAAATGAAAATTCTGTTATTTCATTCATTTTTGGGTGAACTAACCCTTTAAGCATTTGCTGGGCAGTATATATATATATAACATTTTGAATGGTGTATATTATATTATATTATATATATATATATATATATATATATATACCATTAAAAATGTTGAATGTTCTGGTCACCATTTTAAATAAACTTGTAGCAGTTCCTGTGGTGAGACCAAGTGATTTTTAAAGCACAAATATTCATTGTGTTAAATTAACGAGAATAATAATGCATGTAAAATAATTATACATGAAAAAAGCAGTAATATCAGTGCAGGCACTGCTGTCATGGCTTAAAATTTAATGCAAACTACAAATTTACTGAAAAATATTCTTCCCCTTATATAAAGGTTTATTTAATAATAAGTAAGATTGGAATAAAAAAATACTTCATGCAATCAAGACCAATGAATGAACAACGTTTTCACTAAAATAATTTATTTTCAGCTTGTCCACCTCAGTATCTGTACACAGTTTTTCATTTTCTTGTTTGAGACCATCTTTACAAGTTTCATTGTTCTAGATATAAATATCTAAAATGAGAACAATTTTATTTTTTATTTAATAAATAGTAGTCTATTGCACAAAAACACTCCTAAACCATCTGCACATAGAAGCCCTTTTCTAATGCTGCCTCACAGAACCAACAAATTTAATTTGTTCCTGTTCTTTGGGTAATAAAATCCCCCTCTTCACATACTATTCATAGCACTGATAATCATGATCATTTCAGTTACATTTCTACTTTTTATATTAACCACTTAATGTAACATCATATTACAAACTGAGAGTCTGGACCATGTGAGCCCATGTTCTTAGACTGTAATAAAAGGCATAATATCACTTTGTTCTGTACACTGCATTATGGATTCACTTACATTCATGTTAACAGAAGGTACACTGCTGCATGAGATGGCATGGTACTTTACTGTAAGCTATGACTGAATTATTACAGAAGAAGCTCTATTGCTTCCATGGTTTACATCTACAAGAACGTATATATTATCTGTTGCTGCTATTGAGATTTAAGAGTTTTAAGCAGACAGACATTATTATCCTTATTATGAAGGTTGTGAAGCAGATATGTGCCAGTAAACGCCTCAGCAAAAGTCTTCAAGTATAAATACAACAGACTTTCCAAACCCTCCAGTCCACATCTAAAATCAGGCTTTCAAAAATCTCTCAAGCACCTTTATATACAAATATGTTAGTTGAGATTAATCATTTGAGAAATATAGAAACAAAACTCAAGGTAAAGCAAACATGAAGAGAGCAAGATCTTTTTTTAAACAGCATACTGACTCATAATTAGCCTATTTATGAATGTGTTATCATTGTCAGTGATTTGTTGAGATTACATAATGTTTTTAAGGTGAATCCAGTTTATTCTTTTTGAAATGAAACTTAACTGAAACTACTGAACACTCTGTTCCTAACTCAGAAGTCTTGAATTGTTTGGCTAAAATTGTGATTGATATCGAGAACCCTCTTTATTCAAATAAATAATTAAACAACCAAACAAATAAATACATAAATAGATAAATAGCTTAGGAGAAGTTCAGCGTGGAGAGAGGAATAATGTGGAATGCATCGCCCTCAGCAGCACTTAACATGTTCAGTCATCACTTAAGCATAAGTGCATAATGACTCACTGCATATTGACTTTTTTGACCTAACTAACCAATTTGTTTCAACCGATTATTTACACTGAATTCACTTGCCATTTCGGCTTTTTTTAACCAGATGCACTTTATGAATGACTTTTGTAATCTGTTTTTGTAACCCTGGCACTCTAATGAGATTCACTTGAGCATCTCTATTTGACTAATGCTAATGCAACTAAATGGCTAAAGACATTTACTGAGGCTAAGCGATCAAGGGCATGTTACAATGCGTAGTGATTCAATGCTAAAGATTTTACCTAGAAATGCAATCAAATAACAAGGCCAGTGATTAGTCATCTGGCCTTCACCCACAGCAAAAAAACAGATTAAAAAAGTAAATGAAAGAGACACCCACACACTTCATTGTGCACTTCACGCCAAAGTGTTCAGTGCTAAATTCTGCTCCCAAAATTATCTCTACTCAGAGCTGCAAACAGGCAGACCTATATCACTTATCATATTGCTGGCATTATTGGTAGCTGATGCAGAAACTGCTAAGTGCTTGTTCAGAGATTAATAACTTGCTCTTATTATTTCAGTATCCAAGGTTAAAAAAACCCTATTGTTGTGACTGATTGAAAAAATTATTTTAGACAAAAGTGCCTTGTGGCTAATGCTGGGGTGAGTCATTCCTACTATGCAGTATTTTAGTAATAGTTAATTTAGTAAAATTCATACACAATTTTGAGTGAATTTTAAATAAAACTTCTACAATGATAATTTATTAAGAAACATTTTAGGTGTTTCTTCATATTTTTTTTTTCTCTATTCAAATGTATCAAACAAAACATGTGCTTTTTATTTTTGGTTACTTTTTTTGTGTTTATCTAACAAAAGCCAATTCCTCAATGACATCATTCTCCATGACATCATTTTTAACGGGAAAACAAAAGCAAAAATATAACCAGTGGATTTTTTTGTGGTATTAGTTGTTTTGTCTTAATTTAAAACATTCAATCTTGTTGGAATTGGTATAATAAATCAAAATATTGTTAGAAAAAAAATATTTATGTAAGCCAACTCTCATTTCTTCACTTCAGCTCTTTCTTGTTAATTTTCTTGCTACTGTGTAAACAATAGTGCTTAAGTATAAGCAGAGCATATTTCTTAAAGGGTTAGTTCACCCCAAAATGAAGAGGTTCCGGAAGAGGTTTGATCTCGGGCGTGTAGCCTTTTTGGTGGAGCTTCTGCTTATTTTTGCTGATCAGTGTTTACATAAAGCCTAAATTAAATCTTTTCATCATAACAAGCGATCGATTCTCTTCAGAAAATTTGGACTAAACTGCTTGATTCATATGGATTAGTTTTCCGATCTCTTTATGAAGTTTTTGAAGCGTCAAAGTGGAAGTTACAAAGGCAGTCAATGGAAGGAAATCTGACAGCATTCTGTCATCAAAAAGATCTTCATTTGTCTTCCGAAGATGAACAAAGGTCTTATGGGTGTGGAACGACATGAAGGTGAATAATCAATGACAGAATTTTCATTTTGGGGTGAACTAACCCTTTAAATGACAAATTACAAAAGGTACTACATAACAGGAATAATCCAGGTGTTTATCTGCATACAAATAAACTGTTAATAAAATTATGTAATGTATAAAGAGTGATATAACATCAGCCCTCATGTTTTTGGCCAGAATTTTATATAGTGCTACATATTGAAATTGCACAATGGATGCTTTTTTTTAGGGCCATTAATGGTGTATTCCAATAGAGGGCACTAGTGAAACCACACAAGGTTACTTGGCTTTCAGAAGGTAACTATAACCCGTTTACTGTGAGTTTTGCTGCAGCATCACAGTCTCTATTATGAAACAATCACTGCCATATGTTTATAATTGCAGCTATTACTGTGGTGCTGGAGGGGCATAAAAGCTATCAAGCCTTCTTCCATGTGTGGTCCGGGACAGAAGAGTTTGACTGCATGTCACAATACGGTTCAGCACAGTCAGAATTTGCCGCAGTTGCTTTTTTCCTCTCCTTCTCCGCATTCTCTCCCTCCTCTACATTAGCCGAAACGAGAAGAGGGGATTTTCTGTGAAGGAAGGGAGATGTAATAAGTGACAACAGTGGGTGTATGGCTTCACCCGCCACAGTAAGCAACAAAAGGTGAAGGGGTCAAAAATAACATTGAGAACACACTTATGTCATCTTTCACATCATCTTTTAAAACGAAAGCTGCCATTGTCACCATCACACAATGTTTTACACCATCAGTTAACTTCAAATTTTTACACATCATTTTAGGATCACTAATAACCACTTTCTCAATATAAAGCAAAAGAAAAGCTTTAAATACCCCCTGTGGTAAAAAAAAGTTTTTATTGTTGTTTATATGTCTATTTGGTGCTTTTAATATGCTTTAAAGGGTTAGTTCACTCAAAAATGAAAATTATCCATGATTTACTCACCCTCAAGCCATCCTTCGTGTATCTTTTTTTTCAGACGAACACAATCTGAGATATATTTAAAAATATCCTGGCTCTTCCAAACTTTACAATAGTAGTGAATGGAGACCCACATTTTGAAGCCCAAAAAAATGCATCCATCCATCATAAAAATAATCCATACAGCTCCAGAGGGTTAATAAAGGCCTTTTGAAGTGAAGCAATCCATAATTAAAACTTTATAAAGTAAAATAACTAGCTTCCAGCAGATGGCCGTACGCATCGATTTGCGGCGGAAGAGTGACCTCTGACCCGACATACTGACGAACGTGGAAGCGCAGAGGATAGAGCAAAACAAAACACCAGTCACGAATTAGAAGTCTAAAATGTTATTTTTCAAAAAGAAATGTCAGAGGATTTCGATATAAGAGAAGAGGAGCTTGAGTTTGTTGCCTATTTGTTTGAACTGCGAGATGCGTCTAAGCTTATGGTCATCTGCCAGAAGGTAGGGCTTTTCTACACTCTATGATGACAATCTATGATGTTCAAAGCGTTTCTAAGGATGCTGATTTTTAGAAGGCAGGTGTCTGACTCTGAGAACGGGAATGTGGTTTGTGTAACATTAGCAAAACACATTATTAGCCATTTGATAATATAGCCAAGTCAACGGCTAATCATATCAATCAAAGGCTATGTGTCCGACGTTTTAGAGAGCAATACATAAACTGCATTACCATTCTGATACATCGACTTGTAGATGACCCTGTATGATTTGCTCTTCTTCTGAATCAGTTTCTGGTTAAAAAATATATGGCTGAATTAAACCAATATTTCACTAGGCACCATGTAGCGTTAACTACAGTTGACCGAGTGGATCAGGGAGTCCGAGCTGGTGTGATTGAGTGGAGGTGGGGACTAATTTGCATATTCATTGATCCACGTATACTAAATGAAGCAAAGGTGTAGAGTTACATTCAAGCTATTTTGAGGCATGAAGACATTATTTTCACAGGAAAAAAAATGTTTAAATATGTCATTTTTATGGTCAAAGAGGAGTTTTATGGGATAAAATTAGTGATTGTAGGGGGACTTTAAAACTTTAAAAATGCTGTGTTTTACATATTTTATTGTTTTTTATTTGTTTTACTCATTTTATTATGTTATATATATGTTATTTCAATTAATAAAACTGACAGAAGTTAAGTCGATGGTGATCAAAAAGGTAATAATTAACCTGTTCACTGCCACCCTTCCTTTTTGAGCATAGATCTGAGGGTTTTTTTTAATACACAATTTGTTTTACTAAATAATTTGGACTCTAAAAATGATCAAAATCAAAGTCATATGTCTAACCAAGTTATGTTCCAAATTTGAATCTGATATCACAAAAATGGAACCTGCTAAAAGGTTTTTAAAGTAGCATTTCCATGGTAATGCAATGTTCAATTTCAAACTGGTTTTCACAGGATGAATTTTGAGTGTTTAAGCTTTCGAATGATATCTAATTTATGATCATTACTAAAATATATGATAGGATAAAAAGGCAATACAAAACGTGCCAAGTGTCCCACTACAGGAACACTGACATTTAACAGGCTATATAAAATGTGCTTAAATGCACTTTTTAACTTTTTTATTAGAAAAAAAATCTAATTTACAGTGCAACATCAGCAATATTTATAAACTGTCCATTAACTGTCCATTTATAAACTGTCCATTAACTACAAACATTTTGAGGTCTAAAAAAGCCTTTTGAAGTAGTTATTTATGAGCACCTCTGACCCTATACAACATGACTATCATGATTAGTCTTCTTTCGAAGTCCTTGTGTGTGTGTGTGTGTGTGTGTGTGTGTGTGTGTGTGTACCTGTCTCCAGTCTGAGTGATTAGTCGTCTGCAGGTCTCCATTTGAACATCCAGCCCTCTTTTCATGCTGCACATCTCCATATACTCATGCAAATGCCTGTTCATATCCGACTTAGCAGTTGCTAGTTCCAACTACGGGTACAGACAAACACACAACAAACTTAAAGTAATAGAAAGACATGCAGTTAGATTTTTAGACACAAGCATAAACTATTTACCTCAATTTGATCAATGGTGTCTTGGTATTCCTTCTCGCGGGACTTGAAAAGGGACTCTGTGTCCTTTATCACCTTCTCTATGGACTCGTCTTGCTGTGTGAGACAGTGTGATTTAGCAAAAGAAAAAACTGTTATTTTTAAGATGTCTTGAAGCTTTTTTCTACATGATGGAAATATTTTACAGAGAGAGAGAGAGAAAGACATCTAGATGAAATGTATCAATTCAGTTAAAATGGCGACTCAGTGTTTTTTTCCTCATTCGTTTGCCGTTTATAGCAAAACTGATGAGCCAACAGAAACCACCAAACTGTATTAGGTCTAGCGTGACCGTTTCCATATTATGCTTATATGACGGGTATTTTTGGGGGGGCCTGCTAGGAACAATTGGATGAAAAAACAAATCAACAGTACAAAAATAAAGCTAAATACATTTTGCAATGTATAAATCACAACTTTTTTAAAAAAAAATGAGATTTGATGACTTGGTTTCAATAAATATTATGCAAATGAAAATAATTTTATATTTGGATATTTAAATGAGTCTGCGTGTTCAGCTGTTCAAATGCACATTTGTTTTTTCCAGGTGTATTTGGATTAATTTCACATACTGTAAAAAATGATATGATAAATAAGTCATGACAACATATGTTTTTACTAGTGCTGTCAATTGATTAAAAAAATTAACTAATTAATCACACATTTTTTTGCAATTAATCACGATTAAATCATACCTAACATTAAAGTGTTTAATATGTATTTTTATATTGTAATAATTTCACAATTAATCTCCACATTAATGTAGAAACAACATAATGAGAGTATATTTTAAATATTTGTTTAATGCCATCTTTTTTTATGAATTAAGGCCAGTATCACAGATATCAGTACTACTACTGATGTCTCTATGAAATTTTATCCATTAATTATAGCCATCCAACATTACAGTACAATTGAAAGCTATCAATTTTCACATTTATTAGGCTTAAAAAAATGTAATGTTTAATTTAAGTGAACTTAAAACAATTTTCACATAAACAGGTTTATTAGGCTGCTGTCACTTTAAGATCTGCCACACATGACGCGGATCTGACATGCATTCCGTTCTCACAACTCATTTAAGACTGTGCTTACGAGCATACTTGACAAAATGGGCATTTTGGCATAATTTTGTGAGATTTTGTCTTTTCAAGCGCTGTCTGAAGTGGCTTTCTGTGTCACAGACAGGAGATTCACAGCCACACAGTTCTCTTTTGTGTCTTCTTGTGCTTGAATGGTTTAAAAGCATTTGCATGAATAGGATATTTATTAATATTAATAAATATCCTGAAATATTTATTAATATTTCAGGATATTTATTAATATTTCTCCGATTGTGTTCATCAGAAAGAAGAAAGTCATATACACCTAGGATGACTTGAGGGTGAGTAAAGCTTGGGCTAATTTTCATTTGAAAGTGAACTAATCCTTTAAACTGAAAAAACAAAACAAAAAAACAAACAAACAAAAAAAAACAAATCGCAGACGTTAATGTGTTAATTTTGACAGCCCTAGTTTTTATCTTATTTAACTCATCAAAATAAGTTAAGCAATTTTCAATTTGCAAAGTTATACAAGTTTCAACCGTTTTATTTAAGTTGAAATAACTTACACAGCCAAGTTGATTGTACTTAAAAATTTAAGGCAGCAATTTTTTTTTTTTTTTTTTTACAGTGTATATAAATCTATCATGCCAATGTCATTTCCAAAGTCCATCACTGGAGTTGAAACCAATTAAAGACAGATGTACCTCTCCTTGGTTCTCAACACTGAAGGTGTATCCTGGAAAATCTTCCCATAGTAACAGAGTTTCCTCAGTCTCTTCCCATGCAAGACTGTCACAGTCATCCTCAAACTCACATTCGCGTCTGGGGCATAAAAACAAACACTCATTCTCTCAAATTATTTGAAACAGTCTGTATTAAAAGTGTGTGTGATCTTCAAAATAACAAAATTCTATGAAATTTCAGACGTTCAGTGGTGCACTTACAATTGGTTGAGCATCCTCTGCATCTCCTCATTGATCTGATTGGCTGATGAGCAACACAGCTCCACCTCCTTATTCCCACTTTCCTCACTTTCAGAGATGCTGACTGGTTCATCACTCTCGTTCCCTCTGGCTGTCTGTGGTGCTGGTTTTCGAGGACGGCGATTCAAGGTTGACGGAGGCGTGGCTACTTGCTAGAAAACAGTAATAGGAATAAAAATCTTCAGTGTCACATGATCTGCATACAAATATGCTGATTTGGTGTTCAAGAAACTTTTCTTATTATTATCAATCTTGAAAACAGTTGTGCTGCTTAATATTTTTGTGGAAACCGTAATACATTATTTTAAGGATTCTTTAGAAAGATGAATAGAAAGTTTAAAAGAACAGCATTTATTTGAAACAGAAGCACTTTACAATAAGGTCCCATTAGTTATGTTTTAACTTAAATGAACTAACAATGAGCAATTTATTTGTTACAGTATTTATTATTCTACTTCATGTAACTGTAACTGCAAATAGTGATGATGAAAGACAAACCTGGAAGATCTGAATCATGTCTTCGCAGTTTCTCTGTTGTGCTACATCACACAGACGAGCCGTGATGTCAATCCTGCGACAGATATCCATGTCCACTTTCATGGCCTTCTCCTGAATCTTACTGTCCAAATCTGAGTGATTCTAAAGGAGAAGAGAAAATGAAAGAGAATGTAAATGTGAGGATGAGACTAATTGAAATGGAGTGGACAAGTAAAGAGGATCAATTACTCTGCTAAGACATTTGTGGGACACCGTTTGACTGGACTCAGCATTATTTGTGCTTCTATTGAAATAAACCATATCGACTAAATGACTTACTGAGGTATTTTTGAGGTCAGGTCACATGAATATTATGCTTAACTCACATTGCTCATGAGGCCTTTGAACAGAACCAGCTCCGCTTTAAGCTGCTTAACCCTCAGAGCAAGTTCATCCTGGCACACCTCGCTCTCCTGCAGGTCCTGCAACACAAACAAGTGCCATCAGATGCAGTAAATGTACACAGTAAGATTTGATTCTTAATTTAATTCATTTAAATATTAAATTGATTTGGTTTTACGTCTTCAAGCTCTGCAACTTTTTCCTCTAGATCCATCCGCATTGTGTATTCCTCTTCCCATCTAGAATAATTAATAAGACAAGAGAATTGGCCAATCATTAAACACAATCACAACCAATTATATAATATCAGGTCTCAAATATACAAATTATCTATCTATCTATCTATCCATCCATCCATCCATCCATCCATCCATAATAAATACATAAATTGTGTTCAATTTTATTAAAAGTGTATGGTAGTGAATGGGGGGTGAGATTTTGAAGCCCAAAAAATGCATTCATCCATCATAAAAAAAATCCATACAGCTCCAGGGGGTTAATAAAGGCCTTCTGAAGTGAAGCGATGGATTTTTGTAAGAAAAATATCCATATTTATTAAAACTTTATTAATTATAATAACTAGCATCCAGCAGACGGCCTGCGGCGGAAGAGTAACCTCTGACCTGACACATGACACACTGATGAACGCGGAAGCGCAGAGTATAGAGCAAAACAAAACACCGGTCACGAATTGGAAGTCTAAAACGAGAAATTAAGGAGAAATGTCAGAGGATTTCGATATAAGAGAAGAGGAGCTTGAGTTTGTTGCACAACCCTAATTGTTTGAACCGCGAGAGGCGTCTAAGCTTACGATACTACTTACATCCTGTGTCATACATCGCGTCAGGGGTTACTCTTGTGGCACAAATCGACTTGTGCCATATGCGTACGGTCGTCTGCCGGAAGCTAGTTATTTTAATTTATAAAGTTTTAAATATGGATATTTTTCTTTTGGATACTGGATATATGGATATTTTTTGCTTTGCTTCAGAAGGCTTTTATTAAGCCCCTGGAGCCGTATGGATTACTTTTATGATGGATGGATGCATTTTTTTGGGCTTCAAAATCTGGTCCCCCATTCACTACCATTATAAAGCTTGGAAAAGCCAGTTTTTTTTTTTTTAATATATCTTCGATTGTGTTTGTCTCGAAGAAGATAGACATATACACCTAGGATGGCTTGAGGGTGAGTAAATCATGGGATCATTTTCATTTTTGGGTGAACTATGCCTTTAATCGGGTTAAATGCCAGATTTAATTTGATGTCTATTTAATGGGTTGTATACCTCGGCTTTGATCATTCAAAATATTAAAAAACAGACTGTAAAACAACCTATAATGGTGGCTAAGTTATACTTAGCATATAAAAAGCTATAAATATAAAAAAATTGATTGTGTAAAAACAACTCTACGAAAGTAAACATGAAATTCTACACTTCCACGCATCATAAAAGTGCAACCACCAGCAAAGAGTGAGTGAATCTCCAGGGATCTCTCATGTAACATGACCCTACAGTTTGGGTTGATAGTACTGTATTCATGTAGTATGTCATTACTTTTTTTGTGCCATTACATAATGTGTCACCAGACTGTACACATAAGGGATACACACTACTGCCAGAGACAGGAAGTGCAGGACCGGTCACACACACAAGCTCCTTCCATTTTGGTCCATTACTGCAGTATCACTGCAGGTGTTACAGCAGGTGATTTATGTTAGTGTAACACTGAGATAACATCCACATAACCTTCTTCTTAACACACCAATGAATATACTAACAGCTGAATCAGCAATTCCAGAAACCAGGTGCCACTGCATCACATACACAACAAAAAACAATGAGAAAGTATAACAGAAAAACATACAACCAAGGGTTTCTTGAGAAATAAACCTGACTGTGCTATTTTGGCTGATACTCAGTAGCTTTGGCAGCTGGTGGTAGTCTAGGGAGGCTGAACAGGAAGGTAAGAGAGAGATCGTTAAATTATTCTCTATTGGCATCCTGGCAGTAGCAGCACTCAGTTCAGTACTGCATTGCAGATGCTGAGGCGCAGAGGGGAGGCGGCTGAAGTTAGAATGAGAGAGATGGAGAGAGAGACTCGTCAGGAGGAAGGGTTATTCAGGGGATTTACTCATTAGTCATGTATTGTTCTGAACCCCCCCCCCCAAATTATAATTTAATACTAATTAGCATTATTCATATATTATAATATAAATGCATTAAATGAATACCTATTCAAATTCTATACATATATATATATATATATATATATATATATATATAAATTTTTTATATAAATTTTATAAATAAAAAGAAAAAAATAAGTATAACAATGACAGAGAATCAGGTAGTGGTCAAATTGTGGTCAAATAAAATTAATTAATAATAAATAAGCCTTAAAAATGAAATAACTTTTAACTATTGAATGCAATTAAAACCACCACTTTCTCAAAGGATAATTCTACAGCATTTTCACTATATTCTAAAGTGATTTTTAATTAATTAATGGGGGTCTAGGGCAAAAATGACACTGAAAATAGCCCAAAAAATTCACATACATATTTTTCATAATATCAAAGTATCTGACACAAGGATGACATTATATGTTTAGAAATAATACGCCCCCATAATGTTAAAAAAAGCAACAACGTTCATTTTAACACAGTTGTGCACAGTACTTTTTTCTGTGATTAAATACAGTAAGAAGAGTAATATACAGTAAGTGAATTCTGTTTATGAAATACTATTTAAAGACTACTTCAATACTCCATCAAAAAAAAAAAAAAAAGTCAAGCGAAGAATAATTTAAATATCGAGTCAGTGTGAACCAGCCCTAATAGTTTTATCTTGCTAAAGAACAAATGCACTTATTCAGTGCAAACACATTCATCATACAAATGTATTTGCACTGAGCACATCTACTATACCAGATTTTTATGAGGGCCACAGGCTTGAATAGACAAAGCCCTGTTAGAGCTATTACAAGAATATTCAGTGATACACTATAATTAACCTGTATTCTCACCTCACAGAAGTAAAACCTGAGGATGTGCGCTATATAGTGGATGTTGTTTTGTTAAAGATTCTGCTAGAAACATAAATGTTAATGTCGGAATTCACTGGTCTATATCACCAGACTTTATATAATGTGTGGTGGATATTAATATATTGTGTTATGGTCGTGACATATGATGGTAATGAGGTTTTTCAGTTTAAAAAAAACAAAACAAAAAAAAAAAAAAAACAAACAAAGCAAAAACGAATCTTAAAGGGATAGTTCCCCCAAAAATGAAAATTCTGTCATCATTTACTCACCCTCAAGTTGTTCCAAACCTGTATAAATTTTGCTTGGTCTGCTTGGTTACAAACATTCTTCCAAATATCTTCCTTTGTGTTCAGAAGAACAAAGAAATTTATACAGGTTTGGAACAACTTGAGGGGGAGTAAATGATGACAAAATTTTTCATTTTTGGGTGAACTATCCCTTTAAGCCCTAATACAATGTTAGCTAGCAGTCACTTGAATGGATTGATTGTGAATTACATTTCTCTAAACATGTGTCTTAATGACATCTAACAAACAAAGATACTCTCAGATTACAATATAAAAATAAAATAATTTTTAAATGTTTTTAAAATGTTCACAAGCCCAAAATACAAAAATGGTACATTTCAACAGTCCTAAAAATTAGGAAAAAGGAATCTAAAACAAACAAACAAACAAACAAACAAACAAACAAAAAAACTTTAGTTTACAAAACTACAAAAGTTTTATTTAAATTAGGGGAATTCTTTACTTTTGGATAATCATCCAAAAAGATTCTTCAGTTAAAGAATTTATATATATATATATATATATATATATATATATATATATATATATATATATATATATACACATACACACTAGATGAAACTGACATGGAAAGGCTACTACAGAAGTTGCATAGCGCGCGAAAAAGTTGTGCGTAAAAGATGCATTTTGAAGCTTTATACAACCATTTACAAGAACATGACATTCCACACATACTAACCTCCTTTTGTATTCGTCTCTCTCCCTCTTTACCTTGGCCAGCACATTATATAGGGCCCGAATCTCTGGGGTGATGGTGTCGATCTGGACACCCACCCCGTCTGGAGGCACCCATGATGACACCCCTACACCTGGACCCGAGACCCGCGACTCACGCCCGGTGCTGTACCTCTGATTGTAAGACCAGACAGAGCTAGGATGAAATCTGGGAGAAGGATTGCTGGTACAACCAATCCCGGTACTGACATACTTCCCGTTAATATTGTTAATGGTTTTTGGAGCAGGATCAATCGGGCTGATAGGAAAATTCGGGGTGAGATTGGAATTAGAGTCCGTCAGATTGATTGGGTTCAGGTTTTCTACTGTTGTTCTAATATTGGACTCCAGAGGGATGATGGTGTTGTTGAGAGTCGGTGACAACAAGGTTCCGGACAGATATGCGGTGTCGTTCGCGTTCTGAATGGGTATCAGGTCTGGCCTAACAGGAAACAATCCAACGAAGTCGGTTTGAACCCCAACATCTCGCGTTAAAGGCTTTTTATTTTCCACACACTCCGCATTGTCATCCAAAGCCTGTTGCAGTTGCTTTTCTAATACTTTATTCCGACGTTCCAGTTCATGCACTTTGGCTAAAAAGCAGCGGAAACGCAAATTCAGAGTTTTGAGGACGCTGATGTTGGATCCCAGGTCGTTACGCAGGGCCGTGGCGGCAGGAGGAGGTGGAGACACCCGGTGAAGATAGTTACCCAGGTGTAGATACGGTGTTCCCGGAGGTGGTAAAGCGCCCAGGTCAAACCCATCTTGCCCGAAGCCACCCGTGTGTTCGCTCAAGAAAAGGCCCGCTGGATCGGTCCAGTGGCCCGATGACGCGGAATCCGCGAAGCCCGTCACCTGGTTCTGCTGGAACGAATACACATTCTCCCCCAATACAGGATTCATTCTAGTATGAGAAAATCTAAAATGCTCAAAGTCCGGCATGAACACTGATTTAACTGTGTACCTTCAAAGATGATCCTCCGAAGTTAATAAACTGAAGAAACACTTGTCCGATTCAGTGGGACCAAATGAATGAATCCGATTAACACCCTTTAAATTATATGACAGTCTATTAATGTAACATAAGAACGCGTTACGCGTATTTGCATGCTATTTGCTATACCAATACCTTAACAGGCGTAGTTTGTTTTCTTAGTGAGGATTAAACGCGTCTTCATAGCTGAACAGCCAGGCTCCAGAGCAGAGATAAACATGAAAGGAGCAACTGCGGCTCCTTCTTACCGTGATTAGATAGTATACGCGCCTCACTCGCGCGCATCGCGACAGTTTGTCCAGTTTTGTTGACTTCAACGTGTATAGTTTAATTGATGAGATAAAAAAAGACATTTAAACCCAGGGATTGTTACGTTATATTTTATTGTGAAATATTTAAGCTCACCATTTTGAATGTGCGTTTGTAGGTTTCTGGGATTTACGGTAGCGTAGGTGCACCCTTAAAGTCACTGACTGTGATTGGCAACAAAAGTGTGATACAAATCGTGACGGAGAGCGTGCCTATTATTTATTTATGCCCACACGTACGGGTTTCTTCAACTATAGACACTTTCGGCAATGTGGACCTTTAGAAAAGTAGAAATTTCATAAATGTTTGAGAAACACTTTTTGTTTGAATGTTTCTACCACATTTCCATAACATATCGAATTAGGCCTATGTATTGCGTTTGGCAGTATTATGTTGGTCGAATTAAACATGTATGGAATAAAATAGCTTATCTTAGCTGTAATTTCATAATTACATAATACATAGCATAATATTTTCTTACTGCTTCCAGAGTTTGTGAAAATTATAGTTGATTTGAAATGACAGAGTAAAAAATCTGCTCGCAAAAATATTTACCTTGATTTTTTTTTAAAGGTCGCGTCTCATATTTCATCTCAAGTATGGTCTTCACTGACACTTTTCATAGTATAAAACTGAAACTCTGGTTCTGGGACCATTGTAAAGCAATAAAATCTATGTTTAATCTATATAAATCTATGTTTAGTATGATGTACAGCATTATGTGGGTTTCTATGCAGTGAAAAAGTTCTCCAAATATAATTTTACAATAGAATACATCCAAAGCATATGTTTCACATTATTTATTAGTAAGTAGACAGTAAAGCTTTATTCAACACTGTTTATAGAAGAACAAGCAGGACTCAGAAAAGCGTAAACAGAGGACTTCATTGTGCGGCACTGCAAGCTCACCCTCATTATCATATCCATCTTGAACATGACATCACAATAATTAGTAAACAGAGTTTTATTTTTAACAGGTTAACAATGCAGGGCAGACTGGGAAAAAATGTTGGTGTTTGTCCATACTGTCCATGTAAAAATTAACCATTGGAAAAAAAAAAAATCACATTTATCATTTGGGCAACTCAGTCAAATGGCATTAAATATATAAACACATGTAATACATATTTTTTATTTATATTGGGGGCGCAGTTTACAGGTGGATCAGCCTACTGGGAATTCTCTCAGTGCTCCAGATGGCCAATCTTCCACCGTCTTTGCAAAGCGACAGCTGGTTATCCTTACCTTCTTAACCTCCTCACACTCATCTTAGTGTAGAGAGAGGTAGGTCAGTAAATGAAAGAGCAGTATTATGACAAATAATTGACTTTTTGCTCTTAGGACAAAATAAAAAACGAGATTTTCTTAAGTGGGTTCTATGATAGAAAATAAGTAGTTCAGATACAGTGACTCCTCAACATCACAGCTAGCCCTACACATAATGACATGCTGTGTGAAGTGATCCGGGATGACAAGAGGGGAGATGAAGGGATGATTACAGGCCCACTGGCAGCTCCATGACAATCCTGTCATCATGTCAAATATCAAGAAAATCAAGAGTCATAGTTATCAAGAGTCATTATGCAAACAATTAGAAGTTAAACATGTATAATCACTATAATGGAGAGTGAATAGCACTTGCTAAATGTGATTGTAAGATAATAATGTCTGCTGGTTGACCAGAGTAAGTATTCAAACATGAAAAGAAACATAAATGAGTTCCAGCATGACTCAGTGGATGCGACAGGCCTATCTACTTATATAATACTGGTCAAAAAAATAATGTTTTTGAAAGAATGCTCACAAAAGATGCATTTATTTGATGTAAATACAGTAAAAACAGTAATTCTGTGAAATATTATCACAATTTAAAATAACTCTTTTCTATTTGAATATATTTTAAAATGTAATTTATTCCTGTGATGGCAAAGCTGAATTTTCAGCATCTTCAGTGTCACATGATCCTTCAGAGATCATTCTAATATGCTGATTTGCTGCTCAATACTTTTTTAGGGCTCGGTCATTAATACTGTTTCTTATTGTTATTAATGTTGAAAACAGTTTTTGAGGCATAATATTTTTGTGGAAAACATGCTATTTTTTTCAGGATTCTTTGATGAATAGAAAGTTCAATGAACAGCATTTATTTTGAAATATAAATCTTTTGTAACATTATAAATGTCTTTAGTGCTATTTTTGATGAGTTTCTTTCTTTCTTTTTTTCTTTCCACACCCCAAACTTTTTACTGTATTTTTGATGAAATAAATGCTTAGGTGAGCATAAAAGACTTCTTTCAAAAAAACAAAACAAACAAAAACAAACAAACAAAAAAACATAATTATTTCAAACTTTTGACCGGTAGAGTAGATCTATCTGTCTTTTAGCTGGAGTGCACATAGTCATAAATATTGCACTGAAGAAAATTCTTCCATAAATTATACTGATTCCATTCACACAGCGTTTGTTATAAGTGTCCATATACTCACTGAGCTGTGGGATGACTTTGCCCAAAGCCTTGGCAGTCCCCGTAGAGGTTAGAATGATGTTCTGCCTGGCATCTTGCTCATCCTCACAGCTCAATAAATAAGAAATGCACTGGTTTTTTTCTGTCCAGCACACTCCTTACAGAAGATCAATTTGTCCAATATGCATGCACCCAGTGAACATTTTTACTTTCTGAAAGTACATAATTTTAACTGTGTTCATATACAGAAATTATTTAATTTAATTCATTTATTTAGTTCTAGTTAAAGTAATGACCAAATTTGATGTGTAGAAAGTTTGCTGTTAATAATAACAATGCAATTTCCACTAAGTGTCACTAGGCGGCAACAACAATGACGCTCTCTGCAGGCAGCCACACCTCTATTAAAAGGGCATAAGCTATTTATGCTATCATGCAATGTATTTCCAAATTTAGTAATATATTTATTTTACTTTCAGCACTCAGTATGTGTTATCAAAACGATTTACAAAAAAAGGACTTAAGTCTATGGAGGCACTTTAGCAGCCTCAGGACCATAAGCAGTATAAGGAGCATCACTGCAGCATTAAGCACAATGTGGATCTCTTACAAGTGAGAGGGCGCTTCTAGTGGTTTGTATGAGAACTGCAATGCAGCATCACACTATCGTGGACTTACCTTTACTGTGCAATGACTTTATAGATATTTCAGAGGCTTTGCCACAATATACTACACTACCGTTCAATTTTTTTTTCTTTGAAAGAAATTAATACTTTTACTCAGCGAGGATGCATTAAATAAATCAAAATGACACTGAAACATTTATAATGTTGCAAAAGATTTATATTTGACATAAATGCTGTTCTTTTATTAAACTTTCTATTCATCAAAGAATCCTAAAAGAAACGTATCTCGGTTTTCACAAAACTGTTAAGCAGCACAACTGTTTTCAACATTAATAATAATAAGAAATGTTACCTGAGCACCGAATCATCGTATTAGAATGATTTCTGAAGGATCATGTGACACTGAAGACTGGAGTAATGATGCTGAAAATTCAGCTTTGCCATCAGATGAATAAATCACATTTTAAAATATATAAAAATAGAAAAGTTATTTTAAATTGTAATAACATTTCATAATATAACTGTATTTTTTATCAAATAAATGCAGCCTTGAAACTTTAAAAAATTAAACAATCTTACTGACCCCATATATATATATATATATATATATATATATATATATACATACATACAGTATCTCACAGAAGTGAGTACACCCCTCACATCTTTGTAAATATTTTATTATAACTTTTCATGTGACAACACTGAGGAAATGACACTTTGCTACAATGTAAAGTAGTGAGTGTACAGCTTGTATAACAGTGTAAATTTGCTGTCCCCTCAAAATAACTCAACACACAGCCATTAATGTCTAAACCGCTGGCCACAAAAGTGAGTACACCCCTAAGTGAAAATGTCCAAATTGGGCCCAATTAGCCATTTTCTCTCCCCGGTGTCATGTGACTCGTTAGTGTTACAAGGCCTCAGGTGTGAATGGGAAGCAGGTGTGTTAAATTTGGTGTTATCGCTCTCACTCTCTCATACTGGTCACTGGAAGTTCAACATGGCACCTCATGGCAAAGAACTCTCTGAGGATCTGAAAAAAAGAATTGTTGCTCTACATAAAGATGGCGTAGGCTATAAGAAGATTGCCAAGACCCTGAAACTGAGCTGCAGCACGGTGGCCAAGACCATACAGCAGTTTAACAGGACAGGTTCCACTCAGAACAGGCCTCACCATGGTCGACCAAAGAAGTTGAGTGCACGTGCTCAGCGTCATATCCAGAGGATGTGTTTGGGAAATAGATGTATGAGTGCTGCCAGCATTGCTGCAGAGGTTGAAGGGGTGGGGGGTCAGCCTGTCAGTGCTCAGACCATACGCCGCACACTGCATCAAATTGGTCTGCATGGCTGTCGTCCCAGAAGGAAGCCTCTTCTAAAGATGATGCACAAGAAAGCCCGGAAACAGTTTGCTGAAGACAAGCAGACTAAGGACATGGATTACTGGAACCATGTCCTGTGGTCTGATGAGACCAAGATAAACTTATTTAGTTCAGATGGTGTCAAGCGTGTGTGGCAGCAACCAGGTGAGGAGTACAAAGACAAGTGTGTCTTGTATATATACAGTATATATATATATATATATATATATATATATATATACTTAAATGTAATATTTAAAATTTCTCCTCACTTTTCAGGCTATCTGTGGTTCTGATTTTGGTTCTATTTAACTTCCATATATTAAAGTTTATATTAACACTTCTTTATTAACATTTCTACTTCTGAGATGACTTGAAATATTTGACACTATGTTCATGACACTTTTCAGACCATAACATTCAAAAACACCAGAAAGAATGAAATAATGACCAAAAGACACAATGACGCTTTCAGAATCAGGCATTGTTCATTTAGCATGGAAGACACCAGACCCAATATCTGACATTAGTACAGTACTCTAGAATATCGGGAACAATCAAATCACAAAGCAACATCACAAAGGCAAAAAACACATGACACAAACCCTTCATCGTACACCAGACAATATAATCAATTAGAACCGGCAAAGCACACTGTGTAGCACCAGGTTATGAAACTGTTTGCATTGTTTGACACACCTGTGATTGCTTTATTAAAAGAACCGAATCTTAAATACAAGTTGATATCAACACATTTGATTCTGACATCTCGCAAAAAGTATCATACTGCTTTAACGACGTCAACACAATGACTGGGAACCATTGTAAGCTCTACTGCGTATTTCACACATTTAACCAAACCAATCATCTTTAATATATTCATAAGCACCAAAATCCAGTCGCAAAGAACCCTGCTGCTTAACTCACAGCAATACTAGAGTTAATTCATAGGTTACAAAAGAAAATGCATTTAAATAATGACCAGGTGTCAGAGCGATTCAACTGAATGTTACATGCTGTGTTAATGCTTTTCAACAGTCTGGAATACGACCGAGTCAATACGATCTAAGTAGTGTGTAACTATAAGCACCATAAAAAAGCCTGCATTGAGATCTACAGTTGTGGAATGGACCTGAAGTGAAGAGGTGGTCTTCAAGTGCAGGATTTGTGAATGTAAGACAAAGACACAATAGTGGAAAGGCTCTGTACTGAGTGTGAGTAAAAATCAAGTTAAATGATCCCAGTGAGCAGCTATTTTTTTTTTTGTAATTGCTGGTTTGTCATATAAACATCTCAGATCTGGTGAGGTATGTTGATATAACTCTTGCCCTTTTATGCATATTGAAATGAGGAAATAAGTTAAGGATCGGTTTCAAGCCTGTTCTGGGACCTGTTATGCAAAAACTGAGACTAGTAGGAAATTATCCTATATTAGAAACCATCTGAGAAGGATAATGACATTTAGCAATTATCCAGTCTGGAATTAAAACCGTAAAAAAGAGATTGAGTGTTGATATGCTCCCTGACTGTTTTGACTGTTGAGTTCATGTGTTTAAAATGAGCTTTAAAAAAAGACAATCCAAATAAACAAACCCAAAATAAAAGAATATAAAATAATGCAGAACCAAAAATACTCCATAACAAAAGTCATCTTCATTACTGAACACATAAATTAAAAACTAAACCTCCTTCATCTTCCCCCGTCATCTCTTCTTACTGTCTGGCTGAAAGAGGGATGTGAAGATGGAAAAGAGGACGACAAGCACCAGATTAAGCAGAGAGTGGACCTATATTAGTGTCTATGGAGGGCCTTAAAAACACTTTCAACCCTTGCGTCTGCCTCTACCTCCCTCTCTGTGAATTTGAATGTTCATTTTTTCTTCCGCTCCTGTGAACATCTTGGGCAGTACCTGATGTAGAAGGAAAATGAGGCAAATGTTGAAATATACAAGTAAATTAATTCACTAGAAACGTAATTCAGTATTGGTTTATTTAGTGATTTACTTCAGACTAAAATGTCTTTTTTTACACTGATGTCTGGCAGCACTGAATTGCATCAGTTTCAAAGGCAAAATCACATGACTACTAACCATTTCCCCCTGGGCTTGGTGGTCAGACCCACACAGGCAAAGTGGAACCACTCGATAGAACACTAAAGAAAGAGAAACACACATATTTAACATGAGCACATTAACTCTGAATATAAATGTATAGGAATCGGCTGTAATATAATGCAGCAATTAAGGAATGAAGTTTACAGGGCTTCAGACAAAAAAATCTATTACGGAGCCATGGGCTCCTATGAGAAAAAAAGGTGCCAAAAGTGCCACATAGGTTCACTTAAAATGGGAACTGAACAGCTTTTCCAACTTGAAAACTATATACAGTCACAAGTAATTGTTCTTTACACAGAATCTGAGCCAGTGTCAGGGACAATAATTATGTCAGCATCACATGGCCATTGAGTGTAGGAGGCCTCCTCCTCAATGCATAAATGTTGTCATGTCTCACACACACCCAGTCTATTTTTCTTCATTAGTAATATCTGAGAGGAGGCTCTTCACATTCAAATAGGCAATGTTGAATTTTATTTTTAGCTCCTTCTATTCTTTATCATTATGAAGACAAGTAAAAATTTAATATGTAATAAAGTGCATATATTTAACAAAATGCCCCTCTCTATAGTTATTTTTTTTTTTTTCTAGCTGACTAACGAGTTTATGGACATTGAATGGCTATTGTGAGGTAAATTATGTGACATATTGTTCTCAAAAGGCTTTATTGATGTCTTTCCATGTTTGAAACACTGATTGAGCGATTACATGAGACATGATACATTTCAATAAGTTGTACTGCATCTTTCAGCATACCTTCTGATGTTCATTCATGTTTATTTCATGCTATAACTAGTAGTAAAGAGGAAGGTGAACTACAAATAATGGAAAGTTCAAACAGCAACAGAAAACAGCATAGACTAAAAGATCTTGAGAATAAGAATCGATATCAGTATTAATTAAAAACGAGAATTGTTATTGATATTGTTAGCGTCCACATAGTTAACATGTTTACCTGTTGTAGTTTATCCATAATGTGTGCATGAAATAGACACTGCCTTTCTGCATTTTTACTTGGGTGTTCATTCATTGACAGGGAAAGATGATCCTCTGTCTCTGTCGTTTTCTATCTCTCATGCTGGCACAACCGGAGCGGCATGAGAAAAAGCCTGCAGTGGTGTAGGTAGTAGGGAGTATGGCACGGGGAAGTAGCTTTTGACGTGTTTGACCCGAGTTCAAACCCCCTTTTGCCGAACTCGCTCTTCTCCCTTTTCGCATCACATATCAGATCGGAAAGGCATTTATGCCCAATAAAAATGAAGAAAATATTTAAAAAGTGGAAATAAAGTGCCTAACGAGTGTTTAATAATAAAGTATTTATCTGGTAGGGTTAGGGGTAGGTGTGGGGGGGGGCTTTATTATCCCAATAAGGCAGCATCCATTCAATAATTTAATAAATAGTAATTTACACTCTTATGTTATTATTCCATCCTGTTAATGTACAACAATACTCAGGTGCAAATAATCTGCTGCTATTTATAAGTAGCCTATAAATAGCATCTAACAACTATTTGCACTTATTGCAAAGAACTGCTACTTTTATATAGTGTAAATAGAATATATCGCTATTTTCACTTAGTGTAAATAGCATCTACTTAGTGCAAATAGCCGCTGCTTTTTTGTTTTGACGTTTTTCTGATGTAGAAAGCTGATCCTCACTTTCCCCGTGCGTATTTGGCGCTCAAACTCAGCGTTTTTTTCCCCACTGAAACAGTAATGCGCATCGTCTCATTTATTATGTCAGCACAACAAAAGATTTAAAAGGCTACTCATCATAGAACATGCAGGTAAAAAGGGCATTACATCGCAAGTGGTACATTACTCGTAAATTAATATTTTTGGTCGCAAATGTGACCGTTTTAGGCGCAGTCTGGAGCCCTGGTACATGACTAGATATTTAACCTCCATTTTAACTTTTAATAGTGAAATAAATATAATCAAATAATAAAATAAATAAATATCTATATGTAAGCAATAAGATATGAGAGGCTGTGAGTGTGTTGGCCTCCGTTTCAGTGCATTAAATGAAGAAGGAGACTCACGTCTGTATTGTCACAGCCAATCATCTCTCCGTACGAAACCTGGTGGCAGAGGCAATAGGTGGGCTCGTTGGGGTCCACTGGCATGTCCAACACATCTGAGGGGTGCACATTCCCAAAGTTCACAGCCGGGGTTGAAAACTCAGAGCTGGAAGGTAAAAGGAAATAGTAAATCGGAATTCTATTTTTTCCCACTTCTGAGTCTTAATACAATTTTATTTTGGAATGTTTTTTTTTTTTTTTTTGGTGCATTTTGACAGACTGTAGGGCAAACCACTAACCCTTTGGTATTTCTAAACATTAAAAATGTATTTCAAAACAACTTCTTAAATATTTATGTACATGTTGGGAGGATTCAGTTCCCCTCTCCTTTGAAATCTATTCAACATCACAACATCTATGACTTGCAGTCTAAGCAAATCTCTATTAAAAGATGAAAAAAAAAAATAACCAACTTGTCCTGTCTGTGGCACATACACTATCATTCAAAAGTTTGGGATCTGTAAGATTTTTTACATTTTTTAAAATGTTTTTGAAAGAAGTCTCTTTGCTTCTGCATTTATTTGAAACCCAAAAAATGCAGTAAAAACTATCATATTTTGAAATATTATTACAATTTCAAATAATTGTTTTAACTGTAACTGGTAATGTATTTCTGTGATGGCAAAGCTGAATTTTCAGCATCATTACCCCAGTCTTCTGTGTCACATGATCCTTCAGAAATCATTCTAATATGCTGATTTGCTACTCAAGAAACATTTCTTATTATCAACGTTCAAAAAGAATGAAAGATCCGCACACGAGAATGAAGTCAACGTTGAAAACATTGATTGTGCTGCTTAATATTTTTATGGAAACAGTGATCTTTTTTTTTTCAGGATTTTGTGACAAATAGAAAGTTCTAAAGAAGAGCATTTATTTGAAATATAATAGAAATAGTCTTTACTGTCACTTTTGATCAATTTAACTGTCCTTGCTGAATAAAAGCGTCGAAGCTTTACGAATCTTTTGTTTCGAATCAGTGGTTCGGAGCGCCAAAGTCACGTGATTCAGTAAACGAGGCTTCGTTACGTCATAAGTGTTTCAAAATTTCAATAGTTCACGTGACTTTGGTAGTTTGATACACGCTCCGAACCACTGATTCAAAACGAAAGATTTGTAAAGCTTCGAAGCTTCATGAAGCAGTGTTTTGAAATCGCCCATCACTAGATATTGTTGAATAAAGTCGTTATTTATTTTTATTTTTTTCACAAAAAGTATTCTTGTCGCTTCATAACATTAAGGTTGAACCACTGTAGTCACATGAACTGTTTTAAATACGTCTTTAGTAGCTTTCTGGGTGTTTGAAAGTGTAAATTAACAAAACTTTCAATGCAGGCCTTACTGAGCAGATTTTATCAAAAATATCTTAATTTGTGTTCCAAAGATGAACGAAGATCTTATGGGTGTGGGACGACACGAGGGTGAGTAATTAATGACAGAAAATATTTATTTTTGGGTGAACTAACCCTTTAACTTCTTTCAAAAAACAAAACAAAACAAACAAAGCAAACCAGTTTGAAAAGCATTGTTTCTGCAATTCTGTTTGGTGTCATAAGCGGCACAAAAATTACACTTTAATTATACAAACAGAATTATCATAGAGAATGTGTGTGATTCTCACCTTTGCGTGAGTTTGACCTTCTTCTGTCCACTCTTGGAGCTGCAGTCATCGTCAGAGTTCTTCACCTTTGACCTAGTGCGAGTCACCTCCTTCTTCTTGGGTCCTCGATGATCACCTTCAAACAATAAACAACCATCAGAAACACTGTTGATGTACAGAGATTCACACAGGAGATGTGCAAGTGCCAGAACAGCACTAACAGACATAAGCACCTATCCAAAGCACAACACTCACTCTTGTTGCCCTTGCTGGAGGTAGAGTCGTAATCTGTGCTTTCTATCTGTTTCTCCTTGAGGTCGGCCTCAAAGCGAGCCAGGTCTGTATCCAACCTTCGGATATGCTTATCCACCTAAAAGCATAGAATAAATGAAGTGTGAAACATCATATGGAGATATAAATGACTAAATGTACATTATAAAAACATTTTACAATATACAGTATCTCACAAAAGTGAGTACACCCCTCACATTTCAGCAACCATTTTATTATATATTCTCAAGGGACAATACTATAGAAATGAAAATTGGATATACTTTAGAGTAGTCAATGTGCAGCTTGTATAGCAGTATAGATTTACTGTCCTCTAAAAATAAGTCAACATACAGCCATTATTGTCTAAATAACTGGCAACAAAAGTGAGTACACCCTAAGTGAACATGTCAAAACTGTGTCCAAAGTGTCAATATTTTGTGTGAGCACCATTGTTATCTAGCACTGCCTTAATCCTCCTGGGCATGGAATTCACCAGAGCTGCACAGGTTGTTGCTGGGATCCTCTTCCACTCCTCCATAATGACATTATGGAGCTGCTGGATGTTAGAACCATGGCGCTTCTCCACCTTCCGCTTGAGGATGCCCCACAGGTGCTCAATAGGGTTCAGGTCAGGAGACATACTTGGCCACTCCATCGCCTTCACCTTCAGCTTCCTCAGCAAGGCAGTTGTCATCTTAGCGGTGTGTTTGGGGTCATTATCATGCCGTTCGGCCCAGTTTCTGAAGGGAGGGCATCATGTTCTGCTTCAGAATGTCACAGTACATGTTGGAATCCATGTTCCCCTCAATGAAGCGCAGCTCCCCAGTACCAGCAGCACTCATGCAGCCCCAGACCATGATGCTACCACCACCATGCTTGACTGTAGGCAAGACACAGTTTTCTTGGTACTCCTCACCAGGGCGTCGCCACACACACTGGACACCATCTGAGCCAAACAAGTTTATCTTAGTCTCATCAGACCACAGGACATGGTTCCAGTAATTCATGCTCTTGGACGGGTTGTCTTCAGCAAACTGTTTGTGGGCTTTCTTGTGAGCCAGCTTCAGAAGAGGCTTCCTTCTGGGACGACGGCCATGCAAATCGACTTGTTGCAGTGTGCGGCGTATGATCTGAGCACTGACAAGCTGACCTCCCGCTTCTGCAACCTCTAAAGCAATGCTGGCAGCACTCATGCATCTGTTTTTTGAAGCCAGCTTCTGCACCTGATGCACAGCACGAGGACTCAACCTCTTTGATCAACCCTTGCGAGGCCTGTTCCGAGTTGAACCCGTCTTGAAAAACCTCTGTATGACCCTGGCCACTGTACTGTAACTCAATTTCAGGGTGTTACCGATCTTCTTATAGTCTAGGCCATCTTTGTGGAGAGCAACAATTCTAATTCTCAAATCCTCAGAGAGTTCTTTGCCATGAGGTGCCATGTTGAACATCCAGTGGTCAGTATGAGAGAATTGTACTCAAAGCGCCAAATTTAAACTGCTCTAATACAAGATAAACAAATTTGTATGGTCCTATCAAGCAGACAAAAACATGAACATGATGAATAGGACATGTGGCTTTGCATGGTTAAACGATGTACATCAGTTATCACTTAGGGTGTACTCACTTTTGTTGCCAGCTATTTAGACAATAATGGCTGTATGTTGAGTTATTTTTAGAGGACAGTAAATCTATACTGCTATACAAGCAGCACATTGACTACTCTAAAATATATCCAAGTTTCATTTCCATAGTATTGTTGCTTGAGAAGATATACTAAAAATGTTGCTGAAATGTGAGGGGTGTACTCACTTTTGTGAGATACTGTATTTAATATTCACTATCATTTAACAGTTTGGGTCGATTCGATTTTTTAAAAATGTTTTTGATAGAAGTCTCTTATGCTCACCAAGGCTGCTATTATTTGATCAAAAAAATACAGTAAAATCAGTAATATTGTGAAATATTATCACAATTTAAAATAACTGTTTTCTATTTTAACATATTTTAAAATGTAATTTATTCCTGTGATGCAAAAGCTGAATTTTCAGCATCATTACTCCAGTCTTCAGTGTCACATGATCCTTCAGAAATCATTCTAATATGCTGATTTGCTGCTCAAGGCACATTTCTTATTATTATTAAAATGTTTTTGTGCTGCTTAATATTTTTGTGGAAACTGTGATACTTTTTTCAGGATTTTTTGATCAATGGAAAGTTCAAAAGAACAACATTTATTTGAAACAGATTTTTTTGTAAAATTATAAATGTCTTTCCAGCCTCTTTTGATCACTTTAATGCATCCTTGCTGAATAAAAGTATTAATTTATAAAAAATAAAAAAAAAACTTTCGAAAGGTAGTGTACATTTATATTAAAATGTAATATATAAACAGAATTTGCATTTGCAGTTCACTTGCAAGGAGTAAATGCAAATTCACACTAACCATCTCATAGGTTTGCATCGCAAGCTGGACCTTGTCATCTCCAAACTCCTTGCACTTCCCATATGACTGCTGGATTTGTCTTAACAGCGAGAGCTTCTGTTCAGAGGACAACGTCCGAGCGTTAGCTGTGTATTCACGAGCCAGAGAATCAATCTGCCCTTTCAGATCTACAGAAAGAAGAAATGTAAAGGTTACACTTTATTTTAAGATGCCCATGTTACAATGTAATTATACAAATTAGTACTGAGTAATATTAATAAACAACATGCCCTTACTATATGATTAGGTTTGGTTTAGGGCTAGTTGCTTGTAATTGTGCAATTTACTGTTATGCAATTATGTAATTTACTGTTATTACTGTAGTAAGCACATGTAAGATGTGTAACGGACACTGCAAAATAACCACTTAAGAAGAGATTTACTATTCCACACAATCAGTCACGAAATATAAACATGTAATATCGACATAAAGATATTATTCTATATTACTGTATTGATTTAGAGGCAGGTCTACAGTGTAGACTCACCCTCTGTCCTCTGGTCCAGATCTCGCATCAGCTGGAAGTTCCTTTGCAGTTCAAAAGGCAGATTCTCTATGCCTAAACAGATCAAATGACATATAAATCTTCTACACTAATATCAAGCCCATAAATAGATCCACAAGGCTCTGCGCATTTGAAAACCAGCACTACAGTAAACGACTTCCATCTGTATGAGCGCAAGCGAACTCGGTTGTGCTGAAACACTGCATTCGATGCTTGACACTGAGCTTTATTGTTCCGTGATATTTATTTACATTATTTAATTGTTTAAATAGCAGCAACATTACATTGTCACATTTATCGGCACCGCATCATCCAAACTTATCAACAAAACCATCATTCACATCATAACACTGTTTACATATACCGTTAGCCCGTTAGCTTCAGAGTCCAATAACCGTACTAATGTCTTATTAGCGCTGTTTTATATCGTTGCGCGATCGTTTTATTGTAAATTGTGTATGTAGGTGAAACGTGCAGACATGCTGAACACTGTGAACTCGGAAGATGTTTATTTATGGGGATGAATATCGAAACAAAGACAATAGTCTTACTGTCCAAATAGTGCTCTAGATACATTCCAGCCGCCATCTTGACAAACACAAATAAAGGTTCTTCCGGTATCACCGGAAGGGGGGCTACGAGGGGGACGGGTCATGAGTAGGGGGTGTCTGTTGACCCCTTTCATCTACTTGAAAGTATGATGAAACAGAATGATAAAAATCCTCTTTGGATGTTCAGAGATATGGTAAATAGCAAAATCTAAAAGATACCAGAACTAACTTAATCATTTTGAACATTTTTGAGAGTATGAGATACACTTAGCAAAAGAGTAGAGTGATATCAACAGTCTGTGGTCGTCGTTGTTTGAGTCTCCTTTTTATGATGGGCCATACATTTTCAATAGGAGGCAGATCTGGACTGCAGGCCAGTCAAGCACATCCACTCTGTAGAATGTCTACGAAACCACTCTGTTTTAGCACGTGCAGAATGAGGCACGGCATTGTCTTGCTTTCCAGGAAAGATGTACAATCCCAATATTCTCCTCCATGTCAATGGTATCGTCACAAATATGCAAGTCACCCATGCCGTTTTCACTGATGCACCCCCATACCATGACAGATGTTTGCTTGCACCTGCGGCTGATGCAAATCTGGATGATCTCTTTCACCTCTGGGACTGAGAACATGATGTCCATTTTTCCCAAAAACAAGCTGAAACGTGGACTCATCTGACCACAGCACACATTTCTATCTTTTGGACCATCTGAGATGAGCTCAGACCCAGCATCTCTGCATAGAATTGATGTAAAGCTTTCTCCTTGCGTAACATAGATTGAAGTTGCATTTCTTCATTGGCAGACTGTGTTAAGTGCCAACGGTTATACAAAGTACTCCCGAGCCCATGTGGCTATATATATACACAGTAGCATGATGGTTTCTAATGCAGTGCCATGCATCTGAGGGCTTGAAGGTCACGCACAGTCAACAGAGGTTTCCTGCCTTGCCCTAGACAGCCTGAGATTTCTCTGGATTCCCTGAATCTTTTCTCAATATTATGTATGGAAAACGGTGAAAGACCTAAATTCTTTGCAATCTTTCACTGAGAAATGTGATTTTTGAATTGTTTGACAATTCTCTCATGAAATTTGGCACAAAGTGTTGAGCCATGACCCATCTTTGCTTGCAAAGACCGAGCCTTTGGTGGATCTTCCGTTTATACCCAATCACGATACCCTCACCATACCAATTCACTTGCTAATTGTGGACTTTTTAAACTGTTAAACTGTTTAACTTGGATATAATCTTTTATTTTGCCTTCCAAATTTTTTGGAGTGTGTTGCAGCCATCAAAATCAAAATTTGTTTATATTTAAAAAATACTATTAAGTTGGCCAGTGAAAACATTGGAAATCCTTTCTTACTTTTGTCAGTTAAATAAAGGTTCAAGAGAATGAACAAATCACAGATTCTTATTTTTATTGCATTTTACAAAATGTCCCAACTTTTCTGGAAACGGGGTTGTAATTAATTTCTAGCTCCTAATTACATTTTCAACTGTGTAATTTGATTACTGTACTAATTACTTTCTAAATCACATATCAACCTCGACCAGTTGAACAATACAAGGATAGACATGAAATTGCTCTTTTAATATTTTCAAATAAATATAAAATTGCATTGCAATTATTAAATAAAATTGCAATTATTTTTGAAATTATTCTTCTATTTAAAGTTATAAGATTACATTAAAAACATACATTTAAACATCAGATGTTAAATTCTGATATTAAATCCACTATTGTTTTATAAAATTTATAATTGTTCTATAGTCTGCACAGTGTTTAATGCAATTACATCAAAAGTAACTGTAATTAAATTACAGAAAAAATAAAAGTAATCCCTTACTTTTTCAAGGGTATATGACATTATATTACATTGAATATCAAAGGTTTCTGTGTCTTTTTGTTAATGAGGAATTTGTGGATACATTAAAGTTTGTTAAAAAAAAAAAAAAAAAAAGTTTTTATTTTGAAGTGAAAAGATAAAATTAGTCTCTTGAGGTAAGATGCGCTGACCGTGAATTGGCACGGAAGGCACCGAGTGGCATGTTGCTACTTATTATTGCTTTTTTAAATATTTATTGTAATTCTTGGGGTTATTTTTATTCAACAACTCCATGAGTTAGATGTACATTAATTTGCTATTCATTAAAACCTATAGGCAAGTTGAATGAAATCATTCAGTTTAAATGAATAGTGTTCAATTAAAATATGGGCAATTAAATTATTATATTTCTATACCTTTCCATAAGAATAAATTTACCTTTCAGACGAATCTCTTTTACTGCTGCTATTTCTGTCATCAGTTATTCTATTATTCCGGTAGGGGCCATATTGAAAAATAAATAATATGAGAACTAAATTAGCAAATTTTTCTATGTATTTCCCTTAATAGTACATTGGCTGATGCATCATAATCCTGCACAAGCTAAAATGTCTTATCTAAAAATGTTACAATTTAAAAGTAATTGCACATTGTTGTTAAGGGGAGCATCTTTCCCCATATTTCCCAACTGTGGTCATGTGACAACATGTGGCATACTGCTTTAGTTGCATAGTTTTTTTTTTTTTTTTTTTTTTTTTTTTTTAAATGCATGCAGTATACAGTTTATACTGCACAGTATGCAGTAAGCAGTATGCTAACATTCCAATCTGAACACAGCCCTTTAGGACTATAGTGTATATCAAAAGTGTCAATTTTTTTTTCTTACTAGGTTTAGGACAACATTTTTATGTCACACAGGACCTTAATGGTTCCCTCTCATCATAGGGCCTGAATCAATTTTTTCCCTCAGATTTGTCAAAATCAGATTGTTTTAGTGTTGTTCATGACCTTACCATAATCATCTATTCCCTGTTGGTATTATAATAGCTTTTCCTGGCATGTAGTCTGTAGTTTTCACCAGAAGAGGGCAATAGTCAATAGTCTTCAAACTGTTTAGCAGGAGAACCTGGAGATTGAGCTCCAGGGAGTATCGTTATATAGCCAGACTCTCCCAGTACAGTCATTATCCCAATAAACACATAACAGAAGTGAAGATGACAGCCAGACTACAGTACAGCAGTTAAGATTTGAAATTGTGTTGTGCAGTATGAAGAGGATACTCGATCTCATTTAAGCAAGAGCTGGCACAATATGTCACCCCACAGGACTGCCAAAAGAACATCATTTCTCCTGCTTTCCCAATCGAGATGCATGTCTAAACAGGCTTCCTCTTTATTTTAAAATTGCTTGGCCTTGTATTCGAATATATTTTCAGGACTTTGTCTGGTAAGCATGCCACTGTGAATCAGCTGTGCTGCCGAATCATGTTTTCTAAAATAGCAGTGGATGAGCGTAATTAAGATCTAGCGAGATTATTACTTGCAAAGTACAATTTAAGACGCCGTTATTTGCATGCTGATTTGTTTCTGCTTTTTTCTCTCAAAGCACTTTCCATTTTTAAAAGCACTTTTTAAAAACCTAAGCAGGCACAGAATAAATGTCAGTTCAGATAAAGCAGCTCACAAAGTTTCCATATAATTTTGCCTTGCTAACACCCACGTATCATATGAAGTATTAAGGGAGGACTCTTTGTTTAGCGAGTGTTGTCAGTGGTCTCCCTCAAGGAGAAATTACTGTGGCAATGCTAATAAGCATTTATGCTCCCTTGAGCAAATTAAGAAGGGAGAAGACAAGCACTCTTTCCTAGACAGAGTAGTAATCGCAATGCCCATGGCGCTCATTTAGGGTAGCATGCCATCAAATTATTTGAGTGACTTGATTTCCACCGTTACTACTGCTTGAGACTATCAGGGGACGCGAAACATTGGTTACGAGAAATACTTTATATTGTGAATGTTTTTTCCCTCTTGAGCAAATGAAGATCCAAAGCAACAAGCTAATCATTGAGCTGAACTGTGAAATGTGCTGGTATGTATTTATATGTGTAAGTATTCAAAACACCTCAAGTAGAAATTACATTAGCAGGCCAGATATTTTAAAATAATACTTTTAATCAGCCATTTTGCTCACATTGTTCATTATATTATATTATACACTGCTCAAAAAAATTAAAGGAACACTTTTTAATTATTAAACTCCTGGGATATTGATCTGGTCAGTTAAGTAGCAGAGGGGGTTGTTAATCAGTTTCAGCTGCTTTGGTGTTAATGAAATTAACAACAGGTTCACTAGATGGGCAACAATGAGACGACCCCCAAAACAGGAATGGTTTTACAGGTGGAGGCCACTGACATTTTTTCCCTACTCATCTTTTCTGACTGTTTTTCACTAGTTTTGCATTTGGCTAGGGTCAGTGTCACTACTGGTAGCATGAGGCGATACCTGGACCCTACAGAGGTTGCACAGACAGTCCAACTCCTCTAGGATGGCACATCAATACGTGCCATTGCCAGAAGGTTTGCTGTGTCTCCCAGCACAGTCTCAAGAGCATGGAGGAGGTTCCAGGAGACAGGCAGTTACTCTAGGAGAGCTGGACAGGGCCGTAGAAGGTCATTAACCCATCAGCAGGACCGGTATCTGCTCCTTTGTGCAAGGAGGAACGGGATGAGCACTGCCAGAGCCTTACAAAATGACCTCCAGCAGGCCACTGGTGTGAATGTCTCTGACCAAACAATCAGAAACAGACTTCATGAGGGTGGCCGACGTCCTCTAGTGGGCCCTATGCTCACTGCCCGGCACTGTGGAGCTCGATCGGCATTTGCCATTGAACACCAGAATGGGCAGGTCCGCCACTGGCGCCCTGTGCTTTTTACAGATGAGAGCAGGTTCACCCTGAGCACTTGACAGATGTGAAAGGGTCTGGAGAAGCCGTGGAGAACGTTATGCTAACTGTAATGTCGTTCAGCATGACCGGTTTGGTCGTGGGTCAGTGATGGTCTGGGGAGGCATATTCATGGAGGGACGCACAGACCTCTACAGGCTAGACAATGGCACCCTGACTGCCATTAGGTATCGGGATGAAATCCTCGGACCCATTGTCAGACCCTACGCTGGTGCAGTGGATCCTGGGTTCCTCCTGGTGCACGACAATGCCCGGCCTCATGTGGCGAGAGTATGCAGGCAGTTCCTGGAGGATGAAGGAATTGAACTTCATTGATACCATTGAATGGCCCCCACGCTCGCCTGACCTAAATCCAATAGAACACCTCTGGGACATTATGTTTCGGTCCATCCGACGCCACCAGGTTGCACCTCAGACTGTCCAGGAGCTCAGTGATGCCCTGGTCCAGATCTGGGAGGAAATACCCCAGGACACCATCCGTCGTCTCATTAGGAGAATGCCCCGACGTTGTCAGGCATGCATACAAGCACGTGGGGACCATACAAACTACCATTTTGAGTTGCTGCAATGAAATTTCAGCAAAATGGACTAGCCTGCTGCATCATTTTTTCACTTTGACTTTCGGGGTGTCTTTGAATTCAGTCCTCTGTAGGTTGATAATTTTCCTTTCCATCAAACGATGTGGCATCCTTTCGTTCCTAACACATTACCCAGTCCATATCAGTATAGGTATCCAGCATGATATTTTCCCCCATTGAGATCTCATGTGTTTTCAAAGTGTTCCTTTAATTTTTTTTGAGCAGTGTATTATCTTTTATTATATTTTATTATATTATATTATATTATATTATATTATACTCTCATCAGCCACTTTATTAGGTACATCTGTTCAATTGCACGTTAACGCAAATATCTAATCAGCCAATCACATGACAGCAACTCAATGCATTTAGGAATATAGACATGGGCAAGACGATCTGCTGAAGTTCAAACTGAGCATCAGAATGGGGAAGAAAGATGATTTAAGTGGATTTGAACATGGCATGGTTGTTGGTGCCAGACGGGCTAGTCTGAGTATTTCAGAAACTGCTAATCTACTGGGATTTTCACACACAACCGTCTCTAGGGTTTACAGAGAATGGTCCGAAACAGAGAAAATATTCAGTGAAAATGTCTTGTTGATACAAAAGGTCAAAGGAGAATGACCAGACTGATTTGAGCTGATAGAAAGGCAACAGTAACTCAATAACCACTCGTTACAACCGAGGTCTGCAGAAGAGCATCTCTGAACAACAACATGTCAAACCTTAAAGCAGATGGGCTACAGTAGCAGAAGACATACCAGGTGCCACTCCTGTCAGCTAAGAACAGGAAACTGAGGCTACAACTCACACAGGCTCTCCAAAATTGGACAATAGAAGATTGAAAAAATGTTGTCTGGTCTGATAAGTCTCGATTCCTGTTGTGACATTCAGTAGGGTCAGAATTTGGAAAGCATGGATCCATCCTGCCTCATATCAACGGTTCAGGCTGGTGCTGGTGGTGTAATGGTGTTGGGGATATTTTCTTAGTACCAATTGAGCATTGTTTAATTGCCACAGCCTACCTGAGTATTGTTGCTGACCATGTCCATCCCTTTATGACCACAGTGTATCCATCTTCCAATGGTTACTTCCAGCAGCCATGTCACAAAGCTCAAATCATCTCAAATTGGTTTCTTGAACATGACAATGAGTTCAACTCAAATTGCCTCCACAGTCACCAAACCTCAACCCAAGAGGGATGTGGTGGAATGGGAGATTCACATCATGGATATGCAACTGACAAATCTGCAACAACTGTGTCATGCTTTCATGTCAATATGGACCAAAATTTATGAGGAATGTTTCCAGCACCTTGTTGAATCTATGCCATGAACAATTAAGGCAGTTCTGAAGGCAAAAGGGGGTCCAACCCGGTGTACCTACTAAACAATCACATAAAGTTACATTTAACTTTCTGTGATTCAGCCAAACAGGTGTTTTAGGGCACGTGCAGGTGGCTGCACATGCATGGCCATTTCCCAGGAGGTTATAAGGCTTCAGAAGATTAACACTTTACACGAACTGACCTTTTGAAGCAAATCCATTTGTAGATCAAGTAAACTATAGAGCCCTTGCACAGGGACAAAGTGACAGGGCTGCGAGCTCTGGGTGATTCACATTCTCCATGGGCTAAAGAAATGTTCAGAGTGAATAAAACCCAGCTGAATTACTTTGGTCTAACATGGAGTTATTGATCGTGGCCAAGGGCAGTAGAGCTGGGCCGGAGCCTGGCTCTCTGTCTGAATTAGAGGTCTGTCGGCACAGCGCAGGGCTGATGTACTCACACTGTGCAAATGTAGAGGGAAGAAATCGGATTTGCAGCGGCTGTACTGCAGTTTGCTATGGGAATTGTTAAGAGCATTTTGCCCCATCATCATGCCTTCTATAGCACATTGCAAGGTCAGTACATGTTCAGTGCTATTTATAGTTATGCAATTAACATGACAGTATGTGGCAAGCATATATTGTAGCCTAAAAACATGCAACAGCAATGTTAAGTTAAATGACAGCATGCAACCTTAAATTTATAGATGGTGCATATACAGTTATATACTAAGATGATTTGTCACACACACACAAATAAAAATATGCAAGAGAGACATAGGAAGTCCCAGCCTCAAAGTGAATTTGATGTCAGTCGCTGCTTTGAAAATGAGAGATAGGGTGGAGAAAGGGAGGGAGAATGAGAAAGAGAGAGTGAGAAAAGGATGACTCACCCTTTGAGAGAGCCTCGATCCTGTAACTTCAGGCAAGCTGTTGGGTGCATAAATAAATGATGATATGGTGTCCCAATGTTGGTTTTGTGATGTCAGGATGAGCCTTCTCCCTCCCTCTTCCTCTCTATTTATCTCCCTCAGTGTCAGGTATACGCCTCCTTTTTTGAGTTAGGGAAAGTTGAGGCATTGATTCGTGTAGAGTCATTTATATAGTGCGACATGTCGACACTTTGGGTGTCTGGATTTATGAAGCAGCTAGTATGTTGATGTGCTATCAATGGTGTTTTGACTGTCTAATGATTGTGTTGAGTAAGTTGACCTATATTAAATCAACTTGCTAACAAGGTTTGTTGCTAAATAATTGTAGAGTTGATAAGTATACTTTGGCCATCCGTGTTCCGCAACGGTTCGCACACTGTCCATGTGATGTCATTTTTGTCATCGGGAGGGTCAATTTTTGGCTGCATCCGAAATTGCATACTTCCCTACTATGTAGGCAAAAAACAGTATGTGATAAAAGAAGTAGGCCTATGTCTAAAAGAGTAGGCAAAAAGTACTCGGATGACATACTACTTCCAGCGAGATTCTGAAGTGTGCATATGGACACTTTACTATCCCATGAGGCCACGAGAGAGGATTTGTGAATAGCAGTGAATTGACCTTTTTTACAGTCTATGGAATTGACGCACCGTAACTGACGCTGGTAGGTCACATGATAATGACAGCATGGTGAATGTAGTAGGCTACACCAAGATTACATTCATTCTACACACATTCATACTATAAAGAACATACTTTTTAGTGGTCATGAAGTAAATACTTTAGTAATTAAATCAAAATAAGTACCTACTCAAGAGAGTATGTTATTTCGGACGCTTTATGTCCGCGCGAACGGTAAGCATACAGCAGCATATGTGCAAGTGACTTGAGCGCTTGAAAAATAGATAGTGCACATGTGCCAAACACGTCTTTCCTCGTTCATGGCCAAAGGAATTTACTTTGGGCCTGTCCCAATAGAGTACCTCAGGGATGACGTGTTTTTGTAGGCCAACCCGGAAGTTAGCGGCGCACGGGTTCCCTCGATCGAAAGCCTATTCATTTTTCCCATAGACTTTTGGAAAATCGCAAAAAATAAGCTCTGTGTTTAACAAAGGGTTATGACACTTACACGTTTTGTCTATCAAGATAATCTTTACAAGTTAACACAACATTTATACATTTTGAAGCCTAAATAAAGTCGTCAGATATAAAAAGCTAACAGTAGGCTATAAACGGACTACAGCACACCATGGTCGCGGATCAACGTCACCACCACCAAGCTTCCTCAAACTTTTTTTAGAAAACAACTTTATTTAAAAACATACTCGCTGATTATGATCTGCGCTGTGTATGAATACTTACCCCCTTTTTCATGAGAAATGCTGTCCAAATGTCCTGTTTGTCATGATGACGTCTAAAGTCCCTGCCAAAGGAAGTAGTCCCTTTTAGCAATTTGTTAGCACAATAAAGGTTTAAAAAAATCACAAGCGGGTTATAACTGGTGTGTTTTATGTCATAGATCAAAACGTGAAAATATTTAGAGGCTTTGTTAACCACAGACCTTATTTCAGGCGATTTAGCAAAAACCCATTAAAAAACCCCATTGACTTCTGGGCGATGGAACCGGAAGTCCTAAAATGCTAACTCGCTTCTGGGTTTTGCCTACAAAAACACGTCATCTCTGAGGTACTCTATAGCCAGGCTGCATCCAAAAATTTAGGCAGCTGACTTGTTGCCTTGCTGCCATCAGGCAGTGACCTATCAGGCAGCGTTTGCGCTAGAAGGCACCTCATGTAACTGATTTCGGACAGACTTCTGAGGCAGCATAACAGTTTAATGATCTACAGCAATTTAGCGCGAGCTTTGGTGAGAACTAAACAAATATTTAATTACTACAATAGTAACTTCTCTCTACAAATGACATCAAAAGTGGAAAACAATGGTAAAAAAAAACGTACATTTACACAAAAACTGACTACCAACCACAACTTTCAGACGCCATCTTTATTTTTTTAGCTCCATTGTCACAGGATGGAAAGCACAGGATTGTGAGATATCAGAGGCAGCGAAGGACACATATGCTGTCTTCAAAAATCGATCAGATCAAGGCATCTCAGGAGACAAGAAGTAAATCTAACTTTGGATTCGGACGTGCCTTGACGCCTTCCTACCTTGGAATGCATCCTCCGAAGGCAGCATTTTTCATTTTTCGGATGCAGCCCCACACTTGCTTTCTTGGCCACTTGAGAGCGCATGTACGCGACAGGAAGTAAGTGCGCAAGACTGTACCATGTCTTAAAATGACAAAGCGCAGTACCCTGAACGCACACAAAACCCACACTACCGGTATTCGAAGCTAAGCCTGTCCCTTCATGCATTATGTTTTGGGACTCACGTGCCCCGAAATCGCGAGATATCGAAGAAAACATTCCACCGTAAGTTAAATTAATTAGATAATACATGTAATTTAGGAGTAAAACATAAAGTGTTGCACATTTTATTGGTGCAAAAATTAGTAGGCTATGTGAATTTTGTACAACATTTGCAACAGCTTTTTATAACTTAATTAGAAGCACCACATTTTTTAAACTGTGTCTTCTGTTACATAGGGACTATTGAACAGACATTTAGAAGTCTATTTTTAAAATGCAAAGTATTGAAGAAAATCAAAATAAAGCTCTGTAAACTTGCATTTTTGCAACACTATAAGTGTGTCCCATCGGGTAATCAAATGTTCTACACACACTTGCAGTCTTCACACGTACTTGAACACTTGGGCCAAATATAGGAAATACCTCATGTAAGTGGTCAAGTGCAAAGACCGCAAGTGTGGGTATTTGGACAGGCCCATGGAAAGGCTCAGGCATGTAAGCGGAACTCAAAACATGAAGTATACCCGGGCCTTTACTCCATCAGTCTCACATGATCCTTCCGAATTTGATGCTCAAGAAACATTTACTGTAATTATCAATGTGATAATTCTTTTATGAACAGAAAGTTCAACAGCATTCATATGAAACAGAAATGTATGTAACAATGTAAATGTCTTTAATCAATTCAATGCATTCTTGCTGAATAAAAGTATTTTCTTTCAAACAAAATATTGATTTACATTATTCTTCAATTACATTACATTTGATTTACATTATATTTGGTTACATTATTTATGACATATTTGTCATTTGTAAGTTTCCAAATAACTAAATGTAAATAAATATATGGTCACATGACAAAACACGCGACACTCTCCCTATAAAGAAAAAAATTGTGTATGTGTTTTAAAGTGTAAATTTATAAGGATAAACAAAGTTTATTTCAGAAAAGAAGACACTGTAGATTTGATTTAAAACACGACAACACCAAGCGAAAAATGCAATGCTGAGAATTGTACTACATTTCAAAACACATTTTCGAAGCAGTGGAAAAGCAGTCAACCTCGACATCCGTCTGGACAGCTCCCTATAATATTACCACACGCACACATACTTCATCCGTTCTTTTCCTCCTCCCATCCCTGTCATCCCTTCTTTCCTCTCCTCATCACTCTTGCTCTCTCTCTCTCTCTCCTGAATACTAATTCAAGCTGCACAGCCTTGTGCTCCTTAATATGATTCAAAGCACACCTCCTGGGTTAGCCCTTTCCATTCCTCTTCAAAGGTTCTTCTTCCGGCAGCGCTAGCTGAATGCAGTGACAGAATTTGTTTTAGAAAAAAGAAAAAAAGGAAAAGGAAGGAACCTTGCTTGCTTGAAGCAGGGAGAGTGCGCATGTACAGTCTGGACAGCGTGTGTGCATGTGTGTGGGTATATTCAAGGTTACGGATCTCCACGGACACACTGGACATGACAGGCAATCATGATGAACTGGTTTTATATAGATGCACGAAACTCTTCAATTTGAGCGTGAGGGGTGAGAAAGAGGGAGTCTGAGGGATAAATAGATGTTTGTGCGTGCTTTGGAGAGTGCAAGCGCAACAGGAAAAAATGGAGCAAGGGAGGGGTGGCAGAGTTGGGTGGGGATACAGATGCACCGCATTGTCAAACGATAATGGAGAGAACCAAAGAAAAGAGATGCCCTGCACGATTAGCCAAGATATTGATCCTTTCAGTCCAGGAACTCCAGGGAATTGCATGTAACTTCTGATCACCACTTTTTCCTTTTGTTGTCAATGACATTTCTCAATGTCACTGTTTGATACTACAACCAATTGTATTGATTACAAAGGGATTTATGGGAACATAAGTGGCCGGGGAGAGATTTCGCACAGATCTCTCCCGTTTCACAGACACACTGACTTAGTGACTGACTAACTCTGATATCTCGGCTCACCAGAGAGTATTGAGGGGGTTGCAGTGAGGCAAGGAGGGAGGGAGGGAGGGTGGATGACGGCGAGAGCGTGTTGGAGGCGCACACACACGCTCGCTCTCGCATACAGCCTTACAGAGACAGGAGGGGAGAATCAGAGACGTGGAGAAGAAGAAGAGGAGTGAGAGAGAGGGAGAGAATGTCTGCTGAGAGGGTGGCTCTCGTTCCTCGTTCACAAACCGGCCCTCGCTGAGACACCATGGGCTGTATCGGCTCCCGCACCATCAGTAAGACCCTCTCCGTTTTGATTGCCTTTCTTTTCCAGGTTGAAAGGAGACCAGCCAGGGGTAGAGGAGCGATAGGCGACGCTCCACTCGCATGCATCCCCCCTTTCAGGGAAAACGTGTGTGTTTCTATGGAAACCTTTTGGTTAAAGGCCATTTGTCCTCCAGGTTTTGACAGGGATTCGGCACGCTGCTCATGGGAAGCCGGGATTGAGGTGTCTGCTTTTGAGAGCCGTTAGCGCGTCTGGAAATTGATATCCGTATGTGTCCGCCTGCATGCGGTAGGTGCTGTTCACCCGGCAGTTTTAAAGATCTGAAGTGGATTTTTTGGAGCGTATGGATACATATCCAGAGCGTACGGTCTCAAAGACTCGCCACATCTGACACTGTGCTAAGGTCACGTCAGGAGCTGTTTGTGTGAGAACAGCAGCAGTTCACAGGTTTGAGCGTGTGTACGTTTGAGCATGCGTGCATTTCCCGAAGAGGTTAACTGAAGAGGGTGTTTTTCAGGATCAGAGGTGCAGGGTCCACACGCTCACGCGCAAAAAGCACTCAGGTGTGACGCGGAGCTGGATGTGCTTCACATGTAGGTCAAATTCTGCAAAGTCAACGACACCGGTGGGCACCTGTTCCCGCCAAACGGGTACGCGTTAACGCAGCCGTCAGTGACAAATTGCGGATGTTTTGGTGCGATTTATAACCGTGAGATGGCAGGCAGGCAAACTACCCCAGAGAGAGGACACAGAATTGTTCCTCTTAAACGTGTTTTACAATGTTGTATGCCTATTAAGACGAGGGTGCAGTATCAGAACAAACACAGGCAGCTGGTGGAGTGATAAATAAATAAATGCTGCTGTATTTGACCTTTGATTGTCATTGAGCTGTGATGTCACAGGAACACAGAGTCTAGGTTTCTTTCACATAAAAAGCAGAAAGTGTCAGAGTGGGACATATTGGGTAATTAGGGAAGCCTGTATTTATATCCTCCTGAGAGAACTAAATTTAATCACCTCTTATAGAAATGCTTATTGTTTCTTGCATATTCAAGTTGTGGCACTGAATTTAGCTGGCTATCTGATATGTGCTCTGGAGAGGAGCGTGGATGGCATATTTAGTGTGTTTGGCTATAAATAGTGTCTACTTTACAGTGACCGAAAAGGAGAGGAGAGAGGACAAGATGCATGCTAAATAATATGGGTCAAGTGCCTGATATGGGCCTGTGGTTGTTCACCCCCTTATTTTGAGTGAAGCAAACACTTTTCATGTAATCTGAGGAAATTTATGTGCTGTCGACATGTTGCACTGATGCTTTTAATGGCTCAACCGAGGCCTTGTTATCGATTTTTTTTGTTATTCCTGACTTCATGAGCTCACAAAGCAAATTGTTGCTACAGCCAGAAATAGGAACATTCTTAGTCTACATTGATCATATCACAAATCCTTTAGCGATTCAGTGCTAATGTATTATACTTACAAACTTTTTTTTATATATATATATCAGGCTTGGATTTTTTAATTGGAGTCCTGAAGCACTTAAACAGCTATTGTTCCTCTCACAATATTGTGTAATGAATCAAACACAGCCTTTAAAGGGCACTACTGAAATACCTGAATCTGGTGACAGATTGTAAAGGGCAATTGCAATTTACTAATCAAAGTATTAAACTAGAATTGCCCTCTTGCTGCTTTTGGTAAACAAGCATGAAATGGCACTTCACAGGCTTTCCTCATTAAAGTTATGTTAGATAGGCTGTCTAACATATTCACTGGGAATATGCTATAATTATACTCTTCTGTACTTCATCAGTGAGGGTCAGCATTAAGCATTAACATATTATTACGGATTAAGCCAGTATATATTTTCATATTTTTATAACAGGTAAGGGATAAGACTTGACACTTGAATATATTATATAGATTTGAATATATTATGTCTAAAAAAACTCCTTTTCGATGATGTTCCTTTTATATATTGCCTATTTTTCTTTATATTCCATAATACTTACATCTTTATATGAAATATATTATGCTATATTTACTTGTGTGTGTATATATATATATATATATATATATATATATATGTGTGTGTGTGTGTGTGTACCATCGAATATACATTTAGCAATCGGAAATAGTTCCTGTAACAATATTTGACCATGTAATATTGCGAATGACCAATCAAACTCAAGTATTCCAGAGCAGTGTAACTGTATTGTTGTTGAAGCTGAATGATGAATGATCTGACCATATAGTTCCATCCCAAGTAAGTGTCTCAGGGGTGAAAAGGCAATTCTGTCTTGACAACTCTCAGGATATTGGTATGATAACTGAGATTGGCATGGTAATGGATATGACAATGTTAATGTATTTGGTCTTGGCGGAATAGATCTGCTACGCTGCTGCTGCTGCTGCAGAGCAAGTACCGAGACTTGCTACTGCCAATACATTGCTGTGAGCAAGTAAGACCTGATGCTGCTGCTACTGCACATGTAACATACATGAATTAACCCCCGTAGCAGATCTATACAGGTGGAGCTGGGGAAGGAGGAGGGTTCTGAAAGCGCGCTGCAGACTGCTAACAGCAAATATTTGAATGTTTGAGCAGCAAGCTCATTGGCCGCTGATGCAACAGCAACCAATCCAACATGTCCTTCAACCAATACGCCCATATAGGTCGTTTGTCACTTCCCCGAAATACGACCCATAGGAGCGTTTACTAAAGTTGCGCCCCTATCGACAACAGGACACTTTCATTTTAATGCATGATATACGACCCATAGGAGCGTTTGCTAAAGTTGCGCCCCTATCGACAACAGGACACTTTCATTTTAATGCATTGTTCCATTTTATCTGCGTCATATTTCGGGTTTCGCGTAGCTCAATTGGCAGAGCATTGCAATATATAACAATATGCAATCATGTGATCATGGGTTCGATCCCAGGGAACGCATGTGCTCATAAAGTGTATATGCACTATAAATCACTAAGGGTAGGTTTAGGGTTGGGGTAGTTGTAGTCGTTAATAAAAAAATGATTTTTGCTAAATGGAAATAGGACAAATAGCGGGTAAGGGACTGTGTAAAAATTCCACACATTGCATTTAAATGAACACGCATTTTGATTGGTAACGACGGTCATACGTCATTTCATGGCGACAGACGTAACACGACACTGTCATTATTTTTAGGCCAGCTAGAGGGCACATGACTTTAAAACGTAAATATATGTCGTAAAAATGTGCTTGAAAAAACGACCTATAGGGTCGTTTTTTGAAGGAGGACAGTCTCAACCAATCAGCTGTGCTGTGTAGATAATGATGTGATTGCTACCAAATGAGTTAAAGACCCATCAGCCTGCATCGTCAGAGTTTCAAGCCAGAACTAGGTAATAAGTTGAGAGAAATGTGTGTTGGCTAGCTTGAAAATGCAATCACACACTTCTGTGTCTCTTTTCTCTCTTTTTTCTGTTCCTGTCTACTCTAGCTGTGTAGTGTTCTGGTTTACTATTGAAATTTGTGACATGTCTTATATTGTTGACTCTTTTATGCTTTTGTTTTTTGAAGTCGCTTTGGATAAAAGCATCTGCTAAATGAATAAATGCACATATAGATCAGTAAAACGTGGCATGTATTTGTTTGTCACAGGACTGTGGGTGAGAAATGTTGTGTGGGTGTGTTTTGGGAGGGCATCAGGTGGATGGCTCAGCTCTTGGCACTAATGCCGATGTTTGCACTGGGTCACTCTCTGTACGTGTTTGTTCTGTTCTGAGCTATTGCGTTACTCAGGGATGCCTCTTTGTATTGATTTAATTTCAAGCTCTGAAAGAGGGACAGACAAGCTGACATACAGATGGTCTCTCTCCTTTCTGTCTCTCTCTCACACACACACACACTCAATCTCATGCTCCTGCATGTGTGTGCCGTTTGCATGTGATTGCATGATCCAGCTTGTGTGGTGACAGACACGGTCCAAGGTGACTGGCTCAGTATGATTGAAGGGTTTAGGAGGAATCATAGAGAGAGAGAAGGACGTCAAAGAATAAGTAAGAAGAAGCGAAGGAGGGAGGCAGAGAAAGAGGCACAGGAAGTGGCAGACAGTAAGTTCTCAAATGTCTTTTGGTGAATTTGTACCTCCTTAACACTTCGGTAACACTTTAGAATACTGTTCCGTCATTAATACACAGGAACAAATGAGTAATGAGTAATTACTAAATATTTGGAACAGTATTCTAAAGTGAAAAGCATGATAACTTTCTAGTAATAACTGAAGTCATTGTACTGTAAGCTTTTGAAGTTTTTGGATTGTAATAACTCAATATCCTTCTAAAGGACTTAGTGGTCATTTGGAACAGTATTCTAAAGTGAACATCATGGTAACTCACTAGTAATGATTTGAGTGTTGCTACTTCCTTCTAAAGGAATTACTAATTTTCTGGAACAATATTCTAAAGTGAAGATCGTGGTAACCCACTCGTGTTTCCAAATCCATCAGAAGCAATTCCTTTCAAAAACCTCAAAAGAATACAGTGACTTCAGTCATTAATAGTGGGCTATGATCTTCAGTTGAGAGTTAATTATACATTATGCATTATTCACATTAATTATGAACCTGTATATAGTAGCTCTTAGTAGTCTGCTGGGAGGTATGAAAAAATAGTACTTATTGATTAGCTAATAGTGAACTACCTCATTCAACTGAGTGCTAATACTTACTAAATAGTTAATCAGAGCTTCTTGTTAGTTAATAGCATTTACTAGAATGTTAATATTGCATTTACTCATATGTTCCTTTGTAGTTATTCATTAATGACGGAACACTGAAACAGTATTCTAAAGTGTTACCATCGCTTCATGGTCACTGATTTTGCCAAGTAAGACATATTCCTGGATCAACATATTTTGTTGATCCTGGAACAACATTCCTGTCCGAAAATGTAGTTTTATCCCAAGCCATAAAACTAACCCTACCCATAACTTATCCCTAAAATCACAGGTAAATGACTGCTGTAGAAGCACCTAACCCTGGTTGTAAGCCTAAACTTGTCCCTCAAATCTGATTGGTTGATTGGAATGTTGTTCCAGGATCAGCAAAGATGTTGATCCAGGAACATTTTGCATTTTGTGAACTCACATTCACCATCACTTCTAATCCAGTGATGTCCATAAAAGGAACTGATCCTCAGCTCACTTTTAGGTTTTATTCTAATAGTGCCGCTTGACTTTCCTTATTTTAAGCCACTGACATCCAGTTTCAGATGTCTGTTTCTTCAAACTAAATTTGAGACAGTAGAAGCACTTGCTTCCTTTACAGATTTCCATTAATATTAGGTTGAAGGTCACTTCATAAACCAATCATTTAGAGGTGAGTCCCAAGTGAAGAAATGTTCAGCCTCACAAGTCAATACTGTAATGAAATTAAATAAAACGTTCTCTCGTTCTTTCTCTCTCTTTTATAACTTGATAACTTCAATTGTATTTGAAAGATGTTGCTTAAGTTAGAAATATAGCCCACCTGGCATCAAAACGTACAGATAAATCGCACAAAATGTGGTACTAAATTGAAGTGCAACCCTCATTGACTATCAGTTAGAATGTAAGATATTTAGAGCCTATAACATTTATATGGGTCATTGATGAAGGTTTTTAAAAGTGTAAAAAAAACAAAACAATTGAGATATAATTAATTTTGAATTTTTATTAAGTGTTAACAATGAGATTATGTGTTTTTTATAATCATTTAACACTGCTTTTGTCATTTTTTACAAGATGGACAAAATTTGTCACCAAAAGTCATTCAGTTTAACCAAAATTTCGGTTTTACCGAATGATACTTTTGGTTATACCGAATGACGATATTTTCAAACAATGCTAACAGGCTGATATCTAGCTAGCAAAAGGACAATCAAACATTTTATATTTAGTACAAGTTTTTTAAATATTACATGTTTTATAGCGGTTGTACCAAATGACCTGATGTTTCGGGACATGCGTATGAGCAAGTGAAAACATGAATTTTTCAAATAGTTAAAAGTGAGTTAGTTACTTTGCTTCACAACTATGTGGTCCTTTGCAGGTGTCGGAATGATGTCACATCCTGTCACATGATATTGACCGCATGACTTGATCCAAAATGGTCGCTTTATATTGGTTACTCCGAATGACATCAATGAAATTCACTTTTCCGGACACTCTCATAAAAAAGCAACGACTTCTACAGATAATTTTAATACCATTTTGCACTATTTTGATATATGATGTTTTAAAATCATGCCAGAATAAAAAATATATACATTTATTACATTTTAAGATATTTTAATTACAATTGAAATGGATATATTCGCCTTCGGATGGTTAAACAGAATGACCTTTTGACACTTCAAAATTTTTAAAATACCTTTATATGTAGCAAAATATAATTAAAACCTTTTGGATTCAATAAAAGAGATCTAGTTGTACTACCTTACTTACTTTGGATGTCATATCTTTGTTTTTTATTATTATTAAGGCCTTTGGACAAAAAAATGACCTGTCATGTCATTGACCCATATGTATACAATTCAAAGAATCCTGAAAAAATGTTAAGCAGCACAGCTATTTTCAACATTGATAATAAGAAATGTGTATTGAGCACCAAATCATGTGACACTGAATGTGAGATAAAACTTGATATACATATATCCCCCCCATTAATTTAGCATATTTACTTATTATTACATTATTATTACTTAGGTCAGCATGCTTTAAACAACCTTTCAGGAGTTACAAGATTATAGCATGCTGATCTTTATTTTGGATATTTATTTGCTCAAATTCATCGTGCAGCTTTGCATAGCACAGAAAATAAGATTTTTTATATAATTGTATTCTCAAACCAGACTTTGTCCTACTTTGATAACTAAAGCTGACTCATCAAAACAGTAATTGCTGAAGTTCATTTCGTTGTAACTGATTGAAAAGTGATGTGTTAACTTAATTATCTCGGGTTTCTATTTCTCACACTCCTCATCTATCCCTACTGTCCCTGTTTTTTTGCACTTTAGAGGTGTTTACACTTGGTCACTTCATTTCTATTGCTTTGACTGCTATATGATCGTTAAAAGATTTAAATGCCCTTCAAGACATTTGAGATGTCGCTCACTCAGACCATGAAATGGTTTAAAATGCATACAAGACACCTTTCAGTCAAGTGTAAATGCGTCTTGTTGCTCAGGCCACATATGTTAACTTTAATAAGAACTTAAAAATTAATTTCCATTTGAGCCGAAGAGAACATCCAAATAGCCTGTGAACAGTAGATTTGTATTATATCCATTTTGAGTAGACACAAACCCAATCGTAAAGTGTAAATACCCATTTTGTGCCTCACCCTGATGTTCAGTATTGTGATTGTCTGTAAGTTTGCGCTCTCTCTCTGTGACTCGGTTCTCTTTCAGAGTCTCTCTTTGTGCCTTTTAACTTGGTGTCATTTTAATCTCTTTACGCCTACCCCCTTTTGTCTTCCGTTTTTCTTTGTTGTATCACATTGCATAGCGTTCCTTCCTTCATTCAGTGTCTTGGTCTTTCTCTCATCCTCTTTGTCTCTGTCTTTCCTTTCCCTCCCCCCTCTCCGTGTGTTTTTGGCTCAGTACTGGAGGTGAGTCAGCCTCTTGGACTTCGCTCCTAATCAGAGTCACTGTGAGCGTCACCGTGTGTCAGAGTTCCAGCCTGCATTCCTTTATTTGTCCCTTTTTCTTCCTCTCTTCTACTCTTTCACTCTACCTCTACCTTTTGCTGTAGAATAAAATCTCAAAGACGTTCCCTAGGCCGTGAGATCTGTCAAGCCAGATTGTCCCATGGTCCAGTTGTTCCTCCATCTGGTTCTTGGCAATGCAGATCTTCTGCTGCTTCTCTCCGTGATACCGTCAGGCTTATGCTGGGTGTCTAGGAATCTTTCTTCCTGTTCCCCATCGTTCAGTGTGCATTGACGTTAGCTTTTATCCTTGTCACAGGCATATTTGTTTATTTCGTCTGACTGCTTCTTTCTCCATCTCTCTCGCTCTCTCTTTCCTTTCCCCTGAAGCTCTAGCCCTCATAATGCCCAGTGTCAGATGCAGACATAAATGTAGATGGGCAGAGTAAACAGTGCAGCGGCCATGTGGTGCTTAGCGACCTTGGATGTGATGGCTTATCCTTCATGTCTCTTGAGATTTTCTCAATGTGTTTTCCTGCATGAGTGGAAGTGTTTTGTCCGTAACAACATCATGGTGGAACAGACATTTAGAAAGTTATGGGTCCTGACAGCTAGGATGTGCAGGGATCCATCCATCCATCCATCCGTCCATCCATCCGTCCATCCATCCATCCATCCATCCATCCATCCATCCATCCGTCCATCCATCCATCCATCCATCCATCCATCCATCCATCCATCCATCCATCTGTCTCTCAATAATTCTATCTATCTATCTATCTATCTATCTATCTATCTATCTATCTATCTATCTATCTATCTATCTATCTATATGTATATATCCATCTGTCTGTCAATAATTCTATCTATCTATCTATCTATCTATCTATCTATCTATATGTATATATCCATCTGTCTGTCAATAATTCTATCTATCTATCTATCTATCTATCTATCTGTCTATATGTATATATCCATCTGTTTATCTACGTGTATATCCATCTGTCTGTCTGTCAATAATTCTATCTATCTATCTATCTATCTATCTATCTATCTATCTATCTATCTATCTATCTATCTATCTATCTATCTATCTATCTACGTATATATCCATCTGTCTGTCTGTCAATAATTCTATCTATCTATCTATCTATCTATCTATCTATCTATCTATCTATCTATCTATCTATCTATCTATCTATCTGTATATATCCATCTGTCTGTCTGTCAATAATTCTATCTATTTATCTATCTATCTATCTATCTATCTGTATATATCCATCTGTCTATCTACGTATATATCCATCTGTCTGTCTGTCAAGAATTCTATCTATCTATCTATCTATCTATCTATCTATCTATCTATGTATATATCCATCTGTCTATATCCATCTGTCTATGTATATATCTATCTGCCTGTCTGTCAATACTTCTATCTATCTATCTATCTATCTATCTATCTATCTATCTATCTATCTATCTATCTATCTATCTATCTATCTATCTATCTATCTGTATATATCCATCTGTCTATCTACGTATATATCCATCTGTCTCTGTCAAGAACTCTATCTATCTATCTATCTATCTATCTATCTATCTATCTATCTATCTATCTATCTATCTGTATATATCCATCTGTCTATCTACGTATATATCCATCTGTCTGTCTGTCAAGAACTCTATCTATCTATCTATCTATCTATCTATCTATCTATCTATCTATCTATCTATCTATCTATCTATCTATCTATCTATCTATCTATCTATCTATCCATCTGTCTATATCCATCTGTCTATGTATATATCTATCTGCCTGTCTGTCAATCTATCTATCTATCTATCTATCTATCTATCTATCTATCTATCTATCTATCTATCTATCTATCTATCTATCTATCTATCTATCTATCTATCTACGTATATATCCATCTGTCTGTCTGTCAATAATTCTATCTATCTATCTATCTATCTATCTATCTATCTATCTATCTATCTATCTATATCCATCTGTCTATCTACGTATATATCCATCTGTCTGTCTGTCAATAATTCTATCTATCTATCTATCTATCTATCTATCTATCTATCTATCTATCTATCTATCTATCTATCTATCTATCTATCTATCTATCTATCTATATCCATCTGTCTATCTACGTATATATCCATCTGTCTGTGAATAATTCTATCTATCTATCTATCTATCTATCTATCTATCTATCTATCTATCTATCTATCTATCTATCTATCTATCTATCTATATCCATCTGTCTATCTACGTATATATCCATCTGTCTGTCTGTCAATAATTCTATCTATCTATCTAAAATATAATTTATTTCTGTGATGCAAAGCTGAATTGTCAACATCATTACTCCAGTCTTCAGTGTCACATGATCCTTCAGAAATCATTCTAATATGCAGATTTATTATCAATGTTGGAAACAGTTGTGCTGCTTAATATTATTTTATAACCTGTGATACTTTTTCAGGATTCTTTGATGAATAAAAAGTTAAAAAATATTAGCATTTATTTAAAATAGAAATCTTTTGTAACAATATACACTACCCATGTAACAATATACACTAGTTTTCAACATTGATAATAACTGAGTATCAAATCAGCATATTAGAATGATTTCTGAAGGATCATGTGACACTGAAGACTGGAGTAATGATGCTGAAAATTCAGCTTTGCATCACAGAAATAAATTATATTTTAAAGTATATTAAAATAGAAAACCATAATTTTAAATTGTAATAATATTTCACAATATTATTGTTTTTTCTGTATTTATTATGAAATAAATGCAGCCTTAATGAGCATAAGAGACTTTGTTCAAAAACATTAAAAATAGTAATGTTTCCAAACTTTTGACTGGTAGTGTATCTATCTGTCTGTCTGTCTGTCTATCATTGCTCTCATCATTGTTACTGTTCTTTTTGGCATGCTAGTTCTGACTCTCTCCTTTTTTAATTGATTATGAGTAGATCTGTTTTACCTTAACTCACTTTCTCTGTCTTTCTCTGTTTACTCTTCACTCTGGTTCATTGGTCTCCTCCAGAGCTGCGCTGCTCTGCATGGCTCTATCCGTCTCTCCAGAGTGGGTTAGGTTGATTGAGGAAATGGCCCTGAGGCCCAAAGGCTCTGCTGTACTTACAGAGAGAGAGCCCAGCAATTAAAAGACACACACTCACACACACATGCACAGGATGCAATTAATGCATTCTGAGATCCGAATCAGTCTGGAGTGAAAAAAATCAGATGCAGATAGAACAAGGACTGGTACAGTCTGTTTTAATGTGATCAACCCCATCACAATATTGTTATTCTATTGCGTCAACGGTTTAGGACTGTTGTAAATGAGTTCAATGAATCAAGCCGATGCTCAACTCAATTTCACTGATATTGAGCTGAATTAAATAGAACTAAATTGAATAGAGAGAGACAGGGGAGTGAGAGAGCATGTGTACTGCAGATAGGGTCTCATTCAGAAATAATTGTGTACATGTGCAGAGTGAAGGTTCTCACACTGAATTTCTGCAAGATTCACCACACGATTTTGGCCACAATTTTGCTGTTTGACACTTTTTGGAATTGTAAAAGATTTCTTTTGTCATGTGGAAAATTCATCAGTCTTGGATCTTTTAATAGACTTTTATTTATGAAATGTTGGAAACAAAAATTATGTCACGGCTCCACTATAGCGAGTGGGAGAAGTTAAAGGATTAGTTCACTTTAAAATGAAAATTACCCCATGATTTGCTCACCCTCAAGCCATCCTAGTGTCTATGACTTTCTTCTTTCAAACGAATACAATCAGTTATATTAATAATCACCCTGTTGCTCCCAAGCTTTATAATGGCAGTGCACGGAAACCACCTGTTTAAAGCTCAAAAAAGTGCATCCATTCATCATAAATGTACTCCACACAGCTCCGGGGGGTTAATAAAGGCCTTCTGAAGCGAAGTGATGCGTTTGTGTAAGAGAAATATCCATATTTAACACATTATAAAGTAAAAGATCTAGCTTTCGCCAGACCGCCTTCCGTATTCAACTTATGAAGAAAGTGTAACGCCTCTCGCAGTTCAAAACACTTACGCTACATCCTACGCTTTCCATATTCAACTTATTCATCTGAAAGAAGAAAGACATATACACCTAGGATGGCTTCAGTCATGGGGTAATTTTCATTTTAGAGTGAACTAATCCTTTAAGAAGAAAAAGAAATAAGAAAACAAAAGCCATTATTGAAATGAGCTATTATTATGTAACAGGTATGCAATAAATCTTTAAAATATGTATTATATACATTTATTTAATTAGGGCTTGCATGACTAATCATTTTACTAGTCAATCAAGTAGCCGTGTTAACTTATATGTGCTAATTTCCACATTTAAAAATATCATCCATCAAAATTCATAAAATTCAATACATAAAACCATTTTTTTAACCTTTTTTTAAAATAGAATATTTAAGTGCTTGTGTTGAACATGGGACTGACCAAGCGAGACGTGCATTTCTGGGATCGTAGGATTACAAAACCTGTTTCTCCACCGTAAATGAGATTTATCACTGAGGAGCCATGCTAATTTGTTTTTACACAAATCCACATGAGAAACAATTACTATCTGAGAAGGGCTTTTATGATACATTTTCTAAATTTGCTTTACAGTTTTTCTCAGTGGCTTTGGCACATTTCTCGAATCATCCTTAAAATTTGCAAAACAGTATGTTCATTTCTCGAAACAATTCGTACAAACAGCACAACATTTTGGATTACCTGCAAAAGCCTGTAACTTGCTCAAAATCCTTGGTTCATCTCTCAAAAGCAAGTATTTATGTCAATGAACATATCAGTGCCATCAGAATGACAAGTCCTTGTGTCATTGTTCTCGAACAAGATAGTCAAAATGCTTAGCCATGTTGTCAGTATAACAGAATATTTCAGATTTTAAACTATGGCTGTGGTTTTTATGACAGTGATTGAAACTGCACAAGACTGCACTTTTGATGTATGACATGGACACATTACTGTATATGGGAGACTGATTGCAAAAGACTGGACAGGATTCACAGTTTTGTATTTACTGTTGGTCTGTCAACAAATTACTGTAAAATGTCCTTGTGATAAATAAAAAAGACAAGACTATATACACTGTATATATGTATTCATGTGTGCGTGTGTGATATAGTGTGTATCTGTATAAAGTTCATTTAGCCTACCATACTACTATAAGTGTAATGCAAGTGTAATATGCTACAGTAAGTGTAAAAATGCTACTGTAATATTAAGATTATAGCATGCATACCATATTAGAGTACAGTGCACATTGCAGAAATACATACCTGTTATGTCTACGAAATGCTTGAATGATTGAGGAAAAGGTTTTTCTCCAAACGTTCGGCTGCACCTTTAGACCCGCGCCCTTTGCCTTATCTACCTCTTCCTCTGTTTTGCCTCCCTATACCCTTCTACCACACATCCTTACTCCTCTTCTTCTTCCCAGCTGTTGACCCTGTTTGTTTCCATGTTGTTCTTCCATTATCAGAAATTGAAACTCTTGTGTTGTGCTCTGTCTATATATGCTTTCCAGTTGAAGATTCATGACATGCATCTTTTAGCTGCTTTAGAGAACTGGTTGTGTCATTGGTCGATCTAATGCTTTACATTCCCCTGAAAACATTAGTGAAATTCAGGATTCACCTGCACAATTAATCAATTCAGGACACATTTACAAAAATCTAATAGAAATGTATAGATAATACACTTGACACATTATGATAACTAGGTCAACCATTATGCATTTAATGACTTGATGAACTAATGACTAGATGTTTTGAAGGGGTAAGATTATTCAACAGAGAACCATATAATACATTTTGAGCAACATGACATTAGCAATTGATAATGTAGGAAATAGCAGACAATTGTACATAATCAATTGCCTGAATGTACTAAAGCATTTGCAATTTGTTCAAAAGAATGAGAAATTGCTTTTATGATGTGCACAAGTGACTAGATGATGTGGAGGTTGAACAAGTAGTTTTGAGAATTCTGATCTGAGAAATGTGCCAAAGCGACTGAGAAAAACTGTAAGTTAGGAGCAAACTGTATGATTTTTACGGTTTTGACAGCTTGTAGGAGCAAGCATCATATTTTCAAAGTCAAATTTCTCACAAAGCTATAGAACTTTTTCGATAAGATCTGTCACAACATTATACAAATCTGTCATAGGCTGTTGATTTTACCATTTAAAACAAGACAAATGTTTCACAACGGCCCATATTTGACCCAGATAGCATAATCGCACAATTTGAATAAAGCTTTACGCAAACTCTTATTCTGCTCATTTCATACAATCTGACAAGCAACAATATTGCACAGCATGCACCAGGTTTTACTCTCGTTCTACAATGAATTGATGAATCTGGAATATTGTAAATGAGGGAGCATGTCAACGCAGTTAGCAATTAGCATACACAACCAAACCATCTCCATATGCTAAGGGCTTCCACACAGCTTCTCTTGTACAGCCATTTATCACTCTTTACAAACATATCCTTACTCTCACTAAAGATGAGAGTAAGGATATGTTTCAACTGGTTTCTCAAAACCAGTTGAAACACAAAAAACACCTTTTAAATAGGCCTACAGTCAGTGTTTGATATGAAGGATTGTTTGATTGCTGGTTGGCCTTGTGCACTGTGAAACTTCACTGAACGGTGCGGCTCCATTTATTGCTTTGTCTTAAAAACACTGTCATTATGCTGCAATATTATTTGTTTATGCAGTGTCTAATGTTACAGGGTGATTGTTTTCAGGCGCATCACTCAAAATGTTAGTGCAAACTGGGTTACATGTCATTTCTAGTTTGTCATTTGGAATGAGTCATTGTAAACACACACACCGTCAACATATTTCATAATCGAAGTCATGCTGAAGTGCACATTTAGAGGGAACTAGAATACAAAACAAAATAAAAGCTTGTTTAAGGGTTAATCTTTAATTCAGCATCTCTTGGAAGCCTATTCTTGAAATACAATTCCTAATAATTTGCATAATTGCATCATGCAGAGCAATCACTAAATGTTTTTATCATTTTATAAGAACGATGCGATATAAAAGCGTGATGCAACAAATCTCCTTCCCCACAGAGTGCTGGCGGTTTTGGATGGATAATTAATCTAATTTTAGGTCTTTGTGTGAATGTCAGCAGAAAATGTAGCGAGAAGCTGTCAGTTTGACTTAGCTTATTCGGTAAAGGTTGCATAAGCAACATGCCTATTCCCTTATCTCTCTCTCTCTGTCTCTCTCTTTCCCTGCAGCGGCGGATGCAGTTCCCGTTCGGAAAGATGGGGAGCAGGTAAGTAAAACTACAGCGCTTTGCATATTTAAGTTTTGCTTTGCACCAAACCTCTGTCCCATGTTGTGAGGTTAAGCTTTAAGGATCTAAATGACATCCTTCGCTGAGATGATACTTATGTGATGTCTGCATTTCTGTCCAAAGCTATTATACCTACCAAGTGCTGACATTTGTGCCTCATGGCACTTTAATGAAGTCTTTAGCTAAGGCAAAGACCCCCTGTGTGCCAAACGCATGTCTTGCCACCCCCTACTGCTGAAAGTCAGAGAAAGCTTGATGGTATAATGTGTATTTGAAAAGCCTCTATATTAGATTTCTCACCAAGGCCACGGGAGCCGAACCCCAGAGCCCGGCCATTACCGTACAGTATTGCCGTATAACGGGTTTGTCCCCTGGGAAGACATAGTCTCATCCGTCTTCCCTATTTGCCGTCCGTGTTCACGTCCTTCCCAAGGGCAACTCCTGGCTTATTGCTCTATTCATCCACAGATGAATTTGGCTCAAAATCTACCGTTTTGGATTCTGGTATTGTCCAAACCAAATGGCATGAGTTAAGAGTGCAGAGTTAAGAAGCTGAGCCAAGAGGTGGTGTCAGCTCACTGTAGCTGGAGCGAATTGAAACAGTGTCTGTGCTGTGCATGTATGTATTTGTGTTAGAGAGCTGCTCTCAAAAAGGTGATTGCCGGTTGCCAAAATAAGAATAATAATAATAAAAGAAAAGAATGTCATAAAATGTTGCCTAGCAATGAAAAACTCTCAAGAATGAGGTGCTAGTTGCCAAGTAGCAAGGCTACATAACTTAATGCTAGCTCAAATTGCCCACAAGCTTAGCTAAACCATAATAAATCATTATTAGGCCTATTTCTTAATTCAAAAAGCCACTTGCCAGTTGCCAAAATAAGAATAATAATAAAAAAAGAAAACAAAATGTCATAAAATGTTGCCTAGCAATGGAAAACTCTGAATAATCAGGTGCTAGTTGCTAAGTAGCAAGGCTACTTTAGCTAGCTTAGCACTAGCTCAAATCGCCCTCAAACTTAGCCAAAACATCACCAAAATAAATTATTATAACCATTATAGGGTGAATTGGAAGGCCCTAGATGGAATTAGTTTGGATTTCACAGACTTTCTTTGTGCTTTTAAACCCCTTTGAATCAAACAAGTGTGTGTTTATCCTCACGCAACCTCAGTTGAAAAAGTAAGCAGGAAATTACCAAGCTAATGTAACTAACTTGGTGTCCTCTGAGAAATCTAATCTAATAGGAATATATGGGATAGTGGTTTATTATTTACAATCCTCCTTATTGATTTTGACCCTCATCTGATACTGAAACTATTTCTTGTTTCACTGCCTAATGCACTTTCATTAAGGATTTAGACCTTTTTGACAACTTTCTGGGTGAAATCACGTTCATTTTGTCATCATTTGCTACATCCAGAAAAGTAAATCATCAGATTGAAGGGTGACTCTCACAAAACTGTATTTTCTGCAAGCTTTTTCAAGGTAAATTTAGGTGTCTTTCCAAAAAAGGACACTTGGAGACTCCAAAAGGACACCAAATAACCAAATGATATAAGAAGTATAGAAATTTATGCACACTCATGAAAAAAATACCATTACAGAGAAAAACTTTTCAGAATTCACAGTGTATAGTATGTGTACAGTGCTTGTTTATATTTTATGTTTATAAGTCAGGTTGCGATACCGAACAGGACCACATGGAGATGCCAAAAAACAAACAAATAAACTAAACCACCAACCGCCTTAACCTGACTGCATATATCAACTACAGTACACGGATCCATTCAGAATTACTAAACACAGCAACATATACATGACAAATCGAAACATTATCCTGAATGTGTGTTGAAACAACGCGAATGTACTGAAATGTGTCTGTGCATAAATGCAATGTGCGATCAGTGCAACAAGAGTGCACATACACGGTTTGTTTGTGCATCAATACAACGGACTCAGTCACACGTACAACTTCTGTATGTCACCACCATCGTCTTTACCTTGATTGCAGTCCTCAACCATCAAAACTTTACTAGCGAGACACTGGTTTGCTTTATCCAGTCGAGAAACGTAGTTTGCATGTCATCTGGCCAAATAGCGGTGGGATGTTTTGACGTTCCGTTCAGTCTGTATTGCATACAGTGCGATGCGCAAGGGCTCGAGCTCTTTAGAAACAATCACAGAATATGACAGAGCTTGTGTTTTGTAGCGAAACACACTGGAATAAATAATTCACTGAAAACGCAACGTGAGTCTCTCTCTGCCATCTCTGATGTAATCAGCCTGGACTTCTAAGATCATCAAACTGAGTGACGTAAATTATGTTTATGACAATCTGCTTAAGTAATTTATCTGCATTATTTCTGTTAAATTATTTTAACACATTAAGGATTTTGAATTAATCGCATGTGTTAATGCGTTAACATTGACAGCCCCAGTTTATTTCTTTTAGAACATTACATAGTTGTGTTTATTTCTATAGGTTTATTTCCATGTGATTTCTGTGACGTCCACATAGTAAAAAAATGGTTAATGATTGTGACCTAAATGCTGTTTTGAAATCAAACGCCTTTAAAGGGCGTCCCTCTTAAAATGTTAGGCAAAACATTAATTACTCTATCACTGCAGTGGAGAAGAAAACTAATTCATTGTTGTTAATTTGCATCTAGCTGTATTTGCCCCCCACAGAAAAATTGTAGGTGGCTGCCATAATTGCAAGCCAGCCTCAAAAATGTATTTTTAGGAGCCAGCTTCACAGTTTATGTAACAGACAGGGTCATAAAGACTAAGATGGTGGGAAATGAATCGATCGACCCCCGAACTGTGCCGGTAGTCTGTTCAGAGTTTCCAAGGGGCAGACATTTGCCCCACGCCAACGCCTTTCTGACACTGACCTCCATTTGACCTTTCATATCGATCTCTCTCTTAATGAACAATGAGCGGCTACTGCTGTTCGTACTGGCACCAGTGTTTGTCTGCGCTGGGTGCGGTGTAAATGCAATCGACCGCTCGCTGTATGTTTGGGTTGGCTAGGATTACTTACTCCAGTGCTACTCATCAAAGTCGCCTCCATCTCCTCTTGCTGTTGTCCTCATCTAATGTAAAGACTTCTAAGGCAGATATCAACATGGATACACTAGGTGGTACTTCATTCATGAATATTTTACACAATGTTAGCTGTATATCATGACAAGGGTTCATACAAAGATATATCTTTGTCTGTACAACGGTTCATAACTGATGAACAGTCTCGCCTCATTCTCCTGCTTTCTGTTTATCTGTTGTTCTTCCAGATCTAGTGTTCTGTACTTGGCTTGATGTTCAGCCTTCTGCTGTTTCCTGCTAACTGAAATCATGCCTTTTCTTCTCTTTCACTGTATCTTTCCCATCTATTCTTCAATTGTTTTCTTCTAGCAAGGACGTGCCGAGTTTTCCTGGGAAGGAATCAATGTAAGTCTGATATTGACCTTTTTGCGTTTCATACTATACTTTCTCTCTCTCATTTTTATTTCTTTCTATTTTGTAATTTTTTTTTTTTTTTTATCAATATAACATTCTATATCATATTACTCTCTGCCCTGCTAGCAAAAATATGTTGAAAAAACATTTTGATAACATTCCCAAAAAGTTATAAAAACATTATTTCTGAATGTTCTCTAAAATAACAAAAAATATAAATGTTTAAAAAATGTTGTATGAACGTTAAGGGAACATTGCATTTTATCATTTTTCAAACATTAAGGGAATGTTTCTTTTGAATGTTCTCTAAATATTCTGAAACAAGTAAAAACATTTACAACCCGAATTCTGGAAATGTTGGAAATTTTTTAAAATTTGAATAAAATGAAAACTTAAAGACGTTCAAATCACATGAGCCAATATTTTATTCTCAATAGAACATAGATAACATAACAAATGTTTAAACTGAGAAATTGTACATTTTTATGCACAAAATGAGCTCATTTCAAATTTGATGCCTGCTACAGGTCTCAAAATAGTTGGGACGGGGGCATGTTTACCATGGTGTAGCATCTCCTCTTCTTTTCAAAACAGTTTGAAGACGTCTGGGCATCGAGGTTATGAGTTTCTGGTGTTTTGGTGTTGGAATTTGGTCCCATTCTTGCCTGATATAGGTTTCCAGCTGCTGAAGAGTTCGTGGTCGTCTTTGACGTATTTTTCTCTATAGGTGAAAGATCTGGACTGCAGGCAGGCCAATTCAGCACCCGGACTCTTCTACGACGAAGCCATGCTGTTGTAATAGCTGCAGTATGTGGTTTTGCATTGTCCTGCTGAAATACACAAGGCCTTCCCTGAAATAGACGTCGTCTGGAGGGGAGCATATGTTGCTCTAAAACCTTTATATACCATTCAGCATTCATAGTGCCTTCCAAAACATGCAAGCTGCCCATACCGTATGCACTTATGCCCCCCCATACCATCGGAGATGCTGGCTTTTGAACCGAACGCTGATAACACGCTAGAAGGTCTCCCTCCTCTTTAGCCCGGAGGACACGGCATCCTTGATTTCCAACAAGAATGTCAAATTTGGACTCATCTGACCATAGAACACTTTTCCACTTTGAAACAGTCCATTTTAAATGAGCCTTGGCCCACAGGACACAATGGCGCTTCTGGACCACGTTCCCATATGGCTTCCTTTTTGCATGATAGAACTTTAGTTGGCATCTGCAGATGGCACGGCGGATTGTGTTTACCGACAGTGGTTTTTTAGAAGTATTCCTTTGCCCATTTAGTAATGTAATTGACACAATCATGCCGATGAGTGATGCAGTGTTGTCTGAGGGCCCGAAGACCACTGGCATCCAATAAAGGTCTTCGGCCTTGTCCCTTACGCACAGAGATTTCTCCAGTTTCTCTGAATCTTTTGATGATGTTATGCACTGTAGATGATGAGATTTGCGAAGTCTTTGCAATTTGACGTTGAGGAACATTGTTTTTAAAGTATTCCACAATCTTTTTATGCACTCTTTCACAGCTCTGCCCATCTTTACTTCTGAGAGACTCTGCCTCTCTAAGACATTCCTTTTATAGCTAATCATGTTACAGACCTGATATCAATTAACCTTAATTATTTGCTAAATGTTCTCCCAGCTGAATCTTTTCAAAATTTCTTGCTTTTTCAGCCATTTGTTGCCCCCGTGCCAACTTTTTTGAGACCTGTAGCAGGCATCAAATTTGAAATGAGCTCATTTAGTGGATAAAAGTGTAAAATTTCTCTGTTTAAACATTTGTTATGTTATCTATGTTCTATTGTGAATGAACTATTGGCTCATGTGATTTGAACGTCTTTAAGTTTTCATTTTATTCAAATTTAAAAAACGTCCCAACATTTCCGGAATTCGGGTTGTATTTTGTAATTTTTTTTAATCAATATAACATTCTATATTACTCTCTGCCCTGCTAGCAAAAATATGTTGTAAAAACATTTTGATAACATTCCCATAAAGTTATAAAAACATTATTTCTGAATGTTCTCTAAAATAACTAAAAATATAAATGTTTAAAAAAAGTTGTATGAACGTTAAGGGAACATTGCATTTTATCATTTTGCAAACATTAAGGGAATGTTCTTTTGAATGTTCTCTAAATATTCTGAAACAAATAAAAACATTTAAAAAATGTTAGACGAACATCCAACTAAAACATTCCATGGACAATGTATAAATCAATGTTTTGTGCTAAACCATATTAAAGACCAAATAACTTTGAACGAACACTCTATTAACGTTACTGGAATAATAAAGTTCTGAGAATGTTCCCTTTTAACTGGGTGGGTGTATACAGCAAATATTTTTAACAAAAAACACTGACAGCTGGTTATGACAGGTATGATGCTGATGTTGTGAAGATAAATGTCATAATAGTATGATGGTTGTCTGAAAAGTACTAAAAGGTTTGTATTAATATAAATCACAAACTGACCTTAAATGTCTGCCATGACTCCACAGTGTTTCGTCACTGGCAGGTTTCTCTGGGGGTTTGAGCTGTCCGCCAGCTGTCTTCGATAAGCCACGTCATGTTATCTGAGATTTGGCCTGTTTTTGTGAATTGTAGGTGGCACTGGATGTGAGAGATGATAACACAATGTAGTTCACACAGATTTAGTGACATCTGCTCTCATTCTAAAATGAAAAAGGACAGTTAATGCCACAGTGTATCAAATCAAACTTTACTTGCTATACTTTTACACTATTTTTGACACTAGAAATGTGTTCATGAATAATTCTACCAAAGTTCTGGATGAGCCACATTTGCAGCTGTTTTAAAATAGATAATGTGACTGCACATTAGCTGAGTAGAGTGCTGCAATGATGATGTTTTGCTTACAATTTGGTCACAGTTTTTCATTGAATATTTATATATACTGTATATATTTCATGAAAACCCACTACAGTCGCATGACTTCAATATCACCACCACTAAGTTTTCAACAAATCTTTCAAGGCTGTAAAAGCAGACTAGTGAGTAGATGAGTTTACCTGTTCAGCCCGATGTAGTCCCACTTAACCACTTGTTAGGAACAGCTTTTCTCAAGACACTTAAAAGTTTAAAATCACAAGTGGGGTATGCCTAATGTAGTTGACAAAAAAAAAAAAAAAAAACTTGGAACAATGTAAGTTCAAAAATGATATCTTGATTCTACAGCAAATATATCTGATACCTACAGCAAATTAAACATGTTTAATTACAGATATGTATGACTTCTTCCATGGAACACAAAAAGATCAATTTTGCATCATGTACTGGTTGTTTTTCTCCCAAGCAATTACAGTGACTGCAGACTGCAGCTTTTAAGCCTACAAAAACGGACACAAAACCACCATAAAAGTATCTTAAACGTGCTGTGTGTGACTCGCTGTGACTCACACTGTGTGTGCACTAAATTTCACATTTTCTGAAGCCATATGATAGTTTTGTATGACAGAAAAATACGTACGCTGTTAACCGTTGTGATCAAATCATTGTGAACTGAATAAAATTATTCATTGAAAAGACTCATGAATGTGAAAAGGAGAAATAGGGTGAATGTAAAGATTTTCAGTGAGTAAAGTCATGGTGTGGTAAAGTCACCATGAAATCAAAATCGACAATGAAAATAACTTCCTCTCCCTCTTTCAGCGACACCTCTATCTTCTCTGATGACGTATTTACTGGTGCGAGGGCGGGACAATCTGTCAATCACATGAGACTGACCAATAGCAAACAACAACCATCCAAATAAAAGACAAAGTCAAGTCCCGCCTTAAATTTTTTCTTGTTCGAGAAGCCGTTGTACTCTGATATATGTCACAATAGGGAAGAAAACTAGATTGCATCTTCTGTTTTATGCCGATTTTAAATTTTAGTCTGTTTCCATGCAAAGTTATTGAATAGCTTCAGAAGTTTCAGAAAACTGTTGCATGGAGCAAGTTTATGGTTCATTTCTTGTCATTTTGAAGTTTCATAGCTCCAATTCTCATCGAATTTCATTGTATTAAAAAGAGTGACCAATATACGACATGAAGGTGAGCAAATGATGACAAAATTATCCTTTTTTGGTGAACTAACCCTTTTAGTTTAAACTGCTGCCAGCAACTGTAAACAGTCTACAGTTAAGCTAATGAATATTACTTGGCAGGAGGATTGTTTATTATTAATTTTGATTAATAAATTTAATTATTTATTGAGGCTTGGTCTTAGTGTCCTTTATCATTGCCATTACCCATGTATAATGAAAGTAATAAGCCAAATGAGGCCGTGTGTTACAGTGATTTTCGTTGCTTATTAATTTAAACGATATTTACTCCCACTTCCCTAACTTTTGCTGCCTCTCTAATGCTTCTTTCTTTCTTTCTTTCTTTTTCTTTCTTTCTTTCTTTCTTTCTTTCCTTCTTTCACCAGCTATCCATGGAGGACACCACCTCCATTTTGCCCCGTCTGAAGCGGAACTCCAACGCTTATGGGATTGGAGCTCTGGCTAAGTCCTCTCTGACAGGTGTGTCAGGTGTGTGTCTGTCCCGGTAGCTGGTAACCGACCCCATGTTGGCTCCAGAGGAGGAGATGGTGATTGGAGCCAACATGGCTGCCCCTGTGGGTCCCCCTCCCTTTCCAGTTTCACCACCTGCCTCTTCCATTAATAAGTGCATGTCAATGGCCTCTTTAGCCATTGATGAAATCCAAATGTCAGATCCAACAAGAGTTCACAAAAAAAAAAAAAAAAAAAAAAAACCCTGACGTAAGTGCACTATCCATCTCCACAAGCTTGCTGCTGGGAAACGTAGTCTTTTGGTGTGACGTCAGCTGTGTATTGTAGTGTGTATTGTGGTTTTGTGAGGTGTAGTGCTCTTTTGTGAAGTAAATTGTTGGTCAGTTGTGTGTTGTGGTGTCATTTTATATGGAAACTGCTCATTGTCACAACAGGTTTCTGGAAACGTAGGTATCTGAATATCTCTCGGTTTCATGTCCTGTATCTTTTGTATTTCTCTTGTTTTTCTTAAATGCTTGAAAATGGGGTGAAGTGCTCAAGTGATACCATTAGATTGTTTTTCCCCGGGAACAAATGGAGGTGATTTATCAAAGTATTTAAAGAGAGGCAGTCACTTCATCAGATGGGGTTTTTATCATTGTCAGCAGCCTTGAGAAAAATCACACAACCGTCAACGAGGTTACCATCAGACTACCTTGTTTTTAAGCTCTCTTTTGCATTCAGAGCCTTGTTTTAAACTAATGCGTCTCGTTTAGATGAGAAATTTGCATGCTAATGAGCCATTTTGTTTAAAGGAAATGTTTAGACATTTCTCTTTTGTCTCTAATTATTCATACATGCATAAAAGCTTATGAATCTCATGTAATTCATTAGTTTCGTGAATAATGTTTTTCTAAAGATGGTAAACCAATCGCATCTCTCTCATGCCTTGTAAGGCGATCGATCAAATCAGCAGGCTGTGGCTCATTCATAATCACTCATTCAGTTGTTATCATCCACAGTGCCTTGCACTAGTTAACTAGTAATGTATGCCTTATAGGTGACTAAACAAAAGACACATATCCCATAATGCACTGCCTGGCCGCCTTCATTTCGCCCCTCTCTGCAGCTCTATGTAAGTCTGTACAGGTGCTGATTTGTGTTTCTGTCTCTTTAGGGGTTACCAGATCAATGAAGGACAAAGTGACCAAACCCACTGCCATGGCTCAGGGTCGCGTGGCCCATATGATTGAGTGGCAGAGCTGGGGTGTACCATCAGCAGGGCCGGAAGGGGGAGCGGGCCGCTCCAACCTGAACCGCGAGAGAGAGAGACGGCTTGAAAATGATGCCTATAGTGACTTGAGTGACGGAGAAAAAGAGGCACGAATGGCAGCAGGTGAGTTGTTTGACTGAAGATGTTAAGATGACTGGAAAATGCATATTGCTCATTAAAATCACATCAAATATCTTTAAAGTATTTGATATAAATAAAATTTCATAGGGACTAAAATATGTGCAGCATTTTATATTAAATTGTAATATTGTATTTTACTAACAAGAAGTTTCAGAAAATCTATAAATTTTTTTTTTTTTCTAATTTTGTAACTTTTAAGATTTAAAATATCTTTACAAGAAGTCTCTTCTGCTCACCAAGGCTGTTTAATTGATTGATTAATTGATTAATTACAGTGAAAACAGTAATATTGTGAAATATTATTACAATTTAAAATAACTTTTTTATTTTAATATATTTTAACAAGCTGAATTTTCAGCAGCCACTAGCCTACTCCAGTCGTCACGACTCGTCAGTGTCTTGTGATCCTTCAGAAATCATTCTAATATGCTGATTTGGTGCTCAAAAATAATTTATTATTATCAATGTTGAAAATAGTTGTGCTGCTTAATATTTTTGTGGAAACTTTGATATTGTCACGGTGCTATGTATATTAAACGTATATTACATCCGACGAGTAACGCTGAATGAACGATCAAGTTGAACTTTAAAAAAACACCAAAGAGAACACAGAAGATAATATCACAGAACCATAAACATTAACGACACACCGACGACAGAGCAAACTAAGGGCTTATATACACAGAGAGGATCATTAACGGAAAACAAGGAACAGGTGAGAACCCCAGAAGTCTGGTAGAGGTAGAGCGACAACTGACCAAGGCGTAGCCGGAGGGACGGGGGAGCCTGGTGGAGCCAAAAGGACAGCAGTCCCAGGTGGAACCGAGGGAGCGAGGAGCCAAGGTGGAGCCGACTGGTTGACGGGCTGAGGTGGAGTAAAGGGCATCGATGCTTAAGGTGGAGCTGAGAGATCCCCAGACCAAGGCAGAGCTGACAACCTGGAAGTCCAAGGCAGATCTGAGCAGAAGGGTGGAACCACTGAGGGAGGAGTCGAGGGGCTGAAGGGATACAGTGGAGGTGAGGCCGAGGAACTGGATGGCTTTGGCTGAGGAGGAGTGAGAGGGAGGCTGAGTGGGGCCATCCACAATGTGGGAGACTTGGAGCTGGGCAAAACCAGCAGTGACAAGGGAGGCTTGGAGCTGGGCGGAACCATCCGTGACAAGGGAGACTTGGAACTGAGTGTAACCAATGGTGATGAAGAAGACTTAAGGACTGGGCTGAAACAGGGGCGACGAAGAAGGCTTGGGACTGGGCTGAACCAGCGGTGATAAAGGAGACTGGACGGGATCAGTGGATGATGAAGATCTTGAAACATTACATCATCCTGATCATCCAATAACAATTCACTGTGGACTGAGCTCATTGCACGTACCTCAGAGACGGGAGTGTGGACAGGGCTCCATTCCATGCCATCAAACTTCACTAAAATTCCCTTGTTGACTGACTCTGGTGCCGGCTTACGCACCTGGTCAAACTCCATTCTTTTTTTTTAATACTTATTACTCATTGTGAGGGTTTGTCGTTCTGTCACAGTGGCCATGAATATTAAATCTGAAGAAGTAACGCTGATTGAACAATCAAGTTGAATTTTAATAAACACCAAAGAGAACACAGAAGATAATATCACAGAGCCATAAATGTTAACAACAAACCCAGAACAGAGCAAACTAAGGGCTTATACTGTATAAACAGAGAAGATAATTAACGGAAACAAGGAACGGATGAGAACTACTTAGTAACCATAGAAACCAACAATGAACTAGAAAACTGAGACAGCATGAGAACTAAATATGACATGATGAAACTAAATAAGATATAAACATGACAGATATATATATTACTTTACTTTCACTTTTCATAAATTTAATGCATCCTTGCTGAATAAAGGTATTGATTTCTTTTAAAACAGCAACACATCCACTATGAATATGTAAATATTTAAAATGTTTATCCAGTATATTTCATCTTTAAAATATCAAAATCGTAATCCTACAGGCATTATGCAGCAGTTTGCCATCTCTGAGGCCACACTCTTAGCCTGGACCTCTATGGATGGAGAGAGTTTCTGTGTGGACTCCAACCAGGGCAGCGTGGCTCACCTCAGTGAGGTTAACCAGGAGAGCATCACTAGCAGAGGTGAGGGTCACAAACAACTTTCATTCAGAATTACCCCTTGTGCCATAACAGAATGCAGACATTGTTTTAGTAAGGCACTATCTTCTCTATTATGTTACATCTATGTTTTTTCATTTTGCTCTCTTTGTTTGATTTCAGATGAATAGAACAATCTTTTGTTAAGCCATGATATGATATTACAAGTACACACTTCTTAAGCTCATGCTTGCACGATTATTACACTGGCAGCTCAAAACCTTGTGAATATTCAACCACTCTTGCAGTAAGAACTGTTTGCTTCTTTTTACAGGAGTCTCATAACCAAACCTCTTTGTTTCACTGATGTTAGCGCTTGGATATTTCTGTGGATTTGATTTATATTGTTTACCTAGCCTTGAATGATGTGCCTTGCAGTCCGTTTGACAGGTCTAGAGCGCATTGCCACCACTTTATTTAGAGTGTGGAAATGTGTCAGAGATGCCACAGTGACAGCTGCAGGCCCAAAGGCAATGGGTGAGAATCGCAGAGCAGTGGTTTTCCTGAGGTTCAGCTATCAGAGCTATAAGAAGCCAGGTTGCAGCGTAACACCAAACAAAAAGGATATCTTTGGCCTGATTATGTCAAAAATAATGAGGATTTAGTGTAGCGTACTATTGTATGGTATATGATTAGAAAAGAGTTTTCCAAATGGGGGTTCACAAACTCCTGGGGATTTGTGTGGGAACTACAGGGAGTTCGTGAGTTGATGAAAAGTTAATAATTAAGTAAATCAAATATAAAAATAAATAAATGGGGCTGCACAATTAATCAAAATAAAATAGAAATTGCGATATAGCTCAGTGCGATTATCAAAATAAAGTCTGTGATTTAATTAAACGGTGTGGCATGTCAGTGTGGCTCAGTTCACAGTAAATGCTGCTTCTCATGAACTCCGTCTCTATATGCGCTGTGAACTTAATGTGCATTTTGGGTTTAGTTCACATTATATACACATTCATAATTTCCAACACTTCTATGGTTTACAGAATGTCACCAGTATGTCGCCAAAATAAAAGCTTGAGGATTTAAAATGTTAAAACCCAGATGGACTGAATGTTTTAAAGTGACGAATTTAAGATATAAATATTGGTAACTTGTAGTGTAATATATATATATATATATATATATATATATTTAATTATCAAAGATCATTTTTTTTTATTATTTTACAGTAAGTTCAGTTCTCGTTCTTGAATCTGATTGGTTGAGAACCTTTTCCTGCCATGTGATATTCTACTAATAGCTTTCTCATAGCAAGCGTCAATGGCGGAGGAGCAAACTCACTATAATTGTACAAATACTACTTTTATTGTGCCATGGAATGTTGTTTTAGAATATTAGCATTCTGCAATAATTAAATGTGTTAAATAACATAAATATACGTATTTAATCGCACTTTATTAACCAACGCCTTTCTTGCTGACCTTCGATGATCCAATTCAACCGTACTAATAAGCAAAAATTACTAGGGATGCACCGATACCATTTTTTAAGGACCAAGTACGAGTACCGATACTTTTTTTCTAGTACTCGCCGATACCGATGCCCATACATTTATTAATTTCTCTCTCTCTCTCTCTTTTTTTTTTTGGTGATGTTGCAGTTTTCCAAGCACAACACAGTGAGACTAATGAATGTAGGACAGCTTCTTTATTATTACTCTAATGAAAAAAGTAATAATTTTTATGTGCTTGTCACCAACTTCAAGAACAAAAATTTCAGTGTCCAATAACCTTCAAAGGGCATAATTACCAATATATATAATTGTTGTTATATAAAAAGAAATTTACAAACAAATTACAAACAATACAACAAATACTATAGAGATACAAATTAAATACAGTACAGTAGGTTTATTTACCATGTATAGCCTACATTTATTTAACATATTTTGTTGTTTTATTAACATTAATGATATAGGCTACGGTCCCTTTAAGACCGAATCCATGGATATTGACACATATCCTGTTTTCACCCAAATGTTTACGTCCACTTAAGCCATAACCGACTGTATTTATGTGAGATACTCCACACGATGGACATTTTGAAAACTGTGTGCATTTGACCATTCAGGCGCGAGGAGAACTGATCGCGCGCTGTCTGAGAGAACTGGGATCACGCGCAAGAAAGAGAGAGCGCTTCTGGTCTGTGTCATTCAGCGCGATTCCGCCTATCCCGCCTTTACTAATCGATAACGAATTGTAATTGAAAGCATGCAGTTCGCAATGTGTGTGTTGTCATCATCATTAATTTTAAGTTTTTCCACACCCCTGAGGCTGACATTGTTTCTGCTGCTGCCGTCGGTGTCTCTGTGCACGGAAAATTCTGTCAGTTACGTCACGCGAGGTATCGGTCTTTGGTATCGGGGGTATTTTTTACCAGTACGAGTACAAGTACATGAGCTTGGTATCGGTGCATCCCTAAAAATTACTTTAGATAAACATCACATTTGTGACCCAGAATGGCAGGACAGCTGAAAGGTTTGTTTGAGCTACGCCCTCTACGGTACAGGCATGAATTTGCATTTCCTTCAGCCTGAGGCTTATTCATTTCACTTTTGGTGTGAAAGGGCCTTTACATTTGCCAAAAATAGAACCTTTGTGTTCTTTGTTATTAAAAAACAAAACAAACCCAGCCCAGGTGAGAAAAAGTTATGTAAAAGTAATGTAACACATTACTTTCCATAAAAAGTAATTAAGTAACACAATTAGTTACTTTTTAGGGAGTAACGCAATGTTGTAACACATTACTTTTAAAAGTAACTTTCCCCAACACTGTCTGTATATATTATTATTATATCTATCTATCTATCTATCTATCTATCTATCTATCTCAGGGGGTACTTAATATTTTAGGGGTTCAGCTGACAAAAAAAGTTTAGGAATCCTTGGATTAGAACATAATTTTTTTTTTTTTTTTTTCAGAAACCACTATGGTTGCATGTGCATTTGAATTGCCCACTTCACCTTATGACATTTTGTCTGTCTCTCCTTCATTTTCTTGTCTGTCCTTCAGACCAGCCGTTGCATCATTCCTCTGCAGAAATGTGGCCTCACACTTACGTCTCCCAAGGCCTTTACTGTCTCTCCTCCTCTGATGCGTGGGAGCCAATCAGCAACGAGCCCTCAGGCATGGCTTCTCCCGCTGCCGGCTCTTACATCATGGCGGGCGGGGCTTCGGGTGAGGGTTATGACGGCTCCACCCACTATCTGACACAGCAGCAGTTGACGTTGCAGCAGCAGAACCACCTACAGCAGTTCCAACAGTATCAGCAGTACCAGCAGCAGCAGCTTCTGCAGTACCAACAGGTCAGAAAACACGTGGTTTGACATGCTGCCATGTTAACATGCTCAGAGAAACACTACAAAGTTGTGTTTAGTTCTACTACTTGACCTCTTGTAGCCGGGTGTCTACGGCTTGGTCCTGGGGACCCACTGTTCTTCGCATTTTGTATGTCTCTCTTATTAAACACACACTTGATTCAGATCATCAGCTCATTAGGAAAGAGCTCCATGTACTGAGTGTGTAAGATTAGAGAGACATACAAATTGTGCAGAGCAGTGGGTCTCCAGGACCAGGACTGAAAACCCCTGGTCTTCAGGGTGGTGCTGTAGGTGGTCTCGCTGTATTGAGAACAGCACTGACCATGACTGAAAAGGGTGATGAAGTGCAAATGTCACGTCTTGCTTTATGTTGCGATTTTATGTTAAATAAAATGTAATGTGACTCATCTGGTATTTGAATCTGGAGATTTTTATTGTAAGAAAACAATACACATTTAAAATGTAAGATTTTTATTAAAGGGGTGGTTGATTATGATTTCACTTTTTTAACTTTAGTTAGTGTGTAATGTTGCTGTTTGAGCATAAACATCTGCGCTCAAAGTTCAATGCAAAGGGAGATATTTTCTTTTAAAGAATTCTCTGTTTAAGGACTACAACAAACGCTGGTAGGGACTACAGCGAGCTTCTTCCCGGGTTGGTGACATCACTAACCCTAAAATTTACATAAACCCCGCCCCCGAGAACATGCAACAAAGGGGGTGAGGCCATGTTGGGCTGCTTTAGAGAAGAGGAAGAGTTGTTGTAGTAGAGTGTTGTTGCCATGCTGTCATTTTACAATGGACTGCTTCACAAACGAGGGTCGATTCAACACTGGATTTGCACAAAAGATTAACATGACGGCACATGCTAGTTGATAAGTTGAATCAACTCCACAGCAACTACATAAATTTATCCACTAACCGTACAGAAACGTCCAGATGCGTTCTATAAGTTGGTCTGAACAATGTAAGGCTGAACACCGTTACTGACATTCATCATTTTGGCTGCGTGAGATTCTCCAGCTTTGTTGTTGAGCAACTGAAGCACGAGCTGTTAAAGCTCCACCCTCTTCTGGAAAGGGGGCCGGGAGCAGCAGCTCATTTGCATTTAAAGGGACAAACAGAAAAATGGCGTGTTTTTGCTCACTCCCAAATAGGGGCAAATTTGACAAGCTATAATAAATTATCTGTGGGGTATTTTGAGCTGAAACTTCACAGACACATTCTGGGAACACCAGAGACTTATATTACATTTTGTGAAAGGGGCATTATAGGTCCCCAAACACAAAATCGGCATATTAGAATAATTTCACTCCCTCATAAAATTCTGTATGCTCTTTTGCCCAATTATCAAAGTTTCTTTTTCCAATCATCACTGCCTCATACCTGAAAACATTCCCAATTCTTTTTCTCATGCTTTCTCTTTAAGTCATTGGAACATCGACTGCACAGCACCTCCCAATCCTTACAAGCCACGCCCAACAGCACTATTCACAGTTTGGGCCCGCCCACTCACCCGAGACTAGCTGACTTGTGGGCATCGGCTCAGGTGGAGCCCCATCAGGTGGAGTTGATGGGACACATGGGCATGTCCGCGGCTGAAATGGGAATGGCGGAAATGTACGGCGAGGAATCCGTCATGGAGACCGAATGCATCCCGGAGCAGCAAGAGGAAGAAGAAGGCAAGGTAGGATATTTAATTTCTACATCCTTTACCACTTTATGTTAACATCGTAAGAAAATTTTTTTCTCCCTTTCTCAAGGAGGATGACATAACACTTACCCTTGAACCCGAGCCGACATCCGTAACTCCCGTCCTGACTCCTCTGCCTCAGAGAGAGGACTCCACCCCACCTGGGGTCATGAGCCCAGGACTAGCACCAGCAGAGCCAATGGCTGAGCACATGACCTACGAGGTTACATCCTGCGTCGTCCAATCGCTGGAGGAGAAGGAAGAAGAGGTGGAGGATGGGGCCGTGGTTGTTGTGGCAACCAACTGACGGTTCAAATTGAGGGCCAGCTGAGAGGATGGAGCGAGGAACATAAAAAACGAAACTGTCTGTAAAAATAATCAACCAATAAAGCTATTGTATATGCCCTTTTACCCCAGATGTGTACTCGTACAAACTGTAACATCAGGAACAGATTTATTCGTTATTAAACGCTAAAAGAATGCTCTCTTGGAGCGCCAGGCGCATATAGAGACCAAACGTTGGAGAGCGTCAAAGCCAGGATGATACATTATATGTGCTGCTGCTGTTTTATGCGGGAGTGCAAGTGCAAGTCCAAGGCCGCTTGCGTATGAAAACAAAGAGTGCAATACTGAGAAATCAATACAACCAAAAGAAAGTGCATGCGTTTTTTGAGTATTTAATTGACTGAATTAACAGTATCAACATAGTAATAATATATATATTGATTTTTGTAATAAAACTAAAAGCCAATGAAACAATATGTATTTGTATGTATATATAACATGTATGTACTGTATGTATGTTAGTACGAATGTATGAATGTATGTCTTTAAAGGTATATTCTGAAAAAAAAACAAAAAAAAAAACGTTACGAATTTGCTGTTTGCGTGAAGTGTCCCCATGTACCTCCAACACACTCACACACACACTCACACACACACACACACACACTGATGTGCACACATTTACACACCCTGGAAAACATATTTTTGCTCTTAATATAACCAAGCACAATACTGCCCAAATGGAAACAGTGCTGCCCTTTTCAACATCCTAACTGTATTGTTACTAAGACTTATGCACTACTATGGACATAAACGAATGTATTGCCCATCTTTAGTGACAGCCCGGTTCTGTCCTGAAGTTTTTTTCTGTTCTACTTAATATTTTTTTCATCAATGTCTGTGTTTATCTGTTTATCTGCCTGGCTGAGCTGCTCAATATTGATTTGCACTGAACAACAAAAGGAAAACTGAAGAGTCATCATCATCATTCTGGGAAGTTCCATCAATCTTCTCATGCAAAAAGAGGAGAAAACTTTGGATACTTTAAATCTGTTGAGTCTGAGACTACAGGAAACCAAATTGGGAATCCTGAAGACCATCCATCCATTTCCATTTTTGATGAACTAATATGTAGGAGCCATTTGCTTCATGCGTATTTTCCATGTTAATTTGTCGCTTTCAAATTCTGTAGCTGACATAATGCAAAGAGATAAACTCATTACCTCAGTAAAATCTTGTGGTAATGGGCTAACTGACATGTTTGGTCACAGTATGTTTTTGTCACGACAGACCGTATGACTGTGGAAAGAAGTGAAAAGAAGGTGCTTTTCTGGTTTGTGCTTGCAGGCTTTCCACTAATTATTTAATATTTAAGCTGTTATTTAAATACCCGCTGCAGAAAAAAGTGCGCTCGACTACTAGTGTGCACATTTCAAATCTTTGTCGATACTTATATACGTTCCAAAAGAGAGAAAAAAAGTGTTTTCGATGTGGCAACATTAACACTAATTTAGACTTAGAAGCCGTTTGGTTTCGCAATGATTTTTATTCTTTGATGATTTTGAGAGTTTTGATTAATGCCGTTATGCAATGCTGAGGCAACATTTATTTTTCTATACTAATGAGGCCTGCGAGTTGTCATTCTTTGTGATATTTCGAACATCGTAGGACTAGTATCTGCTGAGTCATTTTCACAGATCTACAGGATGTATTTGGATCGAAATTCGAAACCAGATAAAATGAGATAGATTGAAGTGAATAATCTCTTGTGTTCAACGAACAAAATTACATTCTTTGGAAAATACACTCTTAGCATCTTTGATGTAAGATCTCTTTGTGAAATGTCCAAAGGATGGCAACATTAATAGCTGACAGCAATGATGTCATAAGGTCATAATTCTGTCATACTCTGTGAAATATGATGCACTTAGTGCAAAATGGCAAAGAAATGCAGTTTTTGATTATTGGGGAATAAAAAATAAAGCTAGGTAGGTAGCGATCTTGCAGTTTCTTCAACTCCATTCGGTGTCATCATGTAACCTCATTCAAATCATGTGCATTTTAATGTGTTGTAAATAAAATCCTTATTGTGAAGCACTGTCTCATTTGTTAACGGCTTTAGAGATTGATAAAAGATCAGTAAAGAGAAATAGTATAGAAATATATTAGGATACTCTCACTGTGACGACCCAATGTCTTGTTTGTCCCGGACGAGCCCCCATTTTGTTACGGCCCGTGGCTCAAAAGGCCGCAACAAAGAAAGGGACACACAAGTTTGTCAAAATTAACTCTAGGTTTATTAACAAAATAGAAAATAAGACAAACGGGTGTTAATGTAACCGTCAGTAAAGTCAGTATTGTAGAGTAAACTGCGTTTATGGAATGTAATGTGCCGTAGCCATGATGCAGGTGCAAAAAACAAAATTAAAACCACAAAGTCCAAAAGAAAAATGCAGCCCCCTAAAGAGTGGTAAATGGCTTATTTTACAAGGATACAAGGATATAGAAGCCAGGTGTGTGTGATGAAGCCATTTATGATGGAATCATCCATCTTCCCAACATTGGAGGGATGGGGGAACATTTATTATTCCACATAGCTGACAGTAATCTAAAAAAGCATGTGCCATAAAAGTTGTTTATTTCAAATTTGTCAGTTTATTGAATTGTTATTAATTCCTGGAAGACACCAAGATTGAATGGTTTTAGATATATAAATGTCCTTCCTCCTAACGTAAACTAAAAATTTGAAAAACAGTGAGACAAAAACAACATCATTAACCTTTCAAAATTACTTTATCATACATTTTCTGTCAATATCTCATCACGCCAAGAGGGAAAGAGATGAATGAATAAATAAATTAATAAATATAACAAAAACAAACAAACAAAAATGGAAGCAAATAAAGTAATTGCTCACTGACTGAACAGACACAAAATCACATTAAATTAAACGAAACATTTAAACGAAAACAGTATAATCACATGAACCAACATAGATTGTTCATAAACAGTCCTTGGTTTAAAGACATGAGAGACACCTGAGAGAGAGTTTTGAGAGAAAATATTGATAGATGACAGCAGGACACAAAGGGTTTCATTAAGAGAGGATAGTGTGCACACCCTGAATTTTAATCACTTAAAAATTTAGAACTAGAAAAGGGCATGAGGAGAATATGTTTCAGGTGAAAAGAAGGTTCAGATTTTGAAAAGGTTCACTATGTGCCACCTGCTGGCCACATTTTGTTTTAGATATTTTTGACAACTACAAAAGTATAATGCAGTGAAAATGTTCCTTGTTGGAAACGTCTCGAATTTGTCCATTTTTGCACATTTGACAACATATAAAGGGTTCACACCCTTTAATAAAGGGTGCATTTGAAAATGTCCAGGGGCCTCATTTATAGATTTGAACTTAGAGTGTGCATACGCTAAATTCCACACCAACGTTCATATTTATAAAAATGGACTTTGACATGGAAAAGTGTTTAGCGCCACATCAGCAGACGTATGCACTTTTCCTTGTGGCAGAGATTTGGAGTACTGCAGGTATTTGGAAATCTAAGCAATTCTTGCCACTCACCATTTTTTAAGAAAAGGATTTATTATTTACAGAACTTTTTTAGAAGAGGGAAAAAAGAGGAAGAGCAAGTGGAAGAGAAAACATTTATTTACAGAAATGTTTAGAGGAAATAGAAATAAACAGGGGAGGTGTAAGTAGAAAAAAAAGGAAGAAAAAGGCATAAAAAGTACAGAAATTTCCAGCGGAAGAACAGAAAGATCAAGTGGAAAAAGCAGAAAAAGAGAATTTTTTTTTTGTAGAATTTTTTAGAGGAAGAAGAAGAAAAATAAGAGGAGAACTCTTTTTCTCTTATTATTTTTCTTCTATGATTTACAAAAAGAGAATAAAGAAGAGAAAGGAGAAGAGGAAATGAAAGAGAGAGGAGGAAAACAAAGAAAAAGACATTTTAAAACCTTTTAAATGAGCAATTAATAAAAAACATGAAATTGTTATATAAAAATAAAAGTGAACAAAAGTACACTGATCACACCTCAAATAAAAGAAAAAGAAACTTTACTTGTCCTAAAGGGGCTCCTCGTCCTCGTTTTCTTCACCCTCTTTGTTTTCGGGGACGGGCTGCAGGGTGGAGAGAGGGATGGGGGGAGGAGAGGAGGAGGGCGGCAGGCTTGGGCTGCTATCAGCACTTCCTGCCTCACTGTGACTACTTCCTGTACTACTACTGCTGCTACTGCTCCTGCTTCTGCTGCTGCTTACTGTCGTTGTGCTACTGCTGTTCCCCACAATCACCTCCCGTTTCACGCCCTCAATCCACACCTCCATCTCCTCCTTCCTTTCCTTCTCTGGGGCCGCCGGGCTGGGGGAATGGACCTGAGGGACCACGGGTGCGGACAGAGGCGAGGAAGGAGCTGTGGTGGAGCCAGGCGAGGATGGAGGGGAAGAGGCCTGAGGAGGCTTCGCAGCTTTGCGAATGGTGTCACGAAAACTGGCCAGAGGGGGCCGCAAGCGCACACCACTGCGTGTTGAGCCCTCGATGGCTTTTTGGAGCTGATGAAGAAGAAGAAATAAGGGTTAAACAGTCTAGAAAAAAGAAAAATATCTAGCAATGACAACAGATGGATAAGCTACTACCTCTTTGAGTGCCACAACTCCCACCAGTTTTCCAGTATTGGTTACATAGGCATGACTGAGGCCCAGTAAAGAGAACAGGGTATGAGTCTGGTGAAAAAAGGGTGAAGTTTTTATTGACCTTTCATCTCGATAGTCTGGACAATTTTATGTATATATATAAAGATATATAAAGATGTGTCATCAGAAAACTGTGACTGTGAGAAAACTGTGAACATGTGAATGCGTAGTTGAATTATTAAAAAGTAAAATTTCAGGGGCTGTGTACACGACTCTTTTTATGTGTTTTGGTCATTCATTTACACAACAACAGCGTTCAGCCTGAAAATGCAAGTTTTCGTTACCATTATCGTCTCCATGTAAACAACAAAAATGCGAATTTGTGAAAACAGTGACGTCATGCGCATGTGTGTTATGTGTTCAGTCTATAGGTGCATAGTGTTTCTTTACAAAGTGACATCGCCAACTACTGGCCTGGCATGCATAACACAACGTTTTTAGTCATTTTTGCGATCCATTTTGAATGGGATTGTTTTGACAACGATAAAAACGCTCTGTTCAGTCAGTGAGCAATTACTTCAGATATACAGTTGTGCTCAAAATTATTCATACCCTTGGTAAATATGACCAAAGAAGGCTATGAAAATAAATCTGCATCGTTAATCCTTTTGATCTTTTATTTTAAAAAATCTACAAAAATCCAACCTTTCATTGGAGAATAAGAATTTTAAATGGGGGGAAAATCTCATTATGAAAGAAATGTTTTTCTCTAATACACATTGCTCACAATTAATCATACCCTTTTATTCAATACTTTTTGCAACCTCCTTTTGCCAAGATAACAGCTCTGAGTCTTCTCCTATAATGCCTGATGAGTTTGGAGAACACCTGACAAGAGATCAGAGACCATTCCTTCATACAGAATCTCTCCAGATCCTTCAGATTCCCAGCTCCATGTTGGTGCTTCTTCTCTTCAGTTCACTCCACTCATTTTCTTTAGGGTTCAGATCAGGGAACTGGGACGACCATGGCAGAAGCTTCATTTTGTGCTCAGTGCTCATTTTTGTGTTGGTTTTGATGTTTGTTTTGGATCATTGTCCATGTATCCTATTTTTCTGCTGGAGGTCCTGGACATCTTGTTCAGATACATGGCATCATGGATTCTATCAAATACCAACAGATAAAAAATCAAAACCTATCTGTCCCTGCTAGAAGTCATATAATGGGCCGTGGTTGGATCTTCCAACAGGACAATGATCCAAAACAAACATCAAAACCAACACAAAAATGTGTCACTGAGCACAAAATGAAGCTTCTGCCATGGTCGTCCCAGTTCCCTGACCTGAACCCTATAGAAAATGAGTGGAGTGAACTGAAGAGAAGAAGCACCAACATGGAGCTGGGAATCTGAAGAATCTGTAGAGATTCTGTATGAAGGAATGGTCTCTGATCTCTTGTCAGGTGTTCTCCAAACTCATCAGGCATTATAGGAGAAGACTCAGAGCTGTTATCTTGGCAAAAGGAGGTTGCAAAAAGTATTGAATAAAAGGGTATGATTAATTGTGAGCAATGTGTATTAGAGAAAAACATTTCTTTCATAATGAGATTTTCCCCCCATTTAAAATTCTTATTCTCCAATGAAAGGTTGGATTTTTGTAGATTTTTAAAATAAAAGATCAAAAGGATTAACGATGCAGATTTATTTTCATAGCCTTCTTTGGTCATATTTACCAAGGGTATGAATAATTTTGAGCACAACTGTATAATGCATTCGTCACTATTGTCTTCTGTAGAGCTGCTTATAGCTAAATTGTTTCGTAATTGACCGTTCGCAAAGACCCGCTGCCTTTAGTTACTGTTGCTATGTTCGACATGCCATGCCGCTCTCACGCCACACATCATGTTCTCACGCAGTGAAAAATACATCGAGGAGCAAAGAGGACACTGACAACGCGTTGACAGACAAGCAGGTTACTTTTGATATGAAACAAAGTCTCACATTTCAAATTTTGTAATTGTTTAAAGAAATTTAAACAATAAATACCGTTTTGTGGCTCTTTAATGTGTTGTAACAGATCGCTGTAGCGCCTCAGTTCAAGCGGCTCATGAACCGATCATCTCTTCCTACTAGTTAATTTATAGCATCAAATAAACATGAATTAACATCAGAAGGAATGTTGTTTCAACCTCGGAAAGACGTCAGTACACAGCATTTTTCAAGTTCAAGTCCACCGATATTAATCTACTAACTCCCCTGACTGCTTTGTCGGACATAATGGTGTATTCAACGTTATGATTGGTTAGATCGCCTGTCAATAAAACTCCCCGCGAAGGGTCAATTGATGAACTGTGCAACAATGACATAGTTATTGAACTGATCTGAATCAACACTGAACTGACTTGAGATGAATAATGAAACTATTTTCTTCTGTATGGCTGCTTTATAGCTGAAATTGAATTTGTTTCATAACTGATGAATTTTGCAACATTAACACTGTTATTTTCCTGTTTATTACTAAGAAGCTGCTTTGACACAATCTCTATTGTATAAAGCACTATATAATTAAAATTAACTTGATTTGGTATGTCTCTCACCTTATGTAGTGACGTTCTCTCCACCAGCTGGAACGGGGAGGGATCTATTCTGATCTGATCGATATCCAGAGGTTTATCCATCTCTGTTTCCTCCCAGGCTTTGATCTATGTGAACCAGTCAGAACCAGTTTTTAACTCCACTATGCCTTGTTTTATTTTAGCAACTCATCTGCATTTATAAACATCCAACATTATGCAGATCCTAAATTAATACAATTTCCATTCATGCTTAAATATCTAATTCTAAGTTGATTTTTTTATTGTATTGTTGTATTGGTAATACCTGTTCTGGTGTCATTGTGTCGGTTAAAGGTGGAGGATAAGGCTCCTAGGGTGAAAAAATAGCAAGATAATTCAATAATACATGACATGGTGCATTTGTTCCAAGTATTTAAGCTCATTAATATTTTAGAATGATCATTTGCATATTGGCACATTCAATGGAAGACCGTTCACTTCCCTTTAACCGCACATGTCCTTGAAAAACACTGATGAATATTAATACAGACCATTAGCAATATATTTGCTCTTCTCATTTTATCGACCTTTCATTAAAATTTCATACATGCTGACAATAATTCATTTAGTGCACTCAAATTCACTTGATAGAACACACACGCACAGGTATTCATAAGGGACCTATAAACACAAACAATGTACCTGTGGCTGACCTTCTGTGTGTCTTTCTGAAGAGGATGAAAAGAAGTTACGTAAAATTCTCCCGAAAGACTGGGAAGGACCCTTATCTAGGCAAGAAGAGGAGGAGAGAGAAGGAAAAACCGAAAAAGACGGAAGATGGATTAGAGGATGAGTATCACTTATATTGCCTCAAGATGCTTGTTTTAATAGAAGTGCTTGTCTGAGGTTTATTTAGGTTTTAAAGAGGATGGGTTGGTTATGTACGCTGGAGAGATTCTCACCGGGAGACGTGTGATTGGTGGATGGTTCAGAAGGTTTGGGTGGAGGCACAGGGCCGTTTCTTTCCTCTTGAACTGGTATCGTCTAAACATTCACACAAAACAGTAAGTACAAACTGTCATTTTGAAAAGGCATAAAAAAAAGCAACATTTCAGGAAAAAAATAATTCTTAATTCTTATTATATTTTTATTATTAATGATGGATGGATGGATGGATGGGTAGGTAGGTAGGATCCTCTCTTTGCAGATACCTTATCATCTTCATTCTCCTCTTCTTCCTCATCAACAAAGGCAAAGGATTCCCAGCTGATTTTAGCAGAAGGCACCTGACCTTGCAAGCTTTGTCCTTGCATTAGGATCCGCCTCTCTGCTGACAGCCACCAATCACAGAGGGCGAGAAGCTCAGACCTCTCAATGCTGCCCAATAGAATCATAGATTCTGTTGAAGGTGAAGTGAGTTCAGAATCCAGTTACATATGAGCATTAAAATGATTGCAGACACTAGGGCTCTGTTCCAAAACCTATACTGTTGAGATAGGCTTTATACAGGATGTGACTGATTTGAAATTCTACAAGGCAGAAACTTCATGTTGCTAAGCTAACAACATGAGGTTGATAGCTTGCTAAGTGTCTGAACAGAGCTTCAGCTCTTTCAGTGTAACTAAATAAAAATACATAGCTCACCTAGGTATACTGCATGCAGCTAGAAAAATGTCATAATGAGAGGTTCAATCAGACTCAGGAAATTGTCTAGACAGCCTGCGTGACATTACCTTTTGAGTCAACCAGCGGGAAGGTTTTTAGAGAAGTCGAGTCCAACAAATGCAGTACTTCTCTGTATGTAGAGTGGGAACATAAAAACTTCACTTTCCTCACCATGATGTCCTCCACAAAGATATTATACTGGCTGCAGGAAAACAGAATGGTAAGACCACAGGGTGACATGGTTTAACAAGTTTAATTACTCTAGACCAGCGGTCCTCTGTTGGATCACAGGTCTGTCCTGACTACAAGAAAAACTATGCTTAACCCAAATAATACTTAATCCAAACAATAAAATGTAATTAGCCATACAAAAGTGCATAATTAGGATAGCAAAATAAATAGATGCAATACGTTTTTATCAAAATATTACTAATACAATATTAAGCCCAGAGTTTGTTCCATAATATAGTGGTACATTAAATTTCTGTTTGTTTATGCATATACATAATTGTCAGTATTCTAAGGATTGCAAAATGTATCTGTACCATACTGGCCAATATTAAAGATTTAGTTTGGTATTAGTCGATATTGTGTGTGTGTGTGGAGATGGTCTTCACTGCAGAACACGAGATCCAGGGGGTGAGGCTGGATCCAGATCCAACTCCTCCCACTTTACATATCCCTAAACCTACCCGTCTCCACCCCCTGATCCCTAAACCTACCCATCTCCACCCCCTGGATCTAGATCCAACTCCTCCCACTTTACATATCCCTAAACCTACTCGTCTCCACCCCCTGGATCTGTATCCTGGATCTCGTGTTCTGCAGTGAGGAGCTACTGAGGTATCGGCCAACAACAGCCAATGATCAGGGCCGATTATATCCTGTTAATCAAAAGGGTGCGGAAAAATGTGTTCAGACTACAACTCATACTGTGCGTGAAGAAAATCTCTCCTTTGTTGAATTTAGTAAACGCGACAATAACGCAGTTAACATTAAAAAAAATAATGACTTAGTGTTTAAGTAGGTTCTATTTGACCCTATGAATCACCCGTAGTTAAAGTCAGGGTTGCAAGGTCCAGTGTTGCCAAGTCTGCGGTTTTCACGCGGAATTTGACTAATGCAAATTTTACCAGGGGAACCCTGCCAAAAACGCGGATTTTACCCCCCGGAATGTGATTTTTACTGGGGGACCCCCCTGAAACGTGATTGGGCTAGTTTTGAGTAGCAATTGGGCGGGTTTTGTTGTGAAAACTTGGCAAGCCTGGTCAGGTTTGCGTTTTTGCTACATCAAACATTATTTGTAGCACCTCCCTTCCAATAATCACAAAGAGCTTTGTTACTTCTGATAAGAAACAAAGTCCCAGTTTTTAAATTCTGTTAATTTTATCATGAGATTCAAACAATAAATGGCATTTTGACACTCTTAAATATGACGTGACAGATCGTTTTACCGCCTCAGTTCAAGCGGCAGCGCGAATGAGCGCGAGTCTTTTCTTCCACTTTAATACAAGGTATCTCTCGAAAAACATGCATGAACATCAAAAGGTATGTTAGAAGATACAGTACAACTTACCGGAATGTATAATTTCTCATGTAATCACTTAATTTGTGTTTCAACCGTGGAAAGACGTCAAGACGTGAACAATATGTCACATAACGTCACATTTACCTCAGGAATGTTTTCCAGTGTTCACTGTTCCTTAGCTATAAAAAAACACTAGAGAGGAGCTTATTTACTGTTAATTATATATTTGAATAAATTTGCCATGAAGAGAAGGGCTTATGAAAACTACCTTATGTGCAACTGAGTTTTATACAAACATTTCAGCTTTTATTTGAGTGTAATTATTATATCTGAAAATAAATAGCAGCTGAATATAATACCTCTGTTGTTAATTGTAACCTCTAAGAAAGGGTTCCCTGTGTAGTTTGCAGCATTATTTGGGAGGGATTTGTTTTCCTTAAGAAAAATCAAACTTTCGGCATCGGCCGATATCATTCTGAATAATGGACATCATATCGGCAGAAAAATTTAGTATCGGTGCATCTCTAATATACACCCAGAAAAGATAAAAAATTAAAATAATTTCATGCCATTCATATCATATTAATAAATGAGCACATTGCCTATGCACTTCATATTAATGTTAATAGTCTTCAGCGTTTGATTTTAAGGACATTTTTGTTAGCTTTTCTTTGTACTATAAACAGTTTTTGCACTGTGTTGGGTCACTAATTGAAGTCCAATGTAAACTCTGGGTCCTGAAGCAGAACGACTGCCCTAGACCAAAAAAAGGTAGATTAAGACGCAGAGTGCGTCCTAGATAAAGAGGTATGAATAGCCCAAATCTAATGAGTGTACAGTGGCTCAGTGTTAGCTGGAAGGGTGCCAAGGCTTCATGTTGCCGCCCCTTGTTGACAAGTGTATTTACTAATAGCTCCCGCTGCTAATGAATCACAAGGACTTTGAGGTGCTGTCAGCACGAGAGGATGAGGGAACCTGGCTACAGTGTGAGCCAAGCTGGTTTGTCACATGCGTGGAGCCACAACAGTGGTGTTTGCAATGTCTGCACACCTTATGTGGCCAAAGCCCAGTTCGGGGAGATAAGGCAGCTTCTTGACCTGGATTATGGAGTCGTACAGTGACGGTTGCAGACCTTGTGCTACCATGTTGGCCAGTATGACGGCGACCATCATGGGAAGGATGTGAGAGATCTGACCGGTCAGCTCAAAGCAGATCACTGCTGTGGAAACGGTGTGAGTGACGGCTCCCGTCAGCGCCGCCGCACCTTCATGGTAAGAGAAAAGAATAGACCAATAGAGTAACAGGACAGAAAGATGGAGTGCTTTAAGACAGGGTCATGACAGGAGTGACATAATGAATGGAGAGAGTATGGACACATGCAGTGGAAGATCAGAGACTAAGAGAAGGAGGGACAGGAACAGGACTGACATCATCAACACAGTATGAGCAAACATTAGGTAATTGTGGTGGATCGGAAGACGAGGAAAGGATGACTGACCAATGACAGCGTACCCTCCAGGGATGATGCGGTATAGTATTCCATCAAACAGGATACCGTGAGGAAAGAGAGTTGCCATGATCTCACCCACTAAACGACCAAATGCGGCACCTGTAAGAGGAACATCGGAGAATATATGAGCCTAGTGTATTATTGATAAAATAAAATAAGACAAATCAAAATGTGGTAGGCTAATTTCTATAAGTGTAATGTTCATCCACATATTTACAGCGTGACCCAAAAGTCTGAGACTACTAGTATCTCAGATAATTGTATTCAGATGAAAAATTATTGTATTTCGTATTTTTCTAATGTAAAATATGTTCTTTTTTAGACTCTACTGTATGTTAAAGTGATCCTTAAATAAATCAGAATGTATCATAAATGGCAGTCACCAATAAATGAATAATACCATTGACCTACCCAATACAAAGACAGGCATGAAAGCTCCAGACGGGATGGGCATTGTGGTGGAAACTGCAGACATCCAGAACTGTGAGATGAATAATAATGTTTTCACACGATTGCCTTAATTCTAAAATCTCTGTCAGCACAAGCACAACCTGTACGAGCACAACTCAAGAGAAAAATGATTGCTTCGGCAGCTTCAAACCTGACAGATGGAAGGAGATAATGACTGTCCTGAATAAAAGCAGGTTTCATTGAAGCCATCTACTGGCTACTGACATGATAACTAAAGCCAATGTCAGTGCATGGTACTTTTTTCTAATGTTTTAAAGTGACAATTACTTTACTTAAAGCTTGTCGAGTGGCTGTGGCGCTTTATGCTAGACAAAGATAAAGTGAAAAAAACGGTTAAAGAGTACAGAAGGACCTTGAGACAGTGAGGATAAATAGCAGAGGACTGATGGAGGACAATGTGAACAAGAGAAATTTAAAAGGACCAACCTTCATGATAAAGAAGAGAATAAGAATGACAAAGATGTTGACGTCAGGGTGAAACCATACAGCAGAGCGACCGAGACCAGGCGGGAGAGGGGAACCCCATATTTTAGTCCAGGTGAAGTTATCAAACAGAGAGTTAATGCACTCCCTGGGCATCAGCTGTGGAATAATACCGTCAAATTCACATTTAAAAACAAATCAAATAACATATTTCAAAAATCCAACCAAACTATGACATTGTTTCATGATTTTCTGAATGAAAAATGTCTGAATGAAAGACCATAAACATTAGTGCAGTGGTTCTCAACCTTTGTGACTCCAAGGCCCACCATTCTCCACAACAATAACTACTGTAATAGCAAAGTTTTTAAAACCTATTTTAATTGGTGGACACTCCTAGTAACTGTGCATTAAATTTCAAGATTCAAGAAGTTTTAAGAGCTGAATGTACTTTAGGGTTCTCACTCTTTTTAATCAATGAATTTCCATGATTTTTCCAATTGTTCCAGATTCACTAGATAAGGATTAAGGATAAGGATTTTTACTTAAAAATTATACCTGCTTTAAAATATTTTAGAGCTTGGCATAATGTATACTCGTTATAAAAATGGCCATGGGAATCCTGGTTCCCTTTTGAGTGGAACTCGATGCTGCATCATGGCGATGATGCTATGGGAATGCTTCCGTGCTGGAGTTCCTTCAAGAACATCTTCTCAGCAGGGCTGGCTCCAGCTACCTTAAAGGTATATGTGGCTGCTGTTTCCGTTAACCACATGTCTTTGGATGGAGTCTCGGTTGGGAGGCACCGCTTGGTGTCTCGGTTCTTGCGCAGCACCAGACAGCTGAGGCCTATCTGCCGTTTGTGAGTTCAGTCCTGGGACCTAGCATTGGTCCTAGGAGCCTTAACGGAAGCCCCATTTTTTAGTCCTTGGATTTGGTCTCAGAAAAAAAAATGCTGACTCTCAAAGTGGCTCTTTTATTAGCATTAACATCACTCAAGAGGGTAGGAGACCTCCAGGCCCTTTCAGTAGCCTCCTCCTGCTTAGACTTTGGATCAGGTGATGTAAGAGATGGGTCTACATTCCAAAAGTACCTTCTGCAGCTCCTCAGCTGGTCACTTGGCAAGCTTTCTTTCCTCCACCTCATGAGACACTGGAGCAAGAAAGCCTCCACATGCTATGTCTGGTCTGTCCTCTGAGGATCTATATTCACCGCTCAGGCCAGTGGGATCCTCTCAGCTTCTGGTATGCTTTGTTGGTCGCAAAAGAGGTAATGCAGTCACCAAGCAGCGTATGTCGCATTGGATTTCAGATGCTATTATCCTCTCCTATGAAGCACGTGAAATGGCTTCACCTTAAAGAGTCAGGAGCCACTCCACTAGGAGTGTAGCATCTTTCAAAGCTCTTGCAAGGGGTGCACCCTTATATGATGTTTGTGCTGCTGCAGGATGGTCCTCTCCACACACATTCATCAGGTTCTTTGGATTCAATCCCAGGATCCCGAGTCCTTCAGGTTTGACCCAATTCCAGTCTGAACTCAACAAGCGTCTGTGCCTTTACACAGCCTTGTGGGCAGGCTCTGTTACCAGCTCACGCAGAAACATTCCCATAGCGTCAACACCATGACACAGCGTCTTGTTCCCCTCTCAGGGAACCAAGTAAATGAGATGTTCTACAAAAGACAAACAAACAGTTGTTGAGGGGGTGAATTAAAATTTGAAATATCTTGATTTTAGCTTATTTTCACGCTTGTTTGCCTTATTTTTATTCATTTTAAATAATCTCAAGGCCTCTTTGGAAGTTTGCTGAGGCCCTCTAGTGGGTCTGGCCCCCTGGTTGAGAACCACTGCATTAGAGGATGATCCTAATTTTTTAGTTATCAGAATGAACAAAATTGTACTGTTAATTGTTAACAAATGTTTCTAATCTGACCTCTCCAGCCATGAACTGCCCAAAGCCTGGAGGGAATGTCAGTGTCGTAACCACTAATGTCACAACAGCAGGGAAAATCAGCCGGCTGAGAGAGAAAATATGACACATATTGCAAGTATTTTGTTTGTAGACTCATTTTAAAGATTTTGATTACAGCAAATTAACACTCATTAATAATGCTAAAGAAGTTAATACTAAAGGTAATATTGTCTGTTGTCATTTGGTGCTTTTTTCTCTTACTGTTTTGTAAGGAATCGTGTGAAAATGTTAGGTCTTCTCATGAACAGGACAACTTGACGGTTCAGGTAAACAAAGAAAGCTCCTAGAAACCCACAAGAAATCCTGCGGGTAAAAAAGTAACAAAGACAAAAACGTACACATTATTCTAGCGATCTAAATACAAAAAAAAAGTTTTATAATAAGACAAGATTATTAAATAGACAGATACATTGAAAGGATGATACATTGCTGAATTGTTTCTGATCAATGTGAACACAATTATTATGGAATATAATAGAGTATAATAGAATAACTCAATCAAAAACTTTTAGCAAAAGATGATGTTTCAACAAATCAAATATAATACCAACATCTGGTCACTTTGGTCAGCTGACAATAATACAGAAGTTAAAGTGCTGTGTGCTCAGGTCTGCGAGTGTGTCAAGGGTTACCAAATGGCACACACACACACACACACACACACACACAGACACGCACACACAGCTTCAGGATTGTGCCCTCACCACGAACGGCACGCTTTCGCCCCCGCGCTCTCACCCAATAATGGCGAACGCTGGAAGCTCTTGCAGGTCGAAAGGAAAATCCATGCGGAAGTTGGTGCGGAAGAGAGCAGTGATGGTTACTGAAACAATATCAATAGAAGAGAAACGTCATCTCATCTGATCTCAAGGCTGCTAAGACCTTCCTTCAGGAATATTATTTAGTATCCCACCTGCATCCTTATTGAACACAGACAGTACTCTGAAAATAAAAGCACTGAATGTGGCAGCAAAGTAGCCCCTCCAGTAGTTTCTCACAGCAAAATAGGTTGATGTAACTTCAATGCTGAACAAAACACCTGGATAAACAAAATAAAAATTTAGAAGGGTTTACTGTCATCTACAGCAGGGATTTTCAAACTTTGCCAAGGACCACAAATATGATGATAAAATATGAACACTTACATTTTTTTAAAAGTCTATTATGCAGACCAAGGATGCAATTATTTAATTAAAAAATACAGTAAAAACAGTAAAATTGTGAAATATTATAAAAATTAAAATAACTCTTTTCTATTTGTAATGCATTTTAAAAAGTAATTTATTCCTGTGATGGCAAAGCTAAATTTTTGTGCTCAAGTAATATTTCCTATTTATATATTTTTTTCAGGATTCTGAAAAATGATAAATAGAAAGTTCAAAAGAATAAAATTTATTTGAAATAGAAATATTTTGTACCAATGTAAAAGTCTTTACTATCACTTTTGATCGATTTAATGCATCCTTGCTGAATAAAAGTATTACTTTCTTGAAGAAAAAAAAAAAAAAAAAAAACGACAAAAAATCCCTGACCCCAAACTTTTAGTAGGCCTATTTCTTAACTTAAATGTATTTCCCTTTTGAGGGAACTCGCACTGCGTCGTATGACGACACTTTGGGAAACGCCTTCAGCGTGACAGTGTCTGAAGCATGTGTGCAACTAGTCCAATCCTCATTGGTGCTGCGTCACCTCATGACGTGTGATGGCGTAATGTGGAAGCCTTGCCACCAAGGAGACAGCGTGCCATCAGCCACTCCTCGGCAGCTATGGCAGTTATGGAGAGGCATCTTTGGCTGAATCTCTCGGCCATCAAGGAGAAGGACAAAACCTTCCTTATTGATGGCCTGCTGTTGCCTCCTGGTCTCCTCAGTGATGCTGTAAGCTCGGTCGTTGAGAGATTTCAGGAGACAGAGATACAATGGCAGCATTTCCGAGGTTCATCCCTTCTCACCACAGGTCCCAGGGGGCTGCTGCCAAGGGGCAGCCCCAACCATCTACGTCGAGCTTCTCATACAGGCAACAACAAAAAGAGAGTGTTGCTGCTCGAGCCCCCCCTCAGTGAGTTGTTGGGACTGGATGCCATGGTACAGCCGTGGCCGAGGCTTCATCTGTACGCATCTCCCTCTAGAAAGTGTTTGCCTGGACGGGGTTTTCTTCTACCGGTAGCCCCGTTCTGGCTGGCCTGAGTATGGTTTTCGGACCCCGTAGCCCTCCTAGATTGTCTCCCATGGGAGATTCCGGTCAGGAGGGACCTTTATATGCAGGCCAGAGGCACAATATATCACCCCCGGCCAGAGATGTGAAGACTTTGGGTCTGGCCCCTGAGAGGGATCAGCTGCAAAATGCAGGTCTCTCCGCTGAGGTTGTTGAGACTATTCTCAATTCTAGAGCTCCCTCCACGAGGAAACTTTATACCTTAAAGTGGAGAGTCTTCAGTAGGAGATTTACAGGCTCTGTCAGTTGCCTCCTCCTGTCTGAAATTTACTCCAGGTAGGGTGAAAGCTATTCTTCACCCGAGGCCGGGTTATGTACCTAAAGTACCCACTAATGTGGCCAGGTCCGTAGTCCTTTAGGCCTTCCATCCTCCTCCTCCTCATGTGTCGCCGGAACAGGAGAAGCTACAGTTAACTCTGCCCTGTTAGGGCCCTTGAGGTTTAAGTCCAGAAAACTGCTCAATGAAAGTGCCGTCATACAACGCAGCGTCTCGTTCCCTTCTCAGGGAACCAGGGTTACAGTCGTAATCCGAGACTTTTTTACTCCAATTGTTCATTCTTTGTTAGATTTATTCCTAAAACAAAGTTTTACAGTGAAGTTTAGACATTTTACTGGCAAACAAACATAAATATCTAGTTCAGACATGAAACTCTAGAGGGCGCAGGCTGATAGGTCCTTTACATTCTGCAAGCAATCAAATCATTAACGCATGGCAGTTACTAGTCTGGTCCATTGTTTGCTGTAAGCTAGTCCTGCAGCGTGCTATCAAAATTTCTTCTGAAACCCTCCACCTCCCCCAGCTCCACCTGCCTAGATCTGATACAGGATTTATGTATGTCTATTTATGCAGCAGCAACATATATTACATGCTCACAGCAACATGTCTGTGTATCTATTAGCAGTTTCAAGTCCATACTTGCTTTACAGCAGCAATAATCAACAGCAGCAGTAGTGTAGCAGATCTTGCTCGCCAAGACCAAAAACGTCGCCATATATATTCAATTACATACTAAAACTATTCAGAGAGTTGTCATGATTGAAATACTGATTAAGATTAAGAAAAGGCTAGAAAATGCCTTATTGCACCATGCAGCACTTTACCTCCAAGAGGGGTTCCAAAACAGCATCCAACCCCTACAGCACAGCCCACCGTGAGGATGTCTGTATAACAATATGGGCTCTACTGACACAGAGGCATACAAAAAAAAGGGAAGCAGACACAGTTGAGGGTACAGGTGGGGGAAGGTAGAAATTATTCTTGGTAATATAAATGCCCTGGATGATAAATCAGCACTGTCCTCAAAAATAATGTGTAATAAAACCCTGTCCTGTCCCCTGAAGATAAACGAGCATTCAGCATTTTATGAATGGAGATGCCAAATATGCATTGCAGGATCTCCATGCACTTCTGCTTACCTGATAGACTCCAGAGAAGAAAGACATAAACTTGCTGAGCACAGCTGCACAGATACTGGCTATGTGAACAAAGGGACCCTAAAATATAAAAATAGCACAATTTAAAGGTTAGCATCAGATGGGGATGAGGCCAGTCTAGTTGACTCAACTGGCACTCACATCCACCAAATCACTGTGCATTTTGTAAATATGAAATGGCAAATTGTGCCCCTGTGTATGTTACATGAGACTGCAAAATCAAATGAGTCTCACCTCTTTGCCAACTGGCATACCACTGCCCAGGCCAGCAGTGAGTCCCACCACCTTCGCAATAAATGCCTTGAGTGTCAAATACTCCTTCAGCACAACACCTCTGAGTATGGTTTTCAGCTCTGGAATACCAGAGCCTGAGGGAAAAAATAAGAGTTAGAAGAGGAATGAAAAACGACAAAATAATCAAATGAATTATGGAAAAAATCAATGTGAAAGGTCTGTAAACAAATTTAAATATGATAATGAATATGAATCGCACACACTACTGTATATAGAAAAGACAGCTGAAACTGATCATGATGTAATCTGCAGCTTTGTTTTCCAACCTCTTTCATCGACACCAAACCAGAAATGTGTTCCAACTTATACTGTACTTCTTTAAAAAGAGACTCTTTCTGTTTGGTTTTATGGTAGTAAGAATGTAGAATCTAATTTTGAAATTCTGGAAAGCTTTGTAATAAGTGGAGAAATGTACCAATGAAATGTAGAAAAAAAGGAACCAAAAAGAAACCGATTAATTGATTAAAAAATATATATTTTTTATATTTATATATAAAATTACTTTAAAGTATGCATGAAATCAAAATTGACAATTCTAATTTTTAATGGAATATTACAGCATTTATTATAAAAGATTTATCTGTGCACGTAATTTTTTTTTTTTACGTGCCCTCATGAACTCCCCCTTTTTGCAACATCTGATGACTTTTTTTCGGCATGAGGGCAAGACAATCTGTCACTCACATAACATCGACCATTAGCAAACCACAACCATCCAATCAACATTTTTAAGTCATTTTAAACAGACAATACATCATTTGAAGTCCTGCTCTACATTAAAAAATGTAGGGCAGGACTTAAAATGATGTATTGTCTGTTCAGAGCTAGCAATGCCCTACATTTACAAGTTTCAGTTTTACAAGATTAGAGAAAATCACTCCCTGTAACCTGCATAAGCACCCATGGTTAGGAATAAATGATCTGGATGGTGTTGTTAAAGTGACTGGATTGGATAAACCAGCAGGTGGCATTGTTGAGTAGTAAACAGTGTGAAGCAGTTACAGTGGTTGAAGAAAAGGAAAATATGTGGCTGGTATGTTTGAGGGGCACAGAATACAGTAAAGCTGCTTCCAAGACACGGACACAGTGTATGTAGACACCTTAATGGAAAACTGAGATTATATAAAGAGGCAAAATCCAAAATTAACTCACCAAGCACCTAATGTCAGTAAAGAACTAAGTATGATTTTCGAACACAGGCATTGTGAGAAGTGCCATTTGCCACAAAAAGGTGGAAAACAACTAAATTATTCCTTTGTTATAGAAACAAAACTATTTGTTTTAGTTTCAACAGATGAGGCAAAAACGTAATTTTAAATCCTGGGTAAAGCTAAAAGATCTATAAATAGGATATAAAGAAAAAAAATTAAAGAAAAAGCAGAATGTGTATGAAAAATAATAAACAAAATATAAAAGTTAAAAAAAGGGGAACAGTGAGACTACACACCAATGGCCTGAGGAGCGACCAGGTGGCAGAAGAGGGAGGCAAACAAGATGAGCACCATGGGATAGAAAACCCAGACCAGGTACTGCAGTGGGATGTTTCCCCTCAACTCCCCATAAAACCACTTATAGGCTGAGAAACACAGAGAAGGACAGAAGTGATGGTGCTCGTGAGGTAGAGAAAGAAGAAGACAAAAGCAAGCCATGTGGAGAAGTTTTAGAAATGAGAATTGGGAAAACATGGAAAAGTCGCAAATGTATATGGGATATAACATTTGCAAAAATAGAACAGGGGTTTTCAAATGTTTCAACATTGACCTTTGGACAATATCTCCTTTCAGGGGACCCCCTTAATAAAATATAAATAATATATGAAAAATATATACATAAAAATAGAATATATATGAAAAAAAGACCAATTTTAATTATAAATATTATATTACCATTTTGGAAATATGTGTATATAATTAAGAAATAATTTATATAAATAAAAAATATAATATAAAAAGACCCATTTTACACTGTGAAATATTAATGTGTAAAATTACATTAAAATTATTTGCTAAGTATATTCGAATATATTTTGCTAAACGTATAATATTTTTTGCAAGTGCTAGAACTCCATTTTAAAACCCTTGAAATAGAAGACAGAAATAAGGGAAATTAAATTTGACTTTAAATAGCTACAACATATAAGCAAAATTCATCAACAGAAGAATAAGGCAAATGAGAAGGAGGCGGTAGGTGGGGAATTCTGGGTAGTGTAGTACCTTGTAGACTCTTGGCACTAGCATAATCCATGCTCCAGCTTACTAATGCCATGGTAATACCCAACAACACCAGAAAGATCCAGTCTTCTCCCAATTTAGAGATGAGGAACTTCTGTACTCGTGCCACACAGTCTGGGAAAACATTTCAGTTCATATCAGATTCCAAATCTCAAACATATTTCATATATGCATTTGCAAGTCTCATTATTATTGACCTCTGCACTTTGAGTAGGAGCGTCGTTTCTTGAACGAGGAGGTGTGGCCCTGCTCCTCCTCCTGTCTGTCATGAATGCTCCCCATCTCCAGGTGATGGTGGCTGTGACGGCGATTTCGGCTCTGACTCCGCCCATGGTGGCTGTGATGGTGGTGCCCATGGTGGTGATGTCCATGGTAGTGATGTCCATGGTGGTGATATCCATGCTTTTTTCGCTGTCTCTCCATCAGAAGGCGAGTGGCTTCTCTCCGCTGGGACCCACCAGGGTGCTCTCTGTACTCTCCATATAGCTGATCACAGCAGAAATAACAGGTTTTGTTACCCAAGAGATCAGTAGATAAATAGCATACAGATATATCCGAAGCAACTTACACGGATAATCCCCCTGGATCAACCTAAAGTGGCACTATATTGATATCTCACAGACTGCACCATGCAAGGTTTGGACCTACAAGATTTCAGCAGGGTTAATATAGTTAATATAGTTAAAGGTATAGTTCGCCCAAAATTTAATAGTAATAGTAATATTAATATAAATAAAACCAGGTCAGATTATTTCCTTTTACAACACACAACCTCTTCAGTGCAGATATGCAAGACAAACCACTGTGTTATTCTTTCAAATTTGTCCAAAGCACATTTGAGAATTATATGTACATGCTTTTAATATCGCTTTTAATATTCCTCACCAGTGTGGTCACATATTAATTTTTTTCTTTGGGGAAAAAAAAAAAAAAAAAATAGTAAGATGTCACCCTCATCTTCAAAACAACATGATGCACCTGAAAGGTCCAAAAATAGAGGAAAATCTTCTTGACATGCTTCGAGTAAGTCCACTGGTGGAAGAACAGTAGTCTACATTTAAATTTATAACCATCCGGATAAGATCCAGACATCTGGAAAACACATTTCTCGTATCTTCATTCCCACCACGCACATGCACGCATGCACGCACACACACACACACGTTGGGTTTTCATGTTTTATGGGGACATTTCATAGAAGTGATGTTTTTATACTGTACAAACTGTATATTCTGCCCCCTAACCCTACCCATCACAGAAAACCTGCATTTTTACATTTTCAAAAAAACACTTCGTATGATTTATAAGCCGTTTTACTCATGGGGACCAAAAAATGTCACCAAGGATTGTCATCAAGGATTTCAGATATTGCCGTCCTTCGGATGAGACATTAAACCGAGGTCCTGACTCTCTTTGGTCGTTAAAAAATCCCAGGATGTCCTTTGAAAAGAGTAGGGGTGTAACCCCGACATCCTGGCCAAATTTGCCCATTGGCCTCTGTCCATCATGGCCTCCTAATCATCCCCATATACTGATTGGCTTCATCACTCTGTCTGCTCTCCACCAATAAGCTGGTGTGTGGTGGGCGTTCTGGCACAATATGGCTGCCGTCACATCATCCAGGTGGATGCTGCACATTGGTGATGGTTGAGGAGATTCCCCCTTCCATGTAAAGTGCTTTGAGTACCCAGAAAAGTGCTATATAAATGTAACAAATTATTATTTATTATTATCTTTGTGGGAACATTTTGTCCCCATAACGTAGGGTATACCTGAGCCACACACACACACACGTGCACACACACACACACACACACACACACACACACACACACTGTAATTTGTCCTGAAAAAACAAAACAAAACAAAAAACAAACAAAAAAAACAACAACTCTCGCTTAAATCTATTAAATGAGACAGATATATGACAATTTTAATTTGTAAATCTCATCAGTTATTCTATAAACTATTTAACAAAAATCCTAATGATAAGGACAGAAAATTGGATTGGGATATAATGTAGGCTGAACCTGCGTGCATGTGAGCATAATGATGCTGTTATAATTAATTTATTTAAAAGCTTTTAACCTAGTATGAAACAACTTTTACACACAAGGGCCAACTTCAACTTGTAATGTAATGTAATTTGTAATGTCGACTTATGGCTTAATAAACGTTATTTGCAGTAAGGAAGTGAAGATGTAAAGAAGTAAATGTGGATCTGACAGAAACGTTAATGAGCAAGTTAAGAAATGTCTGTGGCTGTTTTAGTTCAGTTTATTCATTTATGCTTATGCAATGTCTCATACACAGTAATTTTAATGCAACAGAACCATGTCATTGCTGACAGCAGCAAATATAGTTTTTCCACATGCTAAATCTTATACGGCTGATGAATGAATCTCATTTTAGAAATGTAATGATTAAACAATAAAAGTTGTGTCTGTATTTGTTACTATTTGCAGTTCTATTGCATTAAAGCGCTCACTTTCAGCTTTGGAATGGGCATGTAGATGATAGGTTTATCATATATCTCCCTTCCTCATAACACATCTCTTTCACTCTCATTCCACGCATCTATCCAGTTACTTTCACCCGTTCCCACAGTACATGTAATCCCTTGCTTTCTCCATATTTCACCCCCTCCTTCCCAGTCTGCTTCTACACCTACAGGCTTCTACACCCCCCCTCTGACCCCCTGTCCGCCATAGATTGGAACTACCCCCTTTCTATCCAGGGCCTGTAATACTAGCCGGCGGGTTAATAATAGCTTTGGTGTGACCCAATGATCACAGCCACACTTCCCCACACACCTCTATGTGGATCTTTCTTTCTTCCAATTTGTTCATCAAGGACTCCCAAGGAAATGTTGGAAACCTATTATCAGACAACACTGTCATGCTAACTAGCACTGGAACACTAACAGCAAATGTAGTGCTGAGGCAATGTGTGCAACTCACACATTCATGTATGTTAATCACTATCAAAGATTTGATCAATTTAATAAAAAATTCTGAGAACACATCTACAAAGAAGTAATTCCTATCAGAAAGTGCTAATGTGCTCAAGCTAAAACGTGTTGGAAGGGGTGTTTGGTGGCATTCTGCTGTGCTTTAGGTCATGCTGATGGCTGTATGGGAAGGCTATCAAGGCAATTGTCATGGTGTCATCACATGATGTTATGTAAAGTCATATGTAATTCTGTTGAAGGTCTTCTAAAATAGACGTTCTTCCCATGCTGTGATGACCACACTTGTAAACATATCCCAATATGCCGGGCCATTCTGTTGAGGCTCTTTCATTCAGTAACTTTGCTAAATGTACACTTCAACAATACAATGCAAAATAAAATAATAAAATAAAATAAAATAAAATAAAATGACCGCATGTGTGAAACGAGAAGTGTTGTTATTTTTAACTAAAACTAAAACTATTAAAAATAATTTCCAGTAATTGAAATTAAATAAAATATAAATATGAGATGAAAAACTTATATGAAATGTACAAATACATAACTTTAAAGGTGAAGTACTGAAACCAAAACAGAAATAAAAATAATTTAAAGCTAAACAGAAATTAAAAATAAAAAGCACATAACAAAATACAGCTAAAGCCCTGTTTGCACTGTCTGCGGATAAACAGCTTGAGAAGTTTCTGTGATGTCGGTTGCTACAGCAGCCATTTCTACCGTAGTATCCAATTATATCACGTGATCAAAGTCTACAATCCCACTAGTTGTCGCTGTATAGATTCTCTGCTCATTTACATAAAGTTGAACTCTCAGAAATCAAGAGATCAAACAAAAATGAATAACTTCGAGTTGTTTGTTGCTGCAAATCACTGTCAGTGCTCTCTAGGTGACCCACAACCCAAAATATGCTTATTGATAGAACATTTACACATGTTTTCTCATTCAATCAATGTTACATACTGCTCAATAAATCACAGTGACATGACTCATAAAAGATGACCTCAACTGCATGCATAAGAAAGCAATACTACCTTGTTTATAATACAGTCTAACCACACTGATGCTCTCTTATGACAGGCTGGGTTTAAGGGATACATTTATAATTTTATGATTGGGTTTCCACTTATACTACCATTCAAAAGTTTGGGGTCAGTAATTAACATATTTATTCAGCAAAGATGATTTAATCTGATCAAAAGTGACAGTAAAGACATTTATACAAAAGATTTCTATTTCAAATAAATATTGTTCTTTTGAATTTTCTATTAATCAAACAGTCTTGAAAAAAGTATCATGGCAGCACAAATACAAAGTTCTCTCATGAAACTCTAGATGGCACAGGCTGATAGGTTAAAGTGTATCCCATAATTTAATCACCTTCTAGCCATCCTAGGTGTATATGACTTTCTTCTTTCAGCCAAACACAATCAGAGTTATATTAAAAAATATCCTGGCTCTTCCAAGGTTTATAATGGGAGTGAATGATACCCGAGATTTTGAAGCCCAAAAAAGCGCATCCATCCATCATAAAAGTAATCAATACGGCTCCAGGAGGTTACTAAAGGCCTTCTGAAGCGAAGCAATGCGTTTTTGTAAGAAAAATATGCATATTTATAACTTTATAAACTGTAATCACTAGCTTCCGGTAATGGCCTCTGGAGATCCCAACATCCTGAGTGGACATTCAAAATGAACAGCGCATAAGGGTTAATATAACTCTGATTGTGTTTGCTGAAAGAAGAAAGCCATACACCTAGGATGGCTTGAGGGTGAGTAAATTATGGGATAATTTTCATTTTTGGGTGATAACTACCCCTTTAACTCAATCTGCTTGCAATCATGTCATACTCAATAGGGCACAGCTGATTGGTTCCTGCTGTATCAGTAGCCAATTAGCTCGCTGCTCATAGCAGTGCAGCGCGCTTCAAAAACCCTGCACCGTCCCCAGCTCCAGGGGCGGATCTAACGGGGTGGCATGGGGTGGCAAATGCCACCCTAAGAAAAAAGCATTGCCACCCCAGATTTATCCCAGTATAAAATATAAATGTAAGCAGTGTTTTCTGCATCGCATTTTAGCAGCTGCGCTTTAATGCGATGACGTAAAGATGTACCATGAAAAAAATAGCAAGAAAACACATCTGCTGCACGGCTTCACTAAAACATGACTCTTATGAACAGGTTCTTTTTGACGAATCAAATACCAGTATAGCCGAATTCAAAAACAAATTAACTGCTTCTTCTTTATTTATATATAGTATTATTTTACACAATGCTTCTCATTGTTTATTTTGACCTGCGCCGTGTACCATAACTATTTGTGGCACATGGATTGTAAATGAAATCAATAAGACCATCCCAATCACAAAAACTAACAGCAGAGTTAGGTAAGAATCTAATATTTAACTAGATGGACATTTTTATTAGACAAACTTTATGATGGCTTGACAAGGTCTTTTTTTAAAATTTAAAATAGTTTGAAGGTCAGGATAGATAGAGAAACAGATAGTTGGGTGTTCTGGGTTGTTGCTGAAGTGTTGCTAGGGTGTTCTGGGTGACCTTCCATAATGCCCACATAGACATTCCCACATCTGTTAAGAAGTCTTAAGTCTCAGTGCTTTGATATTTTGGCAGTTCTTTCAAATTCGAACATTTTTGTTGCTCTTAAAGTGTTAGTTCACCCCAAAATGAAAATTCTGTCATTAATTACTCACCCTCATGTCGTTCTACACCCATAAGATTTTGTTCTTGTGCTTTATTCAAGTTAGGTTGAGCTTCTGCTTGTGTTCGCTGATCAATGTTTACATGCGAGTAAAAGCCTAAATTAAATCTTTTCATCATAACAAGCGATCGATTCTCTTCAGAAAATTTGGACTAAACCGCTCGATTCATATGGATTAGTTTTCCGATCTCTTTATGAAGTTTTTGAAGCGTCAAAGTGGAAGTTACAAAGGTAGTCAATGGAAGGAAATCTGACAGCATTCTGTCATCAAAAAGATTTGTCTTCCGAAGATGAACGAAAGTCTTATGGGTGTGAAATGACATGAGGGTGAGTAAATAATGACAGAATTTTCATTTTGGGGTGAACTAACCCTTGAAACTTGATGCACTAAAACTTGTGATTTATATATAATCCAAGTAGCCTGCCTCTTTTCTATCTCTTAATGACAGACCTACTCTAGCAAGCTCAGAGACATTTAGAATGTGTTGATGTGTTTAATAGACAGTGTCTTGGTGCCCTGGATATTGATATTTTGTTATTAGGGGCCCAAGCACCAAAGGTGAATTGGACTCCTAATAAATTTATGGAGCTAACTGGAATCAGCCATTTCAACTCTAAGATGAAAGGGAAGCCACAGGATAAGGAATATTTTAAGCCTAATGTTTTTCTATCAGTTTCCATCACTTTGAATGGAAATAAATGCATTGATCTAGTTCATTTGTATAATATGGTGTACTGACAGCATAGTTTTATAAAAAATTAGTGTACATATCTGTGAAATACTTATAGATCATTAAATGTTTATTTAACTTTTATAGACCCTAATAAAACATATTTTCAAGTTGTCAGACATGATTAAATGATTAGAGAAAATTTTATTTGTCTTTTTCAAGATAATATACATTATAAAATCTCTATAAAACACTTATTTAGCATTGACGTATGAATAATAAAACAAACACTTACTTTAAACTGCAAGCTACACATATTATAGAAAAAAAAGATAAGTGCTTCAGAGTCGCAAATTATATCTTCACATTAATTTGAAATTGACCTGACATCCTATGACATGTGATTCATCTAAATTTAAATGTTGAATACGAGTCCACACTTACACCACACATATTATGATCACATGCCTTATGACAGTAAACATTTTAAGAGGGATATATATGTCTTCTTATTTAATCTAACACTAACAGTAAGTGTTCTCTTTCAGTTTCAGTTAAGTCAGTTGGCCTTTTTGACACCTGTGTGTTTCATCAAACCCTAACTTTCAATAAAAATTCAAGTTGGACTTTTCTGTAAAAACCACATCATAAGATTAATTTCAGTTGGATTGCTAATCATCCACAGGGGCCATTGGTGCTTGGACCCCGATGATTGCTGCTTGTGACTATATTTTATTTTTAATTATAGTATAGTTGTAATATAGTTGAAATAGTATAGATGATTGAATGCTTTGGTGTTGCCACCCCTCACAGTCCTTATACCACCCCCTTGGTACCCTATAAAATTTTTCTAGATCCGCCCCTACCCAGCTCCACCTGTATAGATCTGTTATGGGTAATTCATGTATGCTTTTTTGTATAGCAGCAGCATGTCTTACTTGCTCACAGCAGCGTGTCGTGTATTTATTGGCAGTAGCAAGTCGCGTACTTGGTCTGCAGCAGCACCAGCCCCAATAAACAACAGCAGCAGCAGCAGAAGCGTAGCAGATCTATTCCAAGACCAAACATATCAACATATATCCATTTCCATGCCAAACACTCCAAGAGTTGTCATGACAGAGCTGTTTTCAACATGGATAATAATAAGAAATGTTTCTTGAGCAGCAAGTCAGCATATCAGCATGAAGATTTCTGAAGAATCATGTGACACTGAAGACTGAAGTAATGATGCTGAAAATTCAGCTTTGCCATCACAGGAATAAATTATATTTTAAAATATATTAAAATTGAAAACAGTTATTTTAAATTGTAATTTCACAATTTTACTGTTTCACAGTATCAAATAAATGTAGCCTTACTGAGCATAAGAGACTTTTTAAAAACATTAAATAATGATACCGCCCCACACTTGTAGTTTATGCAATTTGGGTGACGATGTACATTTGGGTGATTCTTTAATTAGTTTTTTGTCTTTATATCTTGGAAAATAAATCTATTTATATTTCTTCTATTTATCATGTTAAAACAATTATCACACGTCCTGGAATAAATCTCGGACTATGGTTTTGGTCAACCTTTTTTTTTTACCTGTTAGAAAAAGTGCAAAATAGACTTTCCCTGATTTGAATACTTTCATGCAAAGAATTTAAAAGTCATGCTCAAAACAGAAATTAAGAAAAAGTGATTAAAAGAGACTTTAAATATACTTGTTAAATTATTATGACCTACACTTTTAAACTAGAATGATTATGAAAAAAACAAACAAATTTGTAGAGTCATTCTAGGCGACAGAAAATTTCCATAATTGAAGAATCGCTCATTTTTATTTAACCTCCTATTTAGAGTCCCACCATGGACTGGGTTTTTGTCTTAAAGGAAAAGTTGCACTGCAAACTTATTCAAAGAACAAAAAGAGGTAGTACAGACCTCCTCAGATAAATGAGAGATTGAGTAAACAGCTGCACTTTCCCGCGAGTTCTGCAGCAGCATAGTGACTCAGTCAGTACAGATAGAAATATACAAGTCATGCAGAGATTGTGCAACATCTTTGACATCATAAGATTTAAAATGACAGAAGAACAGCAAATCACAACTGTCTAAAGAGTAACTAGAAAGAAGAAAGGGTGAGGGAGATAGAGAGAGAGAGACAGAGACGGTGACTGACCACGGTCTGCTGGTATCTCAGAGCCTTCCTTTGCGACGCATCTGCGGCCATTGACACACTGTCACTGACCCAAAAATAAACCGCCTGTCTGTCTTAGCATTCCCACCCTGGGGTGGCACGGACTGAGGGAGAGAGGGCACACGCAAGTTCTCTCGCTCGATCTCTCTTTCCTGGCTTTACACATGCACAGCCATCTCTCTCTCACACACCTTCTCATGTGGTGCAACACAGCAGTCCAGTTGCCTAACTAAGCTCCGTGTGCATACATGGGTTTATGAGGACGTGCATGTGCTTGGGGCACGTACATGCGTTTGTGTATGTGTGTGAGAGGTTGTGAGTTACAAAGAGAGTGTAAATGCCAAACTAAACCCATCCACCCCTTCATTAGTGAGGCCGGTTTGTTTAATAGTGGCCGATCCTGTCGCCCCAGGCAACAAACTAAGACTATGATCACCTGTTCATTTGGAAAGGGGCACAGTAAGGGTTTGAGCAGTCGAGGGAACTCCCCGTCCCCCATGTAATATGAGGGAAGGACAGGAAGGACCAAATCAGCCAATGCCAACTCCGATTCACCATTTTCATCAGTGATGTTCAACAGAATGTTAAGAAATACAGTCAATGACACAAGGAGACAGTTTTAGCTTTAAATAATCTGGATAAGACGAATGTAACATTTATAGAACTGTTAGCGTCTAATTGTTATGTTTTTAGATAATTATGCCACCAACTTCAAATTATGTTCTTGATTATGTGTAGTAGTACGTATGCTGTAAAAAAACTTTTTCGAAGTTGTAAATAAAACAAAAATTATTTGAGTACACTGTAAACCCTAACGCTCAAAATACTTAATTAGTTTGAGTAGGACAAACTTAAATTAGACTAAAATTAGTTCAGTCAAATAACTTTTATGAGTATTTAGCACTTTCTTTTTCTTTCGAGTTCACAGAACTTACATATTTTATGTAAACTGAACTGTTTCATTGTTTTGAGTTTTATGAACTCATTTCTTTTAATTTAGACGAACTTAAGTTTAACTGAAACTGTGCTGGGATTTCTATTTCCCAGCATGCTTTGCCCATGGCACTTGAAAGGGAGAGTAAATGCTAAAAAATTAAGTGTTATATAATGTTTTTTTTTTTTTGTTTTGTTTTTTAAAGAGTTTCTGTTAATATGGGTTTTTGGAGAGTTACCATCATGGTGACAAGTGGTGTATGTGGCTTGGTTCGAAAGCAGGTATTTATTAATGTTTTATATTGCTGTACTCATTCAGCAAGTGCTATACCATGCTATTGCTAACATGTTAGCAAATTAGCAAGTTAGCATTTTCTGAATTAGCTTGTTATAGCTAGCTAAGTTTACATTAATAAAAATGTTTACGTTGAGATTATGATTATTTTAAGGTAAATGTATGAATTAGTGTACTTAAATATTTCAAGTTAAACAATTAAAATGTATGAGTGCAAAATAAAAATCTGCCAGTTCTGTTTACTTAAACTGAATTTCTTAACTTAAAAATTTTGATGTAACTGATTGCCTCAATTTTTTTTTGAGTTTTGCCAACTTATTCAGGTTTACAGTGTATGTTTTACAAGAAAATACTATTTCAGTCTTTCTACTTCAAAATTTCACAATTAATTCAATGGTGTTACTTGTCATTTCTTTGTAATTAATTGTGAAATTTACTAGCAAGTGTATGTAAACATTTCTTGAAAGATTACAAGTAGTACTGTCTACAATAGATTTAAAAACATTTTACAATATACCATATTTAACACTCGGGTAAAAAATGCATATTTTTCAAGGAAATAAATAAACAAACAAACATTTTTTTAGTTTTTGACTGGAACAAAACATGCATTTTCACATATTCTGTTATTTGGAAGAATGTTTGTAACCAAGCAGATCTCGCACCTCACTGACTACCATAGTATTTTTTTCCCTACTATGGTAGTCAATGGGGGGCGAGATCTGCTTGGTTACAAACATTCTTCCAAATATCTTCCTTTGTGTTCAGCAGAACAAAGAAATTTATACAGGTTTGGAACAACTTGAGGGTGAGTGAATGATGACAATTTTCATTTTTGGGTGAAATATCCCTTTAAAGGATTCTGCCAGGTGCTTCGCATATAGAACCTTTTAGGAGTTCCCATCATGGAACCATTTTATGGATTTAGTTTTTATTAATTTTGTTTTAATTAATTTTTAAATGTAACTACATTTCATGAATTAAGCAACTCGTAAATATACTTTATCACTAGAAAAACTGGAATAACCAACATTTAAAAATGACTCAAGAACCTCACTCAACCTTTTTTTTCTAAGAGTGTAGAAACAGCTTTTTTCACTCACCATTCTGTGTAAAGATGCTCATTAAGGTTCATTCACATACAGGTAGAATTTGAGGCAAATGTTTAATTAAACTTTCTACGCAAACATATAACATGCAAGAAATGACAGCTGAGCCAGTCTCATATCATATCCTGTCTATGTGGTACAGTGATGCATGGCAGAAACTCAGGTGAAGGCGGAGCTTAAAGAAACAGCTGTAGGAGGAGGGTGTGGCAGCAAGAATTTAAGCAGATGACTGACAGCAAGATAAATAGCACTTGTAGAATACGAAGAGATGGGACAGAGATGATGATACTTTGGGAATAAAATACAGCAAAAACAGCTTCTGACAAGAAGGAAATTACCAAGTTCGGAAAATGAGAAATAGTTCCATCATTCTTCACACTCAAAGAAGATGACATGTAAGTTCATTGCTGTATTTATAATATATATTTATATGCATATATTATTTTACAATATACTGCATTATATACATATATGAACACACACACACAAACACATATATATATATATATGTTTTTTAAATTCAATCACGTCAAAATGGCTGAGTAAAAAAAAAAAACTATATATATATATATTAGTTTTATATATATATATATACACACACACACACACACACACACACACACACAAACTTATAATACTCAAAAGAGTTAGAAGATTGACTGGTCAGTAAATTAAGTAAATTAAGCTTATCTACATTTTCACTGGCTTAATTCTACTGCAGTCAAACCAAGATTTGAAATCCACAAGCTGATATTTCCATTATACTGAGCTCACATTGGCTCTTGCGTGTGATCAAGTTTGTGGCGCGTCTATGATGTAAAGACAGTAATGTGGAAGAACCGGTTGAGTGACAGTCTGGTAGTCTCGAACACAAAGTCAAGATGTCACCGAAAGAATGTGCTGACAAAGGATGATAAATAGTAGGAGTGTTCAAGGCATGACGTCATGACGTGTTTTTTTATACTGTACAGGTACAGTACATAGATTGATGTTCTGCATGTCTCGGGAGGTTTTATCTTGATAAATTTAAAGCCATTTTTAAACCATTGGTCACAAATTTTATTGTCGTGACTACCGGTGTTGATCATATTTTCTTTTCATGGCAGTGTTATATAGAGGCAAAAGCTTCATCATTGTCATGATTTAATTATAACAAATATTTAGCTGATTATCAAATAGGATGGGACTCCATAACTGCTTGCATATTTCATTGCTGAATAAATATGTCAGATACGCCCAAATTAATTTAGCTTTATGACTGATATTTAAAAGCATTGTGAAAACATACAAATGATTTACTCACAATACAAATGATTTACACACTAGCAATAACATTTTCTGCAAAACATACAGCAAACCACATGGGTAATCAATGTCGAACATTTACAGTTTTATGTTTCAAAGACAGCTGCCAAACTGCACACATGCACTGCATGATTATGCCAGAGATGTTATCCTTACACTCATAAAACCCATAAGCTGATGCAGGTGAATAGCATTGCTCTTGAATTGTTGGATATCAGTTTACATATAGTGTTTTGAAGTTGGTGCTTTGCCATATTAATTTAATGATGGTAATATTTTTTTCCTTTTACAGTATGTCTAATTCAACTAACACAACAGATCCATGTACACCAGGCACTCTTTGTGGTAAGTGATGTGCTAGGTTCAACTTTGGGAGTACTCTAGGTTCAGGCTTGTCGGAGCCCTCTCCTCTGACAGCACGCCAAATATGCATATTTTATACTGTATTTGATTATCTGTAAGTGCGAACTCGTAAAACAGATACACATTTTAGGCATTTTGAAGCAAAAATAAAATGCATCCATCCATAATAAAAGTAATCCATACGGCTCCAGTGGGTTAATAAAGACCTTTTGAAGTGAAGCGATGTGTTTTTGTAAGAAAAATATCCATATTTAAAACTTTATAAATTCAGATAACTAGCTTCCGGCGGACGACCGTAGTCACTTTGCGCAAAATGAGTAAACCCCCTGACGCGATGTATGACGCAGGATGTAAGAGTATCGTAAGCTTAGACGCCTCTCGCTGTTCAAACAAATAGGGCTGGGCAACAAACTCAAGCTCCTCTTGTCTTATATTGAAATTCTCTGACATTTCTTGTTAAAACTTCCATTTTAGATTTCTAATTCGTGACCGGTGTTTTGTTTTGCTCTATCCTCTGCGCTTCCGCGTTCGTCAGTATGTCATGCGTCGGGTCAGAGGTCACTCTTCCGCCTGAACTAGACTCACGTACGGCCGTTGCCGGAAGCCAGTGATTATAGTTTTTAAAGTTTTAAATATGGATATTTTTCTTACAAAAACCCATCGCTTTGCTTCAGAAGGCATTTATCAACCCACTGGAGTTGTATGAATTACTTTTATGATGGATAGATGAACTTTTTGGAGCTTCAAAAACTCGCCATTCAGTACACCTAGGATGGCTTGAGGGTAAGAAAATTATGGAATAATTTTCATTTTTGGGTGAACTATCCCTTTAAGATAGAATCTGATCATAGCGATGTCACGATGTGCGCTCACCACACACCAGCTACAGGTGGAGAGAGAGTGATTGAGCCAATTCAATGGATGGGAATAAGGAGGCCATGATTGATAAAGACCAATGGAGGGAATTTGGCCAGGACACTGGGGTATCACCCCTATTCTTTACGAGAAGTGCCATAGGACTTTTAATGACCACAGAGAGTCACTGATAGGAAAAGACCACAGATAAGAAAAGACAGACAAAGAGGTAAAATTGCCCTCACAGCCAGACACTATAGCCCCTTTCACACAGAGTGTTGATCCCAGAAAATTGCCATAAGCCAGAGTGCCTTCTGTGTGAACGCAAACACTTCCCGGGATTGACTGGGTAACAAAAGGCAGGACCAATGTCGTAAGGGGTGTGTCATAGTGATGACGCTGAAGCTGAGATCGTTCGTCAGCTTAGTGAAACGGTACGCGATGCAATAGTTTATGATCGAATTACAAAAAAATACACAAGTGTGGTTTCTAGACAGAGAATCGCAGATCATAAGCAAACTTAAGATGCTGCAGAGACTTTACACGTCACATCCTGATTTCACATGTCTTTACAGGATATGTATGAGTGCACGTTTTGGGGGCCTGAAAATGCAAACTTATGAAAACGGGTTTCAAAGTGCACGTTGTCTCCATGTAAAAGACAAAAACATGAATTTGTGAAAACAGTGACATGATGCACATGCATATTACGTGTTCAGTCTATCGGTGTGTAATGTTTCTTTACAAAGTGACATCGCCAACTACTGGCTTGGCATGCATAATACAGCGTTTTTAATAGTTATCAAAGATCCGTGTAAATGAGGATCATTTTGACAATAATGGCCCAGTCCCAAATGGCACCCTAAACCCTCACGGTCTTCCTCTGAGTCCGCACTTTCGTGACGTAATGCCGCTTTGACTGCTGGATAAAGTCCTCTGCGTAGCTCGCAGACTTGTGGGCTCAGCTGAAGTGCACATCGAGGGCGCATAGCGGTTGCAAAGGGGGCGCTTGCAAACACCCTTCTGAAACCTAAAATGATAAATGGGACACCCTACGGTCTCGTGGACTTAACGGACATGCGCACGCGGCAGCCATTGTAAGTCCACAGGACCGAAAGTGTGCCATTTGGGATTTAGACGTTGTCACCTGTAGGAAAAATTTTTCTGTTTGTAGTATATCATTGTAGTGTAAACGTACACTATATTGCCAAAAGTATTGGGACACCCCTCCAAATCATTGAATTCAGGTGTTCCAATCACTTCCATGGCCACAGGTGTATAAAATCAAGCACCTAGCATGCAGACTGCTTCTACAAACATTTGTGAAAGAATGGGTCGCTCTCAGGAGCTCAGTGAATTCAAGCGTGGTACCGTGATAGGTTGCCACCTGTGCAATAAGTCCATTCGTGAAAATTTCCTCACTACTAAATATTCCACGGTCAACTGTCAGTGGTATCATAACAAAGTGGAAGCAATTGGGAACAGCAGCAACTCAGCCACGAAGTGGTAGGCCACGTAAAAATCACAGAGCGGGGTCAGCGCATACTGAGGCGCACAGTGCGCAGAAGTTGCCAACTTTCTGCAGAGTCAATAGCTACAGACCTCCAAACTTCGTGTGGCCTTCAGATTAGCTCAAGAACAGCGTGTAGAGAGCTTCATAGAATGGGTTTCCATGGCCGAGCAGCTGCATCCAAGCCTTACATCACCAAGTGCAATGTAAAGCATCGGATGCAGTGGTGTAAAGCACGCTGCCACTGGACTCCAGAGCAGTGGAGACGTGTTCTCTGGAGTGACGAATCACGCTTCTCTGTCTGGCAATCAGATCGATGAGTCTGGGTTTGGCGGTTGCCAGGAGAACGGTACTTGCCTGACTGCATTGTGCCAAGTGTAAAGTTTGGTGGAGGGGGGATTATGGTGTGGGGTTGTTTTTCAGGGGTTGGGCTTGGCCCCTTAGTTCCAGTGAAAGGAACTCTTAATGCTTCAGCATACCAAGACCTTTTTTGACAATTTCATGCTCCCAACTTTGTGGGAACAGTTTGGGTATGACCCCTTCCAACATGACTGCGCACCAGTGCACAAAGCGAGGTCATGGATGAGCGAGTTTGGTGTGGAGGAACTTGACTGGCCTGCACAGAGTCCTGACCTCAACCCGATAGAACACCTTTGGGATGAATTAGAGCGGAGACTGCGAGCCAGGCCTTCTCGCCAACATCACTGCCTGACCTCACAAATGCGCTTCTAGAAGAATGGTCAAAAATTCCCATAAACACACTCCTAAACCTTGTGGAAAGCCTTCCCAGAAGACTTGAAGCTGTTATAGCTGCAAAGGGTTGGCCAACTCCATATTAAACACTACGGATTAAGAATGGGATGTCATTAAAGTTCATGTGCACGTAAAGGCAGGCATCCGAAAACTTTTGGCAATATAGTGTACCTTTAAACTGGAGCTTTACAAACTCATCATTTACACTAGTGCAGCTGCAAACAATGAGCACTGTGATGTCTTTGGTGTAGAGGAAGTAGGAGGAGACTAGAGCAATCAAGCTTAAGAGAGTCAACACACTCTCAACTCTATCTGTGACCAAAACATGCCAGCATATAACACACACACACACACACACACACACACACACAAAAAGCTTTCTAATCCCATTGTATTTCTATTAACCTTGCAGGAGTGCTTTTTTATGAAGTAGAACTGATCGTCATTCCAGTGCTGTTTCTCGTGGCTTTTCTTACCACGCTGATCATTTTGTTTGTGCTCAAATGCTCCCATAAGCAATCACATCTTTATGGACACCACAAAAATGAAAAAGATGACACACAACACCATCATAACACAAACAGGCACCGTAACAGCAACAGACGGCACCTGCAAGGCATTGATGGTAGCTACAGCATCTGACTTTGTTACACACCAAATACTCAAGTCGCTCTGTTGTGTTTATTTAAAGGTCTTCTGTTTCATGCATGATCACAATGTTTATTTATAAGCCTTCGATGATTGATCACTATCTTTATTTACAGAGCTTTCCCTTTAAGAATGATTGCAATGTTTATTAATAGATTATCTCGCTCATTAATTATCAAAGTGTTTGTATAAAAGTCTTTTATACAAGTCTTAATATACACCAAACTCTTTTAACAAGTTTTCCATGTCTTAATCTTTTGATTTACTTTGCAACAACAGCTCCGGCAGAGCTGAACCCAATGGAACATGAGGTTATTCCCATGACAGCCCAACCTCACCATGACATGCAGAGTTCCAGGCCCGCAGTACCTCAGCACACCACTGTGAGGCATCTGGGCACCTTCCAGATGGTCTCTCCACTCCCCCTCACCTTCTCAGTGAAACAGAACAACTTCACGTTGCACAGAGCTGTCACAGACAGCCAGCCAGTCATTTTACGAGTGCTTAAAGGTAAGGTTGGATCAGTGTTATTTTAATATCATTTATAAACTATTAAGAGTATGTATTAATATTTTGAATTAGCTTTTATTTTGTTTTCAGTTTTCATTTTAATTTAGGTTTTAGTCATTTTATTATGTACTTTTGTCATTTTTATTAGTTTTTATTAATATTTATATTTAGCATTAATTTATTTTATTTCAGTTTTAGCAATTTCAGTACTTCAACTTAGTTGCCAAGACAACATTTCATTTAACAGTTTCATCTAATATATATATATATATATATATATATATATATATATTACAGCTTTATTTAAATTAACAAAGATGGTTTTAAAAGTTTTAGTTTTAGGTAACAATAACAACACTATGTTGGATACATAATCTGATGGACAATAAAAACACAATCCCTGTCCTGTTATATTTTATTGAAAACACCCTTTAGAAGATTAAATAACCATTTGATTTTTAACATTGTAGGTATTAAGTTGTAAGTAAAATCATTTCCAATCGCACATACATTGTTTAAACAGAAAATATCCAGCTATTTCTGTCTGATCTGACCTTTAATTTTTTTGTCTCAATCAGCTCCCTAGTTCAGTAGTCAGGCCACTGATCAAGCTGTCAGACATTTTAAGGACAGTCTCAATTGCAAAATGAAATGCACCATGAAAATCGATGCTCACTATTTTCCCTTAACGGAAGTTTTGAAGCGCAAAACATAAATTATGCGACCCAACTCACCACACATAATGACACGTCTAGATGTTTCGAAAAAAAAAAAAACCTCAAACATTATTTCATTTTATTTCAGCATAAACTTGACACTGAACATAATCTAGCTAACATTTATAATTCATTTACGACGGAAATGTTGCAGGTATATGTAACAAGTATTTATCATAATGTACTTTAAATAGCATAAAAAAAAATTGTTTAAAAAAAATTCTGTTCTGCTGTTGTTCATAAATAAATTGTAAATAGTGACGTTGTACAATGTCCTCATTGTCCTTGTTGTCATGTCATCATCAGTGTCCCAATGTGTAGTGAGCCAGGGTCCTTACTGTCCTAACCAGTGCCTGAATTCGTGTACACGATATACTGATTTCAGACTGAGCTAGGGAGCTGATTGAGACGCTTCTAAGACTAATGCTTCTTGAGACTAATGTAGTCAGATGATCTTGTATAAAACTAATTCATTTTAATATTTCCACATGAAGCACACAGTTACCTGAGGTTAAAACAATTTTCAGTGTATTTTATTACGAATCAATTCTGTCTCACCTTTCTTAAAGTTCAGGGCTGACAAACAGAATTTTGCTGGTTTGATTCTCGCAAAGATGCTTGGATGAATGGATGGATAGACAGAAAAGATAAATAGACAGACAGATAGATAGACAAGATAGACAAGACAGACAGACAAGATAGATAGATAGATAGTGTATTGCAATACATAAACTGAACAATCTTACTTTCTACTCCAAATTTTCCCCATACAGAATCAGCCAATGCCAGAGAGCGCCAGTCTTTTCTGGGGTTTTCCCAATTCCTTTCAGAGTTGGGACCGCATCCATCGCTGCCCAAACTACTGGGGGTGGAGACTGTGCATACACCCTTGATAGTGGTAGAACAGCTTGAACACGGAGACCTGCTGAGCTTCCTGTGGAGGTGCAGACAGGTACAGAGTAATGCTTAATTTTCAGTCTTGTATGAGAAAAAGATAAAACTAGTTTCCAGATTGCTAAATATGCCATGAACTGGCTTAACAAGTTTAGGTTTCTTTCCTGTGTTGACATATTTCCTTTTGAAACAGGAATTTGGGTGTGAAAGGGGATTATCACTGTTTTTAATTCAGATCAAAGACATGAACTATAATGCTGCTTTGATAATAAAAAAAAATAAGTGTTACTGGGGGAGGAATATTCTTATCCTAGAGTGAATTTTATTGGACAAAAATGCAAGATGAGTTCTGTTTTTCCTAGAAAAGAAAAAACAATGTTTTAATTTCATTTAATTTCTTTAAAAAAAAAAAAATTTTTTTTAAATGCTTTTGTATTTATAATATTTTAAATTATTTAATGGTTTTATATATATATATATAGAGAGAGAGAGAGAGAGAGAGAGAGAGAGAAAAGTTATTTTAAATTGCTATATTTAAAAAAAAAAAAAATTATACCAACCCCAAAACTATACATTTTAGGAATACACTAGCGTATAAATGACCTCAAAGCTAACAGACAGGGGTCCGTTCTTCGTGCCTCGCTAAATACATCTGAGATGATTTGACAGATGCTGGATCTTCAAATCGTGATAACTGATCTCTGGCTAATTTGGTTCTTCAAACGAATTTGTAGAATGGATTAAAATATCAGGATTAAGTTGTCTGAGATTAATGCGCATTCTCGTGCTCCTTGAAAAGGGCAGATGTATCGATACTCGAAACCATGATCAGCAATGCAGCGATTGGCTGGCAGCAAGACAGCAACGTAATGACATCATATAATTAGAAAAGACACCTGATGAAAAACTTTACGAATTTCTGGACCTTTATAATGAAACAGCCAAGCGAACAACATGACATTACGACATAAATGTTATAATAGATAAATGAAATGTGCACTGTTTTTTTTTTTTTTTTTTTTTACATGATTCCCAAGCATTTGTACAGTCGTACATTTTTATTTCAATTTTGTAATTCGCAATTCATTTAATTGTATCTTTGAAGCAGATTTGTTACGTGACAGCATTAATTAAAGTTTTAATTAAAAAATAATTAAAGTCAAGATCAAGTTATCTGCATCTCCTGCGCTGCATCGAGCCACTCCCATAATAGCGTCACCATTCAAATTAATGCACGGCTCAGAATAACTGTACATCATGTGTGTGAGACTCCAATACAATTGTAAAGCAATTTTTCCATCATGAATAAATCTTTCAATGAGTAAAACTGGCTGTGCCTATAGTATTATAGACTACACAACATTTATAATATTATTTTCAAATTAATTTGTAAATTATTATCATTTTAAATTATTGTCCCTGGATAAGTAGAGTACTCTTGAAATAAATTAGCAGTGGCTGGGACAGATTTTAAGTATCAATTCCACTTAAAAAGATGCAATCTAATCCTGTTTACATGAAATAAGCCTGCTCATGAGCAGGTTTAAGCTTACGGACCTGTTGCTATGGCAGCAAGTCCAGGATGAGCGTTGAAGAACCGAACAATCCAAGATCATGCCAAATCGTCATCAATCAAATCCAGCTAACTGAGTTAGCGATGTACGAAGAACAGGCCCCTGAACTAAAAGCCACACAACTGCCATTTTGATAGATAAACATGACATGTCTTGCAATTACTGTAAAATATTGACATTAAACTCTCTGAATGAATTGATCAGTTATTTGAACTAGAGGTCACCTGCGAATGAATGAAATAGAGGTTGTGTCATTACTAATGATCTCATTTTTTAATGGATTGATTAAAAGTCAAACTACAAGTTTAAACCTCAGCTTTGTTTTGACTGACTGTAAATCTCTTTCACAGGACCACACAGGTCAGGCACCACCGTGTGACATGACTGAAAAACGAATCTTTACCATGGGCTCTCAGATTGGATCTGCTCTGGTTAGATAACAAATTAGCTTGCAAGATATATACAATCATATTGACAAGTCAGTTCCATCATGAAAGCCTGTCAATGTATACAAGTATATATGAATGGAGAGTTTTTATGAGCCACCCAGGCATTGTTTCAGCACATACTGACAACTTCATCAATCATAACGAGCCTCTTACTTTGTTTGACTCTGGCATGCATTAATCCTGGCCAGTCATGAGCACTTAACCGGACCATTTTGATTTTTACAATGTACAATAAATATATATTGCCATACCCAAGATCACATGTTCATGTTCTGACACAACCGGTCTTGATGTTCCAGGAGTATCTGCATAGTAAGAACTGCATCCATGGCAATGTCAGGGCTCGAAGTGTCCTGGTTGGTCGGGACCTGTCGGTAAAGCTGTGGGGTTTGGGCCCAGCATATCACAGGCAAATGAGTGCAGGCTCTATAAGAGATGTGGAAGATATAGAAAGAAAGTGGCAAGCACCAGAGGTGTTGGGACGGCAACCTCTCCAGCAAAGTAGCGACATGTGAGTTTACTTTTAGTCAGTGTTTTTTAACCTTTGATCTTTACATTGTATTCATTTCTAATTAATCCTTCATAGATGGTCCTTTGGCATTTTGCTCTATGAGATGGTGACATTAGGTGAGTGTGTCTGTCATTCAATATTATAAAAATCATTCTAATTAAAAGATAAAGCTACAGCTGCATGGTTGTATTTGGGCTCCACTTCTATGGAAAAAAAAAAATAACTAAATTGGTTAAGTTTCAAAAGCTTTTTACCTCTTTGTTTCTAATCTCAGGAGAGCCCCCCTTTCCCAGCATCATGGCCAGTGAACTTCTGCAGCATTTACAGAGAGAGAACACAATAACGAGACCCCCCAACTGCTCCAATACACTGTACGTCACTTTACTCACACACATAAACCATTTTATCTAAAAAAACCCCTCAAGTTTATCAGATTTCTTGAGTTTCAGAAGAAATCTCGACAGTGTCTCAAGATCTCAGATCCCAAAGTCTGATATCAAAAGTCAAATATCTCATTATGAACTTAAACATTAAACATCATCAAATTCCACATCAATTTTGTTGCCTCATACACACACACACACATTATATATATACTGTGTATATATATATATATATATATATATATATACATACAGTATCTCAAAGAAGTGAGTACACCCCTCACATTTTTGTAAATATTTTATTATATCTTTTCATGTGACAACACTGAAGAAATGACACTTTGCTACAATGTAAAGTAGTGAGTGTGCAGCTTGTATAACAGTGTAAATTTGCTGTCCCCTCAAAATAACTCAACACACAGCCATTAATGTCTAAACCGCTGGCCACAAAAGTGAGTACACCCCTAAGTGAAAATGTCCAAATTGGGCCCAATTAGCCATTTTCTCTACCCGGTGTCATGTGACTTGTTAGTATTATAAGGTCTCAGGTGTGAATGGGAAGCAGGTGTGTTAAATTTGGTGTTATCGCTCTCACTCTCTCATACTGGTCACTGGAAGTTCAACATGGCACCTCATGTCAAAGAACTCTCTGAGGATCTGAAAAAAAGAATTGTTGCTCTACATAAAGATGGCGTAGGCTATAAGAAGATTGCCAAGACCCTGAAACTGAGCTGCAGCACGGTGGCCAAGACCATACAGCGGTTTAACAGGACAGGTTCCACTCAGGACAGGCCTCGCCATGGTCGACCAAAGAAGTTTGAATGCATGTGCTCAGCGTCATATACAGAGGTTGTGTTTGGGAAATAGACGTATGAGTGCTGCCAGCATTGCTGCAGAGGTTGAAGGGGGTGGGGGGTCAGCCTGTCAGTGCTCAGACCATACGCCGCACACTGCATCAAATTGGTCTGCATGGCTGTCGTCCCAGAAGGAAGCCTCTTCTAAAGATGATGCACAAGAAAGCCCGCAAGCAGTTTGCTGAATACAAGCAGACTAAGGACATGGATTACTGGAACCATGTCCTGTGGTCTGATGAGACCAAGATAAACTTATTTGGTTCAGATGGTGTCAAGCGTGTGTGGCGGCAACCAGGTAAAGAGTACAAAGACAAGTGTGTCTTGCCTACAGTCAAGCATGGTGGTGGAACTGTCATGGTCTGGGGCTGCATGAGTGCTGCACTGGGGAGCTACAGTTCATTGAGGGAACCATGACTGCCAACATGTACTGTGACATACTGAAGCAGAGCATGATCCCCTCCCTTCGGAGACTGGGCCGCAGGGCAGTATTCCAACATAATAACGACCCCAAACACACCTCCAAGACGACCACTGCCTTGCTACAGAAGCTGAGGGTACCTAAACCCTATTGAGCATCTGTGGGGCATCCTCAAACGGAAGGTGGAGGAGCACAAGGTCTCTAACATCCACCAGCTCCGTGATGTCGTCATGGAGGAGTGGAAGAGGACTCCAGTGGCAACCTGTGAAGCTCTGGTGAACTCCATGCCCAAGAGGGTTAAGGCAGTGCTGGAAAATAATGGTGGCCACACAAAATATTGACACTTTGGGCCCAATTTGGACATTTTCACTTGTGTACTCACTTTTGTGGCCAGCGGTTTAGACATTAATGGCTGTGTGATGAGTTATTTTGAGGGGACAGCAAATTTACACTGTTATAAAAGCTGTACACTCACTACTTTACATTGTAGCAAAGTGTCATTTCTTCAGTGTTGTCACATGAAAAGATAAAATATTTACAAAAATGTGAGGGGTGTACTCACTTCTGTGAGATACTGTATATATATATACACACACACACACACACACATTTCTTCTAAGACATTTCAGGACAAAACATCTAAAACAAACAAATAAATGAAACATAACTGAGATCTCTATTAAAGGGATAGTTCACCCAAAAGTGAAATTCTGTCTTCATTTACTCACCCTCAAGTTGTTCCAAACCTGTATGAATTTCTTTCTTCCGCTGAACACAAAAGAAGATATGTTGAAGAATATGTAACCAAACAGTTGATGGGCCTCATTATGGAAGCTTATTTCTGCCAAGGAATAAAACTATTTAAATGATAATTGACTTTTTATATCAAAATTCTGATTTTTTTTCCTCTCTCAATTGCAAGTTAACATCTCGCAATTCTGGCTCTTTTATGATAATTGCAAAATATAAACTAACAATTGCAAGTTATAGCCTAAAGTCACAATTGCAGGATATAAACTCACAATTCTGACTTTTTTTCTCAAAATTGCGAGTTTATATATCGTAATTCTGACTTTTGTCTGGCAAATTCTGAACTTTTTTTCTCACAATTGTGAGTTATAAAGTCTAATTCTGAGGGGGGAAAAATACAGTTTTTCTCAGATTTGCAAGAATCTCACAATTCTGACTTTAGCCTACTTGCAATTCTGATTTTATAACTCACAACTGCCAATTTACATCTCGCAAGTCTGATGTTATAACTCGCAATTGCGAGTTTATATCATGCAATACTGAGAAAAAAAAATCTGAATTAAGAGATGTAAACTCATAACTTTAAAAAAAATAGAATTGTAAGATAAAAGGTCACAATTAATTATTTTTTAAATTTTTTATTCAGTGGAAGAAACAAGCTTCCATACCTCATTGACTTCCATAATATGGCGGAAAAAATACTGTGGAAGTCAATGGGGCCTATCAACTATTTGGTTACCGACATTCTTCAAAATACCTTACTTTGTGTTCAGAAGAAAAAAGAAATGTATACATGTTTGGAACAACATGGGTGAGTAAATGATGACGGAATTTTCATTTTTGGGTGAAATATGCCTTTAAGTCTCCCAAGAGGGACTCATTATATAAAAAAAGCAATCTCTGAGCAATATTTTCTTCATTAAAGGACAAAAATGTGATCAGAAACTGTCTAAACTGTAAACTTATTAGTCAACAATGAATCTGTTTTATTCTGATGGCCACTGTAATATGAACAAAGTACATTTGTTCTCTAGATATTCTATTATCGAGTCCTGCTGCCGGTGGAAACCAAAGAAGCGAGTCTTATTGGCTGAGCTGATCAGAAAGCTCCAATCAGGAGAGAGAAGCGCCAATGATCAGGCAGTGCTGCGAGTGTCTGAGCCGCTGGACATAGAGAAATACATGCGTGAAGCGGGCTATGGAGAGTCGTTCAACTATGCTGTCCTCTAATGTTCCTTATATGTATTATCACTCAACAGTGACACCACTGTAAAATTTAAAGTGGACCATCATCTCATAAATCCTGTGTTATTATTCAGGACGTCACATTGGATAAAGGCTAAAAGCTTAATTGTAACGCAAATAAGAAGGGATGTAATGTAGAATATGCATAACAGCGGATGATTGTGTCACACACATATAGCCTATGCATAAATATGCAGCTACATAGAGAAAAGCTCCAATGTAAAATGTGTTAGCATAATACTTATTTTGGTCCACGCACCCACAAAACAATTGTGTTTAGTAATTATACTGATATTGTGATTTAATTTATCATATTTATTTGGGATTGACTTTATATCGTGCCATTATGTCTATCGGTACTCATCTAATTCAAATAATAAGACTTAAATTTGTATTATTGGTATATTTATTGGTAACTGGAGAGTTTATTGCATTGTAATGGTGTTATGTATTTAAAATACACTATTTATTAATGTTCTTTTTTTAAGTTTTGTCATCATTTGTGCACTTGTAAAAAAAAAAAAAAAGAAAAAGGTCACCTGTTTAAAAATACTGTCAAATATTTGGCTTTTTACTTACTTGAACATCTTGAAGCCTGCGGTGCTGGTCCGTGAGGGAGACTGCAGAGGTTATATATACTGTAATAATCCTTCAATAATTTGGATTTTATCTGTATTTTGTCTAAATATGAACGTTTCTCTTACCTGTCGTTAACCAGAAGCAGGCTTGATGACGCATTAGAATGATCTGATTGGCTTCAAATGTCACCTTTGATTATGATTGGTTATTTACACGGAAGGATGCAAATGACGTTGCCTCATTTGAATATCCATGGTCAGTTTAGTAATATGGAGAGAGACCTGTGACAATCCGTCCAGTGATTTAAAAAAGTTTCCTTGCTAACCAGATTTGAAAGAAAGAAATGTAAATGCTGATCATGTGCATTATGCACACTAAGTAAAACAAAAGTTAACTTTTGGCTTTAGTTATCTTGTATCTTATGTGATGACAATGGGGAAAAAAATTACTATACTCCAAAATATCACAAACGTTATCTGATGTATCCTGTTAAATGCATTTAGGAAACAGGCGAACGTGAAATAATTTAGACTATTTATTCACAAAATAATACAACAACTGTACACAGTACCACTCATGATTTTGATACACATCCAGGAAAAGCCACCATAAAATATTCAAACATCAACACTTCTGTTTAGCAGACACTCTCTTTTGACCTGCAATTACATTAATTACACCATTCAACACAAACATTAACTTAGGTATTTACAGTGTGATGCTCTTCTAACTCTGTACAGTAAGCAAGGACTATGTGTTGTGTACATTATGCACAGTAAAGGTACAGTATGTGAAAGGCATTAGCAGTTAATAAGATGGTTGTATTAGTTAGTGTTAGAAGAGGTCTAGCTCAATGTAAAGCTGCTCTGGACCGCTGGAATACAACCACAGTGCACTACTGCCAGAGGAATGTTGTCTTTCTTGGACTTTTTTTTTAGAGTTTCTCTCAGTGCAACACATACATGATCACAAGACACGGAAATGGGAAAAAGCAGTTCTTCATAGTACCCTGGCCAATAAAGGTGCTTATTAATAAATACTTTCACATTGAATATCTAGACAAAAATAGCAACACCTAAGCGATGGCAGCATAAAGCGTCTATCAATTTGACTTACATGATAGAAATTATTGATAAAGATTCTCTAATATAAGTAAAAAATAAATGTATAAATAAATAAATAAATACATACTGTATGCGTTCTCTTTGAAAGGGACTCAAACAAAGTGTTGGAAAGTGCAGAACTACAGTCATTATAAACATATTTAAATGAAGTGACACTTCTCTCACTACTCTGTCAAAACCTCAAAGTGAGTCAGTGCAGCACATATGTAACGCTGGTACACTAAAACACGGGAAATTCAATAGCATGATTAACGGTCATAATCTAGCAAATTTCCTCCCTGATAACATCATTTGCTAAAAATCTTTATCGTGGATATCTGAAATGTGGACATGTCTGGTTATTCAGTATAATAACTGGTCGGTCCATTTGCTTCCTCTACAATGCAACCTTTACTGTGATTTTAGATGAATGAGTGACATTTATCTTAAGAGTTTGTTTCTTTAAATGTATTATTTTTGGCAGTAAACTAGTGATTTTATTCTTGGCATAAGCTTTATTAGCTACGCACTTCCTATAAATATATATATTTTTAATTAATCTTCTAATTAAATAGATGTTTTAAGTGTTTTGGATAAATGGTAGTAGTGATCTAAAGTAATGAAAACGTATATATCTGTATATACATTAAATATGTTACAAAATGAACATCGTCAGTGCAAAAACCTTGAGATTATGATGATCGCTGACTATCATTCCATGGGAAAAACAAAAACTGAGGTTTGACAGTTAAAAATGGTGAGTGAATTATGTAAAAATTCCCTTTTTCTGTTTGATTTGATATAGGAAACTGTGCCCTATTTGATCATTCACATTAAAACTGCACTAAAAAAAACTCACAAACAGGAATAAATGAGCAATAAAAGGATAAACCCTTAAGACGAATCAATATTGCACCAAACCATCAAGTGTCAAACTACACAATAAAATCTCATGTACTATGAGCTCCTTTCAAAATAAAGCTAGGTGATCTGTGACTTTCCATTGTGGTTCCCTTCTTTATCGGTTTACCCTAAATCTCTTTTCAGTAAATAATCTCTAGTATTATTTTCTATCTTTAGTGATATATGTCATGGCTTTAATCATGTTAAGCTATATAGTTACACATTTTTTTAGATGGTGGAATTAGATTTCTCCTCTTTACTAGAATCTACCAGTGGCTGGGTAACTGAGCTAGGTTTCTCTTCCGCCTTTGCGGCATTTACCGCAGTTTGCTCAGATGAGCTGTGTCCCTGTTCGGTGGAAGATTTGGAAGCTTCCACCAACGGGACTTTTTCTTTGACTGGAGAGGCGGGAAGTGCGCCTCTGCCTGGCTCCTCCACAGAGGTGGCAGCCGGAGGCGGAGACCCACCAAAACCACGGGCGATCTCATCGAAAGTTCGCCCTTTGGTCTCTGGAACTTTGAAGTATGTAAAGATGAAGAAGAAGATGAGGAAGATCATGAATATAATGAAGACATATGGCCCGCACAGCTCCTGCAATACACAAGCAATAAGAAAAAAGTTAATTCTGATATTGCGCACACATTTAATAACCCAGTAGCCATGAGATAAAAATGTATTATGCTAGGAAAATTATTTCAAAACTTGATTTTAATAGGTTGGATTAAGGTTATTTCAAATTTAAGTTCATAGATGAGGGATTTAAAAAGGAACGGCAACTGATTTTAAAAGTCAATCTAAATTAAACTCACCTCCAATTTAGGGAAGCTGATTCCCACAAGGAAGTTGGCTGTCCAGTTAGAGCATCCTGCAACGGCCATGGCAGCAGGACGTGGCCCCTGGGAGAACAGTTCAGCCACTATGAACCAGGGAATAGGTCCAGGGCCCATCTCAAACATGGCCACAAAGCCAAAGACTGCAGCAATGCTGAGGTAGCGAAGAGACTCAATGTCCTTCTGCTCAGGGATAAAGGTAAGAAAACATAGGTATGACATTAACATTCCCATGATGTCCAGATATTAACAGGGCCTGTTTTGAATCTTTAGCAAAATAAAAACAGACAGAAGGACCCACCAATAAGAGAGCGATGGTCATGGCCAAGGCACTGATGGCCATCCCACCCAAACCAATAAGGTGCAAAGTTCTCCGTCCCGCTCGCTCCACCAAGAAGAGCTTGTAGAAAAGGATAAAATGGAAGTATTCTCTCAAACACATCACAGTTACAGTACACATAGATTTCTCCTAAACTTCAATGATTAAATACTTACAGACACTACAGTAAAGACAGTGTTAACTACTCCAGCTCCGATGGTGGCATAAATGGGCTGAGTCACTCCGGCTGACTCAAAAATACCAGTTGAGTAATAAAATACCTTGGAGAAACAGGAAGAAAAGGCGAAATGGTTAACTAAAGAACGAAAAGTGACAGGAAAACACGTGCATATTAAACACAATTGGCAGCCCAGTCAAATAACGAGTTATTAAGTGGATGTTAAAAATCATGGTTGATATTAGAGATATCTAATATCACTTGTCACACTCAAAATATGTCAGTTCCAGCACATTCCATTTTGGGATATTGCAGAGTGTTATGTTTGCAAGTGTAGTAGAACATTCAAATATTTACTCAAATATTTATGAACAATATATGCATACTGTACACTGTTTTACATTCAAAATAGTAGGTAGTATGCAAATGCATATAACTCACAGCATTGATGCCGGAGAGCTGCTGGGACAGCTGCAGCATGACAGCGATGAGCAGAGGCTGGCGGTAAGCGGCAATGCGGAAGAGTTCTGGAATGGTCACCTTCTTCTCCATGGCCATCTTCGCACTCTCCTCCTTCATCTCCTGCATATCCTTCCCAACATCCTCATAACCACGGAGACGCACCAGTGCTGGGGGACAAAATAATGGAGATTTGGTGACTTACGATAGAAAACTAATCTTTTTATTTAATATATTTTAAATATATGTAATTTATTTCTGTGAAGGTAAAGCTGAATTTTCAGCAGCCATTACTCCAGTTTTCAGTTTCACATGATCTTTTAGAAAACATTATTATCAGTTTTAAGATAATGGGAACTATACAGAAAAACTTATGATACATAATATGGTCTTAGAATGTGAAAAATTAACAAAAAACAAGGAAAAAACAAACATATTAATTCTAACTTATTTACTTTTTAAAGTTAATTGTATGTGTATATTTTTTGTGTATTCTATGAGAAAAAGGCAACCATTACATCATCAATGTCAAAGAAGATGCCAAAACCTGCTGTTGGTCCATCTTAATTTTTTACTGTCAGAAAATACTTGTTAACAGTAAATGATATCAATGACTTTTAAAAGTTTATGAAAGGACAGTATGTGTAATGTAACCCCCCAAAAAACATGGTAATGCCAGTTCTTCTGATTTAAATGAATTTTGTAATAGTCTGCTTCTTAGATGTTAAACACATTTGTGCAATGTTTGTGCAACATTAGTGTGTTATTTCTGTGACACCTGCATAACCAAATTTTACTATAGCTATGCTACAGTAGCTGGCATCTATTAGGCATTCATGTGCACAATCATCTGGTGTAAAATGAATCATGTGGTAAATGTGACTGTAACTGAGGGTTTTTTTCATCCTGTTCCAGTCAGCGATAAACTGTATATGTTATTTAATAAAGGGCTTCTGTTTTTAACAGATGTTTTAGCTCATTTTGTCATCAGCAAAGGCATAATTAGAGTTAAGTGGAAACATAAGGTTAAGTGCATTTGGCACGTCGTTCACCAAATAAAAAAATAGTTCAGGCTCTATCAGTCACTTCCACCCAGAAACACCTTTTTTGCTGAGATGTTCATTGACAGTACAGTACAGGACTCCAGACAAACACTTGACAGCAGAAGCACCGTTGCCACTAAGTTCTACAGATGGTGGCACCAGCACCTGATTTGGTAGCGCTTCTAAATATAAATTCAAAAGCAAATGTATGAAAAAAATATGCTAATAAGCCAATAAGTGGTTGTAGTAGCCATATTTATATTCTTGTGCACTAGCAGAAATATGAACCTGAAGAGATTAAATTTGGTTTATTTATTCTGTATTTCAAAACATTATGATTTAAATATATAAGAAATTTTATGTTTACTGTTTAATACTTGGACTAACCTGTTCATGTAAATTTAAATGCTCCTCCTTGACGTGTCACTACGGCGCGAAAGTGCAGGTGTTAATAGTCAATTAGAACTGTTTGGCAGAGACAGGTTAGAGGATGGAGAGCAACAGTTTCTTCAATCGCACTGGAATTTCGCATTCTTAGAAGTTTAATTTTGTATTTTTGTTTGGAAAGTAAACCGGAGATTGTGATTAATAAACCACAGTTTTTTTTGTTGTTACAACTGCACCTCTGTGCGTGCTTTGTGGAAATGTGTATCGGGAGAGACTTCTCCGCTAACCTCAAGGGGCTAAAGTTGTTAAAGTTGTTAGTCGTTAAAGAAGATTAGCCTTCACAGTGGTCCTCTGCCACCATCTACTGGTTATAGTAGACATTGTCTTTTTTATTTTTAAATAAAATTTAAAAGTTAGTTTTCCTATATCTTGAAAATTTTTAGTTTTACAAATAGGGACAGTCTTTGAAGGATGAACAAATAATGTTGTTGGTCATCACATTAAAAATAACTTTTAAATTGGATAATATTTAGAGCTTTGAAGTGCTGGAACAAGTTGTGTGAAGAATTTCACGCTCAAAAGGTTGTACGAACCCTGAAATGAATAATGTAAAAACTATTTCTGCCACAATACCATGGTTACAGTTAGCATTAATACATTAAATCCATGGTTAAGTTAGTGATTTTTGGACTGAAAATCCTTCTGTAACCATTCACTGTACAATGTCTCTCCTGGTTTCCACATCAGCGCTGTTTAATCTGATATCTGTGGTTTATAACAGAGAATTCTGTGCCAAATTTGAATGCTTCTCACTAGCTCTCGCAGCAATGTTATTAATACTACGGTGAATTCAAACGCTTTCTCACTGAATCTCCCAGCACTGTGTAGTAACATTGTCACATGATCAAGATCGTCCCGCAAGTAAACCTGTGCTGAGCTTGCTGTCTATTATTGGTACGAGCTGATAAATGGTCCGCAGTTCAAATGAGTAGTGCGGTTTCATTCCGCCTTTGTTTGATGTTTCTTATATGCAACATAAATGGGAGCTCTTATGAGTTGACCAACGTGGTGGTGGCACCAGCGCAACCTCTAACAAAATTTAGCCGCACTGGCAGGAAAAAAGTTCGCAACATGTCTGAAGCCCTGCAGTAAAATCGCACAAAAGTGGGACTGTTCTATTCACCTAATTGTCTCTCTCATACCTTTGCGGGCCTTTTCTTCCTCATTGAGGTTAATGAGCAGGTAACGAGGGCTCTCTGGACAGAATGGCAGCAGTATACACTGCAGGATGGCTGGTAGCACGGTTAGAGACAGAAGTACAGGCCAAAGCTTTTGTGAACCCAGCAGACTCTCCAGACCAAATATCTAGATGAAAAGGACAGAAGTAACACAATGCAAGTGCCTTACTAATTAGAGGGGATATTTCCCCAAGGCTTTGTTGTGGCACAGACATATAATGAGGCCACAGTACTCTTAAAATGATTTACACTTTTTTATAAACCATCTAGTCAAGACACACAAAATCAAAAAAAAAAAAAAAAAAAAAAAAAATTCCAGTCTCTTACTAATATGTAATTTGGCAACAAATTAAACTGCTGTGACATAGAATGCTTTACCTGTGCGACTAAGATGCCCACCACAACACCAAGCTGGTGCAGGGTCCCAAAGGCTCCACGGAGGGGAGTGGGCGACACTTCCCCAATATACATTGGAGTGAGACCAGTAAAGAGGCCACAGAACAGCCCAATAATCAGCCGACCAGCAATGACCATCTCATAGGAGTAGCAGAGAGTACACAGTCCCATGAGACTCCCACCAATCAGAGCCAAGATATTCACTAGGAACATTGACTTACGTCTGTAGAAAGAAAAACAGACAGACAGGGATGGAGTTTAATTGAATTTGAAACACTAATTCAGCAACAAACAGAGGAAATGATAAAAATGACAGCAAGAAAGAGAGGAACACAGTGTTAAGACTAACTTGTACCCTTTGTTGTTTTAGTCATAATTTTTGTCTTAGTTCAAAATTTTGTCTTAAATCTCATATTCATTCATTATATTCCATTTTGCTCTGACTAAAATTACATACTTTTAGTTAACAATAATGTACTAAATGACAGAATAAAACTGTAACAGACTAAACTCTAATGAAATATTCAAACATAACATTTATTTCAGTCAGGACCACTCTGATTAAGATTACTGTAGAGGCTCTGAACATTATTTGGTGGCAGGCGTCGCTCTGTAGGGTTCAGTACTGTAATGAACGCATGCTTTTTGTGCGCCAAAAAAACAAAATAATGACTTTATTCAACAATATCTAGTGACAGGCGATTTCAAAACACTGCTTCATGAAGCATCGAAGCTTTACGGATTATTTGTTTCGAATCAGTGGTTCGGAGCATGAATCAAACTGCCAAGTCAAGGTGCGGTCACACTGCACTTTTCGTTCCATTGACTTCCATTCATACACATGCGAATGCGACAGACCGGAAACGCAAGCTCGTGCGAAAAGTTTCGCATTTTGAAACTCATCACGTGAAGACGTGCGACCAGTAGAAGATCGGCATGACCTCTTGGCTGAATTAAAAGAATGTTATATTTGCAGTAAGTCAAGTAGGTTGTATATTTTTACATTTTGAATGCATTACTATATGTTATATATTGAATTCATGTTAATAAAAAAAAGACGCTGTACGTCATATCTCGACCGTTGCAGCATCCGAAATTTTGTTTTTTTGGCGCACAAAAAGTATTCTCGTCGCTTCATAACATTAGGGTTGAACCACTGTAGTCACATGAACTGTTTTAAATATGTTGGCTTCTTCGCACTTCGCAGCATATAATTCAATAAATCACTATGTGGCAGGTATTAGCTATATTATTAGATGTTATTTTGTGGGTTTTAGTAAAAATGGCCAGATGGAAGGAGCTGTCCTCTGCAACCGAGGAGAATATTGTTGAAATGGCTGAATCTGGTCAGTTGGTTTTAGATATTGCTGATGTGCAGGATGTGAATGGTCACAATGCCCACAGAATTATTTAAAAGCACAGTGAGACCATTACTATGCAGAATATAAAGTGCTCTGGCTGGTGAAGGAAGACTAGTCAGAATTTTGACAGGAGGATTAAAATCACCTGAATGTGGGACCGATTTAAAACAGCTTCTATACTGTAACTGTAACTGTAACAGTCAACGGCTATAAGAGGCTGGATTGAGAGGTTGTGTACCAGTAAAGAAACCATTTATTAGTTATCTACTGCAAAAAAACACCTTGCGTTTGCCAAAGAATATAAAGACTGGAGTGTAAAAGATGGGAGCCATGTTCTGCAGTCCGACAAGTCAAAATTTAACAAACTAGCATTGCATTGTGTCAGGTATATACACTATTTTGCCAAAAGTATTGGGACACCCCTCCAAATCATTGAATTCAGGTGTTCCAATCACTTCCATGGCCACAGGTGTATAAAATCAAGCACCTAGGCATGCAGACTGCTTCTACAAACATTTGTGAAAGAATGGGTCGCTCTCAGGAGCTCAGTGAATTCAAGCGTGGTACCGTGATAGGTTGCCACCTGTGCAATAAGTCCATTTTTGAAATTTCCTCACTACTAAATATTCCACGGTCAACTGTTAGTGGTATCATAACAAAGTGGAAGCAATTGGGAACAACAGCAACTCAGCCACGAAGTGGTAGGCCACGTAAAATCACAGAGCGGGGTCAGCGCATGCTGAGGCGCACAGTGCGCAGAAGTCGCCAACTTTCTGCAGAGTCAATAGCTACAGACCTCCAAACTTCATGTGGCCTTCAGATTAGCTCAAGAACAGTGCTTAGAGAGCTTCATGGAATGGGTTTCCATGGCCGAGCAGCTGCATCCAAGCCTTACATCACCAAGTGCAATGCAAAGCGTCGGATGCAGTGGTGTAAAGCACACCGCCACTGGACTCTAGAGCAGTGGAGACGTGCTCTCTTGAGTGACGAATCACACTTCTCTGTCTGGCAATCTGATGGATGAGTCTGGGTTTGGCGGTTGCCAGGAGAACGGTACTTGCCTGACTGCATTGTGCCAAGTGTAAAGTTTGGTGGAGGGGGGATTATGGTGTGCGGTTGTTTTTCAGGGGTTGGGCTTGGCCCCTTAGTTCCAGTGAAAGGAACTCTTAATGCTTCAGCATACCAAGACTTTTTGGACAATTTCATGCTCCCAACTTTGTGGGAACAGTTTGGGGATGGCCCCTTCCTGTTCCAACATGACTGCGCACCAGTGCACAAAGCGAGGTCCATAAAGACATGGATGAGTGAGTTTGGTGTGGAGGAACTTGACTGGCCTGCACAGAGTCCTGACCTCAACCCGACAGAACACCTTTGGGATGAATTAGAGCGGAGACTGCGAGCCAGGCCTTCTCGCCAACATCACTGCTTGACCTCACAAATGCGCTTCTAGAAGAATGGTCAAAAATTCCCATAAACACACTCCTAAACCTTGTGGAAGAGTTGAGGCTGTTATAGCTGCAAAGGGTGGGCCAACTCCATATTAAACCCTACGGATTAGGAATGGGATGTCATTAAAAAGTTCATGTGCACGTAAAGGCAGGCGTCCCAAAACTTTTGGCAAAATAGTGTATGTTCACAGGAGACGACTGGAGTGTTTCAACACCAAATGCATGTGTGGCACCATTAAGCACGGCAGGGGAATCAAAATGGTATTGAGGATGCATGTCTGCAGCAGGTGTTGTGCAAGTATATAACTGTCCTTGTGAACTCCTGTAAAAATAACATAAGTAATAATAATTATTACATTAACTATAGTAAAATATATTATTTTAATTAACAGTATTTATTTGAAATATTTCTTAAAACACCAAACTTTTGAACGTATGAACTTTGAACAAACATTTGTAGTGCTTATTATACTCAATAAGTATTAGTTACTATTTATTGTGTTGTGAATTCCTCAGAGACTGTTATTAAAATACAATGCATATTTTTCATCCCAGTTGTCACTGACAAAAACAAACAAGAGGAAAAACCAGGGAGGGTGACAGAGGAGGCCACAGAAAGAAGGCAGAAAAAGAACAATGGCCACTGAGCACACATGAATGCTTGCTTTGAATGTGGTTGTTCTGACAACGTGGACAGCGAATAAGCAGACAGGAAAACAGAAGTCAATTCTTCTGCTCTGAGTGCCCTCATTACTTTAAACTGTTTTTTATTATTTATGAAGCATTTACTGTCTAGTTAAAGCACTATTCTGAGTAACTCTGACATACTCTGATGTATTTATCTGGCTCAGGTTTCCCAGCATAACAACACAACTGAAAACTCCTTGCTACATTTTTGGTACATATATTGATACATAAATTAAACAGAGAACAGAAATGATGGAGATAATGTTGACTGGGAAATATCACAAGCCAGGTTTAAACCCACAATGCCAGCATTATCATCAATCATGGTGTAGTGTACTAGAAAAAATGCGTTAAGCACTAAGCTATGACTCTGACCTCAATGTGTCTTTACCGATGACTGTAAACCTTTATGAGTAATCACACGGAAGAATTCACAAGGTTTAGATTTCTTTCTTTAGATTTAAAACCGAGCACAGGACTTCAGAGCACAGGACTTCCACAAAAGATATATCAGGTTCTCGCCAAATTAAAATGGTTAACATATGACATATCAAACATTGTAGATGAATTTCCACTCACCTTCCAAATTTGTTGGCTATGACACCGACACTGAATGATCCCATCATTCCACCCACGCTAAAGATGGCAACAGCAAAACTCCACACAACAGTGCACACGCCTGGTTTTATGGGCTCCCCGTAACGCTCCATCCATGTGGTGTTGAAGAACGCCCGCAATTTCTAAAAGATTAAAAGGTTCCCATTTAAGATGGTCACTGCATAATTCTCATTGTATACATTTCAAAATATATTACTCCAAAGAAAATAACATGAATAAAAAAAAAAAGTGCAATACTGTTTAAAATTTAGGTGTCGGTAAGATTTTTTTATGTATTTGAAAGAACTCTCTTTTGCTCACCCAGGCTGCATTTATTTGATCAAAAAATAATAATGTAATAATGTGAAATATTATTACAATTTAAAAACTGTTTTCTATTTGAAGATACTTTAAAATGTAATTTATTCCTGTGATGGTAAAGCTGAATTTTCAGCATCATTACTCCAGTCTTCGGTGTCACATGATCCTTCAGAAATCATAATACTCTATGCTGATTTGATGCTCAAGAAACATTAATTATTATCAATGTTAAAAACCATTGTGTTTCTTAATATTTTTCTAGAAACTGTGATACATCTTTAATATTAGTGTTAATTTCTTTAAAAAAAATAAATAATAAATCTTACTGACCTCAAACTTTTGAACAATTGTATAGGTGTTACCTATCAAATGTTTTAACATTTGATAGGTACTATACACACACACACACACACACACACTAACCTGTTCTGGTGCATTGATGACCCCTGTGTTGTAACCAAACTGCAGGGAGCCAATTACAGCCGTTGACAAAGAAAACAGGAGGTAGCATGTTACCTGCTTCTGTAAAGCAAGAGAGAAAGGGTTTCAAGGTCAGTTAGTTGTTCATCATTTTAGTTTGACAATTTTTTATAGTCTTACTATATTTAAAATTTTGATCATAAAAATGAAACACCAAACACACACAAAACACAAAATTTTGTCTCTATTTATAAAACATTTTAAAAACATTTAAAAGTGTAATTTTAATCTTGCTTTTTCTTGGGTTGTGTGTTTCTTTAAAGTCCTAGTTTACTGGCTACTCCCCCAGATTCTTTCATTAAGTGTGCTTGACTGATTTCTCTAAAAAGAAAAGAGACAACACTGCACTCCGCTTCGACTGATGTAGTAAATAATGGGATATAAACAAGTCAGCAGCCAACAACATATTATTAAAGAGCTCATCTTAATCACCACAAATCAGCCATGTCCTAAAACAACCCTGCCTTCAGCTGTAATACAACACTGCAAATACAGATCCCAGGTTTCTAGGGCAATAGGACACAGCAGTGCTGACACTGTGAATTATGAAGGGCTGTGTGATTGCTGAGATGGTCAGACATTCGACACAGGTGACCTTAAACCTACAGATATTAGACTACATCAAAAGGAGTTTATAATGTTTTTCCATACTGTATAAATACAATAGTGGTGCAAGGATAGTGCTGTATCCATAAGGCTGCAGGTCGATGCTTTGTTGCAGGGCATTTCTTGCACAGCATTTGACATTATCTAAACAAAGCAGCTAGACGTAATTGTCTGAAAGAAATAATGATAGGAAATGTAGATCAATAGCATCATTTCCTTTTAATCTGATCCTATTACTCGCTCTCCCTCTCTTCCAAACCCAAAATACTCTCAAGTCACGATGACTCAGTGAAATAATTTTCAAAACAAATGTCATTGACAAATGCATTCTGAGTCAAATGCTTAATTTGGAAATGTATTAAAGAGAGAAAAAAAGTAATGTTACAACCTGACAACCTGGACAGGAACATTTGTAGATAGCTATGAATAAAAAAAACATCTAATCTGCTCACAAACTCTTATTCCAGAATGATTTAATCTGCTTATGTTGTGAGCATTAAGAGGATCTAAATAAAAATCCAATATTAAACAACTTCATCACCCACTCTGTCTCTCTCTCTCTCTCTCTCCCAAACATTTACATCCTAATAGGTCTTAATATCCTTGATATCCTGTCCTCAGCATCTCTGTCCCTCCCTCATTGTCATAGCAACATCCTGAGAGTAACAGCTGCATTGACATTCCTTTCAATGAGACCACACAACACTGGCAACATACTGGGATTATGCATGACACTGTTGATTGATCATATTGATTAACTTTTGACATACGTTCAATGCTGAAACAAATGTACATATGAGCTTATAGCTAAAGTAGTTCATCAAAGCCATGAAAAGCATCTATGGTAGGCCTACATTCATCACAGTCATTGCAAGTAGAAATAAAATGATTCCTCGGATGCTATAGTATTTGACTGTCATTATGCTGTGCTGGTAACTCTTATATACAAGTAAAATACCTAAATGTCATGTTTGAATACAAGTAGTCTTTTGGGAACAGATCATTTTAAAATCGCAGGACTAACCTTCTCCCCCTCCATCGTGCCAGAGTGGAAACGTCCAAGATTGATGGATTCCGCGTGAACGTGAGATTTGGCACACAACCTCCTTATACCCGAGATGCGATGGTGTTCGTGACTATTTTGCCTTTAAAAACGCAAAAATAGTAAAACAGTTGTAAATTAGCGTCCTTCAAGTAGTTTGAGAATTATACAACGACTTTTTAGACAATCTGTTGCGCATAATCGCGTGCAACATCTTTTAGCGCTGCTAGCATAGTTAGGTAAGTATCCTACATGTTTTAAACAAAACACAAACGTTTTAGAGACATACAAGCCTATGGGACATTAAAATATATAATAACAGTTACGTTTTGCCAAAGTTCTATCATGAATTGAACAACAACTACCATAGTTACATCTTTAAGCAAACTTGTAAACATTTGTGATAAAATGAATTTCTGAAAACCGTTTTAGAAGGAATGTTTATGTAAAAATGCGTAGCCTACTTAGGCTATATGTAAAAAGCAGAGAATATCCTGACCCATCCCCCAAAACCTTTTGTGATGATGACCCCCAATGATGACCCACCCAAACCTTCCTTTAACCTTTAAAAACGCAAAAACAAAAATAAAACAAAAAAACAAAAACAAAACACACACACACACACACACACACACACACACACACACACACAATTCTATCTGGTTACACTGTTGTAGCTACAACAGGTGCTCCCGTATATTGCTGACTCCACTTTTGGATATGTGGGTTTGGTCATGTTCTTCACCGCAGCTATGTTTTTTTTGTTTTTGTTTGAATCATTAAACATTATGTAGGTGTAAAATAATTATTTTCGTAATTTTAACAAAACAAATCCATTTTGTTTGACAAAATCAATTTTTGGACAAAACAATTATTTTATCAACACAAAATTACAGCCCCACAAGTCTCATAAATCTACTATAATATTGATCACGCTGTGCATTGTAATATTTTAGCATTCACTACAAATGTTGACATACTCTTTTCTTTTTAAGGAATAATTTGTCAGTTAATTTATATTTAACCAAATAAGACCATAGAATACGTGGCTACAATAATCAGCATCATGCTACTATGATAATTGACATGCTATTTAAATATATTATTAAAATGTACATCAATTGAGGATGCAGTTACCGTGTTTCTCGTGCGTCGTGGCCACCCGTTTGCGCGCACGTACCGCGTTGACCCACTGGCACTGAAGTCTAGTGAAATTCCGCACTGTCAATGATGTATTCTTTTATTCGTCACACGTAGCAAATACACGACCAACCGCACGTTCGTCTTTGACGAAATACCGTCGGTTGAGCACGTAAAACTTCGTGCACGCCCCTTTTTTATCCACGACGCGTATTCCGCATCACGCCTTGTGACAGCTGTTCCGTCATAGCCTCGTGATGCGGGAATACCTTATTCGGCGAGGATTGGGTTAGGATGCGAATTGTGCTCGTGGGGTGGGACCAAGCGCATCCGATACCCACCGCCCATGATGCTCTGCGCGGGTGACCTTGATAGAGCATCAGCTGATGGGTGCTACCAAATGGATGCAGCGCCGGGTACCACAAACTCCAAAGGATGCAGGCACGCGGCTTCGACTGCCTGAAATGAACTTATATAGAGTGAAAAAAAGTAGTAGCATATAATAATTAGGCATACCTTTTCTTCAATGTTCTTCTTTTTTATCTATGAATATCCGTAGAAAGCAGCAGTGGGCACATCCACTGTTTATTCAGGCTTCAAAAAGGCACGTGAGTCATAGCAGTATCAAATTCTGCAGTACTACAACCCAAATTCTACTGCAGGAGGAGTCACAAGACTTCTCTAGATGATTTTTAAAACTGAAAGGTTGCATCATTATAGAAATTTAATTTATGTGCACTGTCAAAAAATGTATAGACCTAAATCCATTTGACATAACTAAAAAAAAAGCGATATATAAGGGGAGATTATGGCTAGTTGGCATACTTTTTTTTGGGAGGATACTTTTTTTTTTTTTAAAGTTAATTAGCCTAATTAGGCACTTACTGTATGTTAAAGTATTGGTTAGTTTTTGAACATTTCCACTGTTTTACCCAGGAGGGGGAAAAAAAAAAACAGTTAACAGACCTGCTAACTATTCAAAATAAACTTCTGTATTTGACACATTTGTTTATATAATGTAATGGCTTTTAAGAGATATGTAGCCAATGTTGAAAAGAGGAACTAGCAAAAGTATAAAAGGTAAAAAAAAAAAATCAACGTAACTGAACTATGTGTGACAACCGGGCCTGACCCAATATTTATAAATATATTATTGTCCTACAAATTGTAACGTGTATGTTCTGCTTTAGGGTACGTTTACACAACAACGATGTACTAAAAACGGAAATGTTTTTCTTTGTACAGACGACAACGTTATCAAAACTATCCCTGTTCACACGGATTCGACTAAAAACGCTGTACTACGCATGCCAGACAAGTAGTTGGCGATGTCACTTTGTAAACAAAGACTACGTGCCTGCGCACATACGCATTCTTTTACAGAGCACTCGCCTCGCGCATGACTATCCACCTTATTTTTTCAGTTCACTGCACTTAGATATTCTTTTCGTTATTTCCATATAGCAGTTAATAAATCGGAAGTCTGGCACATTCACAAAAAACACCTTATTTCCGCGTTGAAAAATAAGGTGGATAGACTAAACACGTAATACGCATGTGCTTGCCGTCGCCGTTTTCACAGATTCGCGTTTTTGAAGTTTACACAGAGATGATAACGGTATCATTTCAAAAACTTCCACTTTGAAACCCGTTTTCAAAAGTTTGCGTTTTCAGGCCACCAAAACGCCGTTGTCGTGTAAATAAACGGCCAAAACGCATAAAAACTTTTCCGTTTTTAGTTGAAAACGGTGTCGTGTAAACGGCTCTTAGTTTCGTTTTCACTCTGTTCCCATTTACCTGAGTTTCTAATTGGTTTCCATAGTCCCTAATTCCACACACCTGTTCTGTTACACTTTATTATGTTCCTCTGGAATATAAACCCTGAGTTTCCTTAGTTCGTTGTCCAGTATTTTTAAGGTTATGTTGGTTTTAATACATGGTTGTTTTATGTTCAGGTTTGTTGCTATTAAGTGTTGGGGTAAGAAATATTGTCCCATATTTTTAGATTTGCATTTAATGAAACCAGATTAAAAAACAAACAAACAAATAAAAACATTTGATTACCAAATACAACATTATATTGATGTATGATATATTAAATGTATGATATATTTTCGTGTATAAGCAAAATGGGCATATACTGTGAAGAAGAAAAAAAAACTTCAATGTGAGGTTTTGTGTTACAAGACGTGTTCAGGGGCACATCGTGGGATGGGTTTTCAATAAAGATACTTTTCTGCCATCCTCAGGACACAATGTGGAACTGCATCGTTAGAGCTTGTAATTCAATAACACTAACATCATAATAGAGCATCTGTTATATAATTCTTACAGAAGTGTGTAGATTTGTGAAATAATTTCCATTGGCACATTTACTGGCAATCATTAAAAATTCATAATGCAAACATTAGGCTCTGCGGCATCTGTGGTCTAATGCCTCTAACCACTTAAAAACTTGCCTCTGGGAATTACGGTTAGTCAAAAAAAAAAAAAAAATTATATATATATATATATATATATATATATATATATATATATTAGATTTTTCTACGAAACTAAACTATTATTTTACCTTTATAAAATGTGTTTTCCTTTTGATAGGAGTCACCAAAAATTACACTTTAGGCTATGCATTATAGTCTACTATAGTCACTGCAGCATTTCATAAATGTTAAACAAGATAGGCCAGGAATTTCATTATTCACAGATTGGCATATGTTCATTTAGAATATCCAAAACCATATTTGACTTATTTGATCAAAAATTAGATTTTATATATTATACACACACAGTCATATACTGAAAACAGCTGTCTCCTTTAACAACACACATATGACATTAGAATATGGAAGCACAATCATCAATATATTTGCAATCATTTTGACTTAAAAGGTCAAAGGCTTTCTTGTGTGCAGCTAGTTTGAGTCATTCATGCTTTTTCTAAACCCTGAGACTGAGACCTTTGAACCAAATGCAAAGTAGAAAAGCAAAGGTCAGGCAGACAAAGGCCATTTCTTATGCAAAGGCTGTTTTTTTCTTTCATTTGCCATCTTCTGCCCATTACTTTTAAACATGATGAAACCTCTGCTGTGGCTCCCAGCACTGCAGTAGAGTAATTGCTTATATTCCTTTATGAATTTATAGATTCTGTGGAGAAATATTAATATTCATTCCCTAAAAGTGACAAACCAAGTGATACATGCATGCTTTGCTGTTGCTCTTGAGGTTGTGAGACTATTGTCACAAAAGAGATGCGAAAGAATATTATATTATTATATATATTATATTATATATATTATATAATATTATATATATTATTATTATATAGAATTATTATATTATTTTACTTAAACTTTTATACAGACAATTTTAGAGGAAAAGGGGGCTACAATAGCAGGCACCAGCTGGTGAGGTGATGTCCCCTGGGTGCCAGACCAGACACAATGCTACTGGTTATCTTGGGTGTCTGGTCCCAAAATTTGCAGACGCTATGGATTATAGCTTCAATTTTTGGCTGTGAAGAACATTCTTTGTCATAAAGACCAGACGAATTTCTCATGGCTGAATCATCAAAGCAAAAGATGTGACGACATATGTGATAAAGTACTATTTTTTTCTGATAAAAATTAATTTATATAATAATAATAATAATACAAATAATAATAATTGTATACTCAGCAAGGTTCGCCTTTAATAATTCATTGTAAAACAAAAATTAAAAAAAAAAATTAAGTGTATCTGTCAATCACATTTTATTAAAACACAATGCTAAAATAACACAGTAACCATACATTTATTGAAAGATTAGATGAAACTGAACATTCTGACTGTTCTGGCTCTTTTTGAAAAATTAAAGGTACTCTATGTAACTTTTGGCCCTCTAGTGGTTAGAAAACAAAACTGCATGCATTTTGTGGAAGAACATTGTTTTGGTTGTGCTTCCACTCTGCGTGACTGTGCGGATGACAGTAGATAATGCTTTAAAATGAACTCTGTTAGAAAGCTACATTGGCAATTTATCTACTCAATAAAATAACTTACTCACCTGTTGAGTAATAAAATTGCCATCTCCACTTGCCCATTTTTCCTGCTTCTAACACATCAAATTTGAGGACAAAATGTTCACTTGCTGCCTAATATATCACTAACAGGTGCCGTGATGAAGAGATAATCAGTGTTATTCACTTCACCTGTCAGTGGTCATAATGTTATGCCTGATCGGTGTATACTTGTATATATTGTAGAATTAAACCCGCCAAAGTGGCTAGTTGTAGTGACTGTGTTACACGCCACTGCTGAAATCCAGCCGCGTTTGGCAGGTGTTAATGTCAAGCCCTTTTTTATTATTATTTAATAAAAAAGGGCTTGCAGCATGTTAGATTTTTTATATTTCTCATGTGCTCAAGTACATAGATGATATCTCCCTGATATTTTAAAATGGAATCAGTGGAATCAACGTAATCATTGTAAACATTCAGATCACCTGCTCATTCACCTGTGCAGAAGAACTCCATCCTTCACGCATTCATTATGACAGATTTATATATGGCCCTTTCGTTCAGTCTCACTTGTTTTTCAGATGCTTCATTAATTTGGATTTCATCGATATTTTGGCTACATTTAAACATTTTTCTTTAGACCTACCTGTTGTCTCAACTACAGGTTTGATGACGCATCAATGTGATACTAAAAACTAATTGGCCTAAATGGTTACCTCTAATAATGACTGCTTTGGTGATATATGTGGAAGAAGGTGAATTTCATTTCACTCCTCCTTTTTAGGCTGCCTCAAACCAAGGCCATGGTTCTGCCTCAAACGACGTTGCGCAATTTGAATATCCAATTTGATTGGGCACTTTAGTGATGACCGGCGCGTTTATGCTGTCAACCTCCATTAACGTTCTTGTGTGTGCAGTGATTGGGCTACTGCTGAATATGAATGAATAAATTAATAATGAATAATATATATATATATATATATATATATATATATATATATATAAACATTATTATAAAGCTAAAGGGGGAAAATAAAGATTTTTATTTTTTTTTATAATAATGAAACCATATTTTAAGGTATGTGTCCTTGGTATAATTTGTTTTAAATTGACAAGCCCAGAAACCATGCATTTGAAAATCCACGTCAAAGACATCAAAAATAATAATAGAAAACACTTTGATTAGTTCAAAACAATTACTTTATTTACAAATAATTGAATACATGCTTGTCTCAAGTTAAGCTTGTACATTTTTGGCTTACAGGCATTAAAGACATGCCCAAACATATTGTTAATAATGAGTAAAAATATGATATATACATATAACTGCTATATACATCAATTATATTAGAAAGATGAAAGAGAAAAAAAACAAAGAAAAAACTAATTAGTGCATTTGGATACAGATATACACCAAAGGCGAGGTTAAGCGGTTTTAACAGTTGATTTATGCAGTCCATTTTGAACACACAAACAAGCAAATGCATACAAATGCATGCATACATAAATCTGACCAGTCAGGTTGGATAATTATCTAACTGGTGAATCTGTAAAGTGTCCTTTAATATGAAGAGGAAAAAATACATAAAAATTCAGGCTATCTCTGGGTGTACATTTGGCCATCTAGTTAAAAAGTTTAAAACAATAAATGGGTTTTTAAATAGTGAAAATACATAATCTAATAAGTGCCTCAGGATTTTAAGCATTTTAATAAACAGCTGGAGGTATGAATTCTGAGAGGGACTCCGGGTCTTTGCCCAGACTAATGTGTCCTAATGAGTCGTGATTCGGTTTTTGGACCAATGAAATTTCACAGTAGGCAGGAAACCAACAAACCAAGTGATTTTGATGATTGGTTATGACAAAAACTCTCTACATTTAGATGAATGAGATTGGTTCTTTTATCACTTGTCATTTTATCGCCTCATAGGACACTATATTTTTAAATGATATTAAATTGCAATAATTACGAAAAACTTAGTAAACATAGAAAAACTGCATGTTAAAAGAATTTTCTTCACAGCCCCATATAACACAAAACAATGTATATAAGTGTTGCTGTAATCTAATTGCTTAAAACCATATTGTACTTAAGTTCATTATTCAATAATCAAACACAGATCTGTCTCCCCATTGGATTTTCACAATTTACTACAGCACATGCATGTATCCATTAAAAAAACATTTCACAGAATAACAACTGCAATGTGCAACCAACTTATTTACATTCACCATGATGTACTCTTTATGCAGATTTCTTCAGATATGCATGTGTTTAAACAAAAAGTGCATTATATATTATGAAATCAAATAGCAAGAGAGAGATAGAGAGAAAAAGAGAGAGAGAGAAAGAAAGAGAGAGGGAGAGTCTAAATGAGAGTGCTCTTCAGCTCTTTAATCCCCCTTTAAGCTATGTTGCCATGGACACCTCACTGTTTTCTTTCAGCCGCTAGTTTTCTGGCATGCGCTTATTGTATATAAACCCATACCAGCAGCCCACCTGCCCACAGACAACACTTGTCATCTTTGTACAGTATACATATAAAAAATGCCATCTTTTGACATCCAATATAACTTGCACATTTTCCGGCTTTCTATAATACAAATTTACATACATAAAAAACATTATGCAATTTGTTTATTTTTAGCATAATGTATTCTTGATTTGCAAGACTAAAAGAGCACCTCAGGTTATAAGCTACACTGAAGTCCTGGCTTATAAAAATGCAGCATAAATGAAATGTAGGCCTTTAAAACTCACTGCTGCCCCCTAGAGCAAAATAGAAATGGGTCTAACCAACCAAAGAAAAAGAAAAAAGTTTGCAAATGTGTATTTCACTTGACATTGTACAGATATAAAAATAGTCCACACTGCCTTGCCTTATTTTAATAGTAAAAACCAACTGTAATTAATTGTTGTTGGGAAGTGTTTTTGCACGTTTATACTGAAGTATTTTCAATAGTGTCTGGAAGCGAACCAAAAACACGGAATGGAGTTCAACCAGTCTGTTGACATCCTGATATGCATTATTTAATTCTTAGACACTTAAATTATTGATATGCAGTATTTAATTCTTAGACACTTAAACTAATAAAGTGCTTAGTTAAATGAGCCGCTGCAGATTCATAACTGTCCACCTTTCCAGCTGCAGGTTAAGCAGAGGTGGTTAGATCCTTAATGACAAGGGTCGAAGGGATACTTTGTGACACCTCCGTGGAGTTCCACCATGGACTCGCTCCAGGAGATGACGTCGCCGGTGAGGTGGCCGGAGCAGGATGCTTGGTTGTAGATCTCAGTAGAGGTGAGCATACGTGACCACAGCTGCAGATCCGACATCTCGCCCACAAAAGACTGTGTGGCATCAAAGCGGCCGCCCAGAGTGTCCTGGGTACAAAAGAGTCGGGAGTTAACGCAAGTGTGTTTTGATTCACTTATGTTTGATTCTGTGAGATGTACCTGTTCCTGTCCGAGGATGAAGACTCCTCCTGGTTTAATTGGATGCCAAGGAGACAGATTCTCTCCAGTGCCCCTTTTCACACCATCCTGATAAGCCTCCCACATGCCATCACGCGTGGACCATGTTACACAGAGGTGGTGCCATTTACTGTCCGTCAGAGAAAGAGGAAGAGTGACTGCCTGCAAGAGGGCAAAAACAGAGTATATCTTTAAACAATAGAGCAATTGTTTTGTAATTATAGTAGATGGAATTCTGTCTTACACATTTTTGCATATTCAGTTTTTTTTTTTTAATTAAAAAAAACTGTTGTGCCCTAGTTCAGTTTTACTGATGTATCCTTGTCTGATGATGAAGATCACCATATACTGACCTGATAAACATTTTCCCTTGCAATATTTCAGCATATACACTACTGTCTAAAAGTTTGGGGTCTGAAGATGTTTTTAAAAGAAGTTTTTTTATGTTTACCAAGGCTGCATTTATTTGATCAGTAAAAACAATAATATGTGAAATATTATTACAATTTAAAATTACTGTTGTCTATTTTAAAGGGTTAGTTCACCCAAAAACGGTGTTTTGAAATCAGCCATCACTAGATATTGTTGAAAAGTCGTTATTTTGTTTTTTTTGCTGCACAAAAAGTATTCTCGTCACTTCATAACATTAAGGTTGAACCACTGTCCTCACATGAACTGTTTAAAATATGTCTTTAGTACCTTTCTGAGCATTGAAAGTGTTAATTATCTTGCTGGCAATGGAGGCCTCACTGAGCCATCGGATTTTATGAAAAATATCTTAATTTGTGTTCTGAAGATGAATGAAGGTCTTACGGGTGTGGAACGACATGAGGGTGAGTAATAAATGACAGAATTTTCATTTTTGGGTGAACTAACCCTTTAATATATTTTAAAATGCCATTTATTCCTGTGATGTTAAAGCTAAATTTTCAGCATCATTACTCCAGTCTTCAATGTCACATGATCCTTCAGAAATCATTCTAATGTGTTGATTTAGTGCTCAAGAAACATTTCTTATTGTTATCAATGTTGAAAATTGCTGATTATTATTATTATTATTTGTGGAAACTCATACATTTTGTTTCAGGATTCTTTGATGAATAAAACATTTAAAAGATAGAAATCTTTCGTAACATTATAAATGTATTTACTGTCATTTTTTATTAATTTAATGCATCCTTGATGAATAAAAGTATTAATTTCTTTTAAAAAAATCGTACTGTCCCCAAACGTTTGCATTAATTTAAGGAGCATTGGATATACAAATCATCCTACAAATGACCTACAAATCATCACAACAAAAACTTAATCTGCAATATTTAACTTCTGATTAAATGTTTATAGTTTGCTTGTATACCTTAAAGGATTAGTTCACTTTCAAATGAAAATTACTCCAAGCTTTACTCTTTACCCTCAAGCCATCCTAGGTGTATATGACTTTCTTCTTTCTGATGAACACAATCGGAGAAATATTAAATATCCTGACGCATCCGAGCTTTATAATGGCAGTGAGCGGGATCAACGAGTATGAGCTCAAAAAAGTGAATGAAGCGAAGCGATGCGTTTGTATTTAAAAAAGTATCCATATTTAACAAGTTCTGAAGTAAAATATCTAGCTTCCGCAAGACCGCCTTCCGTATTCAACTTACAAAGAAAGTGTAAAACTCTCGCAGTTCAAAATGCTTACGCTACGTCCTTCGCTTTCCCTATTCAACTTATGGAAAAAGCTTAACTGACATGATGCAAGTTTACACTTTCTACGTAACTTGAATATGGAAGGTGGTCTGGCGGAAACTAGATATTTTACTTCATAGCTTGTTAAATATGGATTTTTTTTAATACAAACGCATCGCTTCACTTCAAAAGGCCTTTATTAACCCCCCGGAGCCGTGTGGAATACTTTTATGATGGATGGATGTGGATGGAAACATTTCTTCAGCTCATACTTGTTGATCCTCGCTCACTGCCATTATAAAGCTCGGATGCGTCAGGATATTTATTAATATTTCTCCGAATGTGTTCATCAGAAAGAAGAAAGTCATATACACCTAGGATGGCTTTAGGGTGAGTAAAGCTTGGGTAATTTTCATTTGAAAGGGAACTAATCCTTTAACAAAGTAACCTTGTAGAATAGTAGTCTACGCACTGACAAACCTCATCATTAGTGCTTATTAGCTGTAGGCTTCAGCAGCATGCCAGCATTAGTTGTAAACAGTTTAGCATGTAAACAATTATTGACTAAAGTGGTCTGTCTTGTTTCGGTTTTAAAAAACAGCAGAATGTATTCACACGTCAACCACGGATAAGCCATTAACTAATTAGGCAGGATGATGCAAACGGCTGGGAAGCCAAGAGGAAAAGAGAGCTTTGCAGACTGTTGCAAGGACAGGACAAGGTCATCAGCAAGTCTGGTGACGCCTTTTCCTAACTGTGAGGTCTAGCATTTTATCACAATGCATTTTATCACAGTTATTTTGTCCAGTGTTATGACATATTTGATTTTACTGTATCATTTTTTAAAAAAAAATTTTTTTGTAAGATTGCCTGTTTAGTGAATCCAGGACATTAATCTTTTGTTACTCAATCCCTGTTTTATAATTGGGTGATTTCTTTACCTTGTCATTCACCAGCAGCTCCATAGGATTGTTGCCCCACTCAATCAGGACAAGTTCATTGGCTTGGCCCGGGACAGAGTAGGAGAACGGGGTTCCGATCCCAGGACCTGAGCCCCCTTTCAACCAAAGACAGACCGTGAGGGCAAAGATCTCGCTCAGAAGGGTGCGTTTGATTCGCCCATACATGTAGTTGGTGCGCATTGGGAAGCCAATCTGAAAAGCGTCAGGATTCTTGGGCTTCTTATTTGGTCCTGTTGGTGAAAATAAGAAATTATGAAACGGGATCTCAGTTCTCTGCAGCATAACATAAAAGCTCAACTGAAATCTTAAAAAGACAGTTGATGTCCTGGAAGAAGACTATTTAAATTGTTTGCAGTTTTTGCACGTAACCTGTTCAGAACTCAAACGTAAAATAGTCATGTGATGTCACTCAGCGTGCTAGCATCACTATAAAAGGGCGACTGCATTAGACGTCATCAGCTTCTTTGTCTTCAAGAAGTGCTCTGTGTGTTGTGAGTCTTATTTATTGTTGTCTGTCCCAACGATTATTAGGATGGCAAGCAAACATGCATTTAGAAAGTGTGCATTGCTGTGTCCCCGCTTCATTACGGGTGACGATTCACACAATCTATGTGTAATTCCTTTAAGGGAGCAGAGCAGTTCTTGAGGGAGCTGGCCGCGTTCACTGTAATAGCTTCACAGTGAATAAGCTCCGTTTCCACCTGGCTTTCTTTACAGGGGAAGGGAGACAGGCAAGGGAGCCTGTGCCTTGTGGTTTGGTGACTCAGATCGTGGGAGTCACAGGTGGAGCTATCATAGGCATCAACCGCTAGCTCCAAGGCTCTCAGTCTGGATCAGGAAGCCTCTTCTGATGCAGTTGAAAGCATGTTATTGGCCAGATCTAACTCTGAGGAGTTAGATGTGGAGGGAGTTAAGGGTGGCCATTATATCTGCTGCCTCCTCTCATGGCCCCACTTATGAGGAGTTGCTGGAAGTGATGACCTGTGCAATGGCTAGACTTTGTCTAGACTGGTTGGTGGAAAAGCAGGAGGTCATTCAGGGCAGACTAGATGAACTATTCCTCCCGGGTCATCAACGTTCTACCCTTGTGAGCCTTCCATTTCTTCCCGCAATGAGTTGTGGAGATAGTGGGAAAAACCATATTCGGCTCGCATAGTCACTGGTTCACCATCGAATTATTTGAATGTGCAGGGGCTATGTGACCATGGATATGTGAAGATCCCCCAGGTAGAAGAGGTACTTGTGAGCTACCTCTCCCCTGGTGCGGCATCGTCACTGAAGGTTCCGGTCTTGCATCCAAATCATGTCAGACCACCTCGCGCCGTGTCAGACCACCAAGGCCTATGCGACGGCAGGTTTTCTGGTGGGAACTAGGAGTTGGGATTGAGGTGGTGTGCCCGAAGAAGGCCTAAGCAGGACCTTAGAGAGGTCATTTTGACTCTCAGGTCTGATGACCCGAAGCCTTGAGGTCCTGCATTGGGTCTCCTCACACACACCCCTCCCCCTCTTAGTGATGGTATTGAAGTTGTTGGGCCATTTGCCTTTATTTTTAAAAGACCAGTGGAAAGGGACTTTTCTCGAGTCTCTGGTATAGGATTGAGCAAGCTCTCCTGAAGAAAGAGAAAGAGCCCGGGAAATTAAAAAAAAAGAGAGAGAAGCGCCATTTCCCTTCTAGTCCATGCCCGTTCGGTTAGCGCTTGTACTGGGCTAGATGCCCATATGCTGTGATTTCCCCTTGGTAATACTATATGTGTATTTTCCACAATACTGTTTCCCTGTCAGTAAACCCCTGTCTTTCCTTGGGCAGTTCTGCTCTGCCCTGTCTCTGCATCAAGTAGTCCATATTTGTATCCACCACCTGTTACCTCCCCTCAGCAGGGAGTGGCCTCCGTAGCGTCCCTTCCCCATGAAATATCATGATAAGAGGAACAGCAGCTACGAACATCTCCAGGGTAAGCACTGTCCCTTCCATTCCGTTGGTATGGAGGACTTATTTTCCTTGGGCTTGACTGTGTGAGGGCAGTTGCCAAAAGGGCACACTATAGCTTGCCAGCATCTGCGTCTCAGACACTCGTAACACAATTCATTGGCTTTGGCGTTTTCCACAGGGACCCAAATACATCAGTACCGACATAATGTTGAACGTAACTGACTAAATGAGAACGTCTCGGTTACTGATGTAACCCTCATTCCCTGAAGGAGGGAATTGAGATGTTATGTCCCTCCTGCCACAACCCTGAACCATCGCTGAATGGCCGGGATCCCTGTGCTAGCCTTATATACCCGTATGTCCAGGTAGGAGTGGCTCGGCATGCAAATCTCACTCGCCAATATTCATTGGACCATTTTTTACTACTCAGCGGTGATTGGGGCTCCCAAGTGAGACCCCAATACATCAATGTCGACGTAACGTCTCCATTCCCTCCTTCAGGGAACAAGAGTTGCATCAGTAACTGAAATGTGCTATGAACTTTCTATCCATCAAAGAATCATGAATAAAGCATCACAGTTTCCACAAAAATTATAATATAAAGAACCATTATTAATAATTGAGCATCAATAATATTTGATAATAATTGAGCACCAAATCAAAATGATTTCTGAAGGATCATGTGACACGACACTGAAGACTGGAGTAATGAGGCTGAAAATTCAGCTTTGCCATCAAAGGAATAAATTACATTTAAAATACACCAAGTTCAGTTCTTTTAAATTATAATAATATTTCACAATATTACTGTTTTAACTGTATTTTTGATCAAATAAATGCAACCTTGGTGATCATAAGTTATTCCAAGCTTTTGACCGGTAGTGTATTTACACATAGATATATACATAAGCATATATTCCTCTCAAATATTTTTCAATATAAATTTGGTTAGGACAAAATTACAAAAACCATTACAAAACATCAAAGAATGGACCTTAAGTTTGAACAGTTAAATAAAAATCTAAGATTCTGCATATACACTTCTCGTCTAGAGTTGTCCTACGTTCCTTATAGAAATTTGATAAAATAGAGTAAATTCAGTTCTATTTTGTACCAATTTTTTAGGACATATCACCTGGTTCTGGAGTCTTGAGGTGAAGGTTACTCAACACTGCGTCTAGCTTGTTGAGGGCTCCACGCACAGGCACTCTTGGCCCAGTTGGCTTGAAAGAAGTTTGTGGATGGTGGACATGATCATCATTTCCATGGTGTCCATCATCATGGTGACCATTGCCATGATGGCCATCATCATGATGATCATCATGGTGGTTGTTGTTGTGGTGGCTGTCATGATGATCATCATGGCCATTTTGATGATTGTCATGGTGATCGTCATGGTGATCATCATGGTGGTCGCTGTGACGGTCGTAGTGATAACTATAATGGTTGTTACGATGGTGGCTGGAGTGATGGTCATCGTGATGTTTTGCCTGGTGGTTGTCGTGGTTGTCGTGGTTATCATGATGGTCATCGTGGTGGTTATTATGGTGGCTATTATGGTGGTCGTCATGATCATGGTGGTCGTCATGATCATGGTGATCCTCATGATGACCATATCCATGATGATTTTCATGGTGGCCATAGTGACTGTCATAGTGATGATGGAGCTGTTCTTCTAGTGTGTTGATTTTGCGCTGTAGGAGGTCTCTCAGTGAACTTGAATAGGAACTGGAAGAATTTCTTGCCTATAAGAACAAAAAATGAAGACAATAAACAACAGTAATACAGTTTTGGCAAGATTGTAAATACAATGTTTACAATTCAATGATAATAATAACCAATATCATGTGGTAATGTACAGTTTCTTGAAAATAGGACACTGCACAACACATGACTCACACTCTCATGCGAATATATACTTAATTTAAGCTATAATATAATATAATATAATATAATATAATATAATATAATATAATATAATATCATTTGACACTGAAGACTAGAGTAATGATGCTGAAAATTAAGCTTTGCCATCACAGAAATATATTATATTTGGAAATATATTACAATGGAAAACAGTTGTTTTAAATTTTAATAATATTTCACAATATTACTCTTTTTACATTAAATAAATGCAGCCTTGGAGACATAAGAGACTTCTTTTTTAAAATACTAAAACATCTTACAGACCCCAAACTTTTGAATGGTAGTGTATTAGTATACAGACGAATGTTATGACTTAACAAGCCAGCCCCTTCTTTACTGTCAGCCGCTTTCCTATGATAAGTCGTAGCAAATCCAGCTTTACTCAGTGCCACAGCACTCTGCGCTTAATGGCTCATCAAGGCAGATGTGGCTAATTGGTGATGGCAGTAACTAGCACACTGCAGTGCCGTCACCAGCGTGCTGTGTGTGCATTTCCTCTCCAAGACAACAACGATTCAAATAAAGTTTGGAGTGATATCCAAGTCACTTTGGGAAATAGAAAGAACATGTCTAAGTTCTAAAGAGTTAAATTAAAACTTGGATGAAATTTCTACAACTTCAAACCCTATGTCAGCAATTCATTACTGTACTACAGAACAATTAAAAAGGGAGAGTTTAATTGCATATCATTAGTTTAACTGTATTATATTCAATAAAAGTGTCAAATGGTGGCTTGTTTACAGTTCTAAGTGCATTGCCACCATGTTTCTTGTGATACATGTTACTGTAGATAGTTTGTTTTTCTACGATTTTATCCTATGTGTTATCTCAAGGGCAGGGATCTGGCTAATTAAATAAGTAAATCCCGGCTGGACTGCCTAAACGGAAGACTGTATTCAGTGATCTGTTGTTGGCACAGGAAGCCACCAAAGTGTACGTTACAGAACTATAAATGAGCTTATGTCATCCTGAGAAGTTCTGAATACAGATCGGCCTGTTGCATGCAGGATAACCCCTGAAAACAAAATCCAAGCAGTTGGAAAATGTGGAAGTATCAGATAATTTTAAAAAGTAATCATTTCCATGACTTTGTCAATATAGAAAAATACATATGCACACTACCATTAAAATGTTTGGGGTCAGTAATGTTATTACTATTTTTTTTTTTTTTTTTAAGAAATTAAAACTTTTATTTAGAAATGATGCATTAAATTGATCAAAAGTGACAGTAAAGACATTTGTAATGTTACAAAAGATTTGAAATATTGTAAATGCTGTGATGTGAGGCTAAATCTATTTATTACATGGTTCTCTGGAATACTTATATGGTATTAGAATACTTAGTACTTGTGTTATTCCTGAGTACTTGTCTTGAGTACTTGTCTTATTCTTGAGTACTTGTCTTGAATACTTGTCTTATTCTTGAGTACTTGTCTTGAATACTTGTATCCTAGAACAACCATTGTCATCCGGGTATCTGACGCCTGCGAGTCTTTTGTGGCTCTCATCTGACACCACAGACTTGCTCTTGTTTGTTTCATACAAATGCAGCTGCTGCCATTTTCTGTCTCTGTTATATTTATTGATTGTATTGAAAATGAAATCAGAAGACTTCAGTATTAATAGTACTGTAATATTGTTGCTGTGTTCATTTTCTAGGTTGATTGTTTTGCACACTGTAATGGATTATAAGATAATAAACAGGTTCAAAACAGATTTCAAAACAGTTTCATCTCAAATCAGTTTTTATTGTCCCCATAATAATTTCTGTGGTGAAAAGTCATGTAATAAGTGGTATGACTGTACTTTATTCCTTAAATGTTTGAACTTAATTTGAACTTGTTCAGTTGTCTTGGCTAAAAGCCACTTGCTAGAAACTGTTTTCTTCACAGAAGCTTTGCGTTTAGGGAGCTAATAAAATATTTAAGCAAAAATCAATATTTGGTGTCCAATTATCTACTTATGTCGAAAGTAGCCTTGTAATAAGTGGGATAACGTACATCCAGCTGCTTGTTATCGCAAAATAAACTCCTTCAGGGTGATAAAAGTCCTGATCACCCTGTCGGGGTTTATTCTTTGATAACAGCCGGCTGGATGTACATTATCCCTTATTTAACAAAGAATCCTTAAAAAACGAATAACAGTTTCCACAAAAATTAAGCAACACAACTGTTTTCAACATTGAAAATAAAAAGAAATGTTTTATAAGCACCAAATCAGCATATTAGAATGATTTCTAAAGGATCATGTGACACTGAAGACTGGAGTAATGATGCTGAAAATTCATCAATGACATTTTTAAATTTTAAACAATTATTTGAAATTGTAATAATATTTCACAATATTACTGTTTTACTGTATTTTTGATCAAATAAATGCAGCCTTGGTGAAATTTATTTCAAAAACATTTTAAAAATCGTACCGATCCAATCTTTTGAATGGTAGTGTGTATGTGTTAAAATCAATTTACAAGCTTTAACTTTCAGTTTAAGACTCTAAATCCTCCCACCTGAAGATTTTCCAGCCTCTCCTTCAACGCCTGAAGGGTCTTTCCAGTCTGTTCTGGAGAGAAGCCTCCATGTTTGCCAAGATATGGAGATTTGCCTCTGTGATGGTCACTGCGATGCCCGTTTAAAGGGAAGTGTGGGTCAGCATGGTGGCTCTCATAGTGGTGTGAGGAATGCTGGGAGTTGTGATGTGAAGGGCCATGATGGTTGTCATCATGATGCCCTCTCCCAAAGCTCTCGCAGAGGGTCAATTTTGCTGTCAGTTCCCGAATGGTCTCTCGCTGATCCAAGATGGTCTCCTTCTGTCGCACAAGGCTCTCCCTCAGATGAAGGATGGTGGCTTTGGCCTCATCGGATATGCCATGTCGGCTACTACTACTGCTGTGACTACTTGGCAGACCGCTAACTGGGCCATGATGTCCATTCCCAGGACCATTCCCGTGTCCATTGCTGTTTGGCCCATGTGAAGCCCCATGCGAAGTCCCATGTGAAGCTCCACCTGGTGTGAAACAACCAGGTTCTGCATCTGCAGGGATAGGGATGCAAACAAGTTTTGGTTGCGTGCCCCAGTCATATTCCAAACCTGGCACGCTACTAACTGCAACCGAGGGCAATAAAAATAGGAGAAGGTGAATAAAAAGGGAGCGAGAGGGCAGATACAGTCCTTGAAAAATCCCTCGGCAGTTTATGTGTTCTGAGAAAGGCAGCGACATGATGGCATAATTTGTGTTTTTCGCCATCATCGATTTCTTCTTCACAGCAGTGGGATGCGCACCACGAAAAGAGGTCATGGGAAAACAATCAGTGGATTTAGAAATCCACAAAAAATGTCCAGAAAATGCATTGTTTGTTATTTGTATATACTTTTTGTGAGCGCAAGAGGTTATTTCCACTTTGAACGGTTATAAATCCACCAAAAGCAGACATTCCAGTTTACAAATGTACATGTCAACAAAGCAGAGCAGACGTAAGACTTGTTGACCGCTCTCTCGCCCTGGGCTGACGAAATCTTTGGCACACCAGATCTCCAGTGTTTGGCAGTTAGGATTAATCCTTTAATTTCCGGATTCTGTTAGGCCATAGTGCATCCCTGCAGATTAGAAGACAGATTTCAGTCAGAATGAAGCTGTGACCTTAGAAAAAACACTTCTGGGGTTATTTACAATGATTCTAATGAAACAAACAAGCATGTTTTTTTTAAAAAGGGCAGCAGTAGGATCACATATATCTCAGTTCTAATTACTGAGTCGATCAGTCAACAACATGGTCTTGTTGAGCCAGACGTGCCCCTGAGGTGAATGACACTAACAGCTGAAAACCCCCTCGGCTATTGTAATCAGATTACTGATACTTGAACTTGATGCAAATGATGAACGATGGCTTTCAAAATCATGAGAGCAGCCAAGCAATTTAGAAAGCCCGCAGCCAGAGGGAGTTAATGAAGGATGCATAGGGAGAATGGCAAACTAATGCTGGAAGCAACACATCAGTGAAATGCTAGCAGAGGCAATATGAAGTTCACACATTAGCAAACAGAACAAATATGAGACAGCTAACTGTTAACTTCTCAAACATTGTTTAAGGGATTTAATGAAGATCTATCTGTCTGCCTGTTTATCTAGATAGATAGATAGATAGACAGACAGGTTAGTCTTCCTGTCATTGCAATTCATCTTCCTGTGGGATGTGGCCAATTCAATTAAAATTCCCACTTATCAGCTGAAGGGGAGCCAATTATTTATTTGTGAACTTTTCACAACCCTGGCTGGGATATGGAATTCTTGTATCAATAATTCATTTTTAATACAAAACATTATATTTTTAAATGTATGAGTAGAGATCTAAGTAGTTTAGATCTGGAAGAAGGATCTATCACGTCACAGGAAGGGGGCTCTCACTCTTGCGTCCCCAAGGTTAACTATCTAATAGGATCTAGGAAGGATTAAAGGCCATGGTGGATTGGTTTGGCATGCTTACAGTAGTCTCTACCTGCAGTATTGCTGGGTTGTAGTCTAGCGCTTATGAGCCAATTCAGAAGCACTCTATCTACATGTGGCCTGCAGTCTACTAAGAGGCTTGCCCAAATGTGTTTCTCACGCTGTACAGCACGCCACCCCAGACATATCACTAGACACAGCTCATGGCATCCTCGTGTGACTGAGACAGAATGAGTGAGAATGTGAAAGATCAAGGTGACTGCAAAGGACACTTTGCCTGTCAGCTTAGTTGGACTTGAAGCAAACGTGAAGAGACTTTACAGACTAGTCAGCTGTATAATTAGGGTCCACCAGACCTCCACCAGGCGTGTTTCTTAGGGGCCTTTCACACAGAATTTTTCACAGCTTCTTAACACAAAGTTAAAACATAAACACAATGTTCTCAACACAAAGTTAATGCATAAAAACTTGCAACAGACATAAATGCCCATCTAAACATCCACCAACTTTTAAAAAACAGTGCAGATTAAATGCAAGTGCACATGAACATACAGCATTTTGACAGACATATTAAACAAATAAACAGGAAAAATGCAAATAAGATTTAATCAGTAGTTTTCAGTGAAATTTTTGCATGTGTGACATGATAGTTGATGATTAGCAGTTACAGATTGTATTGTGCTGAGAGTTACTATGACATATTTAGCACACTAAAGTACAGCTGTCAGCTACAGCTCTGTGAAATTGCATATTTTAATTTACCCCCTTCAAACATTTCCAATGAAATTACCTGACTATCCCTAACCCCAACTAATCAGTTAGGCAATGTTGAACCATCTTGTCCGGCCCTATTTTGCAAGGCATCAAATTTTTTTGACCAATTCTTATTTCTTACTAAAGAACAGTCTACCACTAACAATGCACAAATGGATTTGTGAATTGTTTTGTTCACTCATCAGTCACTTAGAATTAATACATGTATTTTAAGGAAGAAAACTGCTGAAAGAACCTCAACCTGGGCCATCTCCAAGGGGATTCATGAACTTTGTCCCAGAAATCATTTAACACCTGTCCTGCTGTATCTCAACCTAATTGTACAGATACTTAAATGAATCTGTTGAATCATTCATAGTCTGTTGGCTAATTAAGAGTGTAATTAGATGAAGGAAAGTAGACTGATGCTAAGCTCCTTAAATCTGTCTGTATCATGTCACAAACAGATGTCATGGATGCACTGTGTACATGATTAGCTTTTTAACTCAAACCATGGATTCCTCATTGAAGTGCAATTCAACAAACCCTACCAAAGCGTCACATTGCATTAGTCATACCCGATTTATGATTTACCTTTATAAACGAATTCACATATCTTTATGCATATTTTGTTGAATTTGTTATAGGTTTTTTTTAATCTTCAAAGAAATGGACATGGGTTGAGTTCATGCAAGCATTTGGAGATGCAAAACGCATGGGTGGTAGTAGACTAACGGTTAAAGTTCTGGATTGACAGTAGACTAATGGTTAAAAGTGCACCAACACATAAGTTCAAATTCCAAAGAATGGTGAACCAGGAAGAGTAAAGATTTAACTCTACTTTGCTCTGGAAACTGTTTCTGCAGTTAAAGGCACAATATGTAGTTTTTCACCGCTAGAGGTCGCTTATTCAAAACAAAGGTGTAGCTTGATGATGCTGAGATTGAGCGCGGAATCTTGGGAGATGTCGTCTTCACATCGGGCAGAAATCATGTTCATGGATGAGATTATTAACGTTACTGTAGTATGAAGCAGAGCAGGACCCAGTGCTGTTGGAGTTGAATGAGGCCGCTGGAGTGATTGCTAATGAGAGATGAGCGCGACACACACCTCGAGAGCAGTGGAACTTTTATTATGCCGCAGTCGCCACTTCCGCTTCTTCCGGTCAAGCATATGTGGGGTAACGCAGCGCTGTTTTATCATATTAGATCCATTTGAGTGTGCTGAAAATTATGTTTTAACGTTACTCTGTGCGTTCACTCAGCGGCTGCTATGAGACACTTGTTGCACACTGCAGTAAGCTAGATCGATATTAGAATATCATATTAATATAAACAAGAAAACGAGATTCAAACAATAAGACTAAACATGTTGAGATATATAACAATGATTAGTTTTCTGTCTATAAATGTATCCAAACAGTTGTTCCCTTGTCTAATAAAACATAATATATTAAAGCGTCTTTGGTGTTTCCATGGTTTTTACAAAATAAAACCGGAAATCGAGGTAACGCAGGTATGATGTCATTGATAGGCGACGCACGGACACGGTCCGTGTCCTGGTTAAAATTGCTTATTTCTCTGGATTTAAACATTCTTGGAAACATCTGGGATAATGTTAATACACAAGTCAACAAAATATATAACACTGTTCTAGTGGTTTTTGGATATTTTAATCCTTAAATATTACATATTGTGCCTTTAAAGTACTTAAAGTTACTAAAGCAGGAAACAAAAATGACATCCAGCCATAGAAAGCCATTGTCAATCTTAAAAATAAAACCAAATGACAAAATGGATGTCATTTTTGTTTGAAAACAAGAATCATTTGAGAGACCAACAAGACTAGTCGAGATCTGCAAGACTGTGATGATTAAAATATTTGCTTTCAGGTTAGCTTCGACAAAGACCAGGCAGTTGAGACAAGGTAAATATTATCTTAAACTCAGGTCAAATCAACTATACTATTCCACAAAACTGCCTGGCTGTTCAGTACACATACAGTATATATCATGTAACCCATATTATGTTAGCATTACTCTGTACTCTCTTGTCTAATTTCACAGTAACATGAACACTGTAGTGTAAATTGTAACCAAAACCTAAAATAATCATCCATATAGGACATTGCTCAGAGTTTGTGACATTAGCATGAACAGGTGTCCTTAGTACAGATATATTGAGATTTGTTCACCTAATGTATCAGGTCAAAGTACTTAATGAGGAACCATGTCCTTTGTTAACCACATATTAAGTCTAACATGTCCAGTAACCACAATGGTTTTATATTACACTTACATATTTACATAAAGCAAATGAAAACAGTTCTGTAGTTGTGTGTATATAGAGTGAGAAAATAGAGTGAGAAAAGACTAACCCCTTTTCAATTTTTTCCTTTTCAGTTAAGGTCATCAGATAATTAATTAAATGATTTGTATTTTCATTTGACAATAATACAATTATAAAAACTCAGTGATGACATACCAAATATACATGCATTCTTTGGTTACACTTTATTTTAAGGTGTCAGTATTACAGTTTAATTATACATTTAAGTACTGAGTAATGATGATGATTAACTGTATGTACTTAGGGTTAGGGTAAGGGTTTGGTTTAGGGTTAATTGCATGTAATTATGCATAATTTCTAGTTATTACTACAGTACATGTAACATGTGTAACAATGACACTGTAAAAAAGTGTTACCCATTCTTCTATAAGACATTTGCAAATATTTTTAGCCAATATAATCAACATCTAAGTATCTAACACCATCTAAAACCAAAACATAACAGAAAAACAAACATAAAGGAAGAAATAGATTAGGTTTGCAAGAGCAAAAACAGATTTTCTCTCACAGGTTTTCCTAAAACCATGTCGCTATTCATGCTGAACAAAAGCTTTAATCATTAAATTTGCTTAGTAAAGTATCTGCAGTGCAATTTGAACTAACATTAATCCTTCATTTAAATGCCACAGTTATATCACAGTCTCTAAACGACATTGATTGATGAAGAATCTGAACCATACCTACTGAAGTAAATTTAAATCACCTCCATCAAATAGTTGCCTATTTTCTTGGAGAGAAAAAAAAAAGGTCCCTCACCTGCAGTCAGTCACAGAGTTGAGGCAAGTTAGTCCATTCCAAACACACTGATCAGATTGAGAGGGATTTGCTTTAGGGAAGATAATTTTAACTCTCTCCACTCCCCCATCCCTCCCTCCCATTTTCTATCAGTCCGCTTTTAATTTCGCAGCTTTGATGTGTGTTGTGTTAAACAACGATTATGGTGTTTTTCACACTGTTTTGAGATTAATACCCCAAACTGCCTTAGCCTCACTGTGATGTATATCTTAACATTGAGATATGTAGAATCACAGATACTTGCTGGAAATAGAGCTCCTCATAAGAATCAGAATAATGACTGGTTACCCATGTGATAGATTATATACTTAAACTAGATACTTAAACTAGATACTAGATACTTATATAGATACTTATATACTTAAAGTGTTTAAAATCAGCACACTAAGTAACTCTCCTTATGGTTGAGAAAGTGAGAGCAAAGGGATGGTTATAGAAGATGAAAAGAACCTTTGTGTAGAGATACTTCTAAAAGGATGGTGAGTTGAGATGGTCACCAGTTATCCAACAGTGATGAATTCAAATTATAAGGTACAAAGGGGCCAAAGTTCCCCCAAGTTTAATGGTTCTTTTGATTGTATTTTCTTTTAATACACTAAATAGCAACAAACACCACCACAGTACTTGCCTAATCACCTATTCTTAAACACTGATCCACGAGGTCGTTGTGTGACACAAGACTGGTAATTAAATGCAAGGTAAACAGAACTGAAATTAAATAATTAAATTATATTAAACAACAATTATAATTCATATTCATATATATATATATATATATTTTTTTTTTTTTTTTTTTTTAAGTTTTCATGTGCTTTTGTCATTTTTTAATTTTTTTCTATTTAGATTTGATTTTTTTAAATTTCAGTTTTAATTTTAGTAATTTTAGTACTTCAACTATTTTAGATTTATTTCAATTAACAAAAATATTTGTATATAGTTTAAGTTTTTTAACAATAATAACACTGCTACAGTGCTTTAAACAATTTTATTTTTGCAATATCTAAGCTTTATGTAACATCTCATGTGTAAATTATTTTATTTTATTTTTTTTTTTTTAGTAATTTTAGTAGTTCAACTTCAACTTATTTTATTTTAGTTAATTGCCAGGGAAAGATTTCTAATTTTTGTTTACAAATGTACAAATGCAAAAAGGTGTTTGGTAGCTATGAGTGATCCGGATGTTCAAGAGAAAATTGAACAATATAAGAATTACTGGTCATACTTTATATTAGACGTCTTTGCATACATTTTTACATTTTTGTAATCATTATATATAATATCTCATCTTTGGCATTAAGTTTAAATCTTAGCTGTGGTTCCAAAATGCAGTAATAAATATGTAGGGAGAATCCAGATCACTGACTGATCTCATACTGTCCCATAACTGTACTTAAGTATGTTTCACAATCCAAATCTCCACCTTGCTTCACACTAATTGTGTTGGCTAAGGTGCTAAACTTAGACTATCAAGTCAGTGCTGACCCTACACAGCCTCGTTATAACATCCTAGTAATAGATTCTTCTCAGGTGACCTGTGAACAAACTTGCTTGCACACCCATAGAGTTGCCAACTTCAGCAGAAGGAAATAGGGGACACTCTTGGTTTCTTTTAGAAAATGAAGGAAAATTTTTGTTTCTTTAAATCACATTTGCTTTTTCATTGTCATTTGTAACAATGATACTTCAATGTGAAAAGGTACACTGGCAACTAACCATCCGTGATATAATGGGCATCAGTCCTAAATCTAGTCACACATACACACATCCGATGCCAGCGGGCCTAAAAAGCGAAAGAAAGACAGGTATTCAGAGAGGTATTGAACAGAAAAACAGAGATAAGTAATAGAAATACAAAGTTCTCTCATGAAACTCTAGATAGCACAGGCTAATAGGTCCTTAACTCAACTTGCTTGCAATCACATCATTCTCTATAGGGCACATCTGTTAGCATTTGCTGTAGCAGTGCAGCGTGGTTTCAGAAACCCTCCACCTTCCCCAGCGCCACCTGTACAGATCTGTTATAGGTAATTCATGTGCGCTATATTGTACAGCAGCAGCATGACTTACTTGCTCACGTGTACGTATTGGCAGTAGCAAGTAGCAGCAGAGTAGCAGATCTATTCAGCCAATACCAAATATATCAACACTGTCATATCCAACCCATTACCACCATTTCTCTCTCTCTCTCTCTCTCTCTCTCTCTATATATATATATATATATATCATATATAAATGTATGGCAAAATAAATAATTTCAAATTTTAGTAATCAATTAGTTAATTTAAGCAAAATGGACAAATAATGCAAAAAAACATGCCACAACTCCTGTGGGTAGCCCTTAAACAACGTCACCAGAGGATCTGGTTCTAATCTGCCTCAAACACTGCTGAGACTGTCTCAAATAGCCTTCAGATCGCCAATAATGCTTCAGATTGGGGCCTGTCCAAGTGAGGCATCTGCACATTTACACCTACTGCATGGAAGGCTTGTTCCTGAGTACTTTCTGTCTTAACTTTGGACACATGGGTCCTGGTGCACTACTTTAAATTGGATGAGCGAGTACCTTGCACACACTGATGAAGAGTCAACTTGCCAGAGGACAGAATCCCATGTGTCTTGTGAGAGTGGTCTGCCAACATCCTCCTCACAGGCACTCTGGAGTTAAAATAAAGCACCTGCTATTAGACTGTGAAGAGACTGCAGTGTGGCAAATGCACCCTGGGAAATAAAATGGCATGATGCCTGACGCTGACTCCTATATGCGGCAGGGCATATTTGGAGTTTCTGCGCAAGAGCACCCTCTGGCTTTCAGATGGAGAAGCATTTACTACTGATCACAGAGCCGTACAGCTCTGACAAGCTGCGCATAAAATAATCGCAGCCTTTGCCAAATCACCTGCGGTTTAATTGTGATTAAACTGCGATTAATCATGCAGCCCTAATTGCAAAGATCTTGAGTTTTCGTTGAACGGCGTGTCCATGGCGGTCTGACAAAGTCTGATGTTTCGCCGTGAAACAGGAAGCTTTTGTAAGTCAGGCATACAATGTCCGATCTGCCCCAAACGTCACATGTGTGATAAGAGTCCTGGCCTGAAGACATTTACATGCAAATATTCAGTTAGTCATAGCGCCACCTGTTGGCAACAGGAAATGGCATGCTTTGCACTGTAATTCACTCCCCGAAACACATTTAAATATGCCATGTCTTACCAAACATGTTAGAAACACGTTAAATCATGCAACAATTGGCTAAGTGCTAATGTATCCGATTTACGCCACGAAACAGGAAGTTGTTGTAACTCAGGCATACAATGTCCAATCTGCTCCAAACTTCACATGTTTGATAATAGTCCTGGCCTAAAGACATCAACATGGCAATATTCAGTTATAGTCAAAGCGCCACCTGCTGGTAGCAGGAAGTGTGGTGCATCAAAATTACTTTGCCATATTTCTCCTCTATTTATCCGCTTAAATGAATATCGCCCACTGTTCACAGTTTTCCTAAGGCCACCAGGTGGCGGTGAGCCCGGGAGCGAGGGCCCTTTCATCGCTGCTTGCAGCTTTAATTGTTTTTGCATTTGCTCCAAAAAATCGATTATAGCATTTCCATGACTTTCTGAAAGAGGGAAAAAAATATTGAGAGATTGATTACAGCAGTCAGAAAGGAGAATGATGTGAAATTTGCCGTCAGTCCCTTAGCTGTTGTATTAGAAACACCCTCGCAGCAGCGTTAGTTTTTTGTAATTAACTGTCAAGGTAATATAGCACAAAGTATAGCATTATAAATGTATACAAAAAATTTAAAAAATGAAAATATGAAAAACTTTAGTAGATTTGAGATGTTGATAACTGTGGAAATGCATCATCACAGTCCGTGAAAAGGGTCCATAGCAAACCACAACGATCCAACAATCAAATGAATTCGGATGACAAAATCAAGTCCCACCCTACATTCTTGTTCGAGAAGCCGTTTCACTTGGATATACATCACAATAGAGAAGAAAAGACTATTGCAGCTTCCGTTTCATGCCGACTTTAAGTACGGTAAGTTGTCAGGGGCGGGGAACGGTAGAATGATAGAAGTGATAATGCACCAATTACAACAAAAAAATGTGAGTATCACAAAACAGATGCTGCATCCGAAATCGAATACTTCCCTACTATATAGTATGTGAAAAGCAGTACGCCAACAGAGTATGTCCGAATACACACGAAAAACAATATAGGCGAAAAGTCCCCGGATGACCTAATACTTCCTCCTAGATTCTGAAGTTCGCATTTTACTATCCCATGAGGCCATAGGAGAGGATTTAAGAACGGAAGTGAAGCGACGCAAATGATGCTGGTAGGTCACATGGTTTCAACATGGCGGATGTAGTATTCATACTACCCATACTCATACTATATAGAACGTACCTTTTAAAGGTCGCCAAGTAAGTTCAAATTCAAATGAACAATGTAAAACCCGCTAAGTTATGGTAACTCAAACCATTTGAGGAAACCGATTGCCGTAAAACATTTAAGTTTTAAAACCAATAAGTATGAGTATTGTAAACTCATATACAGGAGTACATTGAGTTAAATTCACTTATATTTTAGTGTTGGTTTAGTGAATCATTAGAGTAAACTCAACTTAAAGATTTTATGTTTATTTTATTCATTCAGTTTGAATTCAGGTAACAAATCTAACTAAATTTTAACAACTATATCTTTACTTAAATGGTTTGAGGAAACCGATTGCCGTAAAAAGTTTAAGTTCATCAAATTCAAAGTAATAAAGTTACATAAGACTAAGCAAAACCAAACATTGGCACAAAATGATGACAGAACAGGAGCACTGTAAAACTCATTAAGTTCAGTATACTCATGCCTAACAATGCCCTTCAGCTGTGACTTATTCAAGATACAGCACAGCCTCTCGTACCTTATTGCTTATGTATATAATCAAACAACATATAGTATATGTGGTCTTAAAAGTTTTGCAGCCCTCAACCTAACCACAGGCTCTACTCTTCATCATAATGGTAACCCTACAAAACTAACATAACAGAACCCCCTGTAAATCCTAACATAACACAACATTAAACACTAACTTATGTCTCCCTATGTTAATCTTGTGCAAAAACACACAAAATAACCCTTAATTTCAGCATTTATTTATACAGTCTGATGCAAAGCATGCTGGGAATTAGAAATCTGCTGCAACTCAACTCAATCATATTAAGTTCAGCTTACTACAATGACATTTTGAGTTCACGCAACTTTTTTCTATTAAGTACAATGAACCTTCATTGTTATTTGAGTGAAATAAACTCATTTCATTTAATTAATTTCACTGTTTGCTTTTACAGTACCTGCTCAGACAGTATGCGATTTCGGATGGAGTGAAAATATGCTACAGTTAAAGGGGAAGCTAACACAACCATAGATTATGGACTACTGAAGCAACAGAATAAGTGGGTATATGCAAATATTGATCCTTGGAAGTCATAATATGCATAATACAGCCCTGGAGAAAAAGTAAGCATACAATGAATACATGCTTACTGTAAAACCCTGACTACACTACTGATTGGCAGCATTAATTAATCAGATTATGATCAAATGATGGAGAAGAATGTAATAAGCTGGCTTATTATATCCAGCAAGTTATCCAATTATGTTGGAGATTTCTGATCGAACTGCTGCCTATTGTAGGTTCAGGATCAGGTGAATGGCTTCCGTTGCTGGTGTTGTGTAATCATCCACTTACAGATGTAATTGATCCTTAATTAACAGCTCCTGCACTGATTACTCCGTAGGCCACTCTCCTTTGTTTGGTAAGAGCTATAGTGACTCTCCGTTTGACCTTTGGCTCTTACTTTTAATCATTCACTCTATGCATTATCTGTACTGTAGGATTGTTCAGGAGAAGAGTATGGACAGGAATGACATTAATGAGAATGACTAAGTAGCAAATCAGACAACAGAGTTTTTCATTGTATGAAGCTAGGCAGTAATCTCTTTATCTCTTTCTCTCCTATGCGTCAGGACAAAGCCTAATACTCACGCACACTCTTGGATGGCACATGCGGAGGCAGTGAGGCATTATGGGCAGGGTGGGCTATTAACCTTTTTGCCCACTATTCACAATGGCTGATCAATGCTGCATTTATGAACTGAGTGAAAAAGTATCCAGTTCTTTTTGCTTTTACAATGGAATTGAAAGTGGAATTGTATTAAATTTGCGCAATTACGAAATAATTTTTGAAACTGCACTAATTCCAAAATAAAGCAAACCTCTGGTGCTCACTATAAGACAAAGTTAATGGACCATCATCACAGACTGTTATTAATCAAAGTAAAGTTTATATATATATATATATATATATATATATAATTTAAATTTATATATATATATATAAAATTTAAGCTTTTAAAAGCACTTCACCATCTGACTATAGAGGCACATAAGTAATTTGAGTTTGAGAACCCTGTTATAGAGGATTAATTCCCTGTCACTGACAGCTAATATAAAAATAGGCAGATGTTATATTATACCTTGTTTAATAGGCTGATTGGATTTCTGGAGATGTGTTGAGACACCTCTGCCTGCTGGCGCCACCTACAGGTCAGTGTTAGTAAAGCAGCGGGTTTTGTAGAGGTTAGTGAGTGCACAAACCAGAGCCATCGCCATGCTGAGCACATAAGACTGCAGCACACTGTCTGTCTCTTTCTCGCTGGCTCTCCTTTCTTGTCAGTCTGATAAGGCTACATAATACAAATGAGCACCACCCATGTCAGTACATCATAGATACATTGAAAGGATTGAATAAAGATTGGACTGCCAGCATGTTGAAGTTGCAATCAACAGCACATATTTAAAAGAATAGTTCACCTGTCATCATTTACTCACCTTCACATCAACACAAACCTGTTTGACGTCATTTTTCTTCAAAAAGATAGTGTTAGCCTTAGTCAGCATTTACTATCATTGCACTGAAAAAAGATGTAATGATGCATGTGAACGGTGACTGAGGCTGTCATTCTGCCTAACCTGTTAACTGTCACCCCGCTTTTTGAACTTGCTTTGCAATACAGACCTAACGTTGGTCTCTTTTTTTTAAAGAAGACACTCAGCAGAAAATGACAGCACTTCAAAAAAAATGAAAGTGTAAAAAAGTTATAGAAGTTTGTTTACTGTAAATCAAACACTAAACTAAACATTTTTTATTTTATACAAAATATGTATTTTGGAAAATCATTTGGACTTTAAAATTGCTAGAAAATCAAAGCTATTTGTCTAACCAAGTTGTTTTCCAAATTTGAAGATATCACAAATTGAACCCGTTAAAGGTTTTAAAATACCGGCATGCAGTGTTGTCAAGTCCGCGGTCTTCCCGTGGAATTAGGCCACTTTAACACTGTTGCCGCAAGTTGTTTTTCATGTCCGCGGGTTGAATCGACCCCAAATAACATGACATTTAGCCCCTGGAATGCGAATTTTACCAGGGGAGCCCTGCCAAAAACGCGGAGTGGCAATTGGGCGGGTTTTGTTGTGAAAACCTGGCAACCCTGCCGGCATGTTAACGGTTTTCACAGGATGAATTTTGAGGTTTTAAGCTTTCAAATGATATCTAATTTATGATGATTACTAAAATATGTGGGGAAAAGGCAATAAAAAGTGTCCCAAGTGTCCAGTGTTGCCAAGTCCACGTTTTTCCCGCAGATTTGGGCTACTTTAACGCTGTTGCCGCGGATTGTTTTTCATGTCCGCAGGTTGAAGCAACCCCAAATAACATGATATTTAGCCCCTGGAATGCTAATTTTACCAGGGGAACCCCGCCAGAAACGCAGATTTTACCCACAGAGCACGATTTTTACTGGGAAACCCCCCCCCCTGAAATGTGATAGGGCTAGTTTTGGGCTAGTTTTGAGTAACAACTGGGCGGGTTTTGTTGTGAAAACCTGGCAACCCTGCAAGTGTCCCACTAGCAGGACACTGACAGGCTAACCAGGATAGCTACAGTAGCAGGTTAACAGGCTAACAGACAAATTTTGACCTTCTGAATAATTGGCATTTCTTTAAGGAATGAGCATTTGTTTCTTCTACTTACAACTGTCTCCCGTTAAAAAATAATAATAATTGAGGAATATTTAATCTCATTCAGGCCTAGTCCACACGTAGACGGGTAATTTTATAAACTGAGTTTTTCCTCCTTTGTTTTAAAAAAAAAAAAATCGCATCCACATGAAAACGCAAAAACAGGCTATAAAGCGCTGTCAAGAGCATGACAAACCAACAGGTGGCGATATAACCCTAACCATAAAGCCATGTTGGCCAATCAGAAGCCTGGAAAAAAGGTTATTATCGGTTCCGGTATTGTGCCGAATTCTGACCCCCGTCAAATTATTACCTCCCCCCTTGTTTTGGTAGGTGTGGGGGAGGGGTTAGGATTAGGGGTGGGGTTAGGATTAGGCAATCAGGTAGCGACTTCAACGAGGGGGGTAATAATTTGGCAGGGAGTCGAAATTCGGCACAACACCGGTTCCGACGTCACAAGCTAAAATCTTCACCATCTACACAACAACACTGTAACCGGAGTTTCTTAAAATCTTCACCCTGGCACGAGTTTTCAAAAATGTTCAGTTTCAGTGACCAGATACTGCGTTTACGTGTGAATGAACAGCCAAACCACAAAGAAAAAGCTGTGGTTTTGAAAATACCTGTGTTCATGTGGACAGGGCCTCAAATTCAAACTGGGCAAAAACTTATCAAAATGAGCCAGTATACAAATAGAGAAAAATTTGACTCTTTATACTGATATAGTGATAAATAATAGCATGTTTTTTGGCTTCTCTGCATCAGCTGTAAATGAGAAACACAGTTTAACATGTTTGGTATGAGCTATTTTTGAGCCAAATAATATAAGCGAATTGAGGGATATTTTATCATCTAGCTTTTTTTTTTTTGTAAACTTTTTTGTGAACTCTTATTGTGTACACAACAGGAATAAGTGTGCATAATAAGCGTGACGACTGAATTAACCGTAGTGTGTAGGTGTTGTTGCCTATGATTAAAATGACATAACCCCATGAAATAACTGTTGCCAGAATTCATGAAATTAATCATTAAGGAGTCATGCAAATGTTCTTTTACAGATGTAAACCTAAGAAACAAGCCATCAGAAGAGTTCTAGACACAGCAACATCTTATTTCCACTAAAAGAACACAAAATCACATAAGTAAAATGCATATATGAATAAATACAAATGTAAATGTCTAGTGGTGAAAACCCTAGTGGTGAAATAGACACTGTACAGTAGGTGCCCCTCATGCACGTCCACAGTCATAATTCACTTGACATACCACCATGACATCAAAAGTGGACTTTAAATTTGGCTAATACACATAACTCACATTTAAATAGCGTCTGTAAATAGATACCTTAACTAGATGTCAGTGAAATCTTGCATTGTGATATCAGGGATGTTTCTGTTTGCATTCCTGGTAAGCAAATCTGTTGCCCTGTTCTCCATTTCCATTTGGTGAAATTGACACTTTAAATTTTAAATGTGTTCTTGGTCTTATTGTAAATAGTTTATTAGTTTCTTCATAATCTTTCATCAAATAAAATTACTTATGGGCTATTGATTGAAGCTACCTGTTAGCCAGATAGTTACTGTATGTAGTCATTGTTTTAGCAAACTTGAAGGTCTGACTCCAATTTTATAACACCCAAATTTAATGATATAATTAATTCCTCACAATAATTCCTAAAATAAAGACTAAATAATAAAAAAACAGCTTTAGCAAAAGAATAAAATATAGAATAAAAATATTTAAATTAAATTAACATACAAACTTTAAAAATACAAATAATTCCTTAACAAATAAGTCATAAAATAAAATAAAATAAAATAAAATAAAATAAAATAAAAAAATTTGTTTGACCTGCATTATTTTAGCAGATCTACAGGTACAATTTTATAATTAAATTGTCTGAATAATTTAATAATAACAGTAATAATAATAGTTATATAGGCACTGTGGAAGATTTACTTCTTTGTGCTGTGCAAGCAGTCTAAACCAATACTTAAAGTAAACTTCAATGCTTGAAATACTGTCACTGCTTCAGGATTCCAGGCCTCATTTTCCCAGAATTACCCTCACAAACACCCATAGACATGCATGCTGTAACCTCAACTCTCGAGTGGGCTCAGTGCCATGCTTTTTAATATCATTAACAGGTGGCTTTCTAAAATAGAATCAAGAAATGCTCACACATGTACTCGCACACATAGCAACGCAAGGAGATACAACCATCATGCTAGCATGGAGACGCGCACTGAAATCTCTCAGACACAGTCAGCAGGGCAGCTATGAAGAAACAATTGACAGACAGACACAGACCCAATGCCAACGACCCTAAAAAAAAAAATAAATCATTGATATCATTATGCCCGGACATGGGCGTGATCTTTTTCAGACGCAAACAACCCCCCACCCCCAACTAGCGGTGTACCATGTCGATGTCCTCCCTCTTTAAACCCCTCTTGCGTACTTTCTGTCCGTCTCAGAGAAAACCCCTCTGCAAACCGGCCTTCACGTATTCAACACTCAACAGGTCAGCTGCTTGTTTGTGCTGTTGTGATTCACTGTAGAAGTACTTGCTTTGTCAACACCGTTAAGTTACAATTAAAAGGCATAACATTTGTTTTGTTGCAAAAGAACTTTAATTCTTGTCAGTCTGGAGCTTATTACTAACATATGCTTGACCATCAAGTCGTGTTTAATGTTTTTTCTCTCTATACTATATACTACCTTTTGGCAGTATTATGTCCTGTATTTTTTCAAATATGCTGTGGTTCACATCTGAAAGTTTTTGGTCAGTTTTTTCTGCAAGCTAATTTAATGAAGTCAATTAAAAACTGCATTAAATATTTTTAGATAGATGATATGTCGCATTCTATATACAGAGAAATTAGCTTTATTGCAGCATAAATGGTATAAAAAGCATTCAAATAAATTGTAAGGTTTACTTTGTTACTATAAAAAAATCAAACAAGTAAATGTTTTTGCTGATTATTGAAAAAAATATAAAGGTCAACAATTTACTTATTTATTTATTTATTGGTGGTGGGTGGTGCTGAAGGGTTCTATAGTAAGACCAAACCAAAATCATGGGGATTTGTTGTGACGCTTAGCAGCACAACAACAACAACAACAACAACAACAACAAATCATTTATCATGCTGACAAATACCTACATTGGCTAAAAGAAGTCAAGTATATGGGTCATTGACGAATAAGGTTTTTAAAAGTGTAAAAAAACATAATGGAGATATAATTAATTTTGAAGTTTTATTCAGTGTTAACAATGATATTATGTGGTTTTTATAATCAATTAAAACTGCTATTGTCATTTTTTACAAGATGGACAAAATTTGTCAACAAAAAAGTCATTCGGTTTAACCAAAATTTTGGTTTTACTGAATGGTGATATTTTCAAACAATGCTAACATGCTGATATCTAGCTAACTAGCTAGCAAAAGGACAATCAAACCTTTTATATTTAGTACAAGTTTTTAAAATATTACAACATTTTCCATGTTTTATAGCGGTTGAACCAAATGACCTGATGTTTCGGGACATGCGTATGAGCAAGTGAAAACATAAATTTTTCAAATAGTTAAAAGAGAGTTAGTTACTTTGCTTCATGAAGATGTGGTCCTTTGCAGGTGTCTGAATGATGTTATATCTTTGTTTTTTTATTATTATTATGGCCTTTGGATAAAAAAATGACCCGCCACGTCATTGACCCATATACACACCTCTGTTCAAAAGTTTGGAGTTGGTATGATTTTTTTAAAAAAAGTTAAAAAAAAAAAAAAAGTCTCTTGCTCACCAAGGCTGCATTTATTTGATCAAAAACACAGTAAAAAGAGTTAAAAAAAAAATATATATATATTATTATGAAATATTATTTTAATTTAAAATATCTGTTTTCTATTGTCATACATTTTAAAATGTAATTTATTCCTGTTATGCCAAAGCTCTCTTCAGTGTCACCTGATCCTTCAGAAATCATTCTAATATGCTGATTTGGGGCTCAAAAAACATTTATTATTATTATTATCAATGTTGAAAAGACTTGTGCTGCTTAATATTTTTGTGGAAACTGTGATACAAGTGTTTTTTTTCTAGGAATTCTTTAATAAATAGAAAGTAAGAAAGCATTTAATTGAAATATATATTTTTTGTAATAATTTAAAAGTTATTTCTGACACTTTTGATCCATTTAATATGTCATTGCTGAATAAAATAATTGATTTTTTTTTAATGACCCCAAACTTTTGAATGGTAGTGTGTTATTACATGCAGTCATGATACAATCAATAAATCACTGAAGACAAAATTGAATAGTAGATGGGTTTTCATTTAGAAATATATATAATATAGAAATATAATATAAGTGAACTAGATAATTGAAGTTTATACATGTCCAACTCAAAAAATGTGTGAAATTTTGTGTTCTGCTGAACACAAAATAAGACATTTTGAAGAATGTTGGTTACCAGTTTTGGTTACCACTGACTTAACAAAAATGCCTTATGATAAACATTGTAGCATATCATGGGGTAGTTTGTGATACCCAAGTCAAGTCATCATGTTAAACATGTTCTTCCATTTCATAAAACTGTGCTGAAGTTTGATTTTCTGTTTCATCATATTCTTAATTTTTAGAGTAACCAGTCTGACCAACCACTGACTTCATCACCTCCTCCTCATCATTCACATCTTCAAGCTGTATTAGGGCTCAATTGTGTGAATGGGCAATGCCTGCAACTCCCAGCTGTCTATCTGGCCTTAACGCCTCCATTATTAACATCCTCAGCTGCATAGTCTTCTGACGAAGCCTTCCTCACCTCTACATTAGAAACACACTAGACTAGATTGATCTTGTGGGATCAATCTAACTCAGACTTCTCCAGCACTAACTGTCTTTGTTTGTCCTCTCACCTGATTATTTTGTTCTCAATCATCTAAGAAGACTTAAATGTCCTTTCAAAATAAGCCACTGTCTCTTAATCACTTATTTGGATCTCTAAAGCTGCAAATCAATCATGTGGTCCACATTCATCGTGCAGGATGAAGAGGTAAGGACAGGGAATGCATCTTCTGGGGTACACCAACCTTCCTGTGCGCTGGATGGGTTTTTGGGATCACGGGGCGGCGGACGCAAGCGCCGACATAGAACACACCCCAATTCTGCAGATGGAATTAGTGAAAGCCAAGAGGGCAAAATCAAGCTGACGTTATTCTTGGCTGTAACCGGCATCCTGCTCACTGTGCTCGGTGTAGGCACAGAGTTCTGGGTGGAACTTACACCATCCAAAAGCTTCTACAACAATCAGACTTGTCTGGTAGCACATTATGGCTTATGGAAATGCTGTACCAAGACATTCTGGGTGTCAGATATGGACACAAAGCAGGAGATCTGTGGGCATTTGCACTTACAAGGAGGTAAGAGCTTTTGTGAAAAAAAATGTCTCAACTGGAGTGAAAGCATTATGAATAATCGGCTAGAATAACATCACCTTTCTGGATCCCATTATAGAATCCAATTGCACCTTCTTTAAGTTCTACACCACTGGAGAAAACATTGTCCTATTTCAGAAAACGCCAGAAAAGAGTGAGTCATCGCACATCCCCCTCTCTGTCTTTAGATCCCGTAGCACTAATGTGTCTTTCTTTGTCGTCACTGAGTGCTGACCCCCATATATACATTTTTAACCAAAATGTGATACTTAAATGTTGTATGAGCAACGAAAAATAGCATAATATGAATAAAATCAAATAAAATGAAGGAATGAAACATTACATTGCCAACAGAAACAGATTCTTGAGGTGTTTTGTACCACTTTTTTACAGTACCACTTTACAATAAGGTTTCATTTGTTAACAATAGTTAACTACATTAGTTAACATAAACTACTGAAATTAACTAACAGTGTAAAGCATTTACACTGTTACCAATCCATTATTTAATTAAAAAGCTGTATCTGTTAATATTATTTAGTGGACCTGAGCTAACAATGAAAAATTGTATTTTTATTAACTAACATTAATAAAGATGAATAAATACTGTAACAAATGTATTGCTCATTGTAAGCTAATGTTGGTTAATGCATTAACGTTAACTAATGGAACCTTACTAAATGTTACCAAATTTTCTAAGAACATCTGTATCATATTTAAAGGTAACATTGTGCTAATTAAAAAGGTTAATGAATATTACTTTTAAAAAAATTCATTAAAATGATGTACTCTTAAAGTACATGAGTGTCTTGAAATGGACAGCCACATGAAAAACCTCAGTTCAAGAGCTCATCCCTGTTGAAAAAACCAGCATATGCTGGTTAGGTATGTTTTGAAGCATGGAAGCTGGTTTGAGCTGGTTTATGCTGGTCCTTAGCTGGTCACGTGCTGGTCCAGGACCAGCTTAGGACCATCACTTGACCAGCTTAAACCAGCTCAAACCAGCTAAGGACCAGCATAAACCATCTCAAACCAGTTTCCATGTTTCAAAACATACCTAACCAACATATGCTGTTTTTTCAACAGGGATGGCAGCCAAACCACCTAAAAACTTTATAGACTGCACCTTTAAATCAAAACATTCTCTGTCTGTTAATTCAGCTCAGCAGATGTGTGCATTATGCCATCATATCATTGCCATTTGCTGATTAAAACCCTCTTCCCTCTTCAGATCTGACAATAGCATCGGCCATGTTTGCTATCATTAGTCTTTTCCTGATGTTGATGGGATCTATCTGCATTATCATGGCAGTGAGCAAAGGTGTTCAGTTCTTCTTGAAGCCAGCCGCAGTTTGCTTCATTCTGTCAGGTAACATTATTATGCAATTGGCTAACATCTTTAAATTTAAAGGGTTAGTTCACCAAAATATTAATTACTCACCCCCATGTCGTTCCACACCCGTAAGACCTTCGTTCATCTTCGGAACACAAATTAAGATATTTTTGATAAATCCGATGGCTCAGTGAGGCCTGCATTGCCAGCAAGACAATTAACACTTTCAAACGTCCAGAAAGCTACTAAAAACATATTTAAAACAGTTCATGTGACTACAATGGTTCAACCTTAATATTAGCGACGAGAATACTTTTTGTGCGCCAAAAAACCCTCCCAAAATAACGACTTTATTCAACAATGTCTAGTGATGGCCGATTTCAAAACACTGCTTCATGAAGCTTCGAAGCTTTACGAATCTTTTGTTTCGAATCAGTGGTTCGGAGCGCATATCAAACAAAAGTCACGTGAACTAATGAAATTTCGAAACACTTATGATGTAACGAAGCCTCGTTTACTGAAATCACGTGACTTTGGTGCTCCGAACTTGCACTTTGAAACACTTTTTTAAAAGTCTGCCCATTTCCAATATGCTGTTGTTGTGTAAATGAACGACCAAAACACATAAAATTGTTCTGTTTTTAGTTGAAAACAGTGTCATTTCTTCATGATACATATTTCACCATTGATTCTATAACAAATGGTTCAGTTGGTTCACTTAACTGTGTTTCCATATCAGATATTTATGCTAAATGACATACACTATAGTCATTTCTATATACTGTATGTCATCGTCCAAACAGATTCAAAAAGAGCATTGTGGTCTTGAAAGAAAACTTCTTTTTAAAAGAAACTGTTTGATTACACTAATATAACAGACAGATTTGGTTACATTAACACCGAGAAGAAGAGCAGAACTAGCCTAACACAAATGCTGCATGGTCATTCAGAAAGAGCAAGGCAATTCCAGATTGCTGATAAAAGCCAAGAAACATAAATTTGTAAACATCTCATTTTCTTTTTTCCTCTGTCTCTCAACAGGTGTCTTAATCTTCATCTGCCTCATAGTTTTCCACCAATCAGTGCTTTCATACTTAGCAAGTGACCAATCCATACCTCTACACCATGAAATGTCATGGTCAGTGACGTGTGTGGGCTGCGCAGGGGCTCTGGTTGTTGTTGCTGGGGTCTTGTTCTTGGTCCTTGCTCTTCCATACAGTCCATGGGAAAAGTGCTTACCTAAGAAGAACAGTGACATCTAGTGGTGTGGAGACTGACTCATTCAGTTTGCACTGAATCCTGTTGATAATGTGGAACAGATAACAACAGTAGTCTAATACATTCTGGTGAATTTGGGAAACAAAGGATTCATGAACTTACATATATACACACACACACACGGTGGTTTGCAATGTGATTTATAGATGAGTTGGCACTGGAGAGTATACTGCTGGAAATGTAACAGGAGGTGGCCCAAACATTGTGGCAGATTATATGTACCATTAGGATGGAATGGTTCAGTGAATATCGAGCCTAAAAAACTAATATATATTAGTTCATATAACAGAACAGCTCAATAATCTTTTGTGTAAAACTTGTGTGCAATATTTCTTTTTTTGAACTATTCCTTTCATTTGTTTAATTTTTTTAAATTTTATAATATATATGTTCTATATGACAAATATAATATAGCATAACAATTGATGCTGTATATTTTGGTTAACTTTATATACTGGAGCGCTTGTTTAGAAAATGTATAAAATCTAGGACTATAATTTTGGAATAGTTTTGGAATTTTGCTAAAATATAATTGTGGTGTAAATGTCTTAATTGGCATGATTGGGTTTCCAGAGGCAAAGTAAAATGGACCGTAACTTTACAATTGTAGGTAACAGAAATTAAGCTAATTTATGCTTTTATATTTAAGTTGATGCAGATATTTGCAAGCTTTGACCTAGTCTTGGCAAAGTACATCCCCCAAACACTTACCTTTTCTCCTTCATAATGTGGAAATCAGCAATTCATGTCTCCCTGCTATTTTTTGTACCTATGGTGAAGGAAATAAGTGATCCACTTGAAATCCACAACAAAGCTGCTTGAGATACATCAATGAATTTATTCTGCTGCTGGTCGACACTGATTATTTATTAACAGCAGTGCCTTGAAGCAACATGAAGACGTGAAGCAACCACATGGAATCTTACATTGCATATTTGAAAAACAGCATGATGGCTCACTTTCTTTTTTTTTCTTCTCTTTTTTTAAGTAGTGGACAAAACCGTGCACAGTGTTGCGCAGCACTGTCAATAAATCATAAATAAAGTCATGATTATTTACAGGAACTTTAAATGTTCTGGCTGATTTGCAGAAGCATACATACTGAGAAAGTGAAATTAGAAAAAGATACGTACCAGCTTAAACTGTAGAAATATGCTGTCAAAGTCACAGACAGAGGGCAGTTTAGTCTTTCAGGAGGAATTTCAGTTACATGATGATGCTTCTAGCCATATTGAAAATCTCATTTTCTGTTTTATGTGGTTTAGTCTGGCAGCTGACAGTGCCAATGAAAAGCCCAGTTGAATCATCTCCGGTTTTGACCAGCCCTTTTCATCTGGAGGTGGTCGCTTGATGACAGCAAGAGATGAATTCAAATCTAAAGCATTAATTAAAAGCCCCAACGTCTACTGCTGTTGCTCCTGCTGCTTCTCATTGTGAGCGCTGACACTGATGCTGATCTAGAATCAGTTATTGAAAGTGTTAGAGGAAAGCAGATCATAATAATGAGAAACTTTCATTGTTGGCTGCCTCTGGTGCATGACAGAAATAGCTTTCCTACTGAGTTGGGCTGGATTATGCAACAATCCGAACTAGGAATGCATTGGTTTAAAAATCAAACTTTGAGTGTTTTATTTCATTTATTAATGTGACCTTTTTATAAAACAAAAGAATATATATTTATTTGAATTATTTGTAGGCTACAGACTGGTTTAAAGTGTTTTTGCAGCTTTGCCTTTAAGTGTTTTTTCCCATCTAGCAAAACTGGGCAAATTGTTTCTAATTAATAAATATTTTCTGTGTCTTCTTGGTATAAGTTCTGTTATTATTATTATCGGTCCTGGTTTTGGTTCACTGATTCATTTGATGAAGATTATACATAGACTATGCTGTTCCCTTTCAAAAAGTAACTTCGATGCTGCGTCATGGCATTGACCCTATGGGAACGCTTCCACGTGAGCCGGTGTCTGAAGCATGTGTCTACACATGGCAATCTGATTGGTCGAAGTGTAGTATGTCACTGAAACTATAAATAGATGTCTGAAATATGCATTATCAGCTTCTTTGTCTTCAGAAGTTGCATGTTTGCTGAGTGTGTGTTGTTTTGTTTGCTGTGAAAAACTGTTTGTGTGGTTTGTCTTTAGACTAGGAATTAGAAAAATATCATATCTAACGTTTAGGAGATGCCCACACTATTATGGGGGACGACTCACAAAATCTGTGTGCTCTGTATGGGTGAGGAGCATCCGAGGTCAGTTCTCGAGGATGCAGACAGGCAGGCGGGTGCTTCGGCAGAGCAGCTCCCTCAATCTGAAGTGTTTGAGGAGATGCTCTAGGTTGTTACCCGTGTTAAGTTACTCAAGTTACTCAAGTTAAGTCTCGACTAACCTAATGAACAAAGAGCGGTCAGTCGTTTGAAGCTGGACGACAACTTCCTCACCTCCGGTAGAGAACAACCTTCCTGTCGTCATCTCCTATTTTTCCCTGACCTCCATACTGAGGTGTCAGTGGTTTGGAAGAATCTGTACTCTGCTCGAGTGCATACCCAGGCCACTTCTACCTACTCTACAGTAATTGGGATGTGTGAGCATGGGTACAGGACGATACTGAAAATGGAAGAGATGCGTGTGGTCTATCTGTCCCACTCATGCGCACCATCGTGGAGGAAAACCGCCTTACCCTCAAAGCCCTGTAGGGTAACATCCAGTCTTGTGTGTTAGGTATATGCAGCAGCAAGTCAGGCAGGTGAATCCCTGCACACCAGGCTGACCTGCTCAAAGAGTTGGATTATGGCAATTAGCCCCTGAGGCAGTAAAAGAGCTCCTTCGGGCTACAGATCTTGTGACCAAGCACATGGCCTGTGCCACTGGTCATTCAATGGCTGCTATAGTCATAAAGGAGCGGCACCTGTGACTTAACCTCACAGGGATTGAGGAAAGGAATAAAGCATTTCTCCTGGATGCCCCGATTTCACCTTCTGGCCTGTTTGGTGACACAATTAATAACATCGTCAACAGATACAAGGAGGTCAAGCAACAATTGATGGCATTTAAGGAACTATTTAAGGAACTGCCATATGCAAGAGCCAGTGGCATCCACCAGCCATTCCTGGCCAGGGCCTAGCTCGAGGAGAGAGGAGCAGAAGACCAGTGTGGTGGTCCGCGCCCCCCTCATAAAGAAAGGGGAGCCGGAAAGCACACTCATACTCGCAGCCCAAAAGGAGATCAGATCTCACACTGAAGCATTGTGTGCCCGACCTTCCTCAGGGCCCTTAAGGGTCGTCTCTGCTTACCCTGCACTAGCCATGATTCAAGGGGTGAAGTGCCCTACAGGTTATCTGCCCCATCTTCGCTCGCGTGCGATTCTTCTTGCCGACTCTGTCAATCCCTGCCAGTTTGCTGATTCAGGGCTCAAAGCAGTCCAGTTCTATCGAAAAATTATCCCTCTGTCAGACTTTTTGGCAGTGTGGCAGCTACTGCCAAATGTCTCTCAGTGGGTCCTGAATGTAAGAAAAGGCTACAGGATTCAGTTTGCCTCCTGTCTGACCCCAGTTCAATGGCATAGTAACTACTGTGGTACATCAGGAAACAGAAAAGGTTTTTCTCAACCAAAAACTGCAGTCTCTCCTGGCCAAAGGGGACATAGAAAATGTACCCCTTCCAAAGATGAAGGCAGGTTTCTACAGCTGGTACTTTATTGTGCCCAAAAAGGATGGAGGGCTGCATCCGGTTTTAGATCTAAGGGGCCTGAACTGTAAACTTCAGATATACAGGTTCAAGATGCTGACCCTCAAAATCATAGTGTCACAAATCCAATCGAGGATTGGTTTGTGACGATAAATCTAAATTATGCTTGCTTTCACATAGAGATTCTGCTAGAACAAGTGCATGGATGCTGCTCTGGTTCCTCTGTGAATCCAGGGCATTTGTGTACTAAATTATATAGACGATTGGCTGATACAAGCTCAATCAGAGGAGTTAGCGGCATGACAACAAGACCTTGTGCTTGCTCTTATGAAGCGTCTGGGATTAAGGTTAAACCTCAAGAAGAATGTGCTTTCTCCTGTTCAGAGAATCACTTTTCTGGGAGTGGTGTCGGTCTCGACCACAATGCAGGCACATCTCTCTCCTGCACATGTAGAGTCGATCCTAACTGCTGTGAGAGACATAAGGCTAGGTCAGGAGCTTTCAGTCTTCAGAGACTGTTAGGTCTCATGACAGCAGTGGCCAGTGTCATTCCATTAGGCCTACTGCACACGAGACAGTTTCTGTTCATAGTGTCCTGCTTAAAAGCAGAGGCTTTCATCCTCTGAATTATCATTCTAGGGTCGTAAGGGTTACGCGAAATGGTCCACATGCCCTTCACCTCTGGAAGAAGCCCTGGCTCCTCAACAGATGCCTGGCACTCAGAGCATGTTGCTGTTGCAAGATTCTCATGATGAACGCCTCCCTCATGGGCTGGGGTGCGTTTCTCAATGGCCACCCAGCCAGTTGCCTTTGGGGGGACCCACATCTTTCCTTGCACATAAATTGCCTTGAGAGGGCAGTGTTTCTAGTGTTGAAGCATTTCCTCTCACTGCTGAGGGACTACCACATGTTGATCCGCACAGACAACACCTCGGTAGTGTCTTACATTAATCAGTTTGGAAAGGTCTTCTGTCTCAATTTCAGGAGACAATCTACCATCCCCGGCTGGAGATCTGGAAACTTTGAGTCTGGCCCCTGAGGGGTACCAGCTCATAGATTCTGGTCTTTCAACCAAGGTTGTTGAGACAATTTTGAGTTCTAGAGCCCCTTTCACTAGGAAGCTGTATGCCCTGAAATGGCAACTCTTTGAATCATGATGCGAACAGCACCACTTGTACCTGCCCTGTTGATTCTGTGCTGGAGTTCCTTCAAGAAGGCCTTTCAGAGGGGTTGGCCATTGCTACGCTAAAAGTCTATATGGCCGCTATTTCTGCTAGCCATGTACCTTTGGACGGAGCTTCTGTTCGGAGGCACCCTCTGGTGTCTCGGTTCTTGCACAGTGCCAGATGGCCGGTCACAAGTTCCTTCCTGGAAAGTCTTCACCTTTTGTGTCTGGTTCGTGCTTTGAGAATCTATGTCCACAGCTCAGGCCATTGGCGTAGATCCTCTCAACTTTTGGTCTGCTTTGGTGGTCGCAATAGAAGTAGAGGAAGTCATAGGAAGTGGAGCTCACGGCACAGATAGAGAGCAGATGGGGATGGCCGACCGATGGTCTGGGAGGCTGAGGCGGAGCCGTAGCAAAAAATGTCTTTGGTAGAGCCAGCATACCTGAGGACTGAGGCAGAGCCGGTGCGACTGAGGACCAAGGCAGAGCCGGAGGGAAGGCGGAGCCCGCTGGAGCCGAAGGGGTGCAGAGACAGAGCGCAGCATATGGCTTGAAAGTCTGTGGTGGAGGCAGGGTGACGGCTGACCAAGGTGGAGCAGGAGGGACAAGGGAGCACGGCAGAGCAGCACGGACGACGGCCTCTGGTGGAGCCGAGGGAGGGGCGAGCGATGGAATCAGCGGCTAGAGGTGGAGCCTTTGGATCTGCTTGCTTGCTTGGACGAAGCTGGTGACCGGAAGACCTGAGGCATAACCACACAATGGCATGGTGTTAGGGGAGAAGTTGATGGGCTGAAGGGAACCAGTGGAGGCGGGGCTGACGGACCTGCTGAATAATGCAGTTGAGGTGGGAGAGGGAGGCTGGGCAGGATCAGTGACGATAACTCCATCTCAATACAAGACGATGAAACAGGCATTATGCTGGGCAGAACCAGCAGCAATGATGAAGGCTCAGAAGGTACAGGGCAAGCATTACCTCCATTTCCCAGTCTATCAAGCATTCGTCAGTGTCCAGCTCCACCAATGTCTCCTCTGTCAGGATATTGCCGGCTCACACACCTTTTCAGACTTACTTTGGGGCTCAGGCTCCCTGTCTGCAGTGGGCTCTGGCTTGTAATCTATGTGCATCATGGAGGGTGGTTGGCTGGGCTCTGGACTTGGCTGCGTCGTAGGATTTGGATCTGCAGTGGCTGTACCAGATGTTAACTGTTCAGGTAGGCCCACTGCAGACACTGGAGAACTGCTTCTCTCCATGTTTCCTCCTTTAGATCAGGTAAGTCACAAGGGTAGTGGAAATTTGCCCCAACCCAGAAAAGAGACTTTAAAGTGTTATTATCAAAGTCAATTTGTTCGGCGATCTGGCAAATGCAAAGTGAAAATTCAAATAATGGAAGCCCATCACGGGCAAGGGCAATAAACTGAGCCATAATCCTATTTAGGTTCTGGTATTCTGTAATGGTTTAAGTCCAAGGATGAAGAAGAAGGTATAAATAATGACAGTATTTATTAACTCCCTCGAGTCGGAGTCGCCGGCGATACCACCTCGGTTTTTTTCTTACCAGTGTGAAAGAGACTCAAAATACTCCGTCAATGTTGCACATACAATTAAGAGTTATACACCATTTTAATCTGTGAAATATCTTCTTTTATTTGTGTACACTCAGATTAAAAACAAAATGTTGTGCTTTTTGTAAAATAAAGAAAACTAACATGATGCGTGATCTGTCGTCTCCCTCTGAACGAAGTCCAATCTGATCGTTCTCAGAAAATGAACTGTAACTTAGTGAATACTAATTACAAAAAAATGAGACTTATGTCTAAAGAAACGTTGAAATGTCAGGTTTTAAATTGTGTAAGTCAAATCGAAAACAAAAATTCTCTGTTTATGTAATCTGTATGAAAAGAGAGCCATGTCAGACGCCCGTGATTCAGCTCATTATCCGCTAATGCGGCCACGCCCACCGAGTAAGCGCTATTCAGACGCAAATTCTGAGGCAATACATGTATACATCGTCTCAATCGTGTATTTTATTGTCTTGAAAAGTGTTTATCTGTATGTTATAGGCATGATTAGCGATCTCTGGATGCCTCTGTTAGTTCCTGGAAAATCACATGGTATGCCTGTTCTTCTTTAGAGTAATTTTTGGACTAAAGGTGTACAGAGCGCCCTCTGGCTGCAAGTATGAATTGAAAACACAGTATCCAGCGCTTATAGTGATGACAATAAATATTGAATAAATATTACTCCTCTGTATAGAAAATTGACATAAACATGAGAATCCATCAATATTTCTCCAAATGTGCATGCTTTTAAGCTAAAAGGCTATATGAAATGCCATAGAGGTAACATGAATGTTCAGACGCTTTGCATCACAGAAATACATTTTATTTTAAAGTATATAATAGAAAACCATTATTTTAAATTGTAATAATATTTCACAGTATTGCTGTTTTTTCTGTATGTTTGATATACACCATGATGAGCTTGAGACATGTTCACAGAGGGTTTTTTTCACATAGCCTACCTGACTGAAAGAGCTCATTGTTATGCAGGTCATTAGAGGTCATTATGCGAATCCTTTGTCTTCTCAGGTGTGAATCACAGCATTATTCATGATGATTCACGCCTCCACGCATATTGTGTTTCTTGACAAAAAGTGTCTTACAAAATTTAAATATCTATATTGTTTTATATGAACGAGTAGGCAGGATAATTTTTACATAATTTTGAAGCAAAAACTCTAGTCTACAACCTCCAATACCCAGAAGTCTTGTGAACACAGATTTAATATATTTTTTTTAGTCTTATTTCAGTGACTTAAGTTTTTTGTTTTTTCAATAACCACGCATAAACGTTATTCCTTCAAAAAAACAAACATGTACATACATGTTCCTCACATATTATGGTAGCCTAGTTTGTGCTGAATACAGTGTAATGACACTTTTGTCATTAATATGTTTATGAACAACTGAAAAAAGCACAAATGTCAGGGCATGTCAAAACTTCTCCAGGGCCCAAAAATCCTCAGACCCCAGAGGGTTAACCATAAGCCAACAACTTGAAACAGTGTGCCATGCACAAACAATACCGGACCATCAATTAGAGAAGGTGAGGAACTTCAACACACATTGGTGATGAACTAAATAATGAATAGCTGTGATGATCAAATGAATATCCATGGTAACTGATTATGGTGGGAAAAGGAGAACAAAGGAACAAAGGCAAACAGGTGATTAAACAGACTGATAGAAAACTAAACCAAAACTAAGCATAACTGTGACAGAAGAATGGATGAATATAATATTATTATAGTACATCATATATATATATATATATATATATATATATGTTGGTCAGTCACTACTTTATTTATGCTCTCATGTAGTTTTTTAGTTTCAAAATTTTTCTTTGTATGATCTTTGTATGCACTGATTATTATCCTAAACCTTTTTTATGCATGTGCATCTACACATGGACTTCAATATTTGTCAGATATGTGAAATGACATCCATGCTGAAGCCGAGATTCTATTGCCTATTTCCATCCATCCGTTTCGGATGTTTGGCATGCTCTCTTGATATGAATTACTGAGTGTGCCAATCATTGAGTGAACACAACCTTGTTTCTGGCTTGGATGAATGCAAATTTGATATAAAGAATAAAACATCCACCACCTTGCCTTCATGCATTGTTTCTTTTCTTCACTGTCACATAGAAACACATGTCATTTTCTTTTTGACCTCCTTCCAGATTTCCATCTCCCTGTTCATCCCACTCATCTCATTTCCTCCCTCCTGCTTCCTCTAAATTTAGAGCGTGGCCAATCGCGCTCCAGAGGACGTAAGCAACACAAACATGGATTAGAAGTGCAGTTCCCCTCTCTTACCGAGCCACCCAAACCTATCATAGAAATAGTGACCATCAGTATAGCTGATTTTATTTACATCTAAACTATGACAGACACCAGTATGGTGTGGCTGTTCTACTTAAGTTTAGCTTTGGTTACATATCAGGTATCTTTACCTTCAGTGTGCCCTAGATAAATCTGCAGGGCACATAGCAACTGAATCTTCTGATGAGTTACAGCTTGTTTATGTCCGCCTATCTTTAAACTCTGCCCTTGTTGGTTTGACCTCTGAAAACTCTGCACTTACAGTTGACATACACTTTCAGCCAGCTAACGATCACTAACGGTATTCCAATGCATGGGACACGACACCTGATCCTAAAGGCCCCATGAAAATGTTTGACGAGTGCTGTTTTCTTGTGATGACGTATTTCTTAAAATAGCTAGTAGCGTCTAGTTTATGTCACACTTGTGAATCATGCTACTTGCTAAAGCTAGTCAGAAGCAGGTAGTATAAGGAGAAAGGACATTTTTATTCAGAGAATATTTTATTGGATATAAATTTCTAACAAATTTATGACGCAGAATGCATCATCAATATTTTTGGCCTGGTTTTCTAGAAATGAAAGACTTTAAGCTTTAAATCTGCTACAAGTTCATTTGGTCAACTTTTAGGAGTATACATATAGATGACCTCAAAAGCTAAAACACAGGCTACTACCTACTACTTCTTCCAAGATTCTGAAGTGCGCATACAATGGGCACTTTACTATCCCATGAGGCCATGGGAGAGGAGTTGTGAATAGAGTTCTGCAGGGATGGCGTATTTTTGTAGGCCAAAATCAGTGTCAAAGTCAGTGTTTTTTTTAATGGCTTTGTGGTTAAATATCTGAAATAAGGTCTGTGGTGAACACAAGTTCAAGATATTTTCATGCTTTATGCTATGACAAAATGCATCAGTAAAATCCCCTTGTGATTTTTTAAAGCTTTTATTTGTCCTGAAAAAGGCTGTTAATTGGTAACAAGTGGCTAAATGAGACTATGAGTGGTTGTGGGGGACATTAAAAGTCATAGTGCCAAACAGGACAACTCATCTACTCACAAGTCCACTTTCACAGCCTTGTATTCATAATCGCGATATTGCAAACTAACTCAAACTTTCAGTGAAAATGTTTTTTAAATAAAGACTGAAAGAGTTGTCAGAAGCTTAATGGTGGTGACGCTGGTGTAGTTCATTCATAGCCTACATATAGCTTTTTTCTTCTGGCGATTGTATTTAGGCTTCAAAATTCAAGTTGTGTTTATTTGTGAAGATTATCACGATGAACATAACATGTAAGAATCATAAACTTTTGTTAGTCACAAAGCATACTTTCTGCAATAATCCAAAATCCAATGAAAATCCAATCTTGGGTTTTTGTTGAGGGCACCAGGGTCATGCCAGCTTCTGGGTTTGCCTACCAAAATATGTCATCACTGCAGCACATCATGTCTGCATACTACTATATAGTATGGGAAAAAAACAGTATGCGAAAAAAGGAAAAAAAAGTATGTCCGAATTCACAGTACTCATAAAAGAGTAGGAAAAAAGTTCCCGGATGACCTACTACTATCCCATGAGGCCACAGGAGAGGATTTGTGAATGACGGTGTAGTGGCACAACTGACGCTGGTAGGTCATGTGATAATGACAGGATGGCGAATGTAGTACATTCATTCTACACACATTCATACTATAAAGAACAATTTTTTAGCGGTTGTGAAGTAATTACTTGTTCAAAATAAGTATCTACTTGAAAGTATGCGATTTCGGACACAGTCTCTGGCAGTTAAGCACTGCAACTGAGGCTGTAGGTCACATGACAAAGCCAACAAGAAGGATGTAATCCAGATTTCATTCATACTACACACATTAAAACCATTAATGGTTGTGAAGTTCGTTCCTCAAAAAATGTAGTACCTTCTCAGACAGTATACAATTTTGGAAACACTTATGAACTAAAAGCCATAAAAACAAACAAACAAACCAAACAAACAAACAAAAATCTTCTTCATCCTTTTGGTCGAACCTTTATACTGACGCCTGTTTGTGTGGATGCATGAAATTTGTTTATTAACTTCTTCACACCAAAGCTGTTTTTCTGTGTAAAATACTAGTTTTATAATTATTTTTATAATCATTATTGTGTTAATTGTGTGATGTTTAAGTTTGATCCTGAACATTGTTTCATTGAAGATGTGTATTTTATTGCTGCTGTTTGTGGGTTGGACAGGAGAGTTGTTGGTGCTGATTCAAACTGTAACTCAGATTGATGACAGGCGCACAGGTGACAGTTTATTGCCTGGCACTTCTCTGAAAGGTATGTACAGGATGCCTAAATATCTGTGTAGGAGTGGATGGACAAACGTACACATAAATGAGGCCCCTCAGTCAGCATTTTTTATGAAAGTGAACGTGACACTCTAGAGTATTGTTTCTTTCAGTCATGTCCTTCCCTCGAGCAAGGCGCAGGCATTAATGCGTTACTTTCTTTCTAATTACTCTATTTGTGTTTGTGTGTGTGTGAGAAATGCATGCGTCTCCTGAAGGCTTGTGAGAGCATTGGGTTGACTACATAGACAGCATTTTAAGGCCTTTTAAAGTCCCCCTGTAGTGAATAATTTTATCCCTTAAAACTGACCAAAATTACATATTTAAACATTTTTTTCCTGTGAAAAAAATTTCTTCATGCCTTAAAATAGCTTGAATGTAACTCTACACCCTTGCCTCATTTAATATACGCGGATCAATGAATACGCAAATTAGCCCCGCCTCCACTCGCTCACGCCAGCTCAGAGATCCACTTGGTCAACACTGCACAATAGTATTGCACTTTACAACATCGGACACGTAACGGTAATTAATATTAGCCTTTTGCTTGACTATGTTATCAAACAGCTAATAATGTGTTGCTAATGTTACACAAACCATGTTCCCGTTCGCCATGTCAGACAGCTGCCTTCTAACAATCAGTATCTTTACAAATGCTTTAAACTACTCAGAACATCAGTGGAGAAAGGCATATAGTTCATCATAACATCATACACCCGCCATATTGCTAAATCTACACAATTTTTTATATCAACAGAAAAATATACGGGGATAACCTGGCTTTTCTCGAGACTCCCCTGCTAGTTCATTGTTTATAAAGCCCCCCCGGCACGCTGACATGATTGGTTAAAAGGTAGTTTGTGACGTCACAGACACCAGCGATTTCAAACCGCAGTTTTGAGACTGTCTTTTTTTCACTGCAGTTTTAAGGAGAAAATACTCAGAAATGGTGCTGACTTATGAATTTGCACATGGTTTCTCTTAAAGCATATTAAAAACACCACAAAGACATATAAACAACATTAAAAACTTGATTTTCACCACAGGGGGTCTTTAAAGGGATAGTTCACCCAAAAATGAAAATTTGATGTTTATCTGCTTACCCCCAGGGGATCCAAGCTGTAGGTGACTGTTTCTTCAGTAGAACACAAATGATGATTTTTAACTCCAACCGTTGCGGTCTGTCAGTCGTATAATGCATGTCAATGGGAACTCCATCTATAAGAGTCAAAAAAACATGCACAGACAAATCCAAATTAAACCCTGTGGCTCGTGACGACACATTGATGTCCTAAGACACGAAACGATCGGTTTTTGCGAGAAACCGAACAGTATTTATATCATTTTTTACCTCTAAAACACCACTATGTCCAACTGCCTTGCGCATCCGGTTGGTGAGGTCTGAACGCGCTCTGACAACGGAAGTGATGTCTCGCACTCATTGAAGTATAAGCGCGAGACATCACTTCATCAGAACGCGTTTTCAGACCTCACCAACCGGATGCGCAAGGCAGTTGGACATAGTGGTGTTTTAGAGGTGAAAAATGATATACTGTTCGGTTTCTCGCACAAACCGATCGTTTCGTGTCTTGGGACATCAATGTGTCGTCACGAGCCGCAGGGTTTAATTTGGATTTGTCTGTGCATGTTTTTTTGACTCTTATAGATAGAGTTCCCATTGACATGCATTATACGACTGACAGACCGCAACGGTTGGAGTTAAAAATCATCATTTGTGTTCAACTGAAGAAACAAAGTCATCTACATCTTGGATGCCCTGGGGGTAAGCAGATAAACATCAAATTTTCATTTTGGGTGAACTATCCCTTTAAGATACTTCATTTGGCAAAATTCAAAGGCAGCCTCTCCAGAGAAGGTGATCCCAGAATGCTGATGAAAAATTCAGGGAAATGCTAATTAAAAGTATATTTCATCAAATAATGTTAAAAAAGAATTGATCTAATTTATTTGTGTATTTTTATGCTTACATGCTATTAGTATTGCTTTGTTAGCTTAGCCAAATGCTATTGCTAAAATCAAGGAATGTGTGCTTTACAATGAGTTGCTGTCTATAAAAACTTTTCACATGGTCACTTACGAGTTCTCTTAAAAGACAGCTGCCTATGTAGTTTTCCTTTAAGGGATGTCAGCAGCGATGATTACTAGGTGAAAATAAAGGCACTCCATCAGTGTACAGCCATCTCCTTGGAGTTTTGTACTCCTCCCAAAGTTGTAGATTGGAAAATAATGACTTAATTAGAGGAGGAATGTTTCTTTGTTCTGTCAAAATATGTGTAAAGTGTTGCTTATCAAATCCCTCTCTAGTCCCCTGGGTCTTGATGATGACCTTTCCTTTGACCCTTCTCTGTCATCCCAAATCCATCCGCATGAGCACATACAGGCAATTCACACAAAGCCAAAAGGCAGAGCATTATGAATATATCATATATTAGATATGAATCATGCATACAAAGTTACAAATAAACATGAAAATAATACGCTGCAGTCAAAACTGCTAACAGTATGCACACAGATCTCAGTTTTAGACATTCATAGAATATATCATATTTTATTTTACCAAAAAAGTTTTTCCACACACACGCACACACAATTTTATATATATATATGTATTTATATTCATAATATACTATATATTTAATAGATTTTTTTGTCTTTTCTGGTGAGGTTTTTTAGGTATATGTATTGCTCCCCTGGAATGAATGCCGTTCACTTCTGTATTCTGTCTCTTTCTATTTCTCTTTTTGACTTCTAGTCTCAAAAGCAGTTTATTACATTTGTTATCCCATCGTAACAATATTAAGACTGTTAATATGATAAATAAATCAAATATATTTATATGAAGACTTAACTACTTGTACACTTACGGTTACAATGAAAAATTCCACAGATCTAAATATTATCAATCTTTGTAAAAACTAAAAAAATTTCATAATAGTAATAGTTGTCACTCTCGCAGAATTAACACATGCTTGACACGGAATGACATCGTGAAATATTGTGTCAACATGTGCAAGAAAAAAAAAAATCACAGTTTAAGTTCATCATTCGAAAGGAAATAAATTAAAATGGATACTTGTGCAAAAAATAAAAATGTATAATGTATAAGTTAACTCAGCAATAACAATTACCAGAATAATAAAAAAAAAAACAACAACTATATTGGAATGCTAAATAAGTTACAGGAATAACCTGATGATAAAGCACTGGAATTGAAAGAGCTCGAAGAACCGAAAGATCACCATCACACACATCGATTATTTCAACATGAATCAATAAGAAGTGCGGATGGAATTCTGTTACTCAAGTCACCATGTTCAAAAACGTAAATGGAGAGAAAAAAGAGGATGTATTGCCTTCTTGTTCACTTCTTTGTTGTCTTGTGAGCGGACCTTATTTTCGTTTCTCAGCCCTTTCTTGCTCTTTTTGTCTCTCCCGTTCTCCCCCTTCCCACTTTACTTGCAGTTCGTGTGATCGCTTGTTTTCCCCGTCACTCTCTTCCCTCCCCCTCGAGCTTTTCGTTACACAGGTGTTGTTCTCCTGTTGAGAGTGTTAGTGTTTGAACTGTCTCCTTTTCCTAGTCGATCCAAGGTCCCCAGCCCTCGATCCCTCTCCATGGTGGCAGAGGAGCCGGCGGATAGTGGCGGCTGCTGGGGGCCGGAGGAAGATGAGGTATTGAGGGTGGCGTTGGCCGACGCAGCCAGGTTCGACTTGGAAAGAGAAGGCAGTGTTCCTGTCATGAGCGCTCCTCCGCCTCCCTCCTTTGTTGGAAAGTAATTGTGCAGCTGGTAGAGTGTGGCACGGTCGACTGTGCCGTACATGGGTGGCTTACCTTCCCTGCCCAGCGTGTACATCGATATATCTCCCATTCCTCCTCCTCCTCCTCCTCCTCCTCCGGAGTGCGTATGCGGATTGGGAAGCGTGGCTACCGAAAACGGTGGCGGGCCGGCGGCCAGGGGCGGGCCAAAGTTCTTGGGAGCGATGGCGGAGGTGGGGGACTGTTCGCGGGAGCGGGTCGGCTCCGCTGTGGAGCGCGAGCTGGAGCGGGAAGAGCGCCGGCGGAAGCGGTATCCCGGCAAGCGTAACACTGCAGAGGTCGTGCTGCGGAAGAGGTCAGTGCGCGAGCGGCAGCGCAGTTCTTTGTTGCGCTCAATGTAAATGTTGACAGCCAGCACGCCTACAACTTCCGCCAGGATGAACGACAGGCCGCCAAAGTAGAAGGACCAGCCGTAGGAGTAGTGCCACTTCTTGTCCTCATCCTTTTTGGGAGAGATGTCGCTGAGCGCCGCAGAGATGTATACAATGACACCTATAATGTTGCTCAGGCCTGGATCGATTCAAGACAAAATGTTTTTTTTTTCCTGTTAGTTTAGGTCAACAAATTTATTTTTAATACAAAGCAAGAACTCAAAGAATCTGGAGGTAATTCACTGAGAATGAATCGAGCCCACTGATGCTGTAGTTCATTTGAAATAAATTATTTTTAATAAATCTAACTCTAACCATAACAGCCAAATGTAAATTACACCTGGCTAATGGTGCTGACTTTATAAATGTGCTATAATAAACCTGATTTACATAGAAATTAAAAGAATAACAATGATTTGAATATTGCCATTTAATTCTTAAAATATTTTTAATATTGGTATATTTACTTAAATAATAAAATGTATTTGTTTTTTAAAATATTTTAGACTTTTTAAAAATATTTTAATATTTTAAAAATAAAAGTACTAGTTAGACTAAAGTTTTGTGAATTCACCTCATCACAAATTACTAAATTATGGTGCTATAATGGCACTTTTCCACTGCATGGTACGGCTCGATACGGCTCACTCAAATAGTACCACCTCGGTTGAGGTTTAGTGATACTAAATGTGACGTGTAAACACTGCAGATCACTGATTGGTCAGAGAAATTCGTCACTACCAGCATCATTGGATTTGAAACACGAGACACCAAACCCGCTAGATTTAAATAGTCAGTAACAGGCACCGCAGTATCATTTGTTCACGAAATGACTTGCTTTAAACGACTGTCACATGCAACTTGAAAAAAGAAATGGCTGTATCGTGGTGAGTAGATGAGGTGCAGACTCGTTGGTAGACAAGGAGTGGATCCACGGCAGTAGAGGCTATAATCCCACCCACTTTGAAGCGGTACTAACTGCAATGGAAAAGCAAACCGAAAGTAAAGCGAGCCGAGCTGAGCCGTGCCGTACCGTACCGAGCCGAGCCGTGTTGTACCACGCAGTGGAAAAGTGCCATAAGTATCATAATGAGAAATGTTACCTGCCACTACAAACAAAATGCCTGCTCCCAAAATGATGTGTCTTTTTGTCTTGTAAAACCGACTAGATGCCACACAAACTCCACCTAGCAGCAATAATATGGCACTGAGGATAGGAAATATACTGGAGGCCCTGACTACACCTGAGAAGAGAAAAAAGAAAACAAAAGATTGGCAAAAAATGGCAAAAATGTATGTTTCAAATTCATTGTTTTCCCCATACCCCTATATTCAGAATGCACAAATAAACACTCCTGACTCACGTAAAAGGTACTCTGCAGCATCCTGGTCATAATCAGCATCCTCTGGGAAATGATTAATCTGGGAACACACTCCTCTCTTCAATCCTAAATAGAATGAGAGAGAGAGAGAGATCCTTCAAAAGTGTCACCATATTTTCTGGTTTCTGAGCGGACTAAATAAAGTAGCACTTGGCATCGGTGATTCAGCACTTGCTTTGGCGACTTGCTTCAGTTCAGCCTGCAACACTCCACAATCCAGGCTCTCCCTTTTCTCTAAAAATTCTTATTTCTCAACTTTACATAAAAATTGACAAAAGGCCAAAAGAAAAAAAAAAAAAGTCTGAATGGAGTCGGTGAGGTGTTTTGTTCTAAATGGATTCAGAGTAGATGTCAATGGCTGTGAGTCACCCCAGGTCAAAGGCATCATGCAGTGCTCTCTCGTGTGATATAAACCATTCACTTTAGACAACATGTTGATGCACTGCATATGCCCAGTGTCTTCCAGTGCTTGCTGTCTTTATTTCATGCCAGGATTATTATCATTAACTTAGGGCGTTTTCACACCTGGCTCGTTTGGAGCGTTTGTTTCTGAACCTGGTGTGCGCATATATGAACACGGCAATTGCGCTCGGATCTGCACCAAAACAATCGCTCCGAGATCGCCTGAAGGAGGTGGTCTCAGCCCAATTGAAAACGAACTCTGGGGCAGTTTGGTTGAGGTGAGAAAGCAATCCGACCCAAACGGACCAACAAACCAAGTGGTATCATAATTCATAGCGAGGAATGTGTTATATAAAAAGGAACAGTGTCTGATTCTTTTAGTACATTAGTTACTGCAGTTGAAAACCAAAGAGCACATCTTCATCTTAAAATGTTGTGTAATTGCTCTTCTCTCTCTATGTTTATATATATATATATATATATATATATATATATAATCCACCTTTCCTTTGTGTCAGAAGTTGCGCTTGGAGTACGTCAGAAATAGAACGGGGCATCAGTTTACATTCAGGAATTTATCGTGTTGCATCGCACCGCATCTCGTGTAGACAGCATCACTGATTATAATGGGTTCTATTTGCTTTTGTCACGTCGCATCACGGCATGTAGACACGGTGTAAAGGAGTCATCCTTGCAGCAGATCTTCATTTTGTTTTATTTATTTTTTAGATGCTTTCTTGCAGAACTTTTATTATCTATATCTAAGTTTTATTAACTTGGGTTAGTTCATCCAAAAATGAAAATTACCCCATGATTTACTCACCCTCAAGCCAATGGGGAGTTTATTAACTATAATAACTAGCTTCCTGTAACGTGCTCAGGCAGCAAGATGAAGACAGATGAATTGATCCAAAATAAGTTTAATCACAATAATACAACAGGCAGACAGGCAGGGTGAACACAACATAACGCAACGTAGATCGGACAGAGACTGAAGGTGAAGGTACAACTTAAGTAGTGGACATAATGATGATAACTAACACAGCTGACACATATGAACTAATAACCGGGATGGTAACCGGGAGACAGACAAATGGCGGGAAACTGAACAAAGGAACATGTGACAGATACAAACAAACTGAAAGTCCAATCAAACTGAAAGTAAACAGTACTGAACACGACAGTTCGCCCCGCTCCGGCAAGACGCGACCTCCGGCAAGGGCTTTGGAGGAGGACAAGGTGATGGAGAAGGGATGGTGAGAGGCAGACAAGGAGGGATGATGACAGGATGTGGTGAAAGGATGGTGATGGTGGGACGACGATCCCCTGGCGGCGATGATGGTGATTGGCCGATGGAACAGATCCAGAGCTCCCCAGTGCCGACAGCCCATGGCGGAGACAAGGGAGGGAGGAGTCCAGGTGGTGACGAGGCTGATGACAGCTTGGGGACAACCAACGGAGACAGAGCCAGAGAATCCGCAGGCGCAGACCGAGGGTCGAGTGAGCTGAGCAACATCGCTGGTACGGGAGACCCAGGTGATGTCGCGGCGACGAGCGTCGTAGGCGGAGCCAGAGTACACGAGGACAGGGACGAGGCTGGTGAGACCGAGGATAGAGGTGTCCCCGGAGGGAGGAAGGAGCCTGCTGTAGCCGTAGGGAAGGAGGGACAGAGCGCAGCAGACAGCCTCGTATGTCCGTGGCATAGGCAGAGCGACGACAGACCAAGGGGGAGCCCGGTGGAGTCACCCGAACAAGGGTCTCTGGAGGAGCCGAAGGTTGGAGGAGCCAGGGCGGAGCCGTCAGGTCGACGGGCCAAGATGGAACGAAGGAATCCGAGGCTGGAGGCAGAGCCGCTGGATCCTCCTTGACAGGCACTGCTGGAGGTTGCTCGACCTGCGGCTCAACATCCTGGCGGGGCGTCCCCAGAGACGGCGCAGGGCTGCAATCACCCAAAAGCGATGTGGCTGGAGGACTGGCTGAGCTCTGTGGTGGTGGAAGTGACAGGAGACTAGACGTGATGATGGTGTCCTTGGTGCTCTCTTGAGCAATGACGACAATTTTGGCCTGGTTGACCATCTTGGGCGGTCTGATCTTTTGTAACGTTGTGCTCAGGCAGAAAGACTCAACATAACGCAACGTAGATCGGGCAGAGACTGAAGGTGAAGGTACAACTTAAGTAGTGGACATAATGAGGATAATGACTAACACAGCTGACACAGTGACACACATGAACTAATAACGATGGTAACCGGGGAGACAGACAAGTGGCGGGAAACCAAACAAAGGAACATATGACAGATAGAAACAAACTGAATCTGACTGAAACTAAACAGTACTGAACGTGACACTTCCGCCAGACTCCCATACACATCAATTTGCAGCAGAAGACTAACCTCTGACACGACGTATGACGTAATGATGACAGAGCAAAACAAAACACTGGTCATGAATTAGAAGTCTAAAACAATAATTTTTAAAGAGAAATGTCGGAGGATTTCGATAAGAGAAGAGGAGCTTGAGTTTGTTGCACAACCCTATTTGTTTGAACCGTGAGAGGCGTCTAAGTTTACGATACTTCTACATCCTACGTCATACATCGCGTGAGGGGGTTACTCATTTGGCGCAAGTTGACTTGCGCAGTATGCGTATGATCGTCCGCCACAAGCTAGTTATTTTAATGTATTAAGTTTTAAATATTGATATTTTTCTCACAAAAACGCAACCCCCTGGAGCCTTATGGATTATTTTTTATGGATGGATGAATTTTTTGGGGCTTCTAAATCTGCCCCCCCTCTTTAATACCATTATAAAGCTTGGAAGAGCAAGTATATTTTTAAATATATCTCCGATTGTGTTCGTCTAAAAGAAGATAGTCATATACACCTAGGATATCTTGAGGGTGAGTAAATCATGGGATACGTTTTTAATTTTTGGGTGAACTATCCCTTTAATGTTAATATGAAGCTGTTTTTCCTGTACCCCTTTTCAGCAGGAACACAGAATCAACAAACATTTCAAATTTCCAAATAGTGAAATAATAAAAACTTTTTACAATTCCAGAAAATGAAATAATAATAAAATATAATAAACATGTTTAAATGCATGATTACAGTGCAATCAGTGTAGATCAATTCATGAACGAATAACTCTTATGAACCGGTTCTTTTAATGAGTTGTTTAAAAAGAATAAACTCATTACCTGTTACCTGTTTGAATCTTTCACTGAATCCTTTAGTTTTATTATTGAATCAATGTCTAACTCACTTACTGAACTTATATATTCAGTAGAGACTTTTGTAACAGAACTATTATTGCAATAAATTACAATAGTGGTATTTTTTTTATAAAAAATATTAAAACATACATAGTGGAAGTTGGAGCCATAGCCTTGTGGGCAGTGCTCCAACACATAGCACAGTAACGTTTCAGGTGACCCGAGTTCGAGTCCCGGCTCATGGTCCTTTCCACAGTCACTGTCTCTCCTTGACTGTCCTATCCATATAGTATAGTGGACAATGCTAATATGTAAGAAACTCTATTAAAAAACATATACATTTCCCTCAAAAATCAGATCAGTGTGCACTATATAAACCAGAGAACCATAGTGAGCAATATAATAAGTCAAAATGACTTTGTTTTTGTCTGGTTTGATTATGCTGCAAATGCAATGAGAGCTCTGCAGGAACCTTTGACCTGCAATGACTCATCACATAATCATAGCCATTGACATGTACTCTTCTAGGTTTCTAATGCAAATGGAAAAAAAATACAGCCCATGTTTGTTTAAAACCTGTCTCTTGAGACCTGGCTAGAGCAAAGGAGGTACTCTGTACTGTTACAACAACTAGCTTAATGTGAATACCCCTCATTGTAGAGCCCAATGGCTAAAAGGATCTGGAGGCAACGCTTCCCACAATGCCTTTGGTAGTATTAAAGTAACCCTAAAGCTAGACAATGAAATCATTTTGTGTTAGGGTTCTGACTCAGTGCCCTGGTTTTGTTTCCTCTTCCTTATAAAAAAATACTTCATGTGGTAAAAAATTTAAAGGTTTTATTAATTTATTTATTTTTTCATATTATTTAATATGAGGAAATCAACCTGGCTGCATTAGGTTACACCAATGAAAGTCATTTCCAGTCAGGAAGAAATAGATCCTTAGGAAGCTAACAAAGTCTCCATGTCTGTGGAAGCAGACGGACAAAATTTAATTGCAAGTTAACAAATTTGTAGACTGCAATCTTGAAAAACTTGTTATACATGTTATAATGTTTCAATGAAAATTTGAGTCTTTAATATTTTTATTATGTGGTAGCCGTTTCGTAAAAGTAATAAGGCATTCGAGGCCTGGCTATTTTGTGAAATAGCCTTTATTATCAACAATCTTTTAAACATTGATAATAAAAGTAAATGTTTTTTTTATGCAGCAAATCAGCAAATTAGAATGATTTCTGAAGGATCATGCGACACTGATGACTGGAGCAATGATGCTGAAAATTCAGCTTTGCCCTCAAAGGAATAAATTAAAATACATTAAAACAGAAAACAGTTATTTTAAATTGTATTAATATTTCACAATATTACTGTTTTACTGTATTTTTTATCAAAGAAATGTAGCCTTGGTGAGCATAAGAGACTTCTTTCTAAAACATTAAAAAAATTTAATGACCCCAAGCTCATTGTTCAGTCATGATAATAAATAAAATGTTCTCAAAAAAAAAAACTGTATTCATTTTGCACTTAAGCATTTGAACTGCTCCTGCAAATAATGTATATTAAGTGGCACTGATCAAAACAGAGCTGAAATATTAGGCCATCCAGACTGTATAACACAAGCTTAAATCCAACCATTTTCTCTTCTGCAATATAACTTCCATGAATCACTTGTGCAAACTGCACAGGTGGGAACCTTCTTCATGCATCATTTCCCCCCTTACATACATACATGACCCGATCCTTTGCCCCCACACACAAACACAGCCGTTCACTTACCTTCCAGGCAGCAAATCCTCCAGAGGCCGGAGTGGGTGAGAGCTCCAGGATCCTTCTTGTCCTTGTTGTGTGGGTCATCCTGAGAGGAGTTTGCAGTGCTGTTGCAGATAAAGGCCCGAGCGTACAGCCAGTAGTCCGTGCCAATGGCTACGGTCATCAAGGCGAAGGCTGCGAATGCTCCCACAGTGGTGAGAAGCACCTGAATTCCCCGCTCACACCACACCATGGCTGGAGTCATAAACAGAAACACAGCTGTGGTCAAACGAGATGCTAAGAGAGTGTGAACAGGAACCTGAGTCAAGTGGACACAGTTGAAAAGATGGGTATAAATAAAAGCATAAAGAAAGATTGTAATCGGAGCCCAAGGTTACAGGAAGAAGTAGATGAGATGAGTGTGTGATCCTGCTGAACATATCAAGTGTTGGAAGATCAGTTGACGAGGACATTTTGAACCCAGAGATGTACAAATTGTCATCAGTACGCCCAAATGATAAGATCATGAACAAATACCAATGCAACAATGGAGAAGAATGCACATTAAAACAATAAGAGCCAATTATTACAATAAAATGCAGGGATCAGAAAGGTTATATCTTTTAGATCATAACCAAACTGCTCATAGTCCCATTGGGAATGTATAGTTGCCAGGCAGCTGTTGTGAACAGTCACGAGACAGTTGTAATTGAGATTTCTTTGCATGGATAGATGTTTTATATGGAGCAATTCAAGCATGTTGATATGGACAAAAGATATTATGGGCAACGGTCCATTGCTTTCTTGTAGAAGATTAGATTGTTTGTGATTAATAAAGCTAAATACGTCAGCTGACTGCATGTCTATACGGCAAAAAAATACATAGCTGAACCAAAATCTGTCTGTTCAAAAAAAATCACAAAAAGATCCCAGACATTGCTATATTAAGTATGAGTACAATCATGTGACCGATATTTTATGTTTAATACAATGCTTATTTTAGTAACAGTGATACACAAAAGGTTGAATATACATGGCCATCATTTCTTAACTACATAAAATCAAATCTCTTTTTTTTCTGTTCAAATTTAAAAAGAGCCCAATTGTTCATTGAGATATTAAGTCTATTAAGAATAGAAAGAGGAAAAATGTAAAAAAAAAAAAAATCTACTAACCATTCATTTTCACAAAATAAACCCCAATTTTGTATAATAATGACAGGCTGACTGTACATTATACTACTTATTAAATGGATACTTACCAAATAAATAAATATGTGAATATGAAATACTAATTTGATTTCTTATAATGCAGAACACGGCACTATATATATATATATATATATATATATATATATAGTGCCATGTTGTTCTGCATTGTAATAAAACATAAGCATAGACTTCAAGCTAATATATATATATTAATAACTCAAATCAGCAGCTGTGGCTCATATATACAGTATATATATATATATATAAATATATATATATTTATATATATATGTGTGTGTGTGTGTGTGTGTATATATATATATATATTTATATATGATTATTATCTGCAATCCAAGTTAATTTTTCTATGGACTACACTGTAAAAAAAAAAAATTTGTTAAAAAAACATTACCAGGACATTATCTAGTAATTTTATGGACATTTCCGTTAAACCTAAAACACAACACAATGAAGTTCAAAATTCAAAATACAGGTAAAACACCTGTAAAAAATAAATACAGAAAATTCCGTCAAATTAATACAGTACATTCTGCCCTATTTTTACGGATTTTTTTTAGAGTGTAGCTAAAATGTTTCAGTACAATATAACATGTCTTCATGATCTGAGTGACATGAAAGTAGCAGCGGTATGTTACCATGGACAACGGTGAACTACACAATTTAGCGGCCATTATACAAAAATATTTTACTGTTCTACAACTGACCAATCAAGTATTCCAGATAGAGAGTAATAAAAGAACACAATGAACTCAACAAACTCAATCATGAGAAACCAAGCGTAATGCATGCGCTATGAACACTTCTGGAACATCTAAAGATGTTTGCAAAAAAGTTCCTTGATAAGACAACAGCAAGCTGAAAATGATGCTTTCATACAGTGGAACACACTGAGACTCACTCAAGAGCATTTCACTAAACATGATAACAAGCATAAGACACGGTGGTCTCTGCACAGCACCGGCAGCCATTAATGAGATCCGATTACCTGGAGGAATGTGTCTTCCCTTCCCATCCATCCCTGCAGCTCTCCAATCCTTGTCACTGAATATTGTGCCGACCAGAACGTCCAAGCAGCATCCATCGACTGTTATCCCTCGCTCTTTCTTTCCCCCCTCTTTCACGCACCCCTCCGCTCACTCTCTCTCTCTCTCTCTCTCTTTCTTTCTTTCTTTCTCTCTCCCCCTGTCTCCTGCCCGTGGGTGGGTGTAGATTTTCTAGGTTTCGCTGCTTTTCTCCTCTTAGAGAGATTTCATGGCAGGAATCCTACTGCTTCTCCTCCTGAGGAGAAACAAACAATGAGAATAGAGAAAGAACATGTTTAAGGTGCATGCTGGAGAAAAACAACAGCTTGAGATTGTGTTATTGCCATTAAATGATCATTATCATGACAGCAGTACAGTTTACATGTATTTCATCCAGACGAGCAGTGAATCTAGATGGTTACATCGCCCATACATCCGCGGGAAGAGCAAGGGATATATAAAGAAAAAGAGAATAGAGAGAAAGCAAGACAGAGCGTGCGCCATTCCGTCACCATGGCAACAGCGCATTCTGAAGTCGAGAACAGAACAGGATGGTGTGTGTGATGTTGGTGAGTGAGGTGATGCTATAGTGTGTGTGTGTGTGTGTGTGTGTGAGAGTGTGTGTGTGTGTGGAGGGGGGGGGTGTATTCATCATAACATACCTAGTGATTTGCCAAACCCTCGACTGTCATGGATGTTCAGAATCCACCTGGTGTGTGCTTTCGATCAACACTCTTTTCTGTAATGACGATGCGGTAATGACATGCACAGCGAGGACAGCTGATTTGTCCCCCCATGACGAGCTCAGACTCTAATAGGCACTTACTTAGAGTTCTGTTCTGTTGTGTTCAGAGTATTGTCACTCTTGCTCATTCTCAGAAACAGGAATCCAAATGGTAACAAACACCACAGCCAGACACACACAAAGGAAGTTACACAGTGTTTAGGAACGAAATAAGTTAACACAAAAGTCAAAAATGAAAAATCCTCCAGAAATATACAAATGAAAGCCTCTCATGCACACTTACATACATTTAAAAATAATTTAAAAAGTATAATATACCCTGGTGACAGAAAAGAATAATAAAATAGAATTATAAGTAAGAAAAATAAAGCGTTAATTAATCATTAATAAACAAAATACTGTTATTGTTATTATGCCAAAATCAATAATTTAATTTATAATATAAAAATATTGATAATATAATAAATGCACAAAACTTTCAGTCTCTTTTATTGAAAATTTAAATAATAATAATAATAATCATCATCATAATAAGTATTATTATTATTACTATGGATAATTATACCTGTAATATATATATATATATATATATATTATACTGTAATGTAATTAAAGCACATTCAGTTTTCGCTCACAAAACGTTTGGGCTCTGCAAAGATCCTAATAAAAATTTCACTCATCTGAAATATTATGCATATCATTATTATTATTATTACAATGATAACTTTAAATGTAATATTTTATTTCTAATATAAAATAAAATACTTTGAGGCACTAAACAGCAGGCCATCCTCTGGTCACATGTTAGCTAAGATTGTGGAGAAAAGGCAGTGGTTTAATGATACATATGAATGAACTTCTCTAGGGCACTAATGGCCTCCCAGCACCGAAACATTCACATAACATGGCAACCATGTGTCATGTCTGATAGAACTGCAGAGGATTCAAGCCTTGCAGGAATAGTTCGACCTTGCTTATACCTCTTACAACAGGAGGAATACATACAAAGCTCTCTAAACCAGTAATTTCATTTAAATTTCACATGCAGCCAGTTCACATTGCTTACATTATTGATGTTGTCACATATAAAAGTATGTAGAGCAGTTAAAAGTGACCATATATATATATATATATATATATATATATATAACATTGGTACTACTAAGCACCAGGAGACATTTGCGTCTTTGGTGTTAATGAATGAATGAATGAATGAATGAATGAATGGAGAAGCATCAATGGTTCTGATGTGGACTGTTATTAGGCTATATTATATACGTGCATAAGTGTAAATAACCTAAATTGTCAAGTATAAAGTGTCAATTAACATCACAACTCTTGGCTGTAAATCAGTGCCATGCACTAGTGCAACATGTAGTGATATTGCAGTGCCAACGGACCTTCAGTCGATCAATGATTTGTTGTTTTCGTCTTAAAGGGAATGATACAACATAAAACCAATGACTGATTTCCCTCAGCCATCAAAATGACTGACAGATGTTTCTCCCGAGACCGTTACTAGAAGGGTTCAGTCCGCGCGCGTCTCCATTGAGCGCGCTCATCTGCCATCGAGACGCTCGTGAAACGATTTACAAATTTCACAGTTTTCACAAACAATTGAATATAGAAACAGCATAAAACACGTTCGTTAAACATAAATTATACAAAAACTGATTCGAATGAATCGTTAAACAATCGACTGAAGCTTTCACACGTCAGTAAACCGACCACACATCGTCCGTTAAATTTCACGATTCATTTCGGATATTCTATGAATAAATCTCAACGAATCTACTTAAAATGTACCAAGTCGTATAAAATTGTTAATGCTTGATGCTTTTTCGCCTTACCTTTGCAGTTTAGACATGTATCCCTGTTGCTTTTTGGTCGTAATTCTTTGAGGCGGTTCTGGAGAGGCGGTGAATGAGGGGGCGTTAAGAGACAGTTGTGCTCATATGAATAAACGATGGTGAAGCAGGAAATATTAGCCGACAGGACTTGGTTAATATTGATCAAGAGACAAATCAGTTCTCTAGGAACAGGTCTGCAGGACGACAGAGCCGAACTAATCGAAGAAAGGATATGGATTCTGTCACATGGTGAAGAATGGACTGATTGTGGATGCTTGACCATACGCCTAATATTTTCTGTCTGAATTTTTTAATTGTTTCATTACTCGACACACTTTTTTATCAAGCCATTTTCATCTCTTAATCTAATCTGTGGAAATGGAAATTTTTTTGCCCTAAGAACCTTGTTTCATATGGCTAATGAGGGCACTCTACATGATATATGTTTGGCCAGAATGTAGATGCCACTTTTATTTGTGTTTTTCCCTCCCAGTCTTATTTTCATTTGAGAAAATTTAAATATGGCATCTACCCTAAGATCCATGAAAGATCCATGATGAAATTCATCTCTAAGATCAAATTTATCAGCAATTAAAACATAGGCATATGCAAAATTGCTGAAATTACATTTATTCTACACAATATAGCTTAAAATGCACATAAAATATTGAAAAGAGAACATTTACAATATCAGTTGACATGGTGACTAGTTTTGTAACTCACATAAAGGAGAATGAAGTTCTATTAATCGACCAATATTGATTTCAGGACTCCTGGATAAGGGACTCTCCATAAGAAAGGAAAAAAAGACATTAGATATATTTTTACAGTAAAATAAGATCATTAAAATTGGTTTGCTTTAAGCAGTCAGCAAGATGGTGCGAGATGATGTCCGACCTCATCTACCCATCACTTTCAAGTTTGATGCCCCCCCATAAAAACATGTCAATTTGAGCATTGCAATAATTAGCCTTGAACAACCAAAATTAGAGAATTCTTATTGGAGAAATGGATGCGAAATGGAGCACATGGTTATATATATATATATATATATATATATATACACAGTGCTCAGCATAAATGAGTACATCCCCTTTGAAAAGTAACATTTTAAACAATATCTCAATGAACACAAAAACAATTTCCAAAATGTTGACAAGACTAAGTTTTATATAACATCTGTTTAACTTATAACATGAAAGAAAGGTTAATAATATAACTTAGATTACACATTTTTCAGTTTTACTCAAATTAGGGTGATGCAAAAATGAGTACACCCCACAACAAAAACTACTACATCTAGTAGTTTGTATGGCCTCCATGATTTTTAATGACAGCACCAAGACTTCTAGGGATGGAATGAACAAGTTGGCGACATTTTGCAACATCTATCTTTTTCCATTCTTCAAGAATGACCTCTTTTAGAGACTGGATGCTGGATGGAGAGTGATGCTCAACTTGTCTCTTCAGAATTCCCCATAGGTGTTCGATTGGGTTCAGATCAGGAGCCACTGAATCACTTTCACCCTGTTCTTCTTCAGAAATCCAACAGTGGCCTTAGATGTGTGTTTAGGATCATTGTCATGTTGGAAAAGTGCACGACGACCAAGGGCACGGAGTGATGGTAGCATCTTCTCTTTCAGTATTGAGCAGTACATCTGTGAATCCATGATGCCATCAATGAAATGCAGCTCCCCGACACCAGCAGCACTCATGCAGCCCCACAAAAGGACACTGCCACCACCATGTTTCACTGTAGGCACCATGCATTTTTCTTTGTATTCCTCACCTTTGCGACGCCATACAGTTTTGAAGCCATCGGTTCCAAAAACATTTATCTTGGTCTCATCACTCCAGAGTATAGAGTCCCAGTAGTCTTCATCTTTGTCAGCATGGGCCCTGGCAAACTCTAGGCGGGCTTTTTTGTGCCTGGGCTTTAGGAGAGGCTTCTTTCGTGGATGGCACCCATGCATGCCATTCCTCTGCAGTGTACGCTGTATTGTGTCACGGGAAATAGTCACCTCAGTTCGGCTTTATACTTCTTTAGATAACTGCAGTGAACTTGCATGCCAATTTTCTTCAACCCTTCTCATCAGAAGACGCTCCTGTCAAGGTGTTAACTTCTGTGGATGACCTGGACGTCTCTGTGAGATGGTTGCAGTTCCATCTTTTTTAAATTTTTGTACCACTTTTGCTACAGTATTCTGACTGATAAGTAAAGCTTTGCTGATCTTCTTGTAGCCTTCACCTTTCTGGTGTAAAGAAATTATTTTCTTTCTCAGGTCTTGTGACATTTCTCTTCCATGTGGTGCTACTGCTGACAGCATGAAATGGGAAGGGGTTTTAACACCCTTTTATAGTCAGCTGCCTGCTGGACACCTGTGTAATGAATAATTAGACTCACCTGTGGTTGAATTCTTGTTAAATTAGACATTTGTAGTCTAAAATTTAGCTTTGCTCCAGAGACTTTCAGTGGGGTGTACTCATTTTTGCATCACCCTAATTTGAGTAAAACTGAAAATTTTGTTCTCTAAGTTATATTATTAACCTTACTTTCATGTTATAAGTTAAACAGATGTTATATAAAACTTAGTCTTGTCAACATTTTGGAAATTGTTTTTGTGTTCATTGAGATATTGTTTAAAATGTTACTTTTCAAAGGGGGTGTACTCATTTATGCTGAGCACTGTATATATATATATATATATATATATATATATATATATATATATACACTATATTTCCAAAAGTATTGGGATGCCCCTCCAAATCATTGAATTCAGGTGTTCCAATCACTTCCATGGCCACAGGTGTATAAAATCAAGCACCTAGGCATGCAGACTGCTTCTACAAACATTTGTGAAAGAATGGGTCGCTCTCAGGAGCTCAGTGAAATAGGTTGACACCTGTGCAATAAGTCCATTCGTGAAATTTCCTCACTACTAAATATTCCATGGTCAACTGTTAGTGGTATCATAAAAACAACAGCAACTCAGCCACGAAGTGGTAGGCCACGTAAAATCACAGAGCGGGGTCAGCGCATGCTGAGGCGCACAGTGCGCAGAAGTCGCCAACTTTCTGCAGAGTCAATAGCTACAGACCTCCAAACTTCATGTGGCCTTCAGATTAGCTCAAGAACAGTGCATAGAGAGCTTCATGGAATGGGTTTCCATGGCCGAGCAGCTGCATCCAAGCCTTACATCACCAAGTGCAATGTAAAGCGTCGGATGCAGTGGTGTAAAGCACGCCGCCACTGGACTCTAGAGCAGTGGAGACGTGTTCTCTGGAGTGACGAATCACGCTTCTCTGTCTGGCAATCCGATGGATGAGTCTGGGTTTGGCAGTTGCCAGGAGAACGGTACTTGCCTGACTGCATTGTGCCAAGTGGAAAGTTTGGTGGAGGGGGGATTATGGTGTGGGGTTGTTTTTCAGAGGTTGGGCTTGGCTCCTTAGTTCCAGTGAAAGGAACTCTTAATGCTTCAGCATACCAAGACATTTTGGACAATTTTATGCTCCCAACTTTGTGGGAACAGTTTGGGGATGGCCCCTTCCTGTTCCAACATAACTGCGCACCAGTGCACAAAGCGAGGTCCATAAAGACATGGATGAGCGAGTTTGGTGTGGAGGAACTTGACTGGCCTGCACAGAGTCCTGACCTCAACCCAATAGAACACCTTTGGGATGAATTAGAGCGGAGACTGCGAGCCAGGCCTTCTCGCCAACATCACTGCCTGACCTCACAAATGCGCTTCTAGAAGAATGGTCAAAAATTCCCATAAACACACTCCTAAACCTTGTGGAAAGCCTTCCCAGAAAAGTTGAAGCTGTTATAGCTGCAAAGGGTGGGCCAACTCCATATTAAACCCTACGGATTAAGAATGGGATGTCATCAAAGTTCATGTGCACATAAAGGCAGGCGTCCCAAAACTTTTGGCAATATAGGTGTATATATATATATATATATATATATATATATATATATATACACACCGATCAGGCATAACATTATGACCACTGACAATTGAAGTGAATAACACTGATTATCTCTTCATCACAGCACCTGTTAGTGGGTGGGATATATTAGGCAGCAAGTGAACATTTTGTCCTCAAAATTGATGTGTTAGAAGCAGGAAAAATGGGCAAGCATACAGATTTGAGTGAGTTTAACAAGGGACAAACTGTGATGGCTAGACAACTGGGTCAGAGCATCTCCAAAACTGCAGCTCTTGTGGAGTGTTCCCAGTCTGCAGTGGTCAGTATCTATCAAAAGTGGTCCAAGGAAGGAACAGTGGTGAACTGGCAACAGGGTCATGGGCGGCCAAGGCTAATTGATGCACGTGGGGAGCAAAGGCTGGCCCGTGTGGTCCGATCCAACAGACAAGCTACTGTAGCTCAAATTGCTCAAGTTAATGCTGGTTCTGATAGAAAGATGTATGAATACACAGTGCATCGCAGTTTGTTGCGTATGGGTCTGCATAGCCGCAGACCAGTCAGGGTGCCCATGCTGACCCCTGTCCACCACCGAAAGCGCCAACAGTGGGCAAATGAGCATCAGAACTGGACCACGGAGCAATGGAAGAAGGTAGCCTGGTCTGATGAATCACATTTTCTTTTATATCACGTGGATGGCCGGGTGCGTGTGCGTCGCTTACCTGGGGAACACATGGCACCAGGATGCACTATGGGAAGAAGGCAAGCCGGCGGAGGCAGTGTAAAGCTCTGGGCAATGTTCTGCTGGGAAACCTTGGGTCCTGCCATCCATGTGGATGTTACTTTGACACGTACCACCTACCTAAGCATTGTTGCAGACCATGTACACACTTTCATGGAAACGGTATTCCCTGGTGGCTGTGGCCTCTTTCAGCAGGATAATGTGCCCTGCCACAAAGCAAAAATGGTTCAGGAATGGTTTGAGGAGCACAACAACGAGTTTGAGGTGTTGACATGTCCTTCAAATTCCCCAGATCTCAATCCAATCAAGCATGTGTGGGATGTGCTGAACAAACAAGTCCGATCCATGGAGGCCCCACCTCGCAACTTACAGGACTTAAAGGATCTGCTGCTAACATCTTGGTGCCAGATACCACAGCACACCGTCAGGGGTCTAGTGGAGTCCATGCTTCAATGGGTCAGGGCTGTTTTGGCAGCAAAAGGGCGACCAACACAATATTAGGAAGGTGGTCATAATGTTATGCCTGATCGGTGCGTGTGTGTGTGTGTGTGTGTATAAATATATATATATATATATATATATTTAATTTGTGTCATTTTGATCCATTGTAAAATTGTAAGGACTCCAGCAGGTTGGTGTGACTATTTAATCTTGTTAATCTTGTACGTGTGATGTATTTATTTTTATGCCTTGGCAAACATTGAAGATATGCAGCTTCATGTGTACATTTGCTCACATGTTCCTCAGTGTTTTTTCCTCTGAGAGAGAAAAAAAAGGGAGAGAGAGAGACACAGCCACTGTTCGCCCACACATCTTCAGGTAGAGAAGAAGCACTGATAATCAGCACTCAGTTATGTAGTGCTTCAAACATCCCTGTGGTTTGAACACATTGAGAGATGCATGTATTAGAGACTGTGGTTCCTTATTCATGTGGGTGTTTATTCTGTCACCAGGGTATTTATGCCATGAAAGCAATTCCTCTGATTCAAGTGATGCTGTTGCAGCAATAATGCGATTGTAGCTTTAAACAACAGGGAGCCTTTCCTTACAAGCATGGTGCATTGAGCACTCTGGGTAAATTTCCCAAGGTCTTTCAAGGCCATTCTCTCAAAGTTAGACATGAGAAAGCAGTAATCAATAGAATTTCACGCATTAAGTCGATACTGAATCTAAAGCACATGGGCCAAACATTAGTAAGTGCTCATTGCTGATGCACTGACCCATCAATTCACACACTCCTCCACAGTTTACTCATTTCTCCACAACCAAGTCACTCATTTGCCCCACAGTTCCTGCCCCACAGACATGCTTACATTGTCATCTGATTATAGAGATCTATTAACTCTGGTTTTATTCAAACGCTTAAAAGAGATACTTTCAATGTGCACAGGCAAAATTTCTGTAATAAAACCACCTAGCATTGTCCTCTTTCTATGTTGTTTTTTAAAGGAACACTCCACTTTTTTTGAAAATAGGCTCATTTTCCAACTCCCCTAGAGTTAAACAATTGAGTTTTACCGTTTTCGAATCCATTCAGCCGATCTCCGGGTCTGGCGGTACCACTTTTAGCATAGCTTAGCATAGTTCATTGAATCTGATTAGACCGTTAGCATCTCGTTAAAAAATGACCAAAGAGTTTCAATATTTTTCCTATTTAAAACTTGACTCTTCTGTAGTTACATCGTGTACTAAGACCGACGGAAAATGAAAAGTTGTGATTTTCTAGGCCGATATGGCTAGGAACTATACTCTCATTCCGGCGTAATAATCAAGGAACTTTGCTGCCGTACCATGGCTGCAGCAGGCGCAATGATATTACGCAGCGCCTGTGACCCCCTGCTTGCACAGGGAGTGTGCGTAGTATCATTGCGCCTGCTGCACCCATGGTACGGCAGCAAAGTTCCTTGATTATTACGCCGGAATGAGAGTATAGTTCCTAGCCATATCGGCCTAGAAAATCACAACTTTTCATTTTCCAAATTTAAGTACACGATGTAACTACAGAAGAGTCAAGTTTTAAATAGGAAAAATATTGAAACTCTTTGGTCATTTTTTAACGAGATGCTAACGGTCTAATCAGATTCAATGAACTATGCTAAGCTATGCTAAAAGTGGTACCGCCAGACCCGGAGATCGGCTGAATGGATTCGAAAACGGTAAAACTCAATTGTTTAACTCTAGGGGAGTTGGAAAATGAGCCTATTTTCAAAAAAAGTGGAGTGTTCCTTTAAACTGCTGAGAATATTAAGAAATGCAATACGATGAAACATGAAAATGATTTGAAAATGACTTGTCAAACAATAAAGAAAACCAGTAAACCACATTTTATAAAACGTATAGTTCCGGCCCTTGATTCTGATTGGTTGAGCCACGTTCGAAGCCGTTGTAAAATTCCCGAAAACATACAGCTTACCGCATTACATAAGTATCGCTGCGCCACTGAGTGTGTATGTTGCTGCGTCTGTCTTGGCAACCACTCTTAGCAACGTAAACATAATTTTGTTCTCAACTGATTATGTTCATTGAAGTTTACTGCATTATGAAGAGTATTTGAGAGAGATATTGAGTGACGGAGTGTATTACCTGCATTCAGATTTAGCATTTTCCTTCAGGTCAGTCCTATGTTCATAATAAAAAATCCGTTTGAATGTCTGCTGCGATCTTGTCCTTTTAACATTTAATTGGTGATAACACTGACACTGACAGCGATAGTCAAAGCATTTGTCATTTGCGTCTTGTTCCGTTTTCACAAGTTTCAATATAAAAGTCTGAGTGACTTGCTCATCTTTGCCGCCATCTAATGGCGTAATAAATGTTACTTCTGTTGCTGTTCATGGTCAGGGACTATTTTTTCCAGCGGAAGGAAGGCTTTTAATGATTTTACTTCATGAAAGTTGAATTGATACATACTTTTTGGCTTTAATATTTCGTGGTAACCGTTTTATAAAAGCAATAAGCCCCGTGAAGCCGTGGTTTACAGTGAATTTATAACAGCTAAGGGGGTTTTAGGCACTCCGCTTATAAATTCACTGTAAACCATGGCTTCTTGGGGCTTATTGCTTTAATAAAAACCACCAGGCTGAAATTCACCATGTGATCAATAACTTCTTCTGGTCATGAACCCCTTAAACACAGACAACTTACCTGTTTTTCAACTGATTTTTAGTGAAACTGTTCAAACTGAAGTTAAAATCTCAAAAACTAGCAGGGTGAATCTCATGAAACACATCGGTCATAGTTCACCCTAAAATCAGGAAAAAGAAAAGAAATTATATTATGTATTTTTTTTTTTTTTTTAAATTGTGACATTCTATAATTAAGCAGCTCCTCATTCTCATTACTATAATGCAAAAAATACAATTATTTAGATACTATTTACATTTTTCATACTGTACTGTAATCATCTTTGCCATTTTTTAAATGTTTTTTAAAAATAATTTGAAAATTGTCACAATGGAACGAATCTTAATGATCTTAAATAAGCTTAATCAATAAGCAAATTAGTCTTTTTCACTTTTTTTATTTATTTATTTTAGGGTGAACTGTGACTGGACATGTTTTTACATATTTTCTCCTGATCATTTTTTTAATTTACAGAATACTTGTTTCTCAAGAATATAATGAAATTGTAATTATAATAGAATCAGTCATTTAAGCTGTATTTATGGGGTCAAACACAACATTTCTCAAATTTTGCCCTGAATTTTTAAATAACAAATTAAAGTACAAGCATACAGTCAGTAAGTGCATTAGAAATGCATTGTGCATAAAATACAAGTCATTTAATGTGCGATATTTTTCAGTTTCTTAAGTTTTATTTAGCAAATTCAAGATTACAAAGAAGAAATGCCACAGTTTTAATAATAATAATAATAATAATAGTAATAATAATAATAACTGTCATCATCATCTTAAGTATCAGGCACAATTGCTTTGGCATTATGGAATGAAAGGCATGCAAAACTGATAACTGAAAAACAGAAAACTAAAGACAGGAAGGCTGAGAGAGAAAAGAGAGAGAAATGAGGGGTAAAAGAGCAAAAGACATGTCAAATGAGTGAGGCAGCTTTAGCTTAATGGGAATTTGAGAGAGACAAATCAAGACAAAGGACAGCCAACAGGGATGATTTAAAAAAAAGAAAAACGAAAAAAAGAGGAAAAGGGTATGAAGATGAAAAAATGTCATGCAAAATGGTACATACATATTTATAAGCCAGACCCTCAGCGTAAACCGCAACAACAACAAATGTCAACTGGAATCGTGAGAGCAGAAAGATCATTATAACGCAATTATTAGCAAAAGACGAGAAACAAAAACAGATATTCACACGTTTGAGACTTAAAAGCAGACTAAATTTGTACCATCAGCAATGCTTGAATAAATATTAGGATCAAAAATCATTCCTCTTGCTCTTTTAATTGTCCATATATCATACTTTCACTTCTGCATATTTCACTTGTAATATGGCTATAATATAAATGGTTATTCTATGTATTTCTTTACTATCCAGCAGGAGCCAGTCCTGTTCTTTATAACTACTCATATTTCATAACTATTTATGTTTATAATATTTACACACAATAATTAACTCTATCAGATATAACTCTCTGGAAAATATTTCAAGCTTTTGTGCACGAAAATAGGGCATAACAGATAATTATGATCATATTTATTAGTTAATATTTATTTAGGGATATTTTTCTACAAAGGTCAATGTTTATGGATTTAGAGAAAGGGCTTTGGTGGAATAATAATAATTATACTGTACAAATTGTCTTTACTGCATTGCTCAGTCGATGCAGCATCCGCAGGCACCAGGTATGGAAATGCTGACTCATCTGCCTCATTTTAGTCAATGAATCGAATACAGATTTCATATACTGTAGCTAGTACTTCAGTGCTTGTTTTGATGCACTATTAATGCTTGACCAGTAGATGGCGCAAGATACCAGGGGCAGAACAACCGTTCACTCAAGGTGGGAAAACAAAACCATAACATATTGCTTTGTGCTATTGAAGGCTTCCTCATGATAATTTCTGTTCTTATTTTTCATTACTCTAAAACATGATCTCTGAAATACTGCTGCAACACGCACAGGACTGATTTACAATAGCTTCTGTAATAATATAACACGTTTACAATTCATTTTGTATAATAAACAATTCAATTAATAGTTGTAGTGATAATATTAATAATAATAAAAGAGAACGGCTGCATTTTTAAGATGATGACTGAACAGTGAAGGAGAGTAAATCTCCAGCATTCATATAGGAGTCAGCCTCCATTTTAGGTTAAGGTAAATATGTTTAATATGTTCAAACGTTTCCTTTTTGTATCGTGCTATATCACTGCTAAACTTTTTTCTGTTTTTTTTTTTGTTTGTTTTTTGTTTTTTTGAAAACATTTTTTTGAATATGAGAGCACAAGAAAACACAAGGCATATTGAGGGCCGTGGGGCCAAGCGTACAACATCCCAGTTAGGAAACATCAGCCAGCTTTGTAGAACATCTACCCTGATGTACAAATCTAAAAACATTACAAATTGATTGTAAAGGACAAATCGGACCCCCTGCACCTTTGCCCGCATGATAAAACATAGGTAAATGTGTTGGACTACACTAGATGACTACTGCTCTTGATACATTATGTACAGAAATGATGCATCTTGCCCACTGAAATAACTCTGCGACATCAAAATCTGCCACCTTTGGGGCACATTCGTGTCTTTTTGCTTCTGTATAAACAAGAAATGATATAAATAGCCTCATGATGCTCATGATATATGAGGTATGAGTGGATGAAAATGCTGTTGTGGTGTGCAATAAGATTTAAACATTTTACATACAAATTTAAATATGTAGACAATTGTTCTCAACTATTTTCAGCAAGTCAGTATTTTGTACTTTTTTCCTGTTTTCTTCTTCCTCCATACATTCTTTCTATATGTATAAATGCTATTCCCTCACTTAGTAATCTCGCTCTGAGAATCTGTTAAAACGTCATTCAGGCACAGAATTGTAAGTGAAGTGCTTCCTCGTCTACCTCTTTTCAACTTAGCACCCTTTTCTCCATTTTTCTCCCATAGTCTCTGGAGTACTAAAAGCCCCTGTTATCCTCTTAGCTAATGTTATGCACATATTTCTGTTTAGGTATCGCATACGGAGGAACTCTAACACGGAGAGGCGCTCATACGCATATGTGCGTGGTAGCGAGGGGGCGGGACAGCGGATGGGGGTGTGGCCATTGGGAGGGACTGAGGGGCGTGGCCACCAGAATGGGAGGAGTGGATGGTGTGAGGATAGGAAGAGGAAGAGGAGGAAGAAGCAGGTGGGAGATGATAGCTGGCCCCGGAGGAGGGGCCCGAGGAAGAGGGCGGATTGGAGGGCCCGCTTTTAGGCGGAGGCAGCGGGTTCTGGTTGAGCTGAATGGAGATGTCGCTGGACACCTCGGAACCGCTGCGTCCACGCTGAGGAGGAGGCCATGAGTCGGGGTGCAGGTACTGGCCGCTGTAGTCACTGCATTCAGACAGACGAGGGCGATACAGCGCAGGGTGGGGCCGGTACATCTCCTCCTCGGCGTAACGTTTCATGAAGAGATACACAGACATGACCCCAGCACCCTAGCAAAACAAAATCACTTGTTATTCAGTTCATTTTAAATTCACGGATTATCACGGATAAAATGTTCCTACAAGTTAACAGCTATCACTGCAAATAGATGTTCTGAGAAACTGCACCTTTCTCAGTAAAAGTCCTATGCAAAAAAAAAAAAAAAAAAGTCAGGAGTGGAGCTTGTGCCTTTTTTTTTTTAATTAGAAAACTAACCAATTAAAAGTGCTCGCCACCCAAGGGGTCAAGGTTTGGCTGCTTGACATGACCCATTTAGCTGTAACTACACCATCTGGGGGCAAAAAGCATCTTTTTCCATTGACAGCCATTCAAAACTAATGTATTCATGTAGTTTTATGGAATAAACGTAAAATAAAATAAATAAAAAAATAAAATAAAATAAAATAAAATATGGAATTGTTTTTTTGTTTTTTGCAAGAACAAATATCAGTCACAAATATTTCATTATATTTACCAGTGAGCTTTTGAACACTACCATTCAAAAGTTTGAGGTAAGTATGATTTTTGAAACAAAACAATACTTTTTATTCAGCAAGGACACACAGTGACTGCAAAGACATTTCTAATGTTAGAAAATATTTCTATTTCAAATACTGTTCTTTTGAACTTTCTATTCATGAAATAATCCTGAAAAAATCATGTATCAAGGTTTCCAAAAAATATTAAGCAACTGTATTTAACATTTATGATAGTAAGAAATGTTTCTTGAGCACCAAATCAGCATATTAGAATTACACTTTAGTTTAGGGTCCAATTCTCACTATGAAGTAGTTGCTTATTAGCATGCATATTACTGTTTATTAGTACTTATAAAGCACATATTAATGCCTTATTCTGCATGACCTTATTCTACATCTCTTCAAGTTACCCAATACCTAAACTTACCAACTACCTTACTAACTATTAATAAGCTTAATGAGACCCTAAAGAATTGGACCCTAAACTAAAGTGTGATCATATACCTGTGTGTGTGTGTATATATATATATATATATATGCAGTTGTTCCGTTCTTGTTACCTGTTGTGTATCTCTGTAATTAAACACTAACTGCTGCATTTAGATCCAGCTCTTTTTCATTCATTTCTGTAACCGCAAGTGACAGAAGGACAGACGAAGACATGGATCTAGCGGCAGTTAGTATCCTCCTCCTATCCTGGGGGGACCGTTCCCTCGAGAGACACACAGAGGAATTTTTGGACCTTGTCCATCCAGTACACTACGATTCGTGGACTGGGTCCTGTTTCACTGTAGGTCCCCCTTTACCATCGGCGAGATGGAGGATCAAAATGCAACATGCCGCGCAATTTGTGCCACCTGCCGCCACCAACCCAGCGGACAGAAAGGCAGAGCCTGCCGCGATGCCAGAGTCGACGCCTGAGCCTTATATCGCCCCAGAGCCTGAGCCTAACACATCTGACCAGGTGCATGAGATGGCAACATCGTCTGTCACCGAAGGAATACTGGTGGAATATGAGGGGATGGAGTGGAGCCCTGTCCCTTCAACCAATGCAGATATAAGTGTGCTGAACTCAGCACCCCTTATATTGTTTGAGGAGTATGAAGAGAGCACAATACCTGTTTCGTTGCCCTGCACTGAGCCTGTTTTGTCGCCCAGCACTGTGTTATTGATGTCTTTGATGTTCCCACCCTGCCTCCAACTCTCACCTCCTCTGTTCTGAAGAATTCTGTTTGTTCCGCATTGACCAAGGAGGCCATTTCTGAGATGCCTGCCTGTTCCGCATCGGTCTAGAGGGCCGTCCCTAAAAAGTCTGTCTGTCCTCTCTATTGGCCAGTAAGGCCGTTTATTAACCCCCTGTCTGCACAGCCCAGTCCTTCAGCCCTGTCCTCACTGCCTCTCATCAGCCCTTCGTCTCCTCCTTTGTTGCCCGCTCGGTGCATTGTATATCCACCTCGGGCTGATTGTTTGTCAGTTTGACCCTGGACTGCCGACCTGTTTTTTCCACCTAGAATCTTAGAGTCCGTCACTCCACCTCTGTCCATCAACCTGTTGGCTCCACCGTGGCTCCTTGTCCACTCAGATCCACCTGGATCCATCATCCCTACGGCTCCACCAGGCTTCCTCTTCCCTCCTGCTCCGCCTTGGTCAGTCGTCGCTCCGCCTTCGTCTGCGACTCATCCCTCCACCCCATTGGCTCTGTCGAGCTCTGTCTTCCCTCTGGCTCCACCTCAGTCCTCTGGCACCCTGGCTTCACCTCAGCTGCTAGTCCGCCTTGTTCTCCAGGACCTTCTGTTTCACCTGGTGACTTCAGCTCTGCCTGGGTCTTCACCACCATCGGCTCCATCTAGGTCGGTCGTTTCCCTGGTTCCACCTGTCAAGTCTCCACCATGGCTCCTCCCTCCCTTGACTGCGCCGTGGGCTTACGTCCTGGGATTCCGGCTGGGGATTCTGTCCTGGGTCCACCTCTGGCTATCTCCTCCTTGGCTTCTGCCTGAGTTGTCTCCTCCCTGGCTCTTCCTGTTGTCTGCTCCTCCCTGGATCCTGTGGTTGTCTGTGCCTGCTCTGATTCCCCCACCTAAGCCCCATCCTGCCCTACTTTGTTGGACTCTTTGTGTATTTCATGTTTGTTTTTAATAAGGCGCAAGGTCATGCCTTCTTGATTTTTTGGATTAGTTTGCCTGGTTATTTAAGCCCTGTGTTTCTTTCTGTTCATTGTCTGTCCTCATCGGATATTGTTTGGTTGTTCTGTTCAATTATATATATACACAATGCGTCTTGCTGAGCATAAGAGACTTCTTTCAAAAAATATCACCGAACCAAAACTTTTCAACAGTATTAGAGTTTGTGCTATAGTAGTATAGCTATCGGTATGACTGTAGGCTGTACTATAGTTTATGATGGTTCTGTATTAGTATATGCATATATCAGAGGGTCTGAGACTACAAGTGAAAATGCTTCTACAGTATTTTGCATTTCATTTTAATCCTAAAACTTTATTTCCATGTTTAAATTATTATTATTTTTTTTAATGAGTGATTTCAGACTTTGGACCCCACTGTCTATAGTTGAGGTTACTGCAGACACTAGATGCTGACATTTACAAATTGCTGCACTGAACTTACTGAATTAGCATATATGCAGCATAACGGAAATGTGTAGCCTTCACCCCAGCAAAAGCTAGGCTAAAATTAATGCATACTGATGAGGGCAGACCTATTGGTTTAGCAGAGAAAGCTGTTAACACAGCTGCATATTAATGAACTGAGCTCTGTGATAAGAGTACACACGCAGTCAGCTCGAGTGTTAACAGTAGCTGGTCTCTGTGACTGACCTCTTTGAGCAGGAAGGAGCTGGCAGCAAAGGCAAACGACCAGCCATAGTGGTAGTGAAAGAACTGCTCTGGCTCTCGAGGCCTGTTCATCACTTCATCGTTGATACTGGAGATATACAGCACCAAACCGACCACTAAACTCAAACCTGGGAAAGAGAGTAAAAGAGGATAAAGGCAGTAAATCATGGCAGAAAAAAGGGTAAATCATGCAATAAATAAATAAATAAATGATCAGAAACAACCCTCCTGAAAAATTGGTTGACTGTTCTAAGATGGTCTAAGCTGATTTAAGATGGTTTCCCAGCCTCGCCAAACTTGTGTTTAGTTGGACTGCAGTCAAAAGACCAGCCTGACCAGTCTCTGGTTTGCTGGTCTTAGATGGTTTAAGCTAGTCTTAGCTATAAGATGGTCTCCCAGCCTAACCAGGCTTTGGTATGCTGGTGTTAGATGGTTTAAGAGGACACTACAGGCAAAAACACTGATTTTTCAGGCACCTGTCAATTTTGAGATTTTGCACTTTTTGGCTTTTCATGAAGTGTTTTTTCAGACTGGTGGAAAGAAAACATCCAAAATACACTTTTAAGTGTATATTTTATAGGACTTTATCTATTTGCGTCTATAGATTTCAATTACAGTAAATATCTTTAAAGGCCGTTTTCTCAAAATGAGTTTTTTCTCCTGCTCTGAGTCAGAAATCTCCACTTCAGCAGAACTTATATACACCAAACTTTACAGTTTTATTCCTATCTATATTCTGAAGGTTTTTACAGAGGGATTTGTTGATATTTAATTTGCCTGATTTTATACATTTTATTCCTAAGAAAAATGGTGAAATTTTTTTTTTTTTCTGGCTGTTGAAAGTATTTTCTGATTTATGGAGTGATAAAAAGAGATATCCAAAATTCCCTCTGTAAAAACCTTTGAATTCAACATGTCCAAAAAATTAAACGAGAATTTTCAACCTGACGTCATCCAATATTCAGATTTTTGTTCTAGAAATGTATGCAAATTAGCGCATATTTAATTAGATAACACCTCATTTGCATATTTAAACATAACATTTTAGAAAACTTGTAATACAAAAAATGTTTGCAATTTTTAATGTAATCAATCAGCTGGGGTAGCATGGTGATATCTATTAATTAATTTTTTTTTTTACAATATTCACCTGGGGTGTCTCGCCTTAAGCTGGTAAAAAAAAGCTAGTTTAAGATGGTTTCCCAACCTGGAAAAGCTTGTGTTTAGCTGGACTAGCCTGACCAAAAGAAAAGTGTCCAAAATCCATCTAAAAGATCCAGCCAAAAGACCAGCCTGGCCAGTCTCTGGTTTGCTGGTCTTAGATGGTTTAACCTGGTCTTAGCTAGTTTAAGTCGGTCTCCAAGCCTAGGCCAAGCGTAATGCCCCAAACCCCTATAAGACCAGCTAAAAGACCAGCCTAGCTTAGGCTGGTTTAATGAGTTTAAGAAGTTTTTTTCTGGAAACATTTTCTAAAGAAAATGTGAATGGTGCTTGCAAATGCAAAATTTGTGACTGCTGTCGCTAAATGATTGTTTATGTATTGATATGTGGTTGCTAGGGTGTTCGGTGTGGTTGCTAGGTGGTTATTTACAGGGACTAAAGTCTTTGGGAAAAAATTGGGGTACCACCAATGCAATAATACTTTGATTTTTCATTCAATATGAGTAGTGCTTGTAAAATTGTTCTTGCCATGATACTAGTGTTGTGTATGGTTGTCAGGGTGTTGCTATATGGTTTCCAAAGTGTTCTGTGCTGTTTTATAACGTGTAAATCATTCCAATTAGAAAGTTAATAGCACACCTTTCCTCAACAAGCCATATAATTTGAGGTATCATATATTATGTTAAGGGGTTTTGGAAAATAAGTATGCTACACCTTTGCATTAGTAAAGAGAGAAACTATTATATACACACAAAGGAGACTAAAAGCTTTTAATGAAAATGACAGATGAAAGAAGCAAATATGCATAAACACGCAATATGCCTAAACAAAGCGTTGATACCGCAGTTTTTTCCTATTACAGTACTATATAGTCAACACTCTTTTCTTCCCGAAAGGTCTGTGCGGAGAGTGAACGATAAAGCAGTGCACCAACACACAACCTGTCATAACAGGAGACATTAACATTTATAGTGTGCTCAAATGTTGCTGTGTTATGATGGAGAAAGCTCTGCTGCGGGAATTTTAGAGCGCAGGAGAAAGAGAGAGACAGCGGTAAGGAAAAGCCTCTGGCATAATCAAACACATTATCGCAGTCTGTCACTGCCAGCTGTCTATGCTGCTAATATCGACAAGGAATGTGCATACATATTTCCTTTTCACATTAGAAATGCAAGACATCGGATGTTAAACTGCTGTGTCACATTAGGGCATATATTTCCAGAAAACCAAGCAAAAGCAAGATGCGTAGAGACTATTCAAACTGGATATACCCGGCTTCTATACAATGGTAAACTACAGTCTAGAACATCACAGGCTGTGTTTTGTTTTTTTGCAGCGTTGTCTGTGTTCAGCACTTTGCAACAGCGCTGTTGTGGTGTCTTGTGCTTTATTAATAATTCTGTAGTACAAAATGCTGAGCTAAATGTAACATTAGCACCTGATGCAGCGCTACACGGCACAGCGCTGGGCGTCTGCCGCTGCTGCTACAGTAATCTGCAGTCGTACTTTCTCCTGCATTACAAAATCCATTATTATTAAACTGCAGTAGTGCATGCATTAGAGCCGCATCGGCTGCAACACATGGGACATGTTGACCGGGCTCTGCCCCACCCCCTATGCAAACGATTGGGAAGCTTGCTGATTCTACCACTGCTGCTGACTCCTTGCTTTTCCCTCTTTGTTCATTTCCTGATATCTAATGAAGACGGTGAGGCAAATTAGATTTTAACAGCCACTCAATGATTTACTGTATTCTAATTAGCAAATGTTGATTGTTTTGATTGGAGTGTAAATGGTATCGCGTAGAAGTGCAAATTAAGTGCTGCAATTAAGCTATAAGTGAGAGACTAAGCTGTATTTATTGTTAATATAGAAATTTCTGCTCATAGTTATCGAGTTGAAATTATTGTATTATGTGAAATGTACACTACAATGTACACTACAGTTCAAAAGTTTGGGGTTGGTAAGATTTTTAAGTGTTTTAATGCATGTTTTAAAACAGTAATATTGTGAAATATTATTACATTTTCAAATAAAATGTTTTCTATTTGAATATATTTTAAAATGTAATTTATTCCTGTGATGGCAAAGCTCAATTTTCAGCATCATTAACATTTATTATTATCATCAATGTTGAAAAAAAGCTGCTTAATATTTGAAAATAAATTGAAGGAATAAAAAATAAATATTCTAATAATTAAAATAAATTAATTAAAATGATAAAAACTACAAAAAACTGACATCAAATGTCTTTGTTTTTCTTTTTCCTCAATTAAGCTTTTAATTAAGAACATGCAGTTCTCTGAACTTCTGTAATCAAAATTATTCACACTGAATTACTTTTAATCTACTGACACTCCTAGTTTCCGTTAATAAAAAAAAGTTTGGAAACTTTATTAAGACTAAGTGTTTACACTTTATTTTGATGGTCCCCTTTAGACATTCTGTTGAAAATAAGTAATGTTGCACCTACATGTCAGCTAACTCTCAGAGTATTAGTAGACTGTTATGGGTAGGGTTAGGGTTGGTAGAATAAGTTGACATCTACTTGTCTGTTTTGGGACCATCACAATAACATGTTAGCAGATATTAAAGGATTAGTTCACTTTAAAATGAAAATTGCCCCATGATTTACTCACCCTCAAGCAATCCTAGGTGTATTTGACTTTCTTCTTTCAGATGAATACATTATAGAGTTAAACACCCTGATGCTTCCAAGCTTTATAATGGCAGTGAACGGGGGTCACGAGTTTGAAGCTCAAAAAAGTGCATCCATCCATCATAAACGTACTCCACACGGCTTCGGGGGGTTATTAAAGGCCTTCTGAAGTGAAATGATGCATTGTGTAAGAAAAATATCCATATTTAACATGTTATAAAGTAAAATAACTAGCTTCCGGCCAAACGGATTCTACTTACATCTAAAGCGTAACTTACGCGACGTCATGATGTACTACGCAATGTATAACGTAGGATGTCGCGTAGTACGTCATGGTGTCACGTAAGTTACATGTTTAATATGGATATTTTTCTTACACAAACGCATCGCTTCACTTCAGAAGACCTTTATTAAAGGATTAGTTCACTTTCAAAGTAAAATTTCCTGATAATTTACTCACCCCCATGTCATTCAAGATGTTTATGTCTTTCTTTCTTCAGTCGAAAAGAAATTAAGGTTTTTGATGAAAACATTCCAGGATTATTCTCCTTATAGTGGACTTCAACGGACCCCACACGGTTGAAGCTCAAAATGTCAGTTTCAGTGCAGCTTCAAAGGGCTTTAAACGATACCAGACGAGGAATAAGGGTCTCATCTAGTGAAACGATCGGTCATTTTCTAAAAAAAAATAAAAATGTATATGACCGCCTTCTGTATTCTTCAAAAAGCTTACGCTGTATGTCTTACACCTTCCCTATTCAACTTACGGAACTAACGTGGCGCTAGTTCCGTTTTTGCGTAATTTGAATACGGAAGGCGGTCTGGCGGAAGCTCAATATTTGACTTCATAACTTGTTTAAATATGGATATTTTTTTTATACACATTGCTTCGCTTCAGAAGGCCTTTATTAACCCCTTGGAGCCGTGTGGAGTACGTTTATGATGGATGGATGTGGATGGAAGCTTTTTCTTCAGCTCATACTCATGGGTCCCGTTCACTGCCATTATAAAGCTCGGATGCGTCAGGATATTTATTAATATTTCTTCGATTATGTTCATCAGAAAGAAGAAAGTCATATACACCTCGGATGGCTTGAGGGTGAGTAAAGCTTGGGCTAATTTTCATTTGAAAGTGAACTAATCCTTTAACCCCCCGGAGCTGTGTGGAGTACGTTTATGAAGGATGGATGCACTTTTTTGAGCTTCAAACTTGTGACCCCCGTTCACTGCCATTATAAAGCTTGGAAGCATCCGGGTGTTTATTAATATAACTCCGACTGTATTCATCTGAAAGAAGAAAGTCAAAGTCATATACACCTAGGATGGCTTGAGGGTGAGTAAATCATGGGGTAATTTTTATTTTAAAGTGAACTAATCCTTTAAGCAGACAGTCTGCTAATACTGTACTAATGAGAGTTATTTGACATGTAGGTGCAACATTACTTATAGTCAACAAAATGTCTAAAGGGGACCATCAAAATAAAGTGTTACCATAAAAGTTTATCATCAGCAGACATACCAGAGGAAATATTGTAGAGACAAACAAGCTGAGAACCACTGCTGCATTCTGTATGATTTGAGTTAAAACTATTTTATTATTTGAGAAGAGACTGTGGAGTGATACGAGAAACATGAAAAAAAGCACAGCTAAGTGGAAAATCAATAGCCTTGGACACTGATCAGTTACACAGATAATTATACAAAAGTATTTGCAGCATTAGGCAATCAGAATCAAGTATTCCAGAGTGTTGTTTAAAAACAAATCCTGATCCAGTGTTCTAGAACTGTTCAAACACAAGCTTTCTAAACCTTCATGGGAAATTTGTCCCTGCAGGCTGATTTGTACAGCTGTCAGCAGGCAACTGATACAATCAACTGATATAGTTCTGCCATATAGCTGTCTTTATGCCACACTGTGAAAATCACAGCTCCTTGCTACAGTCTGAATGTACTGGTACACCTTGAGAAAATTAGCAATTATATTGAAATATTATTTTTGGTATCAATCCAGCCCTGCATTATCATTCTTTGTGACACTGTATTTAGTGTAATACTTAAATAACGATTTCTTTCAGAACATTCATGCACACCAGATCTGTTTTAGGACATACTTTGCATGCAAATTAGTCAAATCTAAACACACTTTGACATTCTTGATTCTGTTTCTATTAGCCAAATGCAAATGACAGCTGTTAGGCAGAGCTCTGTTGACTGGATCAGAGAGACCACTCTTATTAATTACTGTTTGTGAGAAAAAGGACCATTTAATGGATATTGTGTACCACACATTACCATAGATGGATATCGGGAACACCATTCATTAAATATGCAAACCTCTCAGTGGGATTCTCAGCCTGATTTCGGACGGAGTTGTGGAGAATTACCAAGCTCACCACTGAAACTGAATATCAATAAACAGAATCTAATCTAGAGTATGTAAGAGGATACACAGCTATGGCCTGCAAAAGTGAGAACATCATGAGAAACATGATGAGAATCAAGAAGGCTTTTTAGCAGATTTTCATATGTTATATTTCCATATAATTAAGTACATTCAACTTACCTGATAAGATGAAAAAGATCCCAGAGATGAAGGCCAGGATGGTGCGCTGAGGACGGATGTGGCCGATGTTGCTTATGACAAAGGCAGTGAAGACAAAGAGGAGAGAGACCATTGGGAAGGGGGTGGCCGTCCTGACCATTTCTAACAGAGCAAAGAGACAAGGACAGAACAAATTATTGAAATTATGAAATGTTAGTCCCTCAAAATCATGAGTCAAATGTGTGACATTTATTTATTTATTTATTTATTTTTGTAAAATTTTTATGCATTTTAACTTGAAATTGTACATTTAAAAAGCATTTCAAAAGCATTTAGCATTAAAAAAGCATTATTTAAAAGCATTTTAAAAAGACTGAAAAAATCTAAACTAAAATGCTTAGAATATATATTTATATATTTAAATAATAATATAATGTAATATAATATTTTTGTATAATTATTATGCATGTTGATTTTATTGCCTAATATTGTATTGAAAAGCTTTAAATTGCATGTTTAAAAATTATTGTGACATCAAAAGATATTTGATAACTAAAAGGTGATTAAAATGCTTAAACATTAAAGCAGATTACCATTTACAGCAGCTAAAATATACTAGATAATATAATATAATACTATTTGACTATTAATATTTTTGTATAATTACTATACATGCAGTTTTTTTATGGCCTCATATTACACTGAAAAACACACTAATTGTACATTTAAAAATCATTGTCACACTAAAAGACTATTTAAATTGACTAATAGGTGATTAAACTGCTTTAATTAATTAAAGCAAGTTACAGCACCTACTGTAAATATAATATAATATAATATAACATAATATAATATAATATAATATATGAGCAATATCACACGAGTAGCCGTGCGATATGGCTGTATATCAGCGCGGCTGTAATTCGGCCATAGGCAATCACAGTGTGCTGATATACAGCCATTTTGCACAGCTACGAGTATAATATTGCGTTTATACAATGGTTCGACGGCACAAATGTGTAAATAAATAAGAACAACAACGGAGTGTCTTTAAAAACCCTCTTTTGTGAGGAACTATACTTTCTTCTGCCACGGATTCAAATCTCCAGTTGACAGTTTAACACTTGAGCCCAAGCCTCCATTACTAATGCTAAAACGTCACTTCAGAACTATTAATGAAGGAACGTTGAGTCGCTTCATTGAAACTCACTGTAATATGTAGAGTATTATGAGAGAGAGATCGCCTGAGCGAGTGTATTACCTGCATCTAGCTGATATTCTTCAGGTCAATCTTATATTCATAATCTCAAAATCAGTTTGAATGTCCGCTGAGGAAAGCGATATCTTTTGTCTTTGTCCTTTTAACATTTAAGACATTCCCATGACAGCACTAGTCAATGCATTTGTCAGTTGCGTCTCATAAGATATTTAAAGTAAAAACAACGTCCTTGTTTCCTTGTTTCAGTCCATTTCAATATAAAAGTCTTTGCGACTGACTGACTCACTCATAAAGACAGTCTTTGCTGGCATCTCATGGTGTATTAATGTAACTTATAATGTAACTGAAGTAATGTAACTGAAGTCGAAATCACTAATGGACTCTTTCTCAATATTAATTATTAAACAATAATATTTAAATTAACAACAATAGCCATTATAACAGTATAAGAAGTAAAATAGGAAATAAACACAAGCAAACAGTACAGTTTGATATACCCAAAACGAATTATACCTCATGTTTAAACACTATCTACGTAAAAGCCAGCGGCAAATTCCTGAAAGACTGGCCGAGGTGAAGCTGTTCTCTGTGGGCACATCAGCACTGAATGGTCGCTGACGGCCTGGAGCTCGCATCTCCAAAAGCGTCTATGTTTACATATAAATCGCATATCTGAGGTCTAAACAACTATATTCTCGCCTAAAAAACAGTAGTATCTTTAAAAATATGGTGGGTTTTCTCGTCTGCCATGACACTTACTGTGAGAATGCTGACAGCGGAGTGATAATATAATATAATATAATATAATATAATATAATGTAATGTAATATAATATAATATAATATATGTGCTCTCTATACAAACAATATATATACAACTTTTAACCTAAAATCTAGATTTTGCAAAAAAGTTCATGCCCATGATTTCTATATAAAGAACCGTTGTTTTTCCATCTGTATTCATACACAAAGTGCATTAATTTTTCTTACTCAGTATATTGGCTGTGTTCTCAGTGGTGATCTCTATTTCTGGCTCGGTGAAGTATTCAGATGCCACACATCTCCCCTTCTCTGGCCCTGAGATAGAAAGAGAGACAGAGAGAGAGAGACAGGGGAACAAAGGGAGACAGGGACACAAAGACAGACAGAGAGAGGGTGTACAGACAGAGTGGGACAAAGATTGACAATGACAGTAGGGGAGACAGGGACAAACAGAAAGAAACACAGCAATGATTTTGGTCCAAACACTGAGAAGAGAGGTGAGAAAACTCACATGCATTACACGTATAAACTGCACTTATAGTCAGAAGCATCATGCAGTTTTTTTTGTTTTTTTTTTGCATTGGTGGCTGTCCTGACTTACTTGGTGGCCTGAGCAAGATAAGAAATGTATGCATTATATCCATATAAGATGTAAGAAGAACAGGAGTTTTTTTTTTTTTTTAGTTTTTGATGCAAAATGTATGCATTTTGTGAGAAAAATGTTGATATGAAAACAGCAAAATTAAATAACTGTCATTATTAAAAATGTTTGTTAAATATTACCTGAAAAAATATTTATTTTCATTAACTTTACAGCATATCTGTATAGAGCCCCTAAATGGACATGGTGATATTAAAATAAAAAATGAGATGGGGGGGGGGGGGGGGATTATATTTATAACTTTGCATTTGCTCGCAAAACACTTGTGAAGGAAATAATATGAGGTGGGAGGAAAAACTATATCAGTACTTTTGGAAACACAATAGTTTAGCGAGTGAGAGCAAATGTCTCCAAGGGGAACGCAATTTTTTTGTGAGAGAATGCAAATGTTTTGCTAGCAAAAGCATTGAAACATAATTTCTCTTTATATGCAGATTAATTTTTTCTTACTGTTAAAAAACTGTCAAAATGTTAAAAATAAGCTAAATTTATTTCATGACTTTTGACCAGTCTTTGGAAAGCAGAATAAAATATAAATAAATATTGCAAATGTGAATATAAATGAATAATAATTACATTAAACATATTTCATTAAATTTTAACCCTTGTTAACCCTTTTAACCCAATTAAAAAAAAGTTAACACATAGGTCCAAAGAGGACAAAAATGTCCAAGTTCAAAAACTGTCATAAAAATGGGAAGCTTCGTAGCACAGTCTCATTTTAAAGAAGACCCTTGGCAGATTATTAAGTAAAAAAAAAAAGTTTAATAATTTAAAGTGAAATAAGAAAAAAAGTTTATAAGGTTTAAGTTTATAAAAATGATTTATGAACATTATTTTATATTAAAATATATATATTTTATGAAACATGTTGAAACTGCTAGAAACTCAAAGCCATAAATCTAAATAAGTTGTGTTCCAAATTTGATGTTGATATCTCAAAAAATGACCTTTCAGTAACATTTTGTTTTGGCGCAGTACCAAACTTTCCCCATTAGATGGCAGCAAAGCTCCACTGGTACACACAAAATGTTAATTTTGAAGCCTTGCCAACAGAATGAAAGCCTATTAACAAAGATTGCATCATTTTATTGTTAAATGGCCCTGAGATTAAAAATTGCATTTTCAATGGGTTTAAATGGGGACATTTTTATCCTTAAGGTCCTGAGAGGAACTATTTTGTGTACCTATAGTGTAAAATAGATTTATTAAAGGAAATGGGGGTCAAATAGTAAAATTCCAATAAAAATACACACCTGAGCCAAAATTTATGCAGTTGGCATTAACACAGGCAAAATGATCAAAATAAACAAAAATGAAAAAGACAAAAATGTACAAGGGTTAAGAGCACACATTGACATTGACATTTGCTAAAATACGTTTTTTCTCGCAAATCTTTTACAGACCTCCTTGTGGCCCCCAGTTTTGGACAAACTATTTTAACCTACAATCATTTTAATTATTTTAATTTATTTAAATTCAATTTTCAAAGATACATTTAAAATCAACTTAAATATCCGAAGAGGCACTAAATGGGCATGACGCTTCTGCATAATGTGCATGAAAGAAGGGCACATTAGACCTCGCTCTTGGCACACACACATATAAAAAAGATCTTTTTTAAACACATAAATCATATGCTCTCTAGAGCGCATGAAAAGAGTGCAAATTATATACACAACACACCTAATGGGCAAAGAGTCTTCCTGTTGTGATTTTTCAAACACCCACATACAGGCAAACTAAATAGCAGAATTGGTTAAGCTAGAAAAAAGGTGACATCATCCTCACACTTCTCTTAGTCAGCCATTTGCCACCAACTGGTGTGGCATCGTTTCAGTCCACCTCAGCACTTCCTGTCAATGTCATGAAAACAAACCAGCATGCGATGCAAAGCAACATATACAATTGCAACACAAAAAAGATAAGGTCTTTTCCTTAAAGTGCCCCTATTATGCTTTTTTAAGTGCCCTCAAACAGTGTAGTTGTAGCCGTTTTCTGCGCTGCGAAAGCAAATCCACTTTGCATGTACTTCCAAAGGATGAGGAATTGATACGGTAAAACCTACTGCGTTGTTACTGTACATATCACCGTGTATAAAAGTGTTGAGAAAGCCTCCGGAGCTGAAATTCAAATATGGTAATGGGAGTTTCATTTCCGATACATGCTTTAAGCGGTAGACCAATCACAACAGACTGGGCCATCTGACCAATCAGAGCAGAGTAGGCTCTCGGAAAGGAAGGGTTTAGAGAGATAGACTCCTTTATCAAACCATTTCAGACACTGTGGGAAAAGAGGTGATGCTGCAATGTACATTATGAGAAAATTAAAGTGTTTTTTTGTAGGAGACCTCCAAAACAAAATTAGGAACGTTTAAAATAGCAAAATAGGTGCACTTTAAACAAAACTGAAAAAGGCTTGTTTCATTGCATCTTTTATTAGCCTAGGAATTTTATGTGGTTACTGATTTGGCATCTTGCAGTGGTTTGCCCACACAGCCTCACTAGTTTCTGTTACAATGTGTGGCACGATTTAGGAGGGTGATGCAACAGGATGCCACACCAGTGCGGTGCAGGGACACTGAAGACCAGCTGCAGAACACAGCAGGATGCCCCACAAATAAACTGCAACTTAACCAAGGGATTTAGATTCGATGATACACCGATGCACAGGGATTCACCTTTGGATCCGTGAGCAAAACCTGATGCAGGAGTCGACGTCGAGAGGAAGTGATGCTTGACACAGCATGACGCCACAATCAATTGCCATTTGGTTTTTAATCAGGCATCTGTCTCAGCAACAAACTGGGGTGCGTTTCCCATATAATGATGTAACTCACTGATTAACTACTACAGTAGGTACAATGCATCACTGGAGAAACTAACCAACAATCACGACTGTTTCCCAAAACTGTAGTAACATGGTTGCACCTCCGAAGTTAGAACCAATATAGGACTGTCACAGGTGCACTCAAAAAAGATTCTAGCTGTTTGCTCAGTTTATTTAAATAAAATAAACTGAAACAACACAAATCTTTAGTTTTTTACTTAAAGGGTTAGTTCACCCAAAAATGAAAATTCTGTCATTAATTACTCACCCTCATGTCGTTCCAAACCCGTAAGACCTTCGTTCATCTTCAGAACACAAATTAAGATATTTTTGATGAAATCCAAGGTCCAGAAAGGTATTAAAGACATTGTTAAAACAGTCGACGTGACTGCAGTGGTTCAGCCTTAATTTTATTAAGTGACGAGAATACTTTTTGTGCACAAAAACAAAACAAAAATAACGACTTTATTCAACAATATCTTCTCTTCCCTGTCATTATCCTTACGCAGGTGATGCAGTAAGCACAGTGAAGGCTTCCATGTTTATGTCCGAATGCCGGCTCAGTATTGACCAAAGCTGATCATGTGAGCGGCACGACACATGCGTGTGATTCTGACGCAGGAGCTGGCCAATAATGAGTCGGTGTTCTGACATAGAACCTGGAAGCGCTGGACGAAAACAACATATGAGAATGACACAGAAGAGAACATATTGTTGAATAAAGTCGTTATTTTTGTTTTGTTTTTGCGCACAAAAAGTATTCTCGTTGCTTCATAAAATTAAGGTTGAACCACTGCAGTCACACTGACTGTTTTTACGATGTCTTTAGTACCTTTCGGGACCTTGAAAGTGTTGATTATATTGCTGTCTATAGACGAGTCATATACCTCTCGGATTTCATCAAAAATATCTTATTTTGTGTTCTGAAGATGAACGAAGGTCTTACGGGTGTGGAACGACATGAGGGTGAATAATTAATGACAGAATTTTCATTTTTGGGTGAAATAACTAACTTTAATCGTCATTTGCACTCAATTTAATTACGTTAAATGAAATTAAATTTGTAAAATGTTAAGTTAACTTAAACCATTTGTGTTAGGACTACATGAATCATTTCTGTTGCATTGAATCAAACTGGATTTCTAGTTCCCAGCATGGTTTGCATACGGATAGATCAGAAGAGTAAATGTTGAAAATAAGTGCTGTTTAATGTGTTTTTTATTAAAGGGAAAGGCTTGTTAGTGTTTAATGTTCAGTTATGCTGGACATTTAAAAGAGTTTCTATGTTGAAATTTTTGTGGTTACCACTGTGCTGAAGAGTAGAGCTTGTTGTTACTGTAGGCTGTGGGTGGCGACATTAAACTATTATGATTTTTGCTTTGCTCTTTGAGCCATAGCTTTGGTGATTGGTAATTTCTTGTTCATTATATTCACATGCTATAGCTATAAAAAGTTATGTATGAACATGTTCCAGACTACCTATTTATTGTAACTTGAAGTAAGATTAGTTGATTACAGTGCTGCTCTTCTTCATATGCAGATTAAGCCATCTGCGTACGGCCTATGCCCCACTCTTCACCACAATGGTAACCACAACAACTTGATGAATTTATGTTCATACAACAAGACTACAATAAATCAGTCCAACTCAACAAATTCTTTTTTTCTGATACAAGAACCTAAATTGAGTTTGTTCAACAATCTATTTTTTGTTTAAATGGACTTATTGAAGTCTTGTTGTATGAACCTAACTTAGTTGAGTGGAAAAGTTTTCCTTAAAGGATTAGTTCACTTTCATATAAAATTTTCCTGATAATTTACTCACCCCCATGTCATCTAAAATGTCCATGTCTTTCTTTCTTCAGTCAAAAAGAAATTAAGGTTTTTGATGAAAACATTCCAGGATTATTCTCCTTATAATGGACTTCAATGGCCTCCAAACGGTTGAAGGTCAAAATTATAGTTTCAGTGCAGCTTCAAAGGGCTTTAAACGATACCTTCCTTATTCTACTTACGGAAAAAATGTAACTGGCGCTGTGTTCGTTCCGTAAGTAGAATAAGGAAGGTGTAGGACATACAGCGTAAGCTTTTTGAAGAATACGAAAGTACGGTTTTGGCAGAAGCACTTGGAAGGCGATCATTTGTTTATATAAAGCATATACATTTACATTTTTTCCGAAAATAACCGATTGTTTCTCTAGATAAGACCCTTATTCTTCGTCTGGTATCGTTTAAAGCCCTTTGAAGCTGCACTGAAACTATAATTTTGACCTTCAACCGTTTGGTTCCTGGAATGTTTTCATCAAAAACCTTAATTTCTTTTCGACTGAAGAAAGAAAGACATGAACATCTTGGATGACATGGGGGTGAGTAAATTTTATGTGAAAGTGAACTAATCCTTTAATTCAATAACATTCAATGAACAAACAATTTTTTTGAGTGTAGAGGAGTATAATAACTTCTGCTAATTAATCTATTCAAGATCTCCAAGATGCTGCTGTAATAAACATGGTGCCTAATGACTACTTCAGTGTTTTTGTTCCATGACATTTTGCTTTATTTTATGTTTGATTCATTGCAGGTTCCCACATACGTCATTTTCCGGAGTTCTCTTGCGCATTTTACCCACATGAGCACTCGTCAAAAATGGTGCTGATTGTTGACACGCTAAAATATCTAGATTAAAATGTATATATATATATTTAAATAGAACAAAAGATATCCACCTTATTCCTGAGGAGCCTATTGCATTTTGAATTATTAGCACTTCCGGTTTGGGGAACTTCCATTCAAAAACACTGAAATGATTAATTTCAAATCATAAGGTTGCCCTACAAATAAAGCTTATCCGTCAGTTTGACTGAATGAGCTGTCAGTTTTCCTTCATGTTTTATTTTCAGACATCATGAGAATAACGTAACGCTTGGTATTTTAACATGACACGTTATAACAAGAATATCTATGGCAAGAGCTCTTTTTAGTTTTCCTCATGATTATTTTCTATTTTCCCTTTGCATTCCGCTGTAACAGTATGAAAAAGGACAACATATACTGCACATCTGTGGTCTGTTCTCCTGATTTAATTTATGATATATCCAATTAATAATTCACTGGAATGCACAAAGAATCTCTTGTTTTTCTCCTCAAATCCTCACATCTCTTTCCAGGTTTGTTTTGACAGGTAAATGCAATTTATTATCTAACGGAAAGCACTTTGAAATAGTATGACGCAATGCTGAAGTTAATGAACATTTTTGATTAAGGCAACGTATGTCACATAATACAGTGATATTTAACCCATCTGTTATTGCTGTGGAAAGAGTCGCACTTTTGGGGTTATTCATGGGCTGTTGAAAGAACCTTGTTGATGCTTTTACACTTTTAAATGTCCTTTTCAATGGTTGAAGGGTGAGTAGAGTAATGTCATCTTATTGTACCCAGTTTAAAAAACATGTATTATTGTGTTTGTAGAGCGAGCCTTTCACTGATTGTTTACAGCTTAATGGAAGTTACACCCATAATTCGTGCAAAGCGTCATGGGGCGTAGGAATAAGGTGGATAGAATGTACTGAATGTTAGGTTGCTTATTGTGCCCAAGATCTATTTAAGTCCACAAGTCATTTAACAAGAAACTATGCTTCTAACCACAGCTCGAGAGCTTTGTAGGTACAACTGCGTAAGTTTGCTATGCTGTTTGTGAATGTTCGCTGGAACTATGTTTTCAGGAAACGGCAAATCATTGAATTGTGTTTGTAATGACAGAACTTGCAACCATAGTTAGCTAATGACGCTTTCGGGAAATGCACTCCTGGTTAGATGATGCAGCTCTATCAGTAATGGTACCTACCAGCCACAAAACAGACCCTCCAGAGTCCAGAATGCAGAGCCATCTTCACCTCATTGGTCTGGTTCTGCTGCAGGACAATGCCCTCTTCCATTAACAGCCAGTAGTCCGTCGACACAGCCACACCGACCAGGAGCAGCCCGCACGCCCCAAACACAGACGACAGGAGCGTCAGTGCCCTGGTGCTAAATGAACTCATCTAAAAAAGATGGGACAGAAGAACATGAATAAATACATAAACAACCAAACATGCAATATAAACATATAACATGTAATAAAATAACATAAAAGGGTTAGTTCACCCAAAAAAGTTATTTTTGATGAAATCCAAGAGGTTTCTGATCCCCACGAGAAAGCAACGTAATTACCACATTCAAGGTCCGGAAAAGTAAAGACATCGTTAAAATAGTCAACGTGACTACAGTGGTTCAACCTTAAAGGATTAGTTCACTTTCAAATGAAGATTAGCCCAAGCTTTACTCACCCTCAAGCCATCCTAGGTGTATATGACTCTCTTCTTTCTGATGAAAACAATCTGAGAAATATCCTGACGCATCCGAGCTTTATAATGGCAGTGAATGGGGGTAACTAATATGAGCTGAAGAAAGTGCCATCCATCATAAATATGTGCTCCACATGGCTCCGGGGGGTTAATAAAGGCCTTCTGAAGCGAAACGATGCGAATGTGTACAAAAATATTTATATTTAAACAAGTTATGAAGTCAAATATCGAGCTCCGCCATATTCAACGTACGCAGAAAGTGTAAAATTCTTGCAGTTCACAAAGCTTACGCTACGTCTTATGCCTTCCCTATTCAACATACGGAAAAAGTGTAACTGACACGACGCCAGTTTACACTTTCTTCGTAACTTGAATATGGAAGGCAGTCTGGCAGAAGCTCGATATTTGACTTCATAACTTGTTTAAATATGGATATTTTTTTACACAAACGCATCGTTTCGCTTCAGAAGACCTTTATTAACCCCCTGGAGCCGTGTGGAGCACATATTTATGATGGATGGAAGCACTTTCTTCAGCTCATACTAGTGACCCCCATTCACTGCCATTATAAAGTTTGGATGCATCAGGATATTAATATTTCTCCGATTGCTTTCATCAGAAAGAAGAGAGTCATATACACCTAGGATGGCTTGAGGGTGAGTAAAGCTTGGGCTAATTTTCATTTGAAAGTGAACTAATCCTTTAACGTTATGAAGCGACGAGAATACTTTTTGTGCGCAAAAACAAAACAAAAATAACTTTATTCAACAATTTCTTCTCTTCCCTGTCATTCTCCTACGCTGTTTATGTTGTAGAGACAGTGCATCGCTTCCAGGTTAACGTCAGAACGCAGACTCAGTATCTCTCGAAAACCTCTCGGATTTCCTCAAAAATATCTTAATTTGTGTTCCGAAGATGAACGAAGGTCTTAAGGTTGTGGAACGAGTTGAGGGTGAGTAATTAATGACAGAAATTTCATTTTTGGGTGAACTAAGCCTTTAAATAATATAGAAAGGTTTCCCATCACAGGAATAAATTACATTTTAAAATATATAAAGTAGAAGGCAGTTATTTTAAATTGTAGCAATATTACAAAATATTATTGTATGTTTGCTCAAATAAATGCAGCCTTGGTGAGACTTTAAAAACATTAAAAATATTCTTACTGACCCTGAATGAATGCTAGTGTATGTTCTGAACGAAACATGATACATCTGATCACATAAACAAACAAATAAATGAACACATAAAATAACACATAACTTTATATATAAGCAATCCTATCCTGTCACTATGTGTGTTTCCTAAGAGTCAAACCCATGAGCTTGGTGTTGCAATTGAGTATCCAAATGACACAAACTGCCATTTGTATGTAATAATGCTGCTGCTTACCTTTTGTTGGATCAAACCTACTTATGTAGTCACTTAGGTAGTCACAATTAATACTGTATTAATAAATAAAATAATTCTACTCAGTTTGCACCATTCAGCAACTTATATCTCTGCAAAAGTTAAATACCCATTTGCCAATGAGTCATTCTTTCTTAATTTCAAACTCTTGAACTGTTTTACTGGCTTTTGTTTCAATATCAAACATTTGCCACTTAAGGCAAATAGAGTGCACTTTAATAACTATAGGCCAAGAATTATTATATTAGCTGTGCCTGAAGGGTTTGATGAAAAATTCCTCTCCATCGACTACTGAACTAGTGTGTGACTCATCAACAGAACAAACAGATGAAGGACAAACAGTGTCGTTTAAACAGTGTATGACTAAAATGATTAGGGGCAAGCATGCAGTGAGACATATCATCAGAATTATATGAGTGCATAAAAGACACAATAAATCATTTGCTATTTCATTTTTATGGCTTTAGGCTATAGTGAACAAGACGGAATAGAAGGAAAGTGCAAGGGAGAGAGAGGGAGAATGGGATTGGGACACAAACTGGATTCTGCACCCTATGTGAGCCCGTGCACTACCCACTGTGCCATTGCTCAATGTTAGCTATTAATCAACTAGCCCCTAAAAGGTCTGTATTCCGACAAATAGGCAATTACACAAGCAGATCATTAGCTAAATTCATTGTTTAGGGTTATAGAACCGACGGTTGTTGTAATACCCTGCAGTAAAGCTTCACAGCTGCGTATTGCTTTATATCTGCTGAATAGACTGACACATCAAAGCTTGAAGGTAAACACAGAAAGAGAGAATCAGAAAGAATAATCAAGAAATAGAGAATGTGAACAGTATCGGAAAGGTTTTGCAATGCAATACCTCCTGGATTGTTACAAGTTTTGCACTCACGCTCTGGAACAAGAATGAGGATTTGATTGGCATGCCTCCAGAAGAGCCACAATTCCCTTAATTCACAGAATGGCACCATATAGCCGCTGGATTAGAAGCCCGTAAAATTAACATTTTTTTAGGCTTGGTTTTTGGCAGGGGGAGAAGAACACAATAATGGGTTATTATTGGTGAAATCCTCTTCGGTTAGTGTCGGGAGCCCCAGGGTGTGCTTGATATGAATGAAGGATTCGTAGTGAATAGTGGTTTATGTGTGAGGGTTAAGATAATCCATAGAGCATTGACAGAGCAGAGCAGAGCAGAAAAGAGGAGCTTTGAAGAAGTTAAAGGTGAGGAAAAATGGCTTCGGGAAAGATAATATGGTGAATAATGACGTTCCTCTGAAGAATGCATTAGCACATGGTGTACTAGCAGTGTAATAGTAGTACATTTTATGAAGTAGAGTGTGCATATGCAAAAGTCCCTTTTAGGGATGTTGTGCGTGGTTGCCAGGGCATTACTACGCAGGGTCTGAAGTATTCAGAGCAGCTAGGGAACTCTGGATGGTTGGTTAGTGGCCTGTCAAAAAAAGCTTTTTTTTTTTTTCATCCAGCAAGCAAAAATGATTGCTTAAAATAAATGTGTTGCTCGATCTATGGTATGATATATATATATATATATATATATACATACATATATATACCGTGGGGCCTGTTTCGTACCTATCACGGATCAACAACGATCCGTTGCAGCCCTAATATCGTTTTTCCCGAAGCCGTTGTTGATCCGTGATAGGTACGAAATAGGCCCCACGGTTCGGAACGCATGTAATTCGAGGATAAATTGCGCTTAGCCATTATTTAGTGAAAGTTTATTATTTGCACGTTTGTACGTCTGAACAATTTAAAACACTTTTTTACGCGTTTTTAATCAATTCAAATGCAAGAAGAGGCAAAATTCGCACTTTGTTTTCTGTGCGCACGCACGCGCACAGAGGCGCCTTTCAGATGGCGCGCGAACATATAATAGACCGCTATTTCGCGACTCCATGAGCTTGAACGGACACATACACAAAAAATGATCTCAAAATCTCCGTCTCGACAAGTATTCTAGTATACAGTCTGTTATAAAGTCTTAAGTGAACATAAAAAGTTGAGATAACTTGAGAAAGAAATCGGATGTGTTTCATCATATTGGTTCCGTGCATTCGGTCGTGCATTCATACATTGGTTCCGTGCATTTAGTGACAGCAGCCTAACTGCTATGTCATTAATTTTCAAACAACAAAACAACTTTAACAATGATTAATCTATATTTAATGTATACAGTGAACACTATGCATGCAGCGTAATTACAATTATATTTATATTAATTAGCCTATTACATTTCTGTACCTAAATACTAGGCTACTGTTAGACCTAACTATTTGTAACTGTTCTGTAGTATTTATCTGTTTTAATTTGTCTATTCTTATTTTTACTGTCTGTTCAATGTTTGAACTTTATCAGGAGTTTTTGCTGTGGTATCAAAGTACTTAAAGTGTTCTTTAAGTAATAAATGAGAAGCAAAGTTACATTTGTCTTAAACCCCTATTTTTATTTTTTTTAATTTATTTTTTTTATTTTTTTGCTGATCTGAAAAATGATCTGATCCGTGACTTGAAAACCATAATATGATCCGAACCATGAGTTTTGTGATCTGTTGCACCACTTATATATATATACATTTTATTTATATTTTATATATAAATATTAAAATATTTATATATATTTTTAAAATATTTATATTTTTTTAATATATTTTTTTAAAATATTTATATATTTTAAATATTTTAAATTTTGACTTATATATATATAATTTAAAATATTTAAAATAAAAAGTAATTTATAAATTAAATTAAACAATTATAATAATTAAATAATAATATAATATAATAATTAAATGTATTAATTTAATTATTTATATTTAAATTATTTGTAAATAATTTAATAAATTAAATATGTGTGAGTGTGTGAATAGTGTACAAGTAGCATATGGTCATACTGTACAGATGATAAGAAAAAATACATGAATAAATCATAGTGGTCAATATGTGCAAAATTGTGCATACTGCAGAAACAGCTGGTCGTGTGATACAGCTATTGAAATGTAAATGTGCAGGTACCAATGTAACCCATTTTAAAAGCCGTGAGGGGCGAAGCGAGTAGAAAGACACTCAGTGAAAGAGAAAAATATAAAAGAGAGCAAATCAAGGCTACAGGGTGGGAGAAGAAACAGTGAGGCAATTGGGAGCTGTCCATCACAGTGGTGCTGAAATCAGGCGACGCACAGACCTGTGTTCCTCCACCAAAAACTCTGTAATCTTGATCAAGAAGGGTTTCTAGGGGTTAAGCGATTTCTGTCACATGTTTATGGAAATACAAAGTATAAATATATATATATATATATATATATATATATATAAATTAAAAGAAATGTGGATTCCAGAAAAAAGTAATCGAACACTTTTGTGTAACTGTACAGTGCTGTAATATCTACTTTGGGCTGAAAATCTGGCAGTCCAGTAAAGAACATAATAAATCCCTCACTGCTGTGACCATTAAAAACACTATAAAATAACCAATCTAAAGCATCAGCCACTATTACCCTTACAGCACAACAGAACAATATCCAGTCGTCCTTTATTTCTTCCAGGAGATTTAGGCAATATAGGTCTTATGTAGGAGGGCGTTCAAAATATGCCAGACATGACCACATTTAAAAAGACAGCCCTCGTGGTGTACTGGGGGTTCCACAGATGGTGTGTCCACTCGACTGGGGAGCAAGAGCCCAGGGGGAGTGTAGTTTTCTGTAGAGATGGCAATATGTTCCCCTGTCAGCAGGTTAGGCCAACTGGCAAGTGGGAAGAGTGTGGGAGGAAATGAGTAGAGAAAACAGAGAAATGTGTGCTTTATGAAAGGATGGTATTCAAGTATTTAGAGCAAAAGGATTGAGAGAGAAAAAAAGGAAGGGGTCTGGGGAAAGACCTTGGCCCAAAATATCTCAGAGGACAGTCGCGCATGCAGGCCTGCACGCATGTGCGAGCTCTCAATGACACACGCACATGCATTCACATGTGCACATTCATGATTTCAGATATAGCGCACCATTCATAAAGCTCAAAGTGATATCTTCATTCCAGCAAAGCCACAAGAAGGCAGAAAATAATCATACCTGACTCAAGGCAGAATCAAAAAATATATATAAATAATTCGGCCATTCTACACGTCACTTTGTCCTCATCCACTCTCTCTCTCACACACACACACACACACACACACACCCCATCATAAAGGAGACTTTCCTTAGAGTTCTTTTGTTTTTATATTGAGGTAATTATATTTCATATCCTCTCTAAACCTTACAGAAACATTTCTGCATCTTTACTTTTTCATTAGAACATTGTTTAGCATATGAAGCCGTTTTCCTCACGAGGACAGTTTGTTGAACCCCACAAAGTAATTTCACAAAGTGATTTCAGATTTTACTACTTTGCAACCATACAATATAGGCAAACATGACCCTCACAAACACCTATATATTTCTTTATCATTATAGGGACTTCCTTATTTGTATTTATACTCTGCTAATGATATTTTCTATCCCTTGCCTCTAAGCACAACCCTTACAGAAACATTTCTAGATACATATCATTAGATAATTATTTAGCATATTTCTATAGTATGTTAGCTGGTCCCCACTATGTAGTGGATTTCAGGTTTTACTATCCTTATTGTATGGACATTTGGTCCTCACAATGAAGGCAAATCCTGGCCCCCCACACAAACATCGTGTCTCCTTCTCAAATCTTCACAACCGCAGTACTCTTTTCTTGTAGCGTTACCAAAAGTCAGCACTAGAGAAATGAGCAACATCCATGACACATACCAGTCCGTCCACGACACGAGCCCATAACCTAACTACGAGTCTCGCGCTAAGTGCGACAAAAAAAATGAACGATACAAAACTCACAAATAACAATTTCGACTTTAGTCGCAAAATAGAGAAAATAATGTTAAATTAATACATGTAAAAAATGAAATAAATCAGCGTTTCACTATAGTGCGTGGTCCGCAGGACTACTGGATATGAATTGACTGGATCTGTCATACTTGGCTCGAAAGCACCGGAACGAATCGATCTCTAGACTTGAAACTATGCTGTCTAATCACGCGCCACTCATACAGCGACGGTAACGTGCATGAAGAAAGAAGAGCACGAGCACTCACCCTCCAGCACGCGACCCAAGTCAGCGCTGCACAGGCGTCGAGAGGAATAACCAAACGCCTGGAAAGCCTTGACAGATTTTGCAGTTTTCTTCTCTCTCTACCTCACTCGCTCTTTCACACACTAACACACACCACACACACGCGTGTTCTCTTCCTCTCTTTCTCGCTCTCTCTCACGTCGCTCGCTCGCTCTCACTCTTTCAGCACTGCGGTGATTTGGCTGAATGGGGATGGGATGACAGAAGAGAGACTTTCACTCAGTTTGACGCTGATGAGGCTCAATAAGGTCACAGTTAGTTTTAGGTCTGCATATGTCGGTGAAGGCATGTGAGTCATACAGTATACGGTTAACATTTAATTAGCAGATTGTCTACAAAAATTGTGTCCATTAAAACTAAAATGCATACATGGTTACTTAAGCGTGCTTAGGCTACTTTTATGCAATCTTTTTAATACATAAAGTGATCTGATTCCAATAATTGCACAACATTTTTTTATTATATAACAATATACTTTTACAGTATACTTTTACTTTAAGTATATGTATGGTCTTAAAAATATAATATAATATAAAATATATTCAATTCATACTTTTACAATAAAATACATATATTGTCTTTCAAAAATATATATTTTAAGGTAACTAATGTAACTTTTACTAACATTTTATACAGTGCATATTTACACTAGTGTCATTTGGACTCTGTACATGTACACGTCATTTAGATGACTGTACACGTTTCAGTTCCTAACTGTAAGCCATTAAAGTATATAGTAACATTAATATACCAACCAGTGTTTCCCTGTAAAACAAATGGATAGCACAAAAGAAGACTAAATGATGTCTTAAATTTGTCCAAATTTGTCTCTGCAACTGTGTCTGTAATAGCAAAGGCAAAGCACAAACACAAAACACCACAAGGATAATGCACAAGACACTAAAATAACACAATAAACAATAATAAAGCAACATTAAGGGCAACCTAAAGCAACCCAAAGTACATAGATGATGACGCCAATAAGAAATTAATTAAAGTCTAAACAAACTCACCTCCAGTTTCACAGACAAGGCTTAAGCCTAGTCCCAGACTAAAATGCGTGTTATAAAACGGATAGTTCCGGCCCTTGATTCTGATTGGTTGAGCCACGTTCGAAGCCGTTGTAAAATTCCCGAAAACATACAGCTGACCGCATTACATAAGTATCTCTGCGGCACTGAATGTGTATGTTGCTAGAAACCACTCTTAGCAACGTAAACATATGTTTGTTCTCTATTGATTTTGTTCATTGAAGTTTACTGCATTATGAAGAGTATTGTGAGAGAGATATCGAGTGACAGAGTGTATTACCTGCATTCAAATTTAGCATTTTCCTTCAGGTCAGTCCTATGTTCATAATACAAATCCGTTTGAATGTCCGCTGCGATCTTGTCCTTTTAACATTTAATGGGTTTTCCCGTGCCCTCCTGACACTGACAGCGCTAGTCAAAGCATTAGTCATTTGCGTCTTGTTCCGTGTTCACAACAAGTTTCAATATAAAAGTCTTTGCGACTGAGTAACTCGCACATAAGGACAATCTTTGCCGCCATCTAATGACGTAATAAACTTCTGTTGCTGTTCACGGTCAGGGACTATTTTTTCCAGCGGAAGGAAGCCTTTTAATGATTTTACTTCATGAAAGTTGCATTGATACATATTTTTTTGGCTTTAGTATTTGTATTGTGTGGTAACCGTTTTATAAAAGCAATAAGCCCCGTGAAGCCGTGGTTTACAGTGAATTTACTCCGCTCCACATTGTGCCTAACAATATCCCTTAGCTGTTATAAATTCACTGTAAACCATGGCTTCTTGGGGCTTTTGCTTTTGAAAGCAATTTGCAGTGACGTATCTTAAAATATACAAAATGTCTCAAGATTCACACCAGTAATGTTTTTTTCTAAGGCACATTTATAAAAGCCACTTCAATGCCCTAATTGAACTTAAGCCTAATCCTGGCTTCATCTAAGCCCTGTCTGTGAAACCAGGCCATAATAGTTTGGAGAGGGATTTTCTCTTTACTTATTATATACCTGCTATATAAGGAGACTGACACTTAGTTATAAAATATCACTTTAACAATATACTTTTACTTTAAAATACATTATTTAAAATATATGAACTATAATATAAGATATATTAAAGTAATACTTTGACATTTTAAAATATAATATTCTGCACTGTATGGTTAGGTAATTAAAGGGTTAGTTCACCCAAAAATGAAAATTCTGTCAATACTTACTCACCCTCATGTCGTTCCACACCCGTAAGACCTTCGTTCATCTTCGGAACACAAATTAAGATATTTTTGATAAAATCCGATGGCTCAGTGAGGCCTCCATTGCCAGCAAGACAATTAACACTTTCAATGCCCAGAAAGGTACTAAAGATATATTTAAAACAGTTCATGTGACTACAGTGGTTCAATGTTATGAAGCGACGAGAATACTTTTTGTGTGCCAAAAAACCAAAATAACGACTTTATTCAACAATATCTAGTGATGGGCGATTTCAAAACACTGCTTCATGAAGCTTCGAAGCTTTACTAATCTTTTGTTTTGAATAAGTGGTTCGGAGCACGTACAAACTGCCAAAGTCACGTGATTTCAGTAAACGAGGCTTCGTTACATCATAAGTGTTTCGAAATTTCAATGGTTCACCACTAGGGGGCGTGACTTTGGCAGTTTGATACACGTGCCGAACCACTGAATCAAAACAAAAGATTCGTAAAGCTTCATGAAGCAGTGTTTTGAAATCGGCCATCACTAGATATTGTTGAATAAAGTCGTTATTTTGTTTTTTGGCGCAAAAAAAGTATTCTGGTCGCTTCATAACATTAAGGTTAAACCACTGTAGTCACATGAACTGTTTTAAATACGTCTTTAGTAGCTTTCTGGGCATCTGAAAGTGTTAATTGTCTTGCTGGCAATGCAGGCCTCACTGAGCCATCGGATTTTATCAAAAATATCTTAATTTGTGTTCCGAAGATGAATGAAGGTCTTACAGGTGTGGAACGACATGAGGGTGAGTAATTAATGACAGAATTTTCATTTTTGGGTGAACTAACCCTTTAAGATAATCTTTTATTAACATTTTTTATAGTGCATTTAAATGGCTTTCACATACATTTTGTTTTGTTTTTTTTTTTACTAAAAGCTATGAGAAACAATATTAGGATTTAGATGCCCAATATGGACCAGCACAATTAACCTCAACTCTCAAGAAAAACAACTACAAACTTTCTGTGTGAAACTCAGTGTGAAAGGATGATTAATAACAGATGTTTAGGTCCACAACGCACTGTCAGATGTCCACTGTACTGCAGTAAAATAAAGCTAATTCTGCTGTGGGAAACTTAGAGATACCACTAGACTGCAGCACATGAGCAGATGTTTATAACACTGCAGTGTGTGTGTGTGTGTTGTTTACAGCCTCTACTGTATGTGTGTCTATATGTGATAAACATTTATGTGATAAAGAAAAATCGTGTGTGGTTCAAGTTGCAGCACTGCACAGCCTTGAGCTTTTTACTCCCAACCTGCCCACTGACATTTGGTGGTGCATGTGCATTTGTGCATGTGTGATTGAACAAGGAAGCATAAGGTGAAAAACAAAAGCCTGTCAGTTGGAAACATTTAGATTATACCAAAACAGAATGCATACACAACATACACCAACAATCACACACCCACGTTTCGTCCTTGGTTACTTTTTCTGCCTTAGTAAGACATTTAACATTCAGTCAATTCTATCTGGATCAATAATAGAGTTTGAGGTTAATAATTCAACAGATAACTGAAGCGTTCTCATCTTTTATGCTTTGCTATTCATTCTATCTGACAGTGAAAGAAAGAAAGAAAGAAAGAAAGAAAGAAAGAAAGAAAGAAAGAAAGAGAAGGGAAGAATAAATGCACCAAACAGAGGAGGATCACAGCCTACACTCTAAAAAATGGTAACCTGCAAATGTGACCTTAAAGGGATAGTTCACCCAAAAATGAAAATTTGCTGTTAATTTACTCACCCTCAGGCCATCCAAGATGTAGGTGTCTTTTCTTCAATAGAAATGTAAAAAGAAGATTTTTAACTGAAACCCTGGTCCTTGGTGATTCATATACTGGAAGTCAATGGGTGCCGTTACTTTAAGAGTAAAAAAAAATATATATATATACAGGCAAAACAAAATGAATACCCATGGCTCCTGACAATACATTGAGGTCTTATGATGCGAAACAATCAGTCTGTGCAAGAAACTGAACATCATTTACAACATTAATACCTGTAATCCACAGCCTCGGCAAACGGTCCTGAGCGTGTTAATGGCAGTCTGGAGTGCGTGCTTCCTGTCGCATGATGATGTATGTGCGAGAGCGTCCTCACATGTGAGCTGACACTGTGTTTGTTTACAACAGAGAGGGAACAAACATGTGTTGTATTGTTCATCAAAGTGGTACTTGTGCTTATCCTGGATGCCGCAACCTCTACAAAAAATTAAGACTACGTTTGATTGTGTGATCTCAACTGGGAAGATTTACTTTTTTTTCACATATTCCCAGCGTTTGAGGTCCTGAGCATATGTCATCATGTGACAGGAAGCTTGCGCTCCAGACTGCCACAAACATGCTTAGGACCGTTTGCCGAGGCTGTCGAGATCTTTCCCTATCCGATCTTTTTTTTCCTCCTCGTCTCAAGAAATATCTGCATACACACAAAACCACTGAAACGACTCAAAACGATGTAGTATACATGCCAGACCAGTATGTGGCGCTGTAATTCTGCCACAGAGATACACTTAAACCAGAGAATAAGACTTGGAGCATGCGCATAAACCTTGCGCGCTGTATACAAACTTTAGTAAAGCTTAGAAATAACGCTTTATTTTGGCTCAGTAGCTTCTGCAGCACGAACACAAGCATCTAGAGTCTGAGTTTTGTGCTGTTAGCTGCATCTGACTAGGGTCGACACGTGGGGTGATGACATCATTGTTTCACAAAATATATGGATTGTCTGTACACACGAAAACGCAAAGGCGGCGTTTTCAGATTTATCCACTCTGGGACCCGGTTTCAAAAAATAGCGGTTTCACCTTCCGAAAACGCCGGATCCGTGTGGACGAAACGCCTATCCGATACAAAATTTGTGCGTATACACAGAAACGCGTCTCCGTGTGGACGGGGCCTAAATCACCAAGGACCACGGTTTCAGCTAAAAGCCTTCTTTACTTTCTACTGAAGAAAAAAAGACACCTACATCTTGGATGGCCTAAGGGTGAATAAAATTAACAGGAAATGTTCATTTTTGGGTAAACTATCCCTTTAAGGAGACATTTCTACCTCTAAGCTTTAATTTGGTTGTGTATGAATATGACATGTAAATGTATTTGGCCACAATTTTGACATTGTGATACACAGACACGCTTCTGTGAGCATGTAAAGTCGCGTTTCCACCAAAATTACCTGGAACAATTTATCCCAGGAACTTTTTTCCCCCAGACCTATTGCTAACTGCGTTTCCATAGCGGTCTAAAGTACCGTGAAGATAGTCCAGTGACGTAGTACTGCGCGTGACTTTCCAGTTCCCGCTGGATTTCGTCCTCCGCATATAAGCTTAATAAAGCCTGAACCTCATCATCAGTCGTATTTTTTAAACTCCATTGTTGATTCGAATAGCAAACAACTCTTACTGCACACACTGCAACAGACTTTAAAAAAACGATGGCTAAAATAAAATGCCGCATGAACTCAACCAATCAGCATGTTCAGCCCCCGAGTCCCACCCCCGAAAATTCCAGAACTTTGAAAAAGTACTACCTAGCGAGCAGGTACTTTCAGAGGGGGAACTTTTTACCCAGAACTTCATTTAGACCCTGGTTCCTGCGGTCGAAACACACCGAGTACCACGCCAAAGTTCCTAGTTCCTGGGGAAAGTTCCTGCGGTGGAAACGCGGCTATAGATATATGTTGCTGCTTCATCAATAGGCATAATCTTGAAGCAGATCTAGGCAGGTGAAGCTGGGGGAGGTGGAGGCTTTCAGAGGAAGCTTACAACGGACACTGAACCAGGTTATTTAAATGTTGAGCAAGAAATCTCACTGCAGAATCAGCAGAAGTCAATCGGCTTGCAATGTGATAATAGAGTGATTGATTGCAGATTGCATGTGAAACCTATCAGCCTGTGCCATCTAGAGATTCATGACTGAACTAAAATATATATTTTGAAGAATTTGTTCAAACCAAATTAGACTCTGTAACGAAGTTCAAGTTCCTGGAAGGAGGAAGGAACCGGCAAATGATGAATGTAACTTTAATAATAAAATAAACAAACAACAAATGAAAGTAAGTTGGCAGCCCCTCACAGACGATTGTCACATATAAATAAAATGAACCAAGTCCCAGGCCTGGTCCTCTCTCGTCCTCCACTGTCATCACTCCTCCTTTTATCGTTCCAGAGCCCCTCAGTGGGATTCACTCCATTCCCACGGCTCTCGGCCTCGCCCTGCAAGCCACAGACTCCATTGATTTTCAATGTATGGACAATAATTAAAGAAAGATATAACTAAAGGGTGGGTAAATTATGACAGAATTTTTCAATTCTGGGTGAACTATTTTTATTAAATAAAATCTAACACTTTTAGGTCAACATTTTGTGTGTGTGTGTGTGTGTGTGTTCTTGTATACATTGTTTATGAGGACACAAATGTGTATAATGACATGGGGTTGACATACGTATTACAACGTAAACATGGTTTATGAGGACACTTCCTGTGTCCTCGTAACCCAAATGGCTTAAAAAACATACTAAACATACTAAACTGTCTGCATTTTTTGAAATTCAAAAAATGCAGACAGTTTTCTGTGATGGGTAGGTTTAGGGTTTAGTTAATAGAATTTACAGTTTGTACAGTATAAAAGTTATTATGTCTATGGAAAGTCCCCATAAAACATGGAAACCAGTATGTGTGTGTGTGTGTAAATTGAAGCAGACAAGGCTTTAAAATATATAGTGATAATATTTCATAAAACAGCTTTAGCTAAATGCATAAATCTGTCATATTCTATTACAGTCCATTTTCCGGTGATTTGCTCTTTAATATAGGCTTCATCCAATTTCTAGAGCTTGCACTGAACTCAGGCTTCAGTCTGCACACGTATACCAAAAAGGCTTGGCCACTGGCAGTATGTAATGAAGGATTCACTTTATGGTGGTCTCGAGATTGAGACCCTCTGAGGGTCTTCGTGATCGATCCACTCCAGTAGAGAGGCCACAAGAGGAGGAGCGGGCTAGTCTTTCACTCGCTCATTCTTCTTCTTTCTTCTCTTCCTCCCTCCCACTCACCACTAAACTGCCTCTCCCTTCCTCTTTTTTTTTGTTTTTGTCTATTTTTAGACCCCTGGTGGGGAAACCCAATACATGTGTGATAAAAATAACACACAGTGCTGTTGACTGACCTGATATCTCCATTCAAGGATGGCCTAAAATCTACATTCAAATCTCCTATAATATTGCACTCTCAAATATCACAGACAGCGTGACATTTGAAACCAATCAAAGAGCTTTCGCAGCATTCAGTGATGACAGACATGTTCTTAAATGTGCTGGGGGGGAAATTACACTACTGAGGGTGAACATTTACAATTGTGTTTGAATGATAGCCATATTCACTCACCAAGAAAAATGCTAATTTTAGAGTTTGATTTATATACTTGGGACGATCAGAGAATCCCCAGCGTTCCACAGAGAGATAGCCCGCAACCATCCCCTCACTATCATGTCGTTGCTGTGACAACCGTGACTTCAAAGAGGTCTCATCAGAGAGAGGCGGGAAGTAGGGGCGAGTTAAAACATGAAATCAACAGAAAGAGAGAGGGAGAGTTAGAGTTTGATGGAAGAGGACAAGGGAAGGCAAGGATGCAAGAGGGAGAAGCTCACAGTCCAGCCAGAGAGAACAGAGAGCGGGAAATGCACAAGTACCCAAGTGAAGATTATGCAAATGAGGACACAGATTATAGGGACATGTACAGATGATTGGAATTCATTTATACATATATGGATAACTCGTAGGGATATATGCAGCTCGTACAGGGAAAGATGGATGGAGACAGAACTAGAGCAACAGGGAGAAAACAATTTTATGGAGGGTGAAATAAAAGAAGTTTAAATAATTTTTCAAAACTTATTGTGTCATTTCTGGTAAAATAATAAAATAAAATAAAATAAAATAAAATAAAAAAAAATAAAAAAAAAATCATAATAAAAAAAAAATTCCCGAGCACTATATCCCTGCAGCTTCACACAGAAAATGAAATCAGTTAATTGAAAAGGCATATCATTTCATGTGAGTGTCACACACACACAATATAGTGCCTAGTATTTTTTTAATCTAAACTAGCATTTATCTTCCTTCTCTTTTCCCTGAGCGTAAAGGCAGTCCTGAAATCCCATAGGGAGTTAATTACGGGCATAATAAGCACTTATGATATATATATACAAACTTAGCTGGGTTGAACACTTGCACTGAAAGACAATCTCTATCTCTCTCACACACACACACACACACTTGAATATGTGGTTTACGGGAACTCTCCGTAATGGTTTTTATACTCTACAAACTGTATATTCTATCCACCTACACTAACCCTATCCATCACAGAACACCTTCTGCATTTAAAAAAAAAAAAAAAAAAAATTGTTTAGTATGTTTTTTTAAGCCATTTGGTTTACGACGACACAGGAAGTGTCCTCATAAACCATAAATATATACGAGAACACACACAGACACACACACATTGGGTGTTCATGTTTTATTGGGACTTTCCATATTACAGGTACATAATGATTATTCTATCCCCTAACCCTTCCCCTAGACACAACCCTCACAAAAAAAAAAAAAAAAAAAAAAAAAAAAAAATTCCTTTCTGCATTTTTACTTTTTTCAAAAAAATTTTGGGGGACACTTGGTCCCCACAATGTATGGGTTTACCAGGATACACACACAGAGACACTATTACACTCACTTTTCAAAGTTAGGAAAGTTTTTCAAAAGGTTTACAGTAACATAAAAATGACAGAGAACCCGTTCACAAGTGGACTTATAAAATGAATATGGGCATTTTTTCACTCTTTTATACAATTAAGTTTACTGTATGCAGTCATATAGTGCATGGAAATGGTTAAAAGTGTTTGTGTGACGCACTGGATGTTTTTAGGACTGTTATGTTTTGTGGCTGTGACCCAGTTCGGGGCAGCGCTGTGCTGTGCCTTGATGTTCAGAGTGTGTGTGTGTGTGTGTGTGTGTGTGGCCTCGGGCTGTCCAGCTCTGCCACATCTGTGACAAAAATCACTGGAACTCAAAGTTTTTGAGGACTTAGTTCTGAGATGTTGCAAGATATCATGAGTTGTGCTCAATATTCAAGAGCCAGTATTCAGGATATCAAAAAATTGAACACTTTTAATCTGACACATTTGTCAAAAACATAGTATAGGAACCTACATACATATATATAATTGCATTTACTATGCTGAAATATTTTTTCCCCATTAAACATTGCAAATGAATGAATTAAATGTTACTTTTGAAAAATATGTTAAAACTCCAAACCTCCAACTATATCCAGAAGCCTAATAAAAGCAGTTTTTATTTTACATGGAGCAGATCTCAGAGCTTTAATTACAAATTACATATTACATGTATATTCATACACAGCCTCCAGGAAGATAATCATTCAAAAATCCCTGTGTCACACGAGTATCTGAACAGACTATCCTTAATGACAAGAAAAACAAATATGCAAACTATTCAATATTTTTATGCAAAAAGACCAAACTAAATAATAATAATAAAAATGTAATAAAAATATGAGGATGTACACTACAGTTCAAAGGTTTGGGGTTAGAAAAAGTTTTTGATTTGAAATAAATTAATACTTTTATTTAGCAATGATTTCTGAAGGATCATGTGACACTGAAGACTTGGAGTAACTATGCTGAAAATTCAGCTTTGCATCACAGAAATAAATGACATTTTTAAAAATATTATAATTTTAAATAATATTTCACAAAATTACTGTTTTTTACTATATTTTGATTAAATAAATGCAGCCTTAGAAGAGGCTTCTTTCAAAACCATTTAAAAAATCTTACCAACCCCAGACTTTTGAATGGTAGTGTACATCCTAAAGACCAGACTAAATAATAATAATAAAAGTTCTGATTTTAAGATATTTACATAACGGTTCATTATTCCCAGAATGATTTGTCTTATGGAATATATGTAAATATCTTTAATCAAATATGTGCATCATTGCAGACCTAAATAAAAAGAATATGATCCCTCTTATATGATATTTTAAAAAAAGATAAATGCAAAAGGCATGTAAACTTGTGAACTGCAGAGAAATAGAGAGAAAGAATGACAAAGTTAAATTCAGTCAAGGATTATATAAAAACGATTATGTGGAACAAGTCTTTGTTTATTTTCTCATACAGTTGCTCATTACTGTCAGAAATCTACAGAGTGCAAAAAGACACAGACTAGCGCACACAAACACACTTAGGAACTTGCAAATTACATAAGCCCCTTTAGGTCAAAATACAGGCGCAATCTGTTCTTATTAGCTACACTCATACAGGGCTGCTAATAGTCTTGTTAGGAGAAACAGGCCCATTTATTAATTAATTTGACTAATTAGGATACTAAGGTGAGTCAGGAATGAACTAGCAAATGCTTCATTGGCCAACAGTTAAAACAAGCCTATTTAATTATCACCTTGACTTTGCCATTAGTTAAAGTTCAGAGCATATTATTACCTAGAAAATGTCATAACTAAAGGGACATTTAAATTGCCATACACCCACTACTGGCATTCACTCCGGCTCCCTTCAATTATCTAACAGACAGAATTGAGTTGTGCAGCAGCTTAAGGTGTCAGATCACAGTTTCTCGTTTCTCAGTTTAACAAAATGTCTTAAGGCCACAGCTTGCCATTTGTATCTAATGATGTTTGGATTGCATGTTTGGAGCGTTTGTGTACTGCCGGCACGACTCGGTTTTATCTCTCTCATGTCATTAGAGCTTGTAACAGTTTATTTTCCTCATATGTCATATCTGACTTTTGACAACTTGTTCCCAAAAGTGAGAAAAAAAACTTTGGGACTGTTTTGCTCTTTCATCCTTTGGTTTCTGTGCTCATTTAGGCAAATCAACACTTTTACAGTCATCTCAATGGTAATGCTTACTTGAATTTGCTGTATAAAGTATGAAAAAAAGTATGTATTCACAGTTGTCAATACAATACAAACAAATTCTGTTTTCATTTGAAAGTAGGCTAAATACTGTGTGGACTTATTGTTTCATTTCAGCAGTTTTATATAGTCTACATTTTTGTTGTTTTACATTTTACTTGTAACACAATACAGGACATGCCTATATATAAAATGAGAGGCAGGAAAAACTCGCCATATTAGCTCCCACTTGCAGTTCTCGCATTCCTGATTATCTGTGGACGACGAGATATTTAATTGACAGTGACGTGTTACGAGTTTTTTTAGCGATGCAAATTAGATTCCTCTGCGTCATAATTACTTGTCCAACATATTATCCAGCATATGCACGTGCGCGCACATGTAAAGTGATTCCCCCTGTCAAGCTGCCCCAGTTCAGCCTGAGAGCGCCCCACTGCTGTCAGTTGTGGCACATGCGCAGCGCAGGATAAATTTATCCACCAGTGTGGAGTTTATTGGTATATTTAATGCGTCAAGACAGGCGGGCCATATTTTCTTTGTATGTTGTCTGCCACGGAGGTTTTTGACCTAAATATGGCTGGCTGTAGTGGATTTAATAGGCAGAAGGCTGTGTAATTGGTTGTCATTCCGATTTATGAGCTGTTGAACGTCTCCGTTTGGGAATTTCCTGCAAGGAAGAATGGAAATGCTGTCCCCTTGTGGCATGGTATGAGAATGCCATGATTTGTGGGCCTTTTATTCGTAATGTCATTACATATTATTACATTGGAAATGTTCCATCACTGAATATACAGTGGAAAAGACTGAGACCACATTGAAAATTTGGACTTCCCCCCCATTTAACCTGATAAGGGATTTAAAAATAATAATATAATTATTTAAAATGAACAATATTTCATAATCTCTTTGGATCATTGCTGGTGAATATGGTCAAGTTTTACATGTTAATTTTTTAATACAAAATTTCACTCAAATTGTTATGCCAATAAAATAATTTAAATAAAACAGAAGCATTTTTATTAATTGTCTCAGACATTTAAAGCATTTTCATCAAGGATCTGACTTTATACCATCATAGTTTATCATTTTGCTTATAGGCCGAAACACAGAAGATAGAAGAGGGTAGTTGCTTGAGAAAGCTTTAAAGATGCTCTTTAGGTGTTGATACATGGGGCAACTTTTTGATTGGGAAATTTTGCTAAGCGATGTTGTTGTGGGCACTTTCCCATTGAGAATGGGCAACAAATTTCTCTCTGGATATCCAGATAGAAATTTGTTGCCCATTCTCAATGGGAGCATCCAAGCAACATCTTTCGGCAACATTTCTCAAAAAGTTGCCCTGTGTATCATCACCTTTTGAGCAGAAACAACACTTTGCTATAACAAAAAGATACTTCATAGAGCATTTGGGGTTTCTCTGATTGCCACACTGCAGGCAGAAACCTCTGGAGAACATAGGTGCCCTTTAAAAATGGAAGTTCCTGCAAGATCTCTAAAAAACACTTCAGGCACTTGAAATACATTTTTGAAGTTTTGTCAGTAAGGAATAGGTATTAGAGATACCTTCAAAAGGATGTGTAGATGTTCTCCATAGGGTTCGTATCGGCGTGACGATCTGAGGAACCCCAAATGGTGCCTCGAGTATCTTTTAATTGTCACAGTGATTAGCAAGCTCCTGCCCTCCACCTCTCAGGATTCAAGTCGGATAATCTCACTGCAGGCATCCATTTCCTGTGATGCTGTAATCCAACTTCCACACAATAGCAGGAGCTCTATCAAGATAGAAATTTTCCTGAGTGCATTTCACCAGAGGCAGCAGTTTATCAGCGCATTTTCGCAAATCAAAGCGTTAAATTAATTTCAAATTAATGTTTGTCGTTTTATCTGGCTCTCACAACCAGTCCCCCAAATCCCAGATTTCTCTTTTGTCTGTATGGCTGTCCTTCTCCCAATATTTCTCAAACCCTCCTGTATAATTTTTTTCATCTCTTATCGTCTTTCTCCTTGGCCTGATTTCTGCTCTACATTCTACTACAGAAAAGGAGGCGAGAGAGAAAAATCTTTCGAAGTCTGGAGAGATGGCCCTGCACTGGCACATCATCAAATAGAATTGGTTTGGTGATAAGACATAATTGAAAGATTCAAACGTGACTCAGAATTGGTGCTTGTTTGAATTAGCTACCATCTATCACAAGCACTGCAGTTACTATACAGTTGGTATAAAATCAATACCAAACAATATTTACTCATTTATATATTATCCTACAAGTAAGCGCATATTGAACAAGCCTTTCTCTCTCTGTTTCTCCCTCTTCACTCCCTCCAAACTACAGCCCTGAAAGGTAAAGATTTTCTTACAGCTCGCCTCTTATTTCCTCCATTAATCTCCAGTAAATGGCCCCTATCGGTTAATTATATTCCCTCAGTGGTGGCATGGAAACAGTGTGGTTACATAAATCTTGCATTTGTAACTAATTAAAAAATGGAAAAGAGAGTTCACAGACTTATGAAAAGAGAGAAAAAGATAGAAGCGGACTGCAGCAACAGTCTGTTCAAAATGTCTGATGTTTGATAAATGCTCAATCTATTACTTAGGTAACCCACAGTAACCTCTCATTCTCGCTTTTCTCTCTGGAATGAGTAATACTAGTTACCTTCACCTCAGTGTGTCTGCTGAGATGAGGAGGCAACGCTTTCTGCAAACTTGCTGTCACCTGCATTTTACATGCTTATATTTCTCTTGGGTTATACAATCTCTAATGTTCCTGCATAACAACAGCTTGTGTCCAAAAGCTCTCTTATCTCCTGTTTCCAACATTTCCAACAGAATTCACTCACTCTCACAGAGCACACATGCTGAATTCACTGCAGATGCTAGCATATTTGGAATTGAATAATAAATGGTAGATTAATCTGAAATCCTATGCTGAGGATACTGAATAGATAGCAATGCCACCCATGGACATCATGCAATTCAATATGGCCAAGGTGGAGGTGAGATACGAGTTACAGTTTTTGTAGAATTTTTGTAAAAGGAGGCTACTGTGATGTTTGAATCCATCACAGTAGGAACCTCTCAGGAGGCTTAATGGAGTTCAAAGCTTCGTTTCAGATTTTTCTCTTAAAATTTCTTAAAAGAAAAAAAAAAAAAATAGTAATAAAAAATGCCTTAAGACATTTTAGGACAAACATAACAGGATAACAACACTGTGTGTGTGGATATACAGTACCTGTCAAAAGTTTAAAAACTTTTAAAAAAAAATGCTCACCAAGGGTGTATTTAATCAAAATTACAGTAAAAACAGGAATATTGTGAAATATTACTACAATTTAAAATAACGGTTTTCTATTTTAATCAAAAATGTAATTTATTCCTGTGATGGTAAAGCTGATTCCCTTCGAATGGGAACTCGCACTGCTTCCGAAGACACTAGGGAAGGCCTTCAGCATGACCGGTGTCTGAAGCACGTGATTCAAATGCGATAATGTCATTGGAGAGTGACAGCCCGTGACGTGGCTATATGTGCGACCGTGAGTACAAAAAAGCACCTGTTGTACGAGTCAACGACTTCTTTTGTCTTCAGGATCTGTTTGTTTGCGTACGTGTGAACGTGAATATCATGAAGAAACACTCTGCCAAGTGTCTGCAGGAAGTGTGTGTGTCTGTACGCTTTGTGCATGAGTGAGAAGCATGTGCGTTTAGTTCGAGGGAGCTGAAAGTGCACATTCTGAAGATTTCTCAATGAATACTTTGTTTGCGTCGTCCCTATTTCTACGGATGTGGGATGCAAATGTGGGATGTGTTTGTATGAAATTACTTTGACACGTCGAGGAGGCCGCTGTGATAAGCTGTTTTTAATGTTGAGTGTAGTTGGCCACCTCTTATTCTAGAAAATTGTTTTGCTGAGGCCTCTGCTCTCCTGAGCTCCAGCTAGACAGTAACATCAAGTGTGTCGGCACCTCTGCGGGCCACTGTGTTGAGCTGTCTTTAAGGTTGAGTGTAGTTTGGCCTCCTCTCGATCTGAGAATCAAGTGTTAGGCCCTCTGTGTGGCCACCTTGATAGACTGTCTTTAGGGTTGAGTGTGGTTGGCCTCCTCTCATTATAGAGAGTTGTTCTGCTGAGGCCTCCTCTCACCTGAGCTTCAGTTAGACAGTGACATCAAGTGTTCAGCCCTCTGTGAGGCCGCCTTGATAAATTGTCTGAAATTGAGTGTTGTTGGCCTCCTCTCATTATAGATAGTCATTCTGCTTAGGCCTTTGCTCACCTGAGCTCCACCTAGACAAAGACATTGAGTGTTCGGCCCTCTCTAGGCTGGCTTGATATGCTGTTTCTAGGTTTAGTATAGGAAGCTCCTATTAGACATTTACTCTCTTTGATTGGACCCGTCCGGGGCCCTATTTTAATTTGGCTCAGAGATGCTGACTTCGAGTCAGGCAGGGTTGAGCATGTCTTTTCAGCTCCCCAGGGGTTGAACCAGATCCCCCTAGTATAGTGACAAGGTGAGGAAACACACATTTCTCTTCGCCCGTATTCCCTTAAAGGTAATGTCAGAGACTAGCATTACCAGACCTTGAGCTCTGCCCTTGGCGCAGGCACCATTTGCTCGCCCCGGTAAGGGTTCTTCCTTGCTTAGGGCATGGGCCTAGGTTGTGGAATTAGGGAATAGTGTCACTGACAGTCCAGTGTTTGACTTGAGTAAGGCATTGGTCTCTGGCATCTCAGTCCGTTAAGCCTTCTTTGTATTTGTCATAGCCATTTAGGCAGTTACTCCCTCAGCATTGCGAAGTGTCTTCGGACGCAGTGCGAGTTCCCAATTGAAAGGGAACGTTTCAGGTTACACATGTAACCATGGTTCCCTGAGAAGGAAAAGGAGACACTGCGTCTCACTGCCATGCTTCGGGCATACCTGGTTTTTGACGTGTACTACAGGTGCCCTCTTGTACTCACGTTTGAATCACGTGCTTCAGACACCGGTCATGCTGGAGGCGTTCCCCAAAGTGTTTTCGGATGCAGTGTCTTGTTCCACTTCTCAAGGTTACATGCTTAACCTGAGACGATTTTCAGTATCAATACTATAGTCTTCAGTGTCACATGATCCTTCAGAAATCACTATAATAAGCTGATTTGATGCTCAAGAAACATTTATTATCAATGTTGAAAACAGTTTTTGCTGCTTAACATTTTTGTGGCAACAATGATTCAAACATTTATGGTAACTTAAAGAGAAATTAGCACTTTTATTCATCAAGGATGTATTAAATTGATCAAAAGTGACAGTGAAGACATTTGTAATATTACAAAAGATTTCTATTTAATAAATGCTTTAATAAATTTAATAAATCCAAATAAGAACTGTTGATTGAACTTTCTATTCATCAAAGAGTCCTGAAAAAAAGTATCACCATTTTCACAAAAATGTTAATCAGCACAACTGTTTTCAACGTTGATAATGTTTGCTGAGCAGCAAATCTTGAGCAGTTTTTACTGTATTTTGAAAAAATAAATGCAGCCTTGGTGAGCATAAGAGACTGTAACGTTTCCAAACTTTTGACAGAGTTGGGAGAACTCCATATATGGAGTTCTCCCAACTCTATTAAAACTTATTAAAGATTCTCTGCATTAATTAAGGTAAAACATGGGTGTTCTCACCATGGATTTCAAAAGGCTTTTCACTCTTCTTTTCAAGTCCTCTCTCCCCAGAAATCTAGAAAACAAAGACTTAGACAACTATTCACTGCTTTTGCTATCAATCACAAACATTCTCTGTTGAACACATGCTGAAAACAACAAAACAGACCAAACAGTGTTGTATTAAAAGTCTTTTATTCTGTTCTGCTCGTAGCACAGCATAGTATAGTCTCCCATGGTCGAGCGGCCCAGCGAGTGGCCCCCCTGTGAGGCTCCCCTACTGAGAGGAGTATGGCACAAGAACCTAACACAGTGGTACCGGGGGGCACTACCGTCCTGGCACAGAGTGGCATAAAACATAACTGGCTCTGCTCAGCTACATTATCATAAAGTATTACAGAGCAGCATCGCATGTGTTCGAATGAGTTTTCAGCATAACACACTGCAGCTTGGCACAGACAGAGGCGCACACACATACCGCTTTCAAAGCCAGAACTGTGTGACGTGGAGACTGCAAAACTTTTGACGTAGCAAGGTCAAATCTATCTGCTAAGACCTACTACGCCAAGATGGACGCTCATAGTGATCCTAGTGTGGAGCCTACAGTTGTTCTCAAAAGATTCATCACCTCGTCCCAAAACTTTCACCACAGTGACACATACACACCGTTGGTTATTTGCAACATAAATTCAGTGTGGTCGATGGTCGGCCATGTTATTCATAAAAACACAGTTGAAAACTGGTCTCTGATGTCAGCTATTGTGAGACGAAAGAGGACAAAGAGACAAAAGAAGATCAATTCAAAGAGAATAAATTTAGTAGATAAACATTATATATTTATATGCATGTTATTTGTTGAAATATATAATTTATACCTATATGTATATATTTATATGCTGCTGCTTCGAAAAGAGACTTCTCCTTAGAGTAATAAACAAAAACAAACAAACAAACAAACAAAACATTTACTGTCAAAGACACTATCAACACAACAAGACACATGTCTAGAGAAAGGCCTTTTTAAAATTCTTGGTGGCGGTGGTTCCTACTAAAACATGTGCAATATGCCTGATATTTTATTGTCATTTGAAAAAAAAGGCATTATCTTAAGGTCCTTGCTGATTCAGCTCAAATATTTTATCAAAGCGGTCTAGTGAATTTAATGTGCACAATGGAATGGAAAGAGAATTGAAAATTATTTTTTGCAGCTAATACATGAAACACATCTTAATTGTCAAGTCTGCCAACAGAAATGTTTGAAAACAATACTCTTGTCTTCAGCTATACTGCTTTGCTGAACAGCTATTTCTCTATTGCTATCTAAACGTCACAAACACATATATGAGGTACATCTATATATAAAGTAAACCAGACACATATTACACAACAAAGTTGGAGTCAAAAGGATATACATACATAAGCTGCCAAATATTCTAAATGTTAATGTTAACTACTCAGAATTACTCTGAAATCCGTGACAGTGAGGCAGAGTGTTATGATTCTGGTCAGAATTGACAAGATTTTTTACTGCCCTTCAGATTTCTCCAAACAAATGTCATCTGTTGTTTAAAAAATTTAAAATAATCATCACCCATTGTTTCTAGTACTCCATAGTCTCTTGACATTACGGTTTACCCCACTGACAACAAAATATATCCCAATTAATTAGTACTACTTGTAAAAAGCTCAGCATACAACAAATAAGCTAAATATGGCTCAGATGCAGTTACAAGCACACACAAAAAAACAATTAGCCTGTTGGTCTGTGCATGGTTCTGTGTCAAATATGCAATTAAATAAATGTATACATACATACATATATAAATAACAACATACAATATTTCAAATCAAACTTAAAATAGTCAAACTTTGCTGCTGGCTTGACAAAGCCATGTCTGAAAGTTTAAAAATCCTTGAGTTTGAATAATTTAAGATCTTTCAATTTCACAATTTCTTCCTTTTCCACACTCAAATTTCCAAACCTCTCTGTAGATTTTTTTTTAGACCATACTTAACATAAATGATTCATACAGCATTATTTTCAGCATTATGTTTGGTATATAGTAGAGTCACCTGTAAATATTTTTATTCTCTCTCTTTTTTTTTTTCAATGGTTTTCTCAAAGTGATAACATGTAACATGTGCTTACATGATGAGAAGAAACCTAAAACATTTTATAACCTGCATATATTCATCTCTGACACATCAGTGTGATACTGATCACTAAACAGCAAAGTGCAGTCTGATTTAGATGATGGTTTTCTCCTTTATCTGTTGCTGGTTTGAGTGGCACACACACTTATTGGATGGGGTTGTTGTAGCCTGAACATCATCCGATTTGTTCAGAAAAGTGTTGGGATTTTGAAAAACCCAAAATAAAATTTGTTCAATACAGTATGCTGGCTTTGTCAAGGCAATATAATTACAAAATTGACCATTAATCTGAAACAAAAAACAACAATAACAAAAACTTGTTGAATAAAAGTTTGAATACTATATAAATAAAATAAAACATAGTTGACTCAGACCTGCTGCCAACACGCATTGCCCTTAGCAATATTCACAGTCAATTATAGCGATCACTTCAAAAATGCTAGCTTTTGGCTAATGGTAAAAGCAAAAATAAACAAAAGATCTACCTGACTGGTTTGCTAATCAGTCTTTTCCTAACAATTAACAGAATGCTTGATCTGGCTTTTTTTTTTTTAACAGATATGTCTAGTAAAAGCATAAAATTGCAACTCTATTTTGCTCTCATTTGACAAGTTTATCCTTGTTGCTAATTGTACAGCTTAAGCAAACTTGCTAAGCAAGTATGGATATTGTGTCATAAGCTAATAAATGGCAGAGCAGAGCAGCTTGTAAAAAAATGTGTAAAAACACAGTGTTAAACTGTAAACAGTGCTCTCCTTCACTTATCGCTCTCTGAATGATGACGTGTCTTTCATCACTGACATCTCGGTTAGCGAGTACAGTGCTGCAGTATGGCTAGCCCTGTCATCCTGGCACTCACAACATCAGCGTTCAAAGCTACCCTAACTGGCTCAGACGAGAAGGTCTCCCCCGAGAAAGCTACGATCTTAAAAGTGTCTTGGTTGCAGCACACTCTGTTGTCATGGCAACATGTACATTCAGTCGAGAGGGGAAGGGCTGCCACCGATTATAGGTAGTTGAAACATTGCATGTGCCCTACGGTAATACAGCACAGTGCTTGTATTCTTTTAATAATTTAACATAACTGTTTTGAACCAGATCACAAAACATATATATTATATATAATAAAATAACTTTTAAATATAAAATATATGTATTGAATGCTGTTCGTAGTTAATTATGTATTGCTCAAGGGACAAGAATGAAACATGAGGACTTGTGAAATGGTTTCAACAGAACAGGACTGTACGTCAGCTCCACTTAAGTTTGGCATTCAGCTTCAGTAAACCAATATGTGATCAGTCATGGCTAACTTACCCTGTTTCTAGGAATACAAACACTGACGACAACACAGAGTGCTAGATGTCATTTTGCGGAAGGTGGAGGTCAAGGAAAATGCACTGAGAGGAGAAAAATGGATTGCTACTTTTCTTTGTGAATGCTTCCCTTGAGATATTTTGAACAAATACACACAACAACTACATCATGATTCAGAGCTCTGAGAGCAAGAGACAGAGAGAGAAAAAAGATGGGTGCGGGGCATTAGGGCATTGTATTTTGACCTCAGAATCTCCCTTTGAAAAAATCGTTCCTGAGCCATCGAGCAGCAAAACACTCCAACAAAAATCACATTTACCCACATTATCGACACTCCACCTTAAAGCCCCCAAGTAAGAGAAGCAAAGCCAATTCCATATGAACAGCCTCGCTAACATCGACAAGATTTGTCAGCATGGCAGTACTCCATTCTTACACAAGAAAAGAGAAAGGGCTACAAATTATGTGACATCCCAATCCAGGTTTGTCTCTAAGGAGCATTAGAGCTTTTGTGCAAGAGGAGGGTGCCAGCAAAAACAACCCAACTCGACTGCTATGAACAGTTAATAGTTTGTGGCATGAGCAGGTGACTTGATCGCCCCTGGGGCTACTTGCTGATGTTCCTCATTTCATTATGTTGCTCAAACCTCACTCTCCACACTGGAGAATTGGGCAGAGCCTCGACGGGAGCATAGGCTCTTGGTTTTGAGGGGAAGATGTGGGGATTGATACCTTTGGGGTTGGGGAACTGACCGCAGTTTCTGGTATTGGAGCTTAGCACTAGAGGAGGACAAAGAGGAGGGCTGTGGGGCACCAGGTGTAGATGAGACAACTGAAGGGGAGGACACTGAGGAAGAGGAGGTAGGTGGTGGTACATGTATATGGTGAGAGGAAGAGGGTGGTGCTGGGAGTGCAGGGACCATTGGAGAGGGTAAAGAAGGTGGTAGACTCTGAGGAGGGGATGGCGGTTGTCGGGACCGGTCTGAGCGCTGTGGTCTTTGTGCATTGAGGTTGGATTGGCTTCCAGATTTTGCCTGGCTCTGAGCCCGATCCGGTTTGGATGATTGCCGTTTGGGCCTTACGCTGCTGCTGAAACTGTGGCAGTGGGGGAGTAGTTCCTCCTGACTCCTAGAAGTCACCCGATTCCATTTGGAGTGAATGCTGGCAGAGTGATGGGGTGACTGGCAGGAACAGGATGTGTGGCCTCGACTCTTCTCTTGAGACCTGCTTTTAGATTTCTTTTCAGTCTTGACTGGTAATTTATCTACAGACCAGTATCTTCGAGGAGGTGGGGGAGTCAATGGAGTTGGAGGCCACTGGTTTGATCCTAAGCCTCCTGATCCCCATCCTGCTCCTGCACCGAACCCCAAGCTACTTTCTCCACCACCCAATCCAAAAAAGGAGTCATCTCTACTGTTTATACTGTTTCCTCTTTCTCTGGCTGGGTAGGTGCCAAAGAACCATCCTCCTCCTCCAATGCCTCCAACTGCCCTTCCTTCGTGACCCTCCCAGTATCTCTCAAACTTACCAAACTCTCCTGAGGAACCTTCATCATCTGTGTATATCTCAACAGTTTTTTCTCTGTCCCTTTCAGACTCGGAGTTCATTCCTCTGCTTTCTCGCCGTCTCCCCTGTTCTTCTGGCCTACTTCTTTCCACTTCAGACTCCTCATCTTCTTCCTCGGATTCCCATTCCTGAAACGACAGGCCTTCTCTCGAGCAAGGCTTACCTCTACAGTGATTTCCCAATAAGGGCCGACTCTCTACACTTCTTCCATGCTCATCTCTTTCAGCTCCTACAGACTTTCGTCTTTTAGAGGCGATAGGAAGTAGGGGTACAAAAGACGATGGAGACTCTGAAGTTGGGTTCTCACTACCCCAAAATTTGACGGTTGAAGAAGGTTTGTTTGAGGTGGAAAAATGCTTGTTGTTGGACCTTGGCCTGGAGTGGCGAAGTGATTTTGGGCTTCTGTGATGCCTTTCCTTTCCCCTACTGGGTTCTTCATTATCTCCTCCTTGATCATCCCTATCTCTCTTCACTCCATCTCTGATAACATCCCACTCATAACTCCTGGTAGAGCTTTCACTTTTTTTTCGGAAAGAGCTCCGTCTCAGTGCAGGATAGGAATAATATTCCTGTCCTATTCCTTTTTCGAACACATCTTTCCTCTCCATATCTACTTCCTCTTGTTCAGGTCGCTTTTCCCTCTCCCTTCTTCTGGATTTCTCCTCTTTTTTCTTTTTCTTTTTCACCTTGCGTCTTTTACGCTCCCTTTCTCTTTCACGCTCTTCTCTCTTCTTTTTCTTTCTACCCTTCTTCCTCCTCTTTCTCTCTCTTTCCCTTTCTTTGTGATGTCGTTTCTCCTCCTTAACTTCTCTATCTCCAGCTGCTCTTCTACCTTTTTCTTTCTCTCCCCAAGACGCCCACCACTCTTGAAGCTGTGCAAGCTGACTGCCTGCTCTGTCTCTCACCTGCGCCCTCTGTGCACAAGGTTTGCGGGGTGGTATAGGTGGTGGCGGAGGACTGCTGGGCAGGGATCGAGAAGACATACGTGAACGACTTTTTCTCCTACCCAAAAGCAAGCTTGATTCCTCTGTAAGCTCATCGGTGTCATAGTCCTCATACATGTCTTGCACATCTGTCCGGTATCTGAAGCTTTGTGATGATGTGTACGATGATGAAGAGGAGGGAGAATTGGATCGGGAGACTGATTCTGAAGAAGAGGATGAACTGGAGGTACTAGAGCTGCTGGTGGAAGTGGATGTGTAGCATATAGATGGAGAAGGCGAGGGTGGAGTTTGTGTTGGGGAAGAAAGGGGCACAGGTATAGGCAGAGGAAGGGGAGGAGGACGACGTCCTCTTCTTCCACCACCGTCCCTCATTCCATATCTGCCGCCACCTCTTCTTCCTAGTGGAAGGATGTTTTCGTACAGTGGCCCCCCTGAGCCCTTCCTTTTTGAGAAGCTGCTTCTCCTCCAGATAGATTGATGGGGTGGAGAGAGATGTGGCAAAGCAGGGTTAATTGGTAAGTGTCCAGAAGCTTGACCTTTAGGAGGTAACCGTGGATTTCCAGAGGATTTTGTTCCTCGATGCTTAGATTTTGGAGTTTGAGTGCCTATGTTCTGAGGCTCTGCAGAGACCCCTAAGCCCTCTGGATCAATTGGCCCATAGTATCTCTTGTACTCATCCAGACCCCCCTCCCCTCCAGTTATTCCTGCACCCCAGTGAGAGGGCATGCTTTGGAATTGTGTTAAGTCTGTAATCCCACTGCTCACACCACCAGGCTTCTCAGGACCCACCTTTGGACGTGTCCACCGATCCACCACAGCTAATCGGCGATCATGGCGTGGTAGGAAAGTAGAGCAAGGCATGGGTGCTCCAAGAATGGGACTGTTTGATGGCCCTAGAGCCATTCCAGAATGTCCACCTGATGGAGGGGAGCCAGGAAGAAGAGCATTGTATACCGGTGGCTGCTGGTGGTGTTGCTTTTGTTGTTGTTGCTGCTGTTGTTGTGCCTTAGTGATGGGGGGATTGGCCACGGCTGTAGAGATCACGTGAGGTGGCGGAGGAGGGGGAACTGTGGAAACATGATGATATTGTGGAAGAGTGCTTTGGGAACATCCAGGAGCTGTTTCATCCTCAAAATTGCAGCAGCTGTACATTCCCTGTAAGAGATAACAAGCAAAAGATTTATTTAGCAAACAGTTCAGGATATCATAATATTCCCCTTGGTGGCATACAAACAGATTTAGACGCTTGGAAAATGTCTCTGTAAAGACGTGAAACATTACCATAATAATGAAATTGCAAAGCTCCCAGTGCTTTGATGATGCAAGGATACACACTGTAAGCTCAGCTAACGTTTTTCTGAGGTAATGGCAATGCTGACCTCACTGTTTGAGTGTCCCATCTAATCTAACTGCCTTACATTTCTCTCAAAGAAAGTCTGTTTGCTTGCAAAGAGGATTTAAGGTTCTTCTCATTCTTTCCATAATGTAAACAAAGACACAAAGTGATAATACAGAATGAATAAATGATCCATCTTCTGTCATCTTCCTCCTTTATTCATTACTATGAGAGAAGTAAGGGGCTTTCATAAAATCCCTCTGTGTGTGCAGTGGAAATGCTGGATGTGCCATCACATTTTAGAAATGACAGGAATTAAAGGAGTGTGCTGCAAAGTTCCCTTCTAAGGATTTAACGCCAGATTTCTGCGTGTCAGTCTTTGTTCTTGTTGCAAGAACAAGAATTGCAAAAAGGTTAATCTTGCCTTTTAATTGAAAATAAATTCAAACAATTACAATTTTGTTTAGGTTCATTTTTACATTTCCCGGGCTACTAATTTTAGTTTGCAGAGCTGGAAGTCATTATTATGACACAATTATTGTTTCTTAATGTATTTTATCACCTTCTCTCTAACATCAACAGTGTTTCATAAGAAATAGAAAAGAAATTAGTGCATCTGATTAATTAAATGTTTAACACATTTAAAAAAAAAAAATAAATAAAAAAAATAAGTGCCATTAAATCATTTATTCAATTTGATATTAAAATTAATCTGTTCTGTGTGATTTTTAAAAACTAATGGGAAGACTTAACCGACACTAACCGAAACAGTTTGGAGCCACAGCACAAGTTTCTCTTTTTTCTCTCTCTCTCTCTCTCTCTCTCTCTCTCTCTCTCTCTCTCACACACACACACACACACACACACACACACAAACACACACAAACACACACACACACACACACACACACACACACACACACAAAACCCGTTTATCAGTAGCCTAAATGACTGAGAAAACCATTCTTATTTATAAATCAAACCCAGATGGGACATTTAATAAAAGTCATTTGCAGCCTTTATATAATGAAATTGAATAATCATCGAAGCTCAAAAACTGAAACATCATCCACTAGTGGAACACCGTCATTCATAAAAATGTTAATGCAATCACCAACGGAGGACTGTGGGTCAGTGGTGGGGAAAAAAAAAAAAAAAAAAATGCATATATATTCTGAGTGCCATTAACACAAATTGTAGAACAATAAGTTATTTAGTCATCTTTCCTTAGAAATTAACTGAATGCATTAACGTTTTAACAAAATCAATTGACAGCCTTAATATTTATATTATTACTGCAATTATTTGGGGCACTCACCCGACTGAAAGCCAGCAGGAAGTCAAGTCCTCCTGAGCGGCCCAAACAGTGGCGAAGCTTCCAATAGACAAGATGCTCCCACGCAAACACCAGCAGACTTAGGCCCATGGCAACCAGAAGCATATAGAAGACTCCTGCCATGTTGTCTATGTCCAGTTTGGAACTCATCACCTCAATTTTATCATTATGGCAGATCCCAGACAACCAGAGTCGTTCAAGCATGTCAATCTCATCTGAAATGAATGAAAAGATGTGCACAATGACAGGAGATAAGAAGCATGAACGATAAGCAGTCTTACAAACAGGGCATAAGACAGATGGACAGAAGGCAGAAAATGAAAAAAAAAGGGCTAAAGAAAGTAAAAGAGCACTAGAATCTAAAAGTATTGTTGGGGAAAGTGAGTCTTTAATTCAAATCTCCAGACAGTGGAGATCTTGGTTTAGCTTCGGTTATTATTACACTGTGTTCACAAAAAGGTGAAAATGGAAAAGAAAAAAAAAAGAGAGGAAAAGAATCATGAAAGGCAAGGAGGAAAGAGAGAGGCAGAGAAAGAGAGACTGGAGGATAATAACAGCTTTGATGGAGGTCTGAAATGGCCTGGTTTCGAGGCTCTTGTGATAAGACAGGCACGGAGTAGTTTGGAGATGAAAGCTCTAGACAGATGGGCCTACCTCCCAACAATAGCCATTAGTGCATTTATCAGAGTGAAAATGTCACTGTGGAAAAAATAAAGGCATGACAAGGGCATGTTACTAGGAGAAAAAAAAAACCCGACATATGCATTTAGATGTCGGCTTTATAACGAGGATTATTCCTTCACTCCGAAGGAGGGAAAGAGATAAGACTAAATCCTCTTTTCATATGAAACAAAACATAAAACTATAACTGCATTGACCCGCAGGTTAATTATGTGTTTCAATTCATGACAATATGGCCCTGAACTATGGCTTAGGTAATGGGAAATTTAATCACAATAACGGAAATCATAATATTTTTCATTATATTTATTTATTCAAACAAGCAAAAATCACCCCTAATGAGAATTTCAATCCAAATTGGAAAGCATCAAAATTAAAAATCGAGGCGTTCGGCTACCACACTGTTTAATGAAGTGACCCTTTGGCTATTCATAATTGTGTTCATTTGCTGTGACACTTTTTCTAATTTCATTTATCATATTTCAGTGAGACTTCCAGCTCCCTTTCACATTTAATCTTTAATCATTATGGGGCAACTCACTAGGTTCCTCATCAAAGAGTCTCTTCAAAGAAAAACAAGTAATGCTAGAGAAAATCATGTGAATGTATGCATATGAGAGACGGAGAGAGGGAGACACCTCAGAGAATCACAATAACAAGTGTAAAACAGCTTAAAAAAGTTTAATTTCCAAAAAAAAAATTAATAATAATAATAATAATCCTGCTCAGTCACTATTTACGGTAGACCAAACACCAAGAATATTTGTTCGTCAGGGGTGAAAATTGTACTTCACAAACAAACAACAAACAAAAGCAAGATTTAACTTAACCTAAGAAGTTTGTTAAATGAGGGACCTTGACAGTATTCATTTCATTTAGAAATTCTCTTACCATCTCCAACTAGCTGCAGCAGGGCAAGGTCTAGCGGCCGCTTCCAGCGGGAGTTCTTGTGTAAGGCAATGCCATATCCTGTTGTAGCGAACACTTTGCCAGAGCCAATGGTCATTACTTTGCAGCCCTCGTCTTTACGAGCCATGTAGTTCAGGACAGCCGCATCATATATGAATGCATCCAGTTTGCTGCCGAGAGAAAAAGGAAATCGGAAACAAAACAACAAGACATGGGGAAATTACTTTAAGAGAATAATTATCACTTTATTGATTGTTAAATGTAAAGACAAAAACACTGATGATCTTCAGGGAAATCCTATTCCTAAACTAAATAGTTTGTAACGGGTAATTAGTGAAGCCAATCAAGCACCTACCCCAGTTTTACACCATGCATTTGTTGGCTTAACAGCACTGAAAATCCTATTTAGGACTTGGATTTTTTTATTCTCTCTCAAGCTCTCTATTGCTACTGACACCTGCCTTAAAAGACCAATGGATTTCCATGATTTTTCTATTACCTTTCTATGAGTTGAATTAATGTACAAGGATTTAAATAATAATAATAATAATAATAATAATAATGATGATGATAATTGTATGGAGATTTTACTCAAAATAAGCCAATGTAATATCTCAGAGCAGAGAATAACTAGGAAAAAAAAAACTCCACTATACCATTCAAAAGTCTGGGGTAAGAAAGATTGATTGATTGATTGATTGATTGATTGATTGAAGAAAGAAAGAAATTAATACTTTTTTTTCAGCAAGGATGCATTAAATTGATTAATAGTGAATGTAAAGACTTTTACATTGTAAAAAAAAATTATATATATATATATATATATATATTTTTTTTTTTTTTTTTTCAAATAAATGCCATTCTTTTAAACGTTATATTCATTAAAAATCCTAAAACAAAAATGTACCATGGTTTCCACAAAAATAGTGAGCAGCATAATAAATGTTTCTTGATCACCAAATCAGCATTACAATAATTTCTGAAGGATCGTGTGACACTGGAGTTATGACTAAATGCTAAAAAATTCAGCTCTGCCATCACAGATTATACATCACACATATCTTAAAATAGAAAACAGTTATTTTAAATTGTAATAATATTTCACAATGTTAACTTTTGTACTATATTTTTGATCAAGTAACTGCAGCCATACATTTGAATTACAGTGCATATCCATTGCAGGAATTTTCATTACTTTTTTTGGATTTTGTTAGTATCTCAGTTTTCAATGATCATGGAACCCTGTGTATTATACTTTTACTATGATTTCCATTTAAAATCATGTGTCTGGAGGATGTTTAAAATGGACAATCACATTCTAATGTCAGATGCACTGAAAGCCATTTTAATTCTTGTTTTTCTTCCTATTTTTTGTTTTTCTCAATCCTTCACTTCTCTTTACAATTAACAATTACAAAAGTTCATACAAATACAGTATTACCATATTAAAAAATTAAAATGTGAAGAAAAGTAAATTATGGCCCGGTTTCACAGACAGGGCTTAGACTAAGCCAGGATTAGGCCTTAGTTCAATTAAGGCATTTAAGTAGCTTTTATAAACTTTCACTAGAAAAACACATTACTGGTGTGCATCTTGAGACAAAACAATGGCACTGACATATTTTAAGATATGTCAGTGCAAGTTGCTTTCAGTTACAACAGCTCAAACATGCATTTTAGTCTAGGACTAGCTTAATGTCTAGGACATGCATACTCTGTTTTTTATATACAGGTGGATAATCAAATACCTCAAGAGTTTTCTGGAACACGTCTTGTTTCTTTGCCATAAATGTGATAACATATGCGCACAAGCACTTTGCAGAATAGCACCGAAGAACGGCATTATTGTCTGGCTGCGCGCCTTGCTGAAATGAGCAGTGCATAATAGGAGGACTAATTTGTGCAGACACCGGTCTTCGAATAAACCCCATGTTTATAAAAAATACCACCTGAAATTGGGACCAGATTGGCAGGCTGCAAGTATCATATGAATTCTGAGCTGTGGCTGGGCGGTGTTACACAAATACACATTTCTTCACATAACTGTTTGTAATGTGATGCTTGGTATCATGTGTCACTTGAGCAATAACTTTTCTAAGCAATCAGACTAAACATTTTCACCTTGCTGCATGATAAAAACACGCAAAAAAGGAGACATTTGCATGCACAGGCACCACTCACATTCTTAAAGGCTAAAATCCACTTTAATCTTATTACTGCATATTCACAGTGCTAAATAATTTAGCAGGTGAGTCTTTTACAGTAAAGACATAAAAGTAAGTTGCTTTTCAGAAGTAAAGGAAGCATTGTGCCTTATCAGAGTCAGGTGCACCGGTATGCCTCTTTTCTTTGATCATATTTTTCCCACCTTGTAACATGCCAACATCTCTGCAACAAAAACCCAAATTGACAGCTTATTACTGGCTACTCTTCAACCTCCTGCTAAGCACACCTTGAGGTTATTAACAAGCTCAACTTGGTCCTCTAAGACCAACGAACGCCGCATTAGCATTCAAGGTGGCAGCTTTTGTCAGAAGTGTTGCATCCAACAAAACAGAGCCCTTGGGGGAAAATGAGTCACACATTTCAGTAAGAGTGAAACCAAATGGATAGAACACACACAGACAGGTGTTTGATAGCGCAGCATACTGCCCAACAGTGCAACACTGAAACAGGAAGGCATAAAAGCAGTAGGTAGGCTGGTTGAGGTACACAAGTGCCTTTGAGAATCAGCTAGGACCTAGATGGAGACCTGGCTTGTTGACTTATGGGCTGGCAGGCTTGCCTTGAATTGCGCAGCTTGAAAGCGAAAGTATCACTCTGCAGGCTGAAACTATTATACAAACCAAGTACTTATGAGCGACAGATGAAATCTTCATGAGAAATTGTAACAGTGGCACATCATGATTTCACATTCTAGCCTGCAAGCATAACCTTTTTTACGATGGGATGCATATTCATGCCCTTTGAATGCATAATGCAGGAACTTGAGTTTAAAGACGGCCATAGACAGACACACACACACTCATACAGACAGATCCGAGGGCAGTGAAGTAGTGTTAGCGACACCACACTACTATTTAATAATTCTGGAACTATGGCATCTTATGATGCAGAGCAGCAAATTAATAATACACGAATGTAGAATTGCTTTTTTCAATGATTATCGCTACCAGACGAAAACCGAATGACGTCAAAAGTTCTTTGTATAACAGTCTGGCAAAGCATTTTAAAAAGTTTTGTTTCCTAAACTAACATCATGCAGAGTGGTGTCAACTGACTCGACACATTAAAGCACCATCATAGGACAACTCTACATTTGACTGAACAACTATAATACCACCAATGCCTCTACACACTCTCAATATGACAATAATAAAACACAGAAGGTCTGTGAAGGCAGAAGGTCTGAACTTTATAGCAGCTTTCACTGGCCAAGGACCACTCAGAGGCCATCTTACTGACATGTAAAGCAACCAATAACAGTTTGTTTTGTTCAGCATCATGTTTAACAGCATTAAAATGCTCATTGTTGTCCCTACAATAACAGACCGCCGTATAAAATTCTTGGACTTATTTTAAAAAGTCTATTCTGCGAACTTCACATACTTTTGAAAATCCAGCATTTAGTTGACCCTGATAAGCACTCATTGTCACAGCTGTAAACACAACAATTTACTTCTTCCATGAGGGGGTTTGGCATCACGACAGGTTCAACCAATCAGATGACAGCTTCAAAACTCCTGAAGTGTTTCCAATTTTGTGTGTAATATGCATCAGACGTTCAGCTAACAGTCCGTGGTCGTGACGTCTGAGGCTGAGACTACTATAAAGCAGATGTCATTGTTTATATCAATCTAAAGGTAATGACACTACCTGCTAGATTCACATTTCCTGAAGGAAGTATCAGTGCTTGCAAAGCAGAAAAAGACCATCATTATACATCAGTGCTTGGAAAGAGCTCTTAACTTTAAAAAAGTAGTTATGTAACAAAAACACTAACAAAAAGTGGACAACTACTGTACATTGACGCTATTTAACAGGTAATTAAATGCTCCAAAACAAACTAGATAAAATGTTTTAAATAGCTACCATAACATGCCACTGTAACATATGTCAGTGAAAGTCAACTTGAAGATTTTAACTTTAAATTTTGTATGAACTATTACATTTATAACAACCAAAAATACATTAAATGAAATACACACTACTGTGTGGGGTTTTTAAATGTTTTTGAAAGAAATTTCTTATGCTCACTATAAAATACTAAAATTTAAAATAACTGTTTCTTATTTTAAAGCTGCAATATGTAAGATTCTTGCAGTAAAATATCCATAAACCACTGGGCCAGTGTTATATATTTTGTTCAGTTGAGTACTTACAATATCCCAAATGTTTCCAACTATTTGTAAATCGTGAGAAAATTGCTATTTTAACCAAGGATCAGGGACGTGTGAGTGAGTCGCCTGTCAATGGCGTCATATCGGCGTTAACCTCGGTTTCCGGTTTTATTTTGTAGAAACCATGGAAACACCAAAGACGCTTTAATATATTACATGTTTTATTAGACAAGGGAACAACTGACAGAATACTAATCGTTGTTATATAGCTAGTTCAACACGTTTAGTCTTATTGTTTAAATCTAATTTTCTTGATTTTTTGCGAGTACCACGCTTTTACCACCTCAGAGAAAAACGCTATTTTGTCAAGTAGCTAACATAGCATAATCAGATGCAGCTTTATTTTTAGTAACAGCAATACAGAATTTTCTCCATCATGCAATACGATTTAAAATTAATTGCATGCCATTTATCAACACAGCCCATCCAGCATTTAATATGATATTCTAAAATCGATCTGGCTTACTGCAGTGTCCAACAAGTGTCTCACAGCAGCCACCGAATGAACGCACAGAGTAATGTTATAACATCATTTTCAACACACTCAAATGTATCTAATATGATAAACAAAGCTGCGTTACCTCATACTCATGACTGGAAAAGCGGAAGCAGCAACTGCGGCATAATAAAAGTTCCGCTGCTCGCGAGGCGTGTTGCGTTCGTCTCTCATTAGCAATCACTCCAGCGGCCTCGTTCAGCTCCCACAACACTTGGTCCTGCTCTGCTTCATACTACATTAACATTAATAATCTCATCCATGAACATGATTTCTGCCTGAGTCCTATCTCGATTCTTTTCCACCGGCTGTGAGGTGAAGACCACATGTCCCAAGATTCCTCGCTCAAACTAGGCGTCATCAAGCTACGCCTTTGTTTTGAATAGGCGACCTCCAGCGGACAAAAAACTACATATTGCACCTTTAATATATTACAAAATGTAATTTACTCCTGTGATGGCAAAGCATTATAGACAATTCTAATATGCTGATTTGGTGTTTAAGAAACATTTTTTATTATTATTAGTGTTAGTAGTTATTAGTAAAACAGTTGTGCTGCTTAATATGTGTGGAAACCGTGATACTTGTTTTCAGGATACTTTGATGAATAGAAAGCTCAAAAGAACAGCATTTATTTGAAATAGAAATCTTTTATAACAATGTAAAAGTCTTTACTTTTAATTTTGATCAATTTAATGCATTTTTGCTGAACAAAAGTATTACTTTGCTGAAGAAAAAAACAACAACCTTACCTCAAACTTTTGAACGATAGTGTAACTAGTTACTGCACCCTTATAACAAATCGCTTGTGATGTTCCTTACTTGTATGTCACTTTGGATAAAAGCATCTGCTACATGAATAAATGTAAAATATAAATAAATTAAATGAAAATGTAAATAAAATAAATGAAGTTTGACTGGACTAAGCGAGTGATATCAAATCCATGCTCGCCCTGCAAGAACTGTAACAAATCAAGTTAAATAAGTAGCATCCTGTGGTGATAGCAATGCCTACTGAATGTTTGGTCCTTCCAGTGACATAGCACCAAGGATGAAAGTCAATCTTCACACCCTCCTTCGAAATGGAGACGAAAAGCGACAGCCAACAAAATAATTAACGCCTCTGTTGTGATCCATCATGTCACCCATATCCGTCAATTACTTGTGAGCACATCTGTTTTCCCCCACTGCTTAAAAGAACATCTTGATTCGTTGTGGTCTGATTTAGGGCCAGGATTAAAGCTCGAGTTTGGCAGATTTTTCATTTGCCATGCTGGCCATGTAAAACGCTTCATTATAGATACATTTTATGCATATGGATTAACCTATAGATTATTCCGAGAGTGTGTGTACACTTTTGAACCTGGCTCACCCAATCAGATATTAGAGTCATTAGTATCATTTTTATATTGTCTTTACCAATGGTCGTCATTCACTCACCCGGTTTTAAGGTTGTCGATGGCCTCTTCCACTCCTCTCTGATTGTTCCGCACCATGTACTGATGCATGCTGGGGTAATTGCTCCGTATATTCTCCTCCGTACTCCCGTTTGGGACAGTGCCGAATCGTAAGGGAGGATACTGCTCTGTGGGATGTTGAAACTGAAAACGACAGTGGGAGATACTTCATTAGGTTTCTGAAATATGAGAGTACAGTTTAGGCCTCTGAATTTCAGTTAATTAATCATTTGGCTAACTATGATGGGAAACCCAAAGGGGGGTGGGGGGGGTACGCTCTAACGGGGGTTTAAAAGAATGAAAATCGAATCATTGTTTCATAGGCCGATGATTTATTTGCATAATTTGGCCCCAACTCCTCCACACAAACAAACGTCTGGTTCATATTCAAGTGAGACCAGTTTAAAAAGATTAATAGTGTGTGACCATATTACAGTGATGTCAGTTATTGTTATAAATCACAACTTCAGCTTATACTAAATTTCACTACAGCTCAGTTTAGTATACATCAGGTCCAGTAAACAGAGATGCACTAATATTAAAATTGTGACCCAATAATTAATACCAATAATTATTTTTAATTTTAAGGCTTAGCAACCAGTGTTTAACTATTTAAAAATGTTTTAATTAAACAAGGCTGAAGTAAAATAAAATATAAATTATAAATGACAAACTTAAACTTAAAAAAGTAAACTTATTTCAGTTAGTTGCCAACTCAACATTTCTAATTTTCGTTTAAGTACTAAAAAGACTAAACTGAAAATATACATTTCAGTTTAGTCATTTAATAAATTAATTAATAAATAAATACTATAACAGTATATGAATAATACTAAAATAACACTGCTGATAACTGATAAGTATTTGATTTATACCCTACATTGTTAAAACCAAACATTAATAACTAAAGAAAATATTTACTTGTAGTTGCTGCAAGTGAATTTATGCATCACAATATTAGGCATTACCATAATCTATTAATCCTTTGACCCCAAAACAATAATTCTTGTTGTATTCTACTCCGTGAGACGTTTCAAATGACATAACACATGACTATCTGAGCTGTATGATGTTTTTGACATATTACAGCACATAGTGCTAAAAAAGTTTTTAATAAATTATGAAAACTTTTTTTTGATTAGCAAATAACTCTTAGCACTATTTAGGAGTTAATCAAATTGGCTACATGCATTGTAAAGCTCAGACTCTTAAAGGATTAGTTCACTTTAAAATGAAAATTAGCCCAAGCTTTACTCACCCTCAAGCCATCCTAGGTGTATATGACTTTCTTCTTTCTGATGAACACAATCAGAGAAATATTAATAAATATTCTGACGCATCCGAACTTTATAATGGCAGTGAACAGGGTTCATGATTATGAGCTGAAGAAAGTGCATCCATCCACATCCATCCATCATAAATGTGTACTCCACACGGCTCCGGTTAATAAAGTCCTTCTGAAGCGAATCGATGTGTTTGTGTAAAAAAAATCTCCATATTTAACAAGTTATGAAGTAAAATATCTAGCTTCCGCTAGACCGCCTTCCGTATTCAATGTACAAAGAAAGTGTAAAACTCTTGCAGTTCAAAACGCTACGTCCTATGCCTTCCCTATTCAACTTACGGAAAAAGTGTAACAGACGCGACGCAGATTTACACTTTCTTCGTAACTTGAATACGGAAGGTGGTCTGGCAGAAGCTAGATATTTAGACGCGTCAGGATATTTATTAATATATCTCAGATTGTGTTCATCAGAAAGACGAAAGTCATATACTCCTAAGATGGCTTGAGGGTGAGTAAAGCTTAGGCTAATTTTTATTTGAAAGTGAACAAATCCTTTAAGCTTTCAAATGACTATTTTGTGTTGATCAAGGCAGTAGTTTTGAAAAATATTATGATTATTCTTTTCATAGGTAGGTGGCGCCCGCGGGGGGTACACTCCGTTTTAGAGGGAATACTCAGCATCGTTAAGAGTTGATCAAAAAGGTTAGATGCATTAAAACCCTGAGTTTGTAAGCTGTAAAATTATTCCCATTTTGTGTTACTCAATTGGATTATGAATTTTTTGCGGGGGCGGGGGGGTTAAGGGGTTAATATCCTTTAAGTATTTAATTAGTGCTATTCTTTGAATATTTAATCAGTGGTAAATGGTAATCTAAACTTTAAAATAGGCAGAAACAATTAAATATTCAATAGTGGCAGGTAAATTATGATGATTATCAATGATAAATAATTATACATTTAAAAACACCTCAATATAACAATTATCTTATTTGCAAACAAGATTTATTACACAAATATAAAACAAATCTAATCATACTTATTATTATTCAACGTAATAGCTAAAAGAGGAAAATTTGTTACTAATTAAATGACTCCGATCACTGTCTACCTTCTTATCACTGAGGCCTGACACAGTGTCGATGTATTCTTCTTGGATCATGAAAGCAGCCAGGTTAGCAGTGTAGCTGGCTAGGAAGATGACAGCAAAGAAAGCCCAGACCAGCACCATTATCTTACTGGTGGTGCCTCTTGGGTTTTCCACCGGAACCGAGTTATTAAAAACCAGAGCCCATAGCAGCCAAATAGATTTCCCTATGGTGAACTTTGAACCTCCTGCCTCTGGGAGAAGAAAAACACAGGAAGGCCAAATGAGACATGTCTTGTTATGACATAGATGCTGATAACAGGAAGTGTAAAGGGAGACAACAGTAAGACACATGAGAGAAGAAGATAGCTCGAGGTGAATTGTGGAACATGCTTACAATGATAATAACAATCTGTAAACAAGTCCTTCATTGCTGATTGCGTTCAAGAAAGTGCCTAGAGCAAAACCTTAAAATATATAAACGACATACTCTTCCCGCTCTGTAAGCTTCGGTTATATCCAACAGGGCTGAAGAACTCGAATATGAAAACGGTCACAGCCACCACAGACAGGCACATGACGAACATCATCACCCACACAGCTGGGCTGTACGGCTCTACAATAGTGGAAAAAACAAACAAACAAATGAATAGATGACATTCCAAACACATTAAAGAGGTCATATCATATTTTCCTCAGAGCTCCATTTATAATGTTAGCAAAGTTTTTTTATTTTGTGCCAAAAAGTCTATAGCAGGGGTTGGCACATGTGGATAATCACTGGCATGTGACAATAGCTAAAGAGGTGTATGTATTTAATTTAAATAAAATCCCTCAAACTTGCAAGCGGACGTACCTTTTGATGTAATCATTCCTCATAGTCACACAGCCTGCTTTAAGTTAGGTGCTATAAATACTATTTAAGCGTGACATTTTAACTGACAATCCATTCGCGTCAATGAAGGGGCATGCTTCTGTGATTACCCCTCTGTGTGCCGACCGCTGATTAGGAATCCTATGTTTAGGAATAATAGCATATATCATATTTTTAAATTTTCAGCCATTTTTGTGGGGATCCTTCAGAAGCATTTGCAGAGCTGTAGGTGTTACACACAGCCAGGAACGACATAAGAGTTGATGAACTTTCTCACATATTACCGTTCTTCTTGTTTAGGAATAATAGTATATATCATATTTTCTCCTTTTTATCTCAACCAAACTTCTAATCACCCAATTATGGAAGCTTGTTTCTGCCTTGGAATAAAAAATAAAAAAGGTAATTGTGACTTTTTAATCTCACAATTCTGATTTTTTTTCTCACAATTGCGAGTTTATATCTTGCAATTCTTACTTTTTTTTCTCAGAATTGCATGTTATAAAGTCAGAATTGCATGTAATAAAGTCAGAATTGCAGGTTATAAAGTCAAAATTGCGTGATATAAAGTAGCAATTGCGAGTTATAAAGTCAAAATTGTGTGATATAGTCTCAATTGCGAGTTCTAAAGTTAGAATTGCGAGTTATAGTCAGAATTGCGTGATATAAAGCCGAAACTGCGTTATAAAGTCAGAATTGCGAGTTATAAAGTCAGAATTGTGTGATATAAAGTCAGAATTGCATGTTATAAAGTCAGAATTGCATGATATAATGTCAGAATTGTAAGTTATAAAGTCAAAATTGTGTGATATAAAGTCTCAATTGCGAGTTCTAAAGTTAGAATTGCAAGTTATAAAGTCAGAAATGCGTGATATAAAGTAGCAATTCCATGTTATAGTCAGAATTGCGTGATATAAAGTAGCAATTGCATGTTATAAAGTCAGAATTGCATGATATACAGTAAAGTCGCAATTGCATGTTATAAAGTCAGAATTGCGTGATATAAAGTTGCAATTGTGTGTAAAAGTTAGAATTGCGTGATATAAAGTTGAAATTGTAAGTTATAAAGTCAGAATTGCGTAATATACAGTAAAGTCACAATTGCGTGTTATAAAGTCAGAATTGCGAGATATACACTTGTAATTCTGACTTTTTTCTCAGGATTGCGAGTTTATAACAAAAGGCAGAGAAAAGAAGTCAGAATTGTGAGAGATATAAAATCGCAATTGTGAGAAAAAAAGTCAGAAATGTGAGATAAAAAGTCGCAATTATCTTTAAAATGTTTTTATTCCGTGGCTTCCATACCCAATACATGTCATTTGTTGATGCATTTATCTATATACATGAGTCATTTTTGCTGTTTAGATTTAATAAATGCTCTTTTTAAACTAGGAAGGAAGTTTATAGTATGTTTTTAACTCAAAAGATCAAGGAAAATTTGACTCCTTATGCCAGCTTAACATTTAAAAAAATGTTCATTGTTAGAGAGAAGCCAAGTTGGTTTGCAAAGTACAAGATTATTTAAAGATTTATAAACATCCGTTAAACACTCATTTGGCAGTGTGCATAAAAAGTTGAAAGACAATCAGCAAAAAATGTTTTATTTAAAAAAAACAATGTGAATAATTGTAAATCTTCAACATTTAATATAAAACATAATATAACACTAAATCCGAAGTAATATTAAGTCTGTGGCTTAACTGGTAGAGCACGATGCTGGCAAAACCAAGGTCAAGGGTTTGATTCCCAAGGAAACAGATACATGTCTGCCAAATGCCTAAATTTAATAATGATGCTCCTTCCTACTTCCTTACCGAGGAAAGCAGATGGTGACACAGTGCCATTGCTACGAGAGACCATGACACTGATGCCAGTCTCCACAAACGGAACAGAGAACTCCACAACCTCTGACCTCTCCTCATTAATAGTCAGGGAGCCGATCGCCATGTCGGCCCGCTTGGACACCACCTGGTGGGGAAAGAGGCTAATAACATTATGAACAGAGAAAGTGAATTAAAAAAAGTGAACAGGTTTGTCAAGATAGTAACTAACTTTTATTATGTGAATGTTGCTTAGTTTGGACATTTAAAAAAAGTTAAATTATACGTTTATAATTTATATTCAAGAACATTAGCTTGCATATTAAGCCTGATGCTTCATCAGTGACACAATTCAAGAAAAAAAACCTTCTGCACCTGAATTCAGTGGACTTTGTGACAATAAAATCAAGATCAACAAATAGTCGAGAGATAAAATGAGGGCCTGACCTCCCCGACCATTCCATTCCACTCTCCATCTATGTTCTTTCCATGCCTGCCATTGGTCACCAGATAGAGGTCATAGGTGAAGCCCACTATTTTAGCCAGGCGCTTGAGAACATCAATACAGAAGCCTTTGCAGCAGTGCTTCATGGATTGAATGCCCTCAACAACCATGCTGTAATTGAAAAGAAGAAGAAGAAGAAGAGAAAGACATAGAAAAGGAAAAAGAAACAGAAAGGGGACAGTGACAAAAGAAAGAAATAATGTAGAGAAACCAAGCAAAATAAACTAAATGAACATCCCTGCTTAGAATTCAGTACTTTGTCACCTAAGGCAAACACACATAATCTGGGGTCTATCAGCATAAAGCATAAGATTCTTAAAGGAAATGGTCTGCTGTTTTAAAAACCAGCACTGGAGTTGTGATCAAATAGAAAAAGGTTATTATTTATCTAAATACTGTATGTCATATTTCACCAAAAGATATAAAACAAAACAATATTTAATTGTTTTATTTGAAGCCAATTTGCAAAAACGTGTTTAGATTTTTTGAGATTTTAAGCCTTTTGAGTAAAATATCTGGGTTATGTATATATATATATATATATATATATACACATATATACACACACATACATACATACATACATCAAGAAAATGTCATGTATATATATATGTCATGTATATATACATTTTGGTTTGACTATATTTATATATATATAAATATAGTCAAACCAAAATTTATTCAGACACCTTCTTAGTTTAAAAAAATGGTAATAAAATATGACAAAATCTCAGAGTTAAACTGTGTCAGAAAAAAATAACCTTAATTATGTCAGATAACACTTAAGCAAAACATGGTCAGGTCAAAGTGTCTGAATAATTTTTGGTTCCAAATTATCATCAATTTTACTGGTAGTCCACTGTATGAAGAATTTATACGTCACAGTTTACTTTATTTTGCTATCCTCACTTACATAAATGAACTATAGTGTCCTGCACCCACCAGTAAAAATATATCAAAAATATCAAAAATGTCTGAATAATTTTTGGTTGACTAATATATATATATATAGTTGTTTTTTTTTTAACATGACATTTTCATGATAATTAAGCATATGTACCCCCACAGATTCTCAATACTGGAATGCAAAAAAGTCTTGTTCTCATTTCTGCAAAAAATGAGAACGAGACTTTTTTGCATTCCGGTATTGAGTATCTGGGAGTAAATATGCTTAATTATAATGAAAATGTCATGTAAAAAAAATCTTAATGTTCCTAAACAAGGCTTCATTTCCTTCATGAAAAATTTAGTTGGTTAAACAAAATCATAATCTAATTAAAATCTAATTTCCATTACCTTTCTTTTAATTTTGAGGTGAAATATGACCTGGACATGCTTTTGACAGTTCTTGTGTGATTCACCCAGGCGCTGTATATGCTAGACCAGGAAGAATTTGGAGAAATTCTCCATTCAAATAAGGTAAATGAAGTAAAGTGCTCTAACACAGAACAATCATTGATCAACCGCTTCCATTTCTATGTGCATTTCTAATTTATTTAAATTCCATCAGTGCTAGTGACAGGACGGGGAATTAATGCCCCTGGGGTAATGTGAATGTAATTTGCAACATCTGCATATTCACTGCCACATTTGCTAAAGTGATAACCCCAAAGGTTGAACATTTCTAGTCTAGAAATCCACAGACTGAACCTTGACCTGTTGTTGAGTGGCAGACGGCATGGAACAGAGTCTCTGATGCAGGAGCCTGTTCCAGGATCAGCAGGCTCTACGATGACGAATGGTCTCTCCTCCAAAGTAACCACTCGCAAGTGCTGGGAATCATCCAGAGGTTTGAGAAAAGGGCCGTACCGGGACCAGGGCGGGTAACGCAGACGCAGCACTCCATTCTCCCACCAACCTACCTACAACAATAGCAAGACGCCATTAAAATGGTACAAACACATTTCTGAGACCTCAGACAGATGCAAAATGTTTTATAATGGTGCTTTGATGAAGTTAAATATGATTAGTGTTGGCAGGGCCTTTCTGTCTGTTTAACTATCTGGCATTCTTTAAATTGTTAGTGGATGTAGCCCCGACTTTATTAAGTTAGATACTTTAAGCTACAGAACATATAAAATGCCTGTCTTCCTAGTGACAGCTCTTTTACCTTTTAACAAGACACGTAAACCCAAATCTTTCAAAGCGACTGCAGCATGACACCTTTGTAAGTTCACATGATTCCCAATCTCAAGTGCAAACCATCTGTCAGTGAACATGGCAATTAAATGTAAAAAAAAAAAAAAAAATAAGACCTTTGTTCTTGCTCAACAATGAATGATTTACTGTTTCTACAGCTCCCTTGGCAGTTCTGAAACCAGCCTTTTCAAATCATCAAAAAGTGCACGAATAACCAATACCAAAAATGTTCCTGCAAAAATCTATTATTTCCCATGACTTATTGACATTTGCCAGGAAAATGCTGTATGTGCAATCATTAGCAATTGCCACTCAATTGCATTCAAGTGCACTGGCCTGTAAACAATTTCCCTTTTGAGAGTAATTTAAAATAACTGATAAGTTATTGGAAAAACAGGAACACGGTGAATTATACAGCAAAACATAAATAAGCATATGAACAGCAGACTATTCATTTTTATAATTCTTTTTTCTTTTTCTTTTTTTTTACCATGAATTTAAAGTTTTTAATATGGGAGAGAGAGCGATTACAAACTCAGTGTACAGTAGGATGATCATTTTTCTGCATGATATGTAGAAGTATATGTACATGTATTAGAAGTATAAGTATATGTATATGCATTCAGTATGAAAGTACTGAATATGAAAATTACTGGTCAGTACGGTCACGTACAAAGTATAAAAGAATGTAATAAAACAATGATAATGATAATTATGTTTATAAACACAAATTTCACATTCTGTTTCAATGCTTTAAAAATTGCAGTTCCAATGAAAAAAAAGCACCATAGTGACCTTGACTTACTTGATTTGATTTGCTTTGCACAAAATGTATTGTAATATAATGTGAATGTGCATATATTTATTCTTTGATGTACTTCAGTCCCTTCTTTATGCGACATGGTTCATTTCAAATGCATTCTTCACATTTCAATTATATTGCATTTAAATGGCAAGGCAAAATGTGAACTCACTTGGGAGCTGCATTTAAAACAGTTCAGTGATAACCATGAATATCTAAACACATTTAAGCATACTAATGGCTCCACCCCTACCTCCTCCCAGCCTCTTCCTGCAGTGTAGGAGATAACATCCAGGAGCGGATTTGCCAGATAACCGTCATTATTAAAGGAATAGTCCCGTCCAGATAGAGTTATGTTACTGAAGAACCTGCAGGAGGAGAAAAGGAAAAAAAAGAAGGGTGATAAAGGAGGAGTCTGAGTGAAAGTGATAAAGAGAAGGAGAGAGAGCAGCGAGAGATAAAGAGTGATAGATGGGAGTTCCATTAGTCACCTCTCCACTTGGGGTGGTGTGTGTGATTTGTGCTGAATGCTTATGGGACTCTAAAGTAAACCTTCTCTGCTGAACATTAAACAGAAATGACAACACTGAATCTCAATGAACATAAAAAAGAAATTGATTTATAGAATGGCAGAAAACTGAAGGTACAACTGCTTAACTAAATGAATGAATCAATGAATTAATACAGAGTAAAATAGTAAAAAAAAGGATAAAAAAATGAAGGAAAAAGTAATGAATAAATGAATGAACAAAAAAAGGAAGAAATGGATGAATGAATGGCTAAAGTGAATGTATGAATGCTTATAAATAGATACATTTTTTAAAAAAAAATGTGTTTACATATACATAAATCTACAGTGTTGGAGAAAGTTACTTTTAAAAGTAATGAAAAAAGTAACTAATTGCATTAATTAGTTACTTTTTATGGAAATTAATGTGTTGTTACATTTGCATTACTTTTTCTCACCTGGGCTGGCTTGTTTGTTTTTTAATTAAAAAAAGGTTTTACAAATGTGAAGACCCTTTCACACCAAATGGTTGGTTGAATTGGATCATCGAAGTTCAGCAGCAAAGACATTGGTTAATAAAGTGAGATTAAATACATAAAGTATATTTGTGTTATTTAACATATCTAATTATTGCAGGTTTGCATAATATTCAGAGTTCGCATTTTACAGTTTTTATTCTTTGTGAGGAATACTGAAGATGTTTTTATCCAAGTGAGATGTGTAACATATTTACTTTAGTCTACAACTACAATAACCATCATGTTCACACAGCGCACACAACACCTCTGCACGTTACTCCCGATTTCTATCAACATGGGGTCAGGAGATGTGTCAGTCAATAAATGGGAAAACAAAGTAACTTGCATTACTTATTTGAAAAGGTAGCTCAGACATTTTGTTGTAAATTTAAAAATAATGCATTATTTTACTCATTACTTGAAAAAAGTAATCTGATTACGTAACCCGCATTACTTGTAATGCGTTACCTCCAATACTTCCTAATTCTACCTCCAACAATTCCTAACTCTAATGGATTCGTGGAATAAAATTATTGAAAAACTTATTTATACTAGGGCTGCCCACTAATAGTCGACTAACCATTAGTCAACAGGAAGAGGCTAAGTCGACCAAAATTTTATTAGTTGGTTAGTCGCAGAAAAAAAAACCCCACAGGAAGTGGCGAAGTCACGTATAGTTCGTGACGGACAGATCATTAATGAAGGGTCCTTGTGGTAATTACAGTATGCTGGGCAGGAAATCCAAACATTAACCTATCATTCACCGAACTCAAATATGGCTTATAATTTGAAACATGTAAGTAGTAGCAACTTTACATGACCGCTCTCTCTAACGTTAACCTAGAAAAATGTGTGCTAATATCTGCCGCATTCAAGTGTTTGTGCGAAGTGTGGAAGATGAATAGTAGCACTCTTACTGCATGACAGTTAACTTAATAAGGAGGCACCGGTGAGATCACTTGCATTTAACTTAAAATAATCCGTCATTTTTGGTCATATAGATAAGAGTAATAAATCATTCAAAACTGTAAAGGGTCTGGGTAGGGGTGTAACGATTCACTCTTTTTCTCCATGCATCGATTACAAATCCTGACGATGCATATGCATCAATCTTGAAACGTTTTTTTGAATCGCGAATCATTAATTTCGGTCGATAATCGATGTAAAATGCTAAGAATCGGATTAATCGGATTCGATAGTGATTCAGTACTTTAAAATATATAAACATTAAATTACTACATGCGCAAATTGATGGAGACGTTGTGCGCCGTCATTCGTGCTCTCACAGCTCTCCTTCACAGATATGCGCTGCACTCTTTACCACCTTCACTCTTGTCCGTAGCTCATGTTGATACATTTTTGAGCAGCCCATGTTTGAGTTCTCCTCAGGACAGCCACTGCTATTCACATGAGCAGATGACAGTCTCTATCGAGACAGCAATGATCCTGAGTCAAACCGATCAAGCTATCAAATAAAGCTGCCAAGTCATTGTGTGGTCACTACTGTTGAAATAAAACGTTTTCATTGCGTCGGAACATCACCGTTATTTTCTATAAGATAAAATACTCAAGTTCTATGGAAATGGGTCATACCATTGACATTACCTGAGCAGTTGAAGTAAAACCCCGCTTATTCAAGGGCGCGCATTTATTGCATGGAAGGAGCAAACACATAATGTAAGTGTCTAAATAGTTCCAATGAATGATAAATGGAATGAAACTTAATAATGTTAAACTGAATGTACGAAGGAAACTGCTGAAATAACTACATTAACAACACTGAAATAAGAATGTGCGGTTTATCTATCAATCAGATGCGCGTTAGTTGCGATCGTTACTATTGCAACAAGTAGACATCCAGCGCATTTTCTTTCAGAATCATCATAAGGAAAATGCTCCGTATAAAGAGAACAAAGAGGGCTTTTCTTACTATTCCGTGAAAAAAAGTTAGTTTAGGATTAGTTGGGAAAGTGCATGATATTCTAGGGTAGTCTCTCCATGTAAGCGTATGTTTAATGTACCTAGAACACTTTAATAAGGCTGTGTAGCCATTTACACTATCCTACACTATAGGAAATAACAATACTTTTAAAGCCTTTTAAAATTTTGGCTCATGTAAATTTCTACAAATGCCATTTTTTAGGCTATTAAAATAAAGTTATGTAGCATCATTAAGAACTAATATGAACCAACATTAACAATGGACAAAAGGGGGTTTTTTTTGCCCTTACTCTGACCCCCTGAAGGTCGCTGTGTAATTCGCACCCTGACTAAGACACACTGGGGGAAACATTTCAATAACCCTATGAATGCATATAAAAATGCAGAATCGAATCGAATTAATCGAATCGCATCGAATTTTAATGTGAATTGTCTCGAATCGAATCGTTCTGAATTTGCAAAAATCGTTCTTGAATCAAACTGAACACCTATGAATCGTGAATCGAATCCCTTCACTGTTTACCCCAAGATTCACAGCCCTAGGTCTGGGTTGTGTACACTCACAAAAACGTTGTGCCTTTGAAAAATAATGAAAACAAACAGGATGCGCTTTCTGCCGTCTCGGTCTCTGTGAGCGCGTCAAAAAATAAACCAAAACTCAGTGTATACCTGCCTCACAGACATGAGAAATATAGCTATAGAAAGCTTGAAATGTCAAGTGATTTTCAACCAATTCAAGTGGAAAACAAATATTCTCAGATTATTTAATCTGTATAAAAAAACGTGCATATGGATGTGTCCACTACTGCGGAAATGACAAGTCAGCATCGTCGACTTCATCTCTGCAGCCGAAAACACAGAAACCATTATCAATAAATTATTTAAATGTTTAGACCATCTCCTTGCTGTTTTTTCACGACACATTCATAATCATTACTTTTGCCAGTGCACTGTGGCAAGCTTTATGTGTGCTTTTGAGTTAGGCCATGTATTATATAAAGGCTCATTATTATGATTTATATGGCTTATTAATATACACGAGCGATTAGTCGACTTATCGTTTAAATGAACGATTACTGGTCGACTACAAAAATCTTTAGTTGAGGGAAGCCCTACTTTATACTTATTCTTATTTTTATGGAGACAAAATTGGATGGATGGATGGAAAAAACATGGGTAACATAAAGGATAAACTTCACAGAGGAATGAATCGATGAACCTTAAAAAGAGGAACTCAGTGGATGGAGGATGAATGACATGCCCTAAAGCACTGCAGCCACGGCTCCGACTGCACTTTTATCACACTTCCAGATCAGCGGCAGGACATGGCAGTCATCTCGCCAGTGGCTTGTTTTCAATATTCAGTGTTTGGAGCTCTTAGAATGCTGCCGAGATGCTCTTGTTAGTCGCCATGACAACTAGGAGCATGAGAGTAGCACTGAAATTCTGGAACAGAGGGACGCGAAACGCGAACATCACAACAGAGTATCTTGTGTAAACTGCATCTCTCATCAAGCATTTGTCAGCAGTTTTCTTTTTACTGGTGACGCGGTAATGGCCAGAGAAAAAGACTCGTTTTTCATTTTTTTTTATTTTAGCCCGTCATTACACGGGACGCTCGGCTCGTTTTTATGAGACATGTCTCATAAGTCTTTCCACTTCTGTCTTTGGGAGAAATTGCATTTGATATCTAATCCATAATTTATGACAGGCTCTATATAAGAGATTATGTTCATTTCAAAGCGTTGGTCGCAATGACGGCTACGGGCCCGCTTCTGGTTTAATGCCCCATTTAATAGAATGTGAGCGGTATTGCTTAGCCAAACTTCATTCCTCCGTCTTGAAATGGCACAGTAAACACTTTTTGGAATACGGAATGAAGATTATGAATGACACTGCTCATTTTTCATGGCACATTTTTTTTCTCCATGCACACTCAGATCTGGCACAAGGGAATCATAATCGAGTTTACAAACTTCTTCGATCCGTCACACACGATATCTGCTTCGGATCGGCAATTAAAGAAAACGTCCGATCCAGTGTAATTAATTTATCTCGCACTCATTTCGAGAGTGCAATGGAGAGCGTGACAATCTTAACAACCTCGAGTCTGTGATGCCAGCACTCACACTTTCCTCGTTCCCTCGCTCTAGACCCCTGCATGGTTGTCATAGCGACACAGCCATTGACATTACATGTGTTCCGCTAATGCCTTACATTGTGGGGTGAACAAACAACCTAAAGCACAGCACGTAGCGGAATACAGATGTCACTTGTGTCATCACAATGAAGACGAGAAAGAGAGAGGCAGGAAAAAGAGAGCGTGAGCCTGACACAAAATGGAAACGTAGCAGTGATGTACTGTCACACAGAATGTGAAATGAAAAAGCCTGGAGACACAAGAAAGAGGAAGCAGGGGGGAAAAGTGTGAGGCGCACACACACTAGGACAGGATAAGGAGAAATGTGGAATGTTTAAAAATCACAGGGGTGTTTAAACATCAGAAACATTTGAGGGGTTTTAATGTGTCCATTAAAGCGGCATTAGTATGGTGATGAGCAGAAGCACTGCCCTCTGCAGCTGTGTGTGTGTGTGTGTGTTTGAAAGAGAGAGTCTCAAAGCAGTTTTAATGTGGCTGTATACACTGGCAATATGGTTACCCTATGAGTGAAAGTCATAAAAGAGAGAGGCTATTCCAAAGCCTAGTGAGACCTAGACAGGATTTTTGGGATCATGGGCAGGTTCAGAAGTTAATTTTGAAAAGACCAAAAATGCTGTCTATGAAGGAATGTTCAAGCTTACCTGTGATGCCTAAAACTGCTTACTAGGCACATTTAACATGCCTATGATGCCCAAAAGGGTATACTTTGGTTTTTTTACACATACGCTAGCGTACACGCACAGTCGAACACACAGCCTTGCAAGTATACTTCACTTGACTATACACAGGCGTTCGACGCGTGCAGTTTTGAGCAATCTCTTGCCACGAGTTGCAACCCATATAAATATATTTGTATTCTTTCATGCTAGAGTTGTACAAATGAGGGTACTTTCTAACCTCTTTGCACAATCTGTTGTCTATATAGGCCTCCGTTGTCGCTGTAGCAGTCTGTTCTGTTTTTTGCAGGATTTCTTCGACTACCTTGTGAATCGATGCCCCCAGGGCACGACATCTAAACCTTGTGGATAAACTAATTACTGCAAAAAAAAAAAAAAAAAATTTTGAAATGCGCATGTGCGACCTGTGCATACAAGTATGCGTGGTAACAAAAATCCAGCAGTGCATGTACAGTACGCACGTACTCGTCTGATGATGAAATTCGCATCACACGCACTGTACGCTAACCCTCACATATGCGTAAAAAGTGAAGTTTACTTTGGGCTTTAGGGTTATTTAGGGCTATCTACACAGGAATGTTCTAAAGGGGCCATTCACACAGAACGTGTTTTTGCATTTACAAATGAGATGCAAGGCAGTGGAATGAAAAAACGCAAGGTCTAGAAAACCTTTTTTTTTTTTCTTTCTTTCTTTTAACCTCTTTTCTTATTAAAATTTGCTGCAAAAGATGCAAGACGTGAGCGCAATGGTCAGTCAAGTCCGTCTAGTACATTTTTATACAGGAAAACAGTGAACATCCAAAATGAACGTCTATGAATGTTCGAAACACCTACAGTGCTGCTTGAAAGTTTGTGAACCCCTTGCAGAATCTGTGAAAATGTGAATAATTTTAACAAAATAAGAGGGATCATACAATATGCCTGTTATTTTTTTTTATTTAGTACTGTCCTGAGTAAGATATTTTATATAAAAAATGTTTACATATGGTCCACAAGACAAAAAAATAGCTGAATTTATAAAAACGACCCGCTCAAAAGTTTGTGAACCCTTGATTCTTAATACTGTGTGTGGTTACCTGGATGATCTACGACCATTTTTTTTGTTTGTTTTGTGATGGTTGTTCATGAGTCGCTTGTTTGTCCTGAGCAGTTAAACTGCCCAATATTCTTCAAAAAAAATCCTCCAGGTCCCGAAAATTCTTCAGTTTTCCAGCATCTTTTGCATATTTGAACCCTTTCCAGCAGTGATTGTATGATTCTCAGATCCATCTTTTCACATTGAGGACAACTGAGGGACTCAAACACAACTATTAAAAAAGGTTCAAACATTCACTGATGCTCCAGAAGGAAACACAATGCATTAAGAGTCAGGGGTGAAAACTTTTGAACAGGATAAAGATGTCCAAATTTTTTCTTATTTTGTTTAAATATCTTTTTTTTTTTTTCCATTTAGTACTGCCCTTCGGAAGCAACAGACGACACTTAAATGTTTGCCAGAAGACAAATTAAGTACAATATTTCTTGATTTTCAAATTCAAAAGGTTTTCACCCACCGGCTCTTAATGCACTGTGTTTCCTTCTGGAGCATCAGTGAATGTTTGAACCTTTTTTAATAGTTGTGTTTGAGTCCCTCAGTTGTCCTCAGTGTGAAAAGATGGATCTCATACAGTCACTGCTGGAAATAGTTCAAATACGCAAAAGATGCTGGAAAATTGAAAAAAATTTGGGACCTGGAGGATTTTTTGAAGAATATTGGGCAGTTTAACTGCTCAAAACAAACAAGGGACTCATGAACAACCATCACAAAATATAAAAACAGTTGTGGATCATCCAAGTAATGACACAAGGGTTCACAAACTTTTGAATTGGGTCATATTTATAAATTCAGCTATTTTTTTTGTCTTGTTGACTTCATGTAAACTTCGTTTATGTAAAATATCTTACTCAGGACAGTACTAAATTAAAAAAATTACATGCATTTTGTATAATCCCTCTTATTTTGTTAAAATAATTCACATTTTTACAGATTCTGCAAGTGGTTCACAAACTTTCAAGCAGCACTGTATATGCTTCCCAAAACTGCTGCTTGTTGAAAAAGTCTAGATCAGATCATTCAAATACATCTATAATGCCAAAAAATGGTCTATGTAGGAATGTTTGAAAGCACCCATAATGGAACACTTTCATGTCTAATTCTTAAAAACGCTGTTTAGGAGCATTTAAACGTACCCATGATCACCAAAAATGTTGGCTATGGACATTCAATATGACAAAGCTGCCCAAAAATATGGTTTGGAGTAACTTCTACAAACGCATCTTGGTCTATGTAGGAATGTTTGAAAGCACCCATGATGTCCAAAAAATAAAAAAAAAAATAAAAAAAAGTGCATGATGCCCAAAAGAGGCCTATAGGATTATCTAGGGCTATCTAGGCAGGAACGTTCTAACAATGCCCAAAACTGCTGTCTATGAATGTTTGACACACATATGCTGGCCAAAAAATGCTGCTTGTTGCAATGGACTAGGTCAGACCTTTCACACATATCTATGATGCCCAACAATTGTTAATGTAGACAATTAATTTTAATGCCTAGTAATTTTAATGCCTAAAAATGCTGTTTAGGAATGTGTAAATTTGCCTATGATTCCCAAAAATATGGTTTGCAATAACTGTAGAATCTACAGTATGATTGTGGCAAGCAGGTTGGGGCCGAGAGCGAGGCCGGTGGCGTGAGCGCTAATGAGCATCACCTGTGTGCCACACCAGTCTCAAGTCCCACGAAGGAGCTCCAGAAGGATAAAAGGAGGAGTGACGACAGTGAAGGATTGTGAACATTTATGTTGTGTTTTGTTATGTTTATATGCAGCAGCTGTCTTCTGTGAGGGGCTGCAGCTTTACTTTCATTTTGTTGTTTGTTTATTTTTGGATTAAAATTATGTTCGCCGGTTTCTGCCTCCTCCTTCCCTGAACTTGAACTTCATTACAACCATCCTTCAAATGAATCTATGATGTCCAAAAATGTTCTACATAATGTTAAAACCCACCCATAATGCAGTCAGGATTCCCAAAAAATCTGTTTGTAAAAATGTTCAATGCACCTATGATATTTATGTAATTTGACTCCAAAATATTTGATTGCACCTAGAACTGTTTGATGCTCAAAAATTAAGCCTATGCAAGAAAAATTCACACACATCAATAATGCACAAAAATGCAACCAAAGTAAGAATGTTCTTATGTGCCTGTGATGTCCAGAAATTTGTCTAGATAAGCAGCTCTCTAGGTTTTAAAACAACTAGAGAGAGAGAGAGAGAGAGAGAGAAAGTTGGCAAAGTTGACTGAAGATGTCAATACTGCTGCGACATCCTGCACAGACAGCATGAGTTAATAAGAGGAAGTGGGCGTAAGAGTGAGCGAATGAGGGATGGAGCAGACCTTGAGTGAATGAATGAGTGAGAGTAAGATTGAGTTTGAGTGTGTGTGGGTGAAGCCGGGTGGCTGCGAGATCAGTTCCATTGGTGACAGTCTGTGATATTTCCCCCTGCACTCAGCACACCATAACCAATTATCCTATTTACATGCAAAACGACACTGCATGCGTGCCTCTTTAGAGCCGCCCGCAGGGGCAAGACGAGAGCGGAGAGGAAAAATGAAGGGATGAGACAGTGGGGGCCAACAAAAGGGTGGGAGAAAAGGAGGGAGACAGGAAAGAATGAGTGCGAGGAAGAGCGAAGAGTATGAGATAAAGAGATGGAATTAGAGTGCGGGAAGTAATGTCGACATGATGAGAGAGGAGAGTTATTATGAAAGAGTGCAAGGACTGAGAAATGCACAGGCATGAAAGAGTGAGAGGACGTGAAAAGGAGGGAAAAAGAATGACAGAACAAGAATGAGAAGAGAGAAAACAACCCAAAAAGAGGGTCAAAAAGTTGAAAGGAGAAAGGCGATGAAGGGTGAATAACAGTGGGCAGGAGTGCAGGTGAGCATTCATCACACTCCATTAGCTTAGGCAGTAACAAAAAGTTAGCAGTAGGGGGCAACAGGTCTGTTACAATATGCTTATTCATAGTAATGCCAGCGCTCTTGTCTCCTGCACCAGCCTCTAATGACTGATTTAGGAACAGCTCTCGGCACATCTGCCTCCATATTTAAGCTGGAATAACTGTAATGTACTGCTCCCAAAGTAAATGGCCATACGTGTGACGGTCAGAGACCAACCTGAATAATATTCAGTAACCGTGGCTGTAATCTGTGAACTTGCTCCGTTGATTGGACTGTGGATCATGCTGGATGTGATTTCATTATTTCGTCAACTCAAAAGTGGACTTTAGATTAAACATATTATTAATAGAGGCTATATTATCTAACTGACCACCATTATACTAATCAATTTAACTTAATTAAAACATGACCACAAGCTCAAATATCAAACATGGGTGCTTCATAGCTCCGTAAGCTTGATCAATATCATAAACATAAACCACAAGAGACTACTTGAATTTCACCATACCTGTCATGAAATATCTTCAGGATATATTTCATTTGAAAATCAAATTTTGCTTAAAGAAAATGCAGCCTATTTGTTTCACTCAAAATACTGTCATCAATTAAGAAAGGTGATATTAATTACTATGGTGATATTTTGATATTTGCTTTTTGTCCATACATTTATGCTAATAGTGTTCAAGGGAAACTTTGTCTTTGCATTGTGACATTATTTTCATGACAATTTTCCCCCAAATTCTCATTACCACAATGTGGCAAAAAAAAAACAAAAAAAAAAACCCCAAAACAAAAACAAAAAAAATCTCGCTCATTACCATATAATGGAACAAATAATGGTATATTATTTAAATTGTAAGGTCATTTAATGAGAACCTAATGAGAATCATGTTTGAAAATAATGAGAATAACAAATAAAATTGATAGTAAAATATCCTGATATATTGCTGTAATGAGAATATGGAAGGAAAATATGCTTATTTGTCATGAAAATAACGTTGCAGTGTCACAATCTTAATGGTCCTAAAAATAGGCAATAGGCAAAGAATAATTTCTATTTTTTATATTTATGTTTGAACTGAAATATGACAGACATGTTCTTTGGAGACTCATCCATCCATTTTAGAAAATTAATTGGAGAACAAAAAATGTACTCTGTGACTCCACTGCTTCAACCCACATGAAGATTGAATACAAGTAAGCTCAAAGGCAGTTTGCAATGATTTTAAAATAAGGAAGAAAACAATTAAATGAAAGAGAAAAAATTCTGTATGAAAACACTCGAAAAGGATCTATAGATGTGATTCCATGCTCAGCGCTAATGAACAGAGATCAATGGGAAAACCTTGAGCAAAATATAGCAGCAAATCTTAAAGTGTACAGGCTATCCACTGGCTCCCCTGAAGGAATAGATGTTGCAATACTTTGAGGTAGAGAAGCAAATCCTTTTCAGGCAAAGAGTAGAGAAATTAACTTTAAAATATGGATAACTTTGGTTACACCTAATATGCAGATGTCACCTCAAACAAAACCTGATGATTGATCATCGTGCTAGTAAAGTGGGCTTGAGAGAACGTCGCTCAATATGGAAATGAAATGGCAGGGTCAGCTAACCTAACCTGATGGCATGTTTAAGTGATTGACTTTTGAAGGTGCTTAAAAGATTTATGATTCCCTTAGTTCATGCCTGAGTGACACAAACACTTCTGAGAGAGCTCCCCCCAACATAAAAGACAAGTCAACGGTGCTGTTTGAGGCCAGATTTTTTTTTTTTTGGGGGGACTGACTGATTTGTGAGAAGTATGACTGACAGGCAGCAAATCCCTGCAGTATGGGCTGTCAAACACAAATCAAACGCAGGTTAAGGGCCTGTGTGTGTGACTGAACACATGTGGCCTCATTGGGTTATGGGTGAAAAGAGACCCAGGTAACAGACAACACAGGGTTTTGATTCAGTCATCACAGTCACACTGTTTGGCACTATCTTTGAATTTTGCACTGCAAGAGATGAAAAAGGAACTCGCTAGATTTTTTTTTTTTTTTTTTTGCCGCTCATGATGCACCCGGTTTAGGGCCATTTCCTCTAACAGTACAAAGTCAATGTAGTGTTCATACATAATTAACACCAGTGATGCACAGCCTGAAATAAAGAGTTTCAGTTTGTGTTAGGAGTCTGTGGAGAGATATATTACAACCAAAAAGTAATAAATATTTATCAAATGAATGCCTTAACAATTTTAAATAGAACGGTCTGGACTGCATTTGGGTCAGTATACCTTTATTCTTTTATTCTTTCAAATGCAGCTGGATCATGTGCAGATCATGGTTAATAAAATAAATAAATAACTTGTTCATGATTATCTAAAGACCTTACGTTTTGTGGATTCAAATTTTAGCTTGGATGCCATTTTATATGTTAGTGTACTCTTAATACTCTTTAAAGATTGTCATGCTGCATTAAGACCGAATCAGCCGAACAGATTTTTTCGACATCAAGACGATGTATTCTGTCCCCTATGCTGTTTCTCATAGTGATAGACTTCATTATGAGAAAGTCAACTGACCGCTTGGCCGAACTGGAGTTTGCGGACGATGTAGCGCTAATTGTGGAAGACGATCCGCAGCTACAAGTAGCCACGACACGGCTGACCCAAGAAGCGGCGAAGGTCGGGTTGCGAATTAACACCGAAAAATCTGGAGCATGTCGGCTCGCGTTCGGAATAAGGTAAACGCCTTTCATCATCGACGCCTCTGCTGTATCCTCAAGATACGCTACACTGACCAAATCCGAAATTAAGTGGTGCAGTGATGGAGTGGATTCGACATAGGGCTGCACGATTATGACAAAAATCATAATTGTCGATTATTCCCTTGAAATTGTAATTGCGATTATTAATTACGATCACAATTTACATTGAATGTTTTGATTAGCTTTATACCATTGAAGCAACTGCATGCCATATTTTTATATAAAATAAAAAACAAGCTGAAAACACTCTTCCTGAATTTTTTTTATTGCTTTTCTATTGCATTAACCCTCAAATGTCAACTGTACATTGATTTGGTTTCTTCTTTAAATAAATAAATAAATAAATAAATAAAAAAGGACATATGGGCCATTTTCCTGGTTGCATTTGCACTGCCAGTAGGAACTCTGAAGTGACATAAAACTGCGCTTGAAACTTTTATTTTGACGGCACAGAGGACATTTATTTTGACAGTGCTGAGAACAGCTCAGCCAGAGCCTGAACACACAGTGCTCGCATTCTCCGGCTTCATTAGTTTACAATCTGTTTAACAGTCCTGCCTAATACGTTATTAGATAGAACTTTTATACAAAGAAAGTAGACAGTATATGAGAAAAAGTATTAGCTTTTGCCGTGTAGTTGATGCCCAATGTCACTAGCTGAGCAGAAATACATATGCATGTTTCGCTTGGTCCGCTCAAAGTCAAAGGATTTTCTCCTTAGCATAAGGTTTAGAGGGCCATCTATCACTGTTTTGCATGTTTATAGAGTTAGTTTGTGGAGTAAATATATAGGCAGTGTACACAGCTTTTTAAAAATGGCGGGTGCTGGTGTTTCACGTGCGTTCGACCAATCAGCATACACTTACGTCACTGGTAGTTCCTTTTGTGCTGGGTTAGACCTTTTACACTCTGAAGAAGTCGTGATTCATCTCCAACAACGTAACATGCTCTAAACACACCTCTTAAGCATGTAGAATAATGTAAGTGGATATTTTTTTGTAATCACGCCTTTGAACGATTACAAAATTGTGGCATCCGTAATCGTAATCGTGATTAAAAATTCGATTCATTGTGCAGCCCTAATTCGGCAGGCTGGACGTCGCCCCCATATCACCTGGCGCCGCACTTTCATAGCCGACCTTAAACTCATTGATTCGTCGTGGGATGAAGTCGCAGCCACTGCGATGGATAGATGTAGATGGAGAAAACTTGTAAGCATGGGAGGAACTAAGTCTAAGTAAGTCTAAGTACTCTTAAATATTGACAGAATCTGCTTTTAGTGGATATGTGCATCTATTTACAGTCTTTCTCTACAAAAAAAAGGAAACCAAAAATTGAGGACTCATCCTGCACTACACAGATTTTCAACCAATCAAATTCATATTCATACTATAGTTCTTCTTTCTTCTTATTTTTGAATGAGACATGGGTGTACATCAAACAAAGCTGTGAACATAGCAGCAAGCTTTGCTTACCTGATCCTATCTGGCACCCTCTGGGTTTGATTTCCATCCATCATGCAGTTCCCGGCGAAGCTCGTCCCTCGAGCCCCGGCATACTCCCTACGCAAAGCCATAGCACCGTGCGTCAGTACCGACACACCCTTTGCAATTCGCCGTCGTGGCTCGTCCCTCCATCCCTGTGGCCTCACAGCGAACAGAGCCTTGGGTAGACCCTCAAGACCAAGTCCTGACAGAGCCGGGCCCACCGCAAACCACATATGTGAGGGAGTAGCCTGCCCTGATGCCCATGCAGCCTTAAAAATGTGCTCCGCCTCTTCCTGTGAGCAGTACAGGAGTCGTACCTGTAAAGAGTGGTAGAGCAAGAATAGAATAAGTATTCAAAGGGACCACTTTTTCCTTTTAAAGTCAACATAAAATCAAAATGTATTTACTTATTGCTCATTCCTGGTTTTATTGTGCACGATGATCATTGCTGTAAATTATTGCAGAAAAAAAATCTTTGTAATGTTTAATACAATTGGAATAACTTGATCTACATCTTTTTGTTATTAAATATCCTGATTTACTCTGAAATGTGTCACATTATGGAAGAAAAAGAAAGTTTGGAGTTTATAAAAACATCCTTGGTCATGCTAAGGATACTGAAGAACACGAATATCATTCGAACATGAATATCATGTCGTGTCACAAGCAGAAAAAATGAACACTTTACAATCATCAAGCTCAATAAGCTCTTTCTGGCTGCTCATGATACTTCTATGATTTCAGAAATTGTCCTATCGGAACAGAGTGATCCGGTCAGCTTGTTATTCATGCACTAGCACGTGTTCTTCAATATCCTTAGCATGACCGAGGGTGTTTTTATGAACCTCAAACCCAGGACATGGTGTATGAGGGCTTTTTACACACACATTTCAGAAAAAGGTCAGAGATGTCAGACATCTTAAAATTACTTTGATGTGTAAGGGTCTTGTTTTTCTTGCTGGAGATGTGTTGCTTATCCTACTTGTAGACATGTAGCCACAGGCTCCTGACAGGAAGATAAAACTACTCTTGAGGGTTGTTGACTGGTGACCTGCAATCCTCCAAAAAATTCTTACAGTATAACAACTGTAGCGAAAGTAGAAGTGTGGAATCAATAGACCAATAGACCTTCTAGCAGGGGCAAGACTAGGCCCTAGCTATTGAACTACTCCCCCAAATGTTTTTCTTTTTCTTCCCCCCCCCCCCAATGGCTGTGGGTCTTATTTTCTTATAAAAAAAATAAATAAACGGGCAGTTAAAATAAACTTGCAAAAAAAAAAAAAAAAAATCTGAAACAATGTTCTCATCAGTGTTCTATCAGCTCTTACTTACATAATTCAGCATACTTGTGATATTTGCCCCTTTGATTTTTAGGGATTTTTTTTTTTTTACCTTTATAAACTTTTTTTTTTTTTAAAATAAACAGTCATATTTTATGTCAAATTCTTAAATTTTAATAAATAAATTCACTTATAATAATAAGACACTGAAGGGCTGTTACCAATCAAATGAAACCAGTATCAACAAAATACATCTTTCCACTGCAGAGGACAGCTGCATCTAAAGTGGTATTTAAATGTATATACACAGACTGTTTAATGAAGCTTAGAGGTGGCATGAATGCATTTAAATTGCAACTGCATAAATGATGTTATGAGATTAACGTTTTAAATAAAATTTTCTAAATATACAAATATAAAATGTTGGAAAAAATTACATTATACTTTTACACATAAAAATTAACTAAAGCACCAGTAGGCAGTTCATTCAACTGAGTCATTCCAACGGCTGATTCAATCAAGAATGAAACAAGTGACTGTCTTTCTGAACGGGTCATTAAATCATTGACTCACCCAATTCATTCAAAAACGAAACACCGCAGTGTGCGGCTTGGACATGCACACCAGTTATGCTGTGACTTTGTTTGGAACTACTTTTGTTGACAAAATAGAGCAAAAAAACAAAACAAAACAAAAACAAAACAATATTGTCAGAGATATTGTGAAAATAAAATTCAGACATTCTTTCAAGGCCTCTGTAATTTTAATATGGTAGCGTAAAAGGTTTATCTGTAGCCCTGTTTGAATTAATGCCTTTACAGACATGAAAATAATGTTTTGCTTTTCTCTCTTAGAGTCAATCACAAGATCCTCGAACCCCAGCACATGCATTGATACTTTTTCACTCTCTTCAACTGACCATAAAGAGAGCAGGGCAAAAATCAATCAGCAAGGGCCAGCAACAGCTTTAGCATAGATGCTGATAAGGCAAAACGGGTATGTATGTATGCGTTTTTCTTCATGATTAATTTGTCCATGCTCTTGTATTTCTCAAGAGGTTGAGAGTATCCTTAGCTGACTCCTTCTACCTCCAGGTACTAGGCCTAGGCCTAGGCGGTCAGTGCTACAGTGAGAGAGCTGCCGCTGGGCCAGTCCTGGTGAGCCTCTCATTCCTCAGCATGCTCGTTCCCCCCGGTTGAGTTTCCAGATGAGTTTAGCGGCTAACCTTCGGGCGAGCTTAATTTCTCATTCAGGGATCGAGAGGAAGATGAAGTGCCACTCCTAGCATCAGAGGGTGGGCTTTATGCCTTCTGACGCCGATGACTCGTCTTTGCTGTCGCCTTCAGGCGTGACAGCACAGTCTGAGGCTGAGGCAGAGTTGGCAGCCGTGCTTTCCTAGGCAGCCATGAGCATTGGGCTTGAGTGGTCTCCTTCACCCTGTCCCAAGCACTCATGGCTGGACGATTAGTTCTTGGCGTCACGCTATGGCTATCCTGCAAGTCTACCAGGCCAAAGTGTTGAAAGACCTGCATGAGGGTAGTCCTGACCCAGAGGTAATGCAGGAACTGTGTTCAGCCACCGACTATGCCCTCTGGGCTACGAAGATGATGGCACAGGCTCTGGGTCGGGTGATGTCCGTTAGTGGTCCAGGAGCACCATATTTGGCTCAACCTCGCAGAGATGTGGAATGCGGAGAAAGTGTGCTTTCTCTATGCCCCCTCCCAAGGTGGCCTGTTCGGCGACACTGTCTCGCAGCAGTTCTCACCAGTGAAGAAGCAGATAGAGGTGATTAAGCACATCTTGCCTCGGCATAGGTCTTCCTCTAGACCCCTGTGAGCCCAAGCTCTGGCTGCTCATTGCCAAGGGTGGCCTGCAAAGGCTGCACTGGTCCTGCAACAGCCTGGACAGGCAACTAGACCCCAGAGGTCCAGTCGCAGGAAAGGTGGCACCGCCCGCCTGTCGTCAGGATACTAAGAACCCCCATAAGGTGTCAAAACATTCCTGAGATGGGCGACCCAGGGAAGGAGAGGCTCAAGATCTGTTCGCCCTGGCCAGGGCGAGCCTCACTCCCATCATAGGGGGGAGTGAATCTTACATGGTCATTAAAAGAGCAATTTCCTCTTTCCCTGGGTCACACACACACACACTCAAAATGCTCATGGCCAGAAAATTGGGGGGCGGCTCCCCACGTTCTGCTGCAACAAGTCTGCTCAGAGCAGGTAAGTGTGCTGAATATTGATGAGGCACAGCCTCCTTGACCGTCACCAAACGCCGCCACAGTGGACCCGGGGAGCAAGGTAGGCGCTTCAGCACATCGTTCAGCATGAGTAACGAGAGGGTGGGAAAGAAAGGAGGTGGGTTGAGACCAATCTGAGATCTGCAAGTTTTCAATCGGGCCCTGCACAAGCTTCCATTCAAAATGCTCACGCAGAAACACATCATTTCATGTGTTCAACATCAAGATTGGTTCACAGCGATAGACCTGAAGGATGCGTACTTTCATGCCTCAATTCTTCCATGGCACAGACAGTTTATACGGTTCGCCTTTGAAGGTTGAGCATATCAGTACCTCCCCTTCAGACTGTCCCTGTCTCCTTGCATCTTTACAAATGTCACAGAGGCTGCCCTTGCCCCTCTAAGGGAAGTGGGTATTAGCATTCTCAACTACCTTGATGACTGGTTAATCCTAGCTCACTCGCAAGAGTTACTGTGCGCACAGGGACCTGGTCCTCAAGCACCTAGCCCGATTGGGACTTGAGGTCAACTGGGTGAAGAGCAAGTTCTCCCTCCTGGGGCATAAGGCTTTCTTTGCCACAGTCACGCCGCTGGGGTTGATGCATATGAGACCGCTTCAGCATTGGCTTCAGGCTCGAGTCCAGAGATGGGCATGGCGCAGCGGCACATCACATTACCATCACGCCGATCTGTCGTCATTTATTCAGCCCTTGGTCAGACCTTGTATTTCTATGGGCAGGAGTTCCCCTAGAACGAGTGTCCAGGCTTGTTGTTGTCACAACAGACTCCTCTGAGACCACCTGGGGCACTGTATGCAATGGGCACACAGACTCGGGACCCTGGACAGGACACTGACTGCACTCGCACATCAACTGCCTCAAATTGTTGGCTGTGCAACTAGTTTTGAGGAGGTTTCTACCGTTTATTTAGGGCAAAAACGTGTTGGTCCGGACAGACAACACAGCAACAGTGTTGCATGCCATAACTTGCCCGCCATCTCCTCCTCTGGAGTCAGCAGTGACTGAAGTCACGCAGCTGATGCGCTCTTGCGACAGGTTACACTCTGTGGAGAGTGAAGACTCCATCCCCAGGTGGTCCAGCTGATATGGAGTCGATTTGACAAAGCAAAGGTAGACCTGTTCGCTTCCCAGGAATCCTCCAACTGTACACTGTGGTATTCCCTGACCAAGGCCCCCCTCGGCACGGATGCACTGGCACATAGCTTGCCCCGGGGCCTGTGCAAGTATGAGTTTCCCCCAGTGAGCCTGATTGCACAGTCAGGGAAAAGAAAAACAAGTCCTAATGGTCATGCTCTACTGGTCCAACCAGACTTGGTTCTCAGGGCTCAAGCTGATGTTGTTGGCTCCTCCCTGGCAGATTCCCCTGAGGAAGGACACCTGTGCCCAGAACCCTGGAACCTCCATGTCTGGTCCCTGGACGGGATGAGGAGAAATTCAGAGGACCATCACCAGCAGTGATAGATACCATGCCTCTTCACTACATGGTGTGCTTCCCAAGGTGAAGACCCACGGACTTGTGGCATCGGGTCAGTGCTTTCTTTTCTTCAGCAGGGCCTGGAGAGGCACCTGTTGGCCTCCACCCTTAAAGTGTATTTGTCTGCAATAGCGGGTCATCATGCCGCAGTGGTTGGCAGCTCCTTAGGAAAGCACAACCTGATACTTAGGTTCCTGAGAGGTGCACAGAGGCTAAACCCTCCTAGACCTCGCCTCATCCCCTCTTTGGATCTTTCTCTGGTCCTACAGGCCCTGCAGAGAGATCCGTTTGAGCCCTTGCAATCAGTCAAGCTTAGCGCCCTCTTAGCACCTGATTGGGCTCACCTCCGTTAAGAGGGTGGGGGACCTACAAGCCTCCTCTGTTAGTGAGTCGTGCCTGGAATTTGGGCCGTCCTACTCTCACATTGTTCCGAGACCCCGGCCTGCATATGTGCACAAGCTTCCCACTACTCTCTTCAGAGACAAAGTGGTGAACGTGCAAACAATCCCTCCTGATGAGGGAGACCCAGTCCTGTCTCTGCTGTGTCCAGTGCATGCTCTACGCATATGTCTGGACTGGACACAGAGCTTCAGATGACCTGAGCAGCTCCTTGTCTGCTTTGGAGGTCAGTGGAAGGGAAGGCATTCCAAACATAGAATGGCCCACTGGATTGTGGTTGCCATTCTCTGGGCTTATCAGGCCCAGGATGTACTGTGCCTACTGGGCCATGTTGACTCTAGCGAACGGTGCTTCATTAGCAGACATTTGTAGAGCTGCGGGATGGGCTACACCCAACACCTTTAATAGATTTTATAGTCGATGCATGAAAACAGTTTTGTCTATAGTCTTAGTCTTAGTCAATAAGAGGTAAAACTCGGACAAACTGGTTGGATGTAGTACTTGCATTAGAGCCTTTCCCCAGGTGATAACGTGTGCTTTTTAGGTCCATTAGAGTTTCCTTTGAATGGTGAACCCTAGGAACTCACTACCAGGCCCATTACTCATGGTATCCCTCTTTTCAGGGGAGCCCTTGTAATCTGGCTAGTGCTCTGTATGTAGTGGTTTCTTAATGGTGACCCCATATGATGTATTCTTCCACTGTTCAGTTTCCCTCTCGGTGAACCCAACTGCCACTGAGGGGTTGAGACGCCGTCTCAGCTCCTCATAACAAAGCTGAAGTGTATGTGCAGCCGGCTCGCCTTATATACCCATATGTCCGGGGGTGTGGCCTGGCATGCAAATTCCACATGCCAATTCCACTGGCTTTTTCTGAATACATCAGAGGTGTTTGGGGCTCTTAAGGACAACCCCTAGTGTCGGTATTTCGACACAACATCTCTGTTCCCTTCATCAGGGAACGAGGGTTACACTAGTAACCGAGACGATTTCCTTGTACAATTCTTCTTTTGTGTTCTAATAAAGAAGTCACATATCTTGGATGACCTGAGGGTGTATCAGCAAAGTTTCATTTTTGTGTGAAATATTATTAATGAAGTTGTCCTGTCACAGTAATAAGCAAAGCATTATACCAACTGGTTTTATTTTGCACACAGTGGGTTAAGGTGTATTTATATAAGTGTTTTTATTTGTTGTTGTTTGTTTTTTGATTAGAGGGTTAATTCACCCAAAAATTAAAATTCTGTCATTATTTACTCACCCTCATGTCATTCCAAACACGTAAAACTTTTGTTCACCTTCATAGCACAAATTTAGATATTTTAATGAAATCTGAGAGATTTCTGTCCCTCCATTGACAGTCCATGCAAACACCACTTTTTAAAGAGATCATAAAACTAATCCATATGAATTGAGAGGTTTAGTCCAAATTTTCTGTAAAGGACAGGATCGCTTTATGTGATGAAGAGATTTAATTAAAGGTGCAATAGGAGATTCTCTTCAGAAACATGTTTTGTTATGCTGGTTGAAAGTATCCTCATATCCTGTTAGCAATCACTATGTTAAGTGGTCTAAATGTATTTTTATAAATATATATCAACTGTGGAAGGCGTAGGACCATAAAATGTTCGTTCAAACATTGTGTTCGGTCCGAACAGCCCAATAGTATGTGTTCCCTGTCAGTCAACGTGTGTCTGCATACCACTGCGCAGCCTGTTCACGCAGGCATCATGTGACATCAGCGCGTTTCTTGTCCGCTGTGCAGATTCAGCGTGTGAATGACAGGCAAACAGCAAAAACCTATCTTTCCTTCTGAACCGACAACAAGTGGCACTGTAAAAGTATCGACCAAAAGAAAGAGTCTTAGAAAGGGCTACAACGGAAAAAGGCTGGATTGTTAAAGAGCTAAAACCCCGAATTAATATCGGTGTTGCTTTTCCACGCTGGAGACAACTGCGGGAGTTAAAGGTTCTGAAAGATGATACCATGGTTGCAATATTTATTTTTGACTGGTAAGTATTTTGATGTGTTTTGATAGTAACACATAATGTAGCATACGCAGTTTGTGGACCTTTACTAATTAGCTCAACGACAGCAGCACCCAGCATCTAATCAGGAACTATTTTTATGTTGTCACTATTTTTATGAAACAGTATTGTTCCTTAGGCTACTTTGTGTGCAAGCTCTGTAACACCGCGCTGTCTCGTCCCACTTTTGCTGTGTTTGGCTTCCCAAACGTTCGGTTCGGCTATACGCGCCAGTAAACACGTTTTCCCTGCAATGTCGAATCGGTTGCGCGGCCTGGTCCATTGAGCCACACCGATGACATGTCAGAGCGGCGCAAGCTCTGTAACAGCACACTGTTTTGGTCCCACTTTTAATATGAATGGCTTTCCATAGTTTGGTTTCCTATACAACTCGTTCAACTATCCTCCAATGCCTAAATGAGTTTGTGAGATACGCACCAAATTAAACGGAAGTGCGGCCACAGCTTCCTTTTCAAGTGAAATTAGCTCTCATCAACTACTGAAATCTTTTGTCATTTCAGTAATGCATATAAATGAATTTCACTAAGGTTGATCAATGTTTTCACTAGTGTTTGTCAGAGGCTTTTTCTAATGCGTATGAATGAATTTCACTAAGGTTGATCAAAGTTTTTCGTTTCACTAATGTTTATAAGAGGCTTTTCAATAATTATGGCCTAAACGGCCCCTCATACTTTAGGGTTGCAAAATTTCATCACTGTTTCTTAATACACTAAGTGAAAGTTTTGAATTCAGATTTCAATTCAGCTCTTTATGCATTATTTCATTGCTTTATACAAACATTGCAATTCTGCTACACTGGGTCTCTGAGGGTTAAACATTATTTAGCCTTATAGCAGTTTTGACAAAGGAGCAGTTTACAATTTATCATCATGCTGGTCTTTTTGTTAAAGCTTATTAAAATAAAATATAACTAGTAAGCTCATGCTTTAAAGCAAATCACTGGAGGCAGAGTTTTTACATTTATAACAAAGCTCTCCGATAACATCTGCACTTTGATGTAGTGTTGCCTGTTGAGCCCTTACAAAAACCACACTGACGTTTAATCACTGTGAGAAAAAAAACGGAAAAGTTCCTATCGCATAGCATCAAGCTGACCCCAATTTTTTCCTCATTCTTTTCCATGCGGGAACCATGACAGCCACTTTGAATGTGCTCCTGTATCAGTCACTGATTAGGGGCTGAAAGTCTGGGTGCTTGGACACTGTGGAGAATTAATCAGTCAAGTTGTTGAACGTAGAGGATGTCTGCTGCCGTGGCCAGTCCTGTGGGGAATTGAGTTGGCCACCTTTGGGTCAGATGGAAACTGTCATTTAATGTCACGCTGCTCAGTAACATTACGGATGCCATCTCCCCTTTCGTAGGTCACACGACCTCCTTCTCTTTGGGAGCCTTCACGTAAAGGCCAAAGTACGCAGGAGAGTGAGAGAGAGAGAGAGAGAGAGAGAGAGAGAGAGAGAGAGAGAGAGAGAGAGAGAGAAGAAAAAGAAAGAGTGGAACGAATACACAAGCGATGAGAGAGAAGGTTAATCGAGAAATGAAGTTGGGAATATGGAGGAATTGACTTACAGAATGCATGAGAAGCTTTACCATATGTTTCTTATTTTGAATTTCTATAGAATAATTGCACTAGGCATTAGAGCCGTCTTCTCTCTTTTCATTGTCATATTCATACTTCTATAATTAACCAAGACTGATTTGGTAATACAATTGTTAATTGCAGTGAAGCCACTTTCAATTAAAATGGAAAAAATGAAATGGGAGCTGGTGGACTGGGAATGCTAGTTCAATGAAAGGAAAAGAAACCGTGTAAGAGAATGAACTGGACAGTTGCAATTGAGTAAAAGAGCTGTAGTGCAGATCACAAAAGGGATTGATTTATATAAGGATTGGAAAAAATGAACAGATTAAACCAAAACGTTGTTTGTGAACTCTTTGGAAATACTAAGATTTGGGCTATTTAAAGGGGACCTATTACACAAAATTCAGTTTTACTTGGTGTTTGAACATAAATGAGTGTTGGCAGTGTGTACACAATCACCCTATAAAGATAAAAATCCACCCACTCCTTTTTTTAATCCCTAATAAATCATAAGCAATGTCTCAGAACAAGCTGTTCGCAGGTTCTGTACAAAGTGACGTGAATGTTGACGGACACTGCCATATTAGCATAGACCCCGCCCTGAGTGAGTTGTACACTCACCAGTGCGCCACTGTCTCGACGCCGGAGCAACTCTAGTGACAAGAATGTCTGGTAAGCAACTGAGGTATTTTGTTGTTGGATGTAAGAGTGAACATAACAGTCTTCATTTACTCCCGACATCTAAGCCGCTGAAGACGCAGTAGATTAGTTTTATTTTTGAAGGGAATGCGCCACAGATATAATATACACATGCAAATTCTGTCCCCGCTGTTTACATTCACAGACATAACCGTCTGTGTTTATGTGAACTCTGTGTTTTTGACAACCTTGTGTGGATTTGACAGTTTAAGCACAATAAAACGTGAAAGAGACGTTAGTTTAATACTCACGAGACGTACCGTCTGACAGCCAGCTTTATGTGCGTATGCTTCAGATGCGTGCACTCAGAAAACGATAAATTAGAAGTTTAAACTGATATAACTTTAAAATGCATGCAGATAATATACTTTAATGATGAAGAAGAACTGCAATGTCCCTGAGCGCAATATAGATGATAATTAAAACCAAGCAGATGTCTTGTTAGCATTTGGCAGCTGTGAATGAAGGAAGCACTATTCTGGATAGGGGTCGGGGAGCAGCAGCTCATTTACATTTAAAGACACATGCACGAAAACAGCATGTTTTTGCTAGCACTCAAAAATGGGAATTTACAAAATGGTGGTATAAATGATCTGTGAGGTATTTTGAGCTGAAACTTCAGAGACACATTCTGGGGACACCTGAGACTTAAATTACATTTTGTAAAATGGGGCATAATAGGTCCCCTTTAATGTGTGCTATCATAATAATAATAAAACATCCAAAAAACAGATGTATAATTTATTTATTAATAATCTGGACTTCAACCCTGGAAATAAATAATTTTAGAATTAAATATATATTTAAAATGACTTAATAAATGATAATGAATAAATAAAGTGGGACAAAAAGTCAGACCAGATTAAAAATCTGGGCTTTGAACCTAGAAATCAACCTAGAAGATTGAAAAAAAAAAAAATAGTATATTGATGTACAAGAAAATGAAATTAAAATAAATAAATAAATAAATGATTTGAATCTGAAAATTAACCATTTCAACTCTTTTTGGATTAAAAAAAAAAAAAAAAAAACTAGAAATACATAAATATTGAAATAGGAAGAAGAAAAATTAACTACCCTGCACTATTTCTATATCATGAATCACATGTAAATAAATTTGTAACATTGATCATGTGACTTCTTTGTACAGGCAGTCAGATGTTCTTGCTTCCATTGAAGCTCAAGATGCCCTTTGATCATGCTGGAGAACATGATCATCAGGTTTTACACAAACTTGTTGAGTTCAAGCAGCTGCTCGAGTGCTGCTGCCATTAAAGCAGAAGAGAGACAAACCAAATACTAAGACAATCTGAAATGTTTATGCTGATAATATAATTTGTAAATAAAATGTATTAAATTACAAAAGGATTCAAAATGGAAGTATTTGTACTAGTGGTTTCAGACTTTCAGTTTTCACTGCATTTATATTCCCACTCCTGACCTGTGCTTCATTCTCCTTCAGTAGCCTGCGGGTACGAGCCCCTCCCGGGTCATCGGTCAGGTTGAGCATCACCACACTCTTTCTCTCCCAACCGATGAAGGAGCCATCTATCATGCCTTCCACCATAGCCAGGAAATCCTCATAGCCATGGTGGCGTGTGGTAACCACAGAGAACGCTGTCCAATCAAACTCCTCCAGGACTTCAAAAATGACCTCCAGCTGCAGGCCAGTGGAGCACAAGAACTGCAAGTAGACGGAGCCGCTCTCCTAAAAGAATAAGAAAATTTGGGACATAGTAAAACTTTCCAACATAATATTTTGCATAAAGAGAGGCACTTCTGAAAGGTCTAGGGTATCATAGCCTGATTCCAGTTCCCTTGCTAGCCTAAATTTCTGTTCGTAGTTTTAGATCAGTCGTCTACTAGCCCTTTGTTTCAGCATTTCTCATTCATTAGATATTTTTACCTTCCTTCCATTTACCCTCTGCTTCTTACTCATTCAGATCAATACAGTCATTCTTAATACCCACACAGCATGACGTAAAGGATTCATTGCTATTCATAAGCCTGTGTTTCAGGTGACATTAGTGTCCTTGGCTGCTTTAGGATTCGAAACAGTCCATTCGGCCTCGCTTCAGCTCACCTCACTGTCTTTTTTCTATACTCCGGAAGGTGACCATTCCACTGTACAATCGAGGAGATTTATGACTCTCACATAAAGCCGTATTTCTGATAGTGAAAAATAGCAACGCTTAGTCTGACACTTGCTAATGCATCATAATCATGATCAAATATATCACGAATGTGGCATGACACCTGTTTTGTGCCTGCTGGTGACACTGGCCATTAAATGAGAAGTGTGCCGCCTTTATAATTGACTTTATTTTTTGAGGCAAGCTGAGCATGACCTCTGTAGATCTTTGAAGAATTATTTGGGCAGATGTTTTGTGTATCCTGCAGCTGTTAAAACAACACATAAGAGTCAATATTTTAATTGCACCGATGCAAATTACATAGAGGCAAATCATTCATTTCCATGTCAGACTATTCATATCTGCATGTAAACAACATGATCTGGAAAAAAAAGCTTATAGAAAAGCTTATAGCTTTTTGAAAACATTTTAAGTTTTTTTTTTTTATGCCTTTAGAGAAGTTTAAACATTCCAGGATTTTTCTCCATATAGTGGACTTCAACGGCTACCAACGGGGTCCAAATTGCAGTTTAAATGCAGCTTCAAAGGGCTCTACATGATCCCAGCTGAGGAATAAGGGTTTTATCTAGCGAACCGATTTTCTAAAAAAATAAAAATTATATACTTTTTTTTTTTTACCATAAATGCTCGTCTTGCACTAGCTCTGCGATGCGCCAGGCATTATGTAATCACGTTGGAAGGGTCAAGCGTGATGTAGGCGGAAGTACCAAATGTTTACAAAGTGAACGTGCAAAGACCAAGTCAAACGGCCTTTACAAAAAAAAAAACAAAAAAAAAAAAATGTAAACAAAGATGTTGGACGATGAAGTTGGAGGAGAAAATGAGGTTTTTTGCCCTACCGCGGTACTTCCACCTACATCATGCGTGACCTTTCCAACGTGATTACATAATGCGTGGCGCATCGCAGAGATAGCGCAAGATGAGCATTTGTGGTTACAAAGTAAATAATTTTTCATTTTTTTTTGAAAATGACCAATGGCTTTGCTAGATAAGACCCTTATTCCTTGTCTGGGATCGTGTAGAACCCTTTGAATCTGCATTGAAACTGCAATTTGGACCTTCAACCCATTAGGGCTGTGTATTGCCAAGAATCTGGCGATACGATACGTATCACGATACAGGGGTTACGATACGATATGTTGTGATATATTGCGATGCTGTAAGAAAGGCGATACATTGCGATATACATTGCGGTATTTCTTTTGTTTTTTTTAGAAAGAGGATCTAATTTTAGAAAAACTGTCATAAAGAACACACCACCATATGCATAAAACCTGACCAAAAAAAACAACAACTTTATTTTATTTAATCAAGACAGTATTATTTGCATTTATATCACAAATCACTATTTTGTGCAATCTAAGTAACGTAAAGGGAAAATAGTAAAGTGACTGCAGGATTATTTAGGTGTGTATGTTTTAAAGGTTCACAGAATAGCAGTTTTTAATTTCTGAAGTATTTAACAACAGAAAGTCATATTTCATTCCATAACTGCATGACTTTTTTATATTTGATACTGTAAAGCTGCTTGCTTTAAAGCAGTCTTTTGAATAAAGCGCTATTTAAATAAACGTGCCTTCATTGAAGTGCTGAACAGAGCTGGTGCAAACATATCCACATCGCTATGATCAGATGCTTTCTTTCTGCTGTCATTTTTGTTGTGTGTTTATTTTGTTATTGAGAGGAAAACGTGCAGTACATATCACATATTCTATCGAAACGCCTCTCAGCAGCGTGGATGGCGTCGGGATGTTAAGTGAGCTCTCAGATTCAATGCGTTTCCCAAGTACTCGATTTTAACAATGGCCTATTTAACAAACAAACACTATTTTATTGTGGTTTCTTTATAGTTGAAGCCAAAATGAGTCTACACACGCTCTGCACACCATGGCGGGATCCGGAATAATTCTATCGTCTTGTGAGCTGGGTTTGCTAATGCTAACGCCAGTGATGCAGTACACGCGCCATGGGCTTCTCCGCGTCAGTTTACGTTCTGAGATAACACTGCCATCTAGTGACTAGCAGTTGGGATTAAACCGAACACAAAGCCACGAATCTTGGATGTAAATAAATAAATAAATAAATAAATAAATAAATAAATATCGATACAGTGTTTTTGAAAATTGATACAGTATCGTCAAACATAATATCGTGTATCGATATTTTCTTACACCCCTACAACCCATTGGTAGCCACTGAAGTTCACTATATGGAGAAAAATCCTGGAATGTTTTCCTCAAAAACCGTAATTTCTTTTCAACTGAAGAAAGAAAGACATAAACATCTTGGATGTCATGGGGGTGAGTAAATTATCTGGAAATTTTAATTCTGAAGTGAACTAATCCTTTAAAATGCCTGCTTTATCTACACCAAAATATAACTAAGTCTCAAGAATATACCTATTTTTGCTTAACTTCACTTTAGTTTGCATTAATTTCATTTGCTAGGGTTGCTAGGTTTGCACAAGCATAAACATCCACCGTGTCTGAGCGAGTGAAGAGATATGACCATACAAGATGGCCCCCATTATAATCAACAAAGCTGTCACTGCACACAGGTACAGTGCAGACAGCTCGGTTGATCATAATGGAAGTGATCTCCAATGTCTGACACAAGGATTACGCAAGGTAAAGCGTTTTTTGTTTTTTTTTTCCTCTTATTAACATCCCTTTGTAAACATGAATATCAGCTTAGGATTTCATACATTAAATTGGATTTAATCACATCTTTGCAAGTCTATAATATATTGACTCCATGCTTGTCTTTTCACAGATGTACTAATGTACTGGCTCAGCTCCTTAAAGCCCTACAATAAAAAAGGTATTATTATTTATGGATTTTATTAATTGACACTATTTTGAAATAGAAAGTTGTCAATTTTATCTAAAATGCATCATCTATACATGATTCCATAATTTTGTGTCAGCCAAATTGGCCTATTCAAGTTCACTGTTAAAGGTGCAATATGTAATAATTTTGCAGTAAAATATCCAAAAACCACTAGGCCAGTGTTATATATTTTGTTCACTTGAGTACTTACAATATCCCAAATGTTTTCAACTATTTGTAAATCGTGAGAAAATTGCAATTTTAACCAAGGCTCCGGGACGTGTGAGGAGTCGCCTATCAGTTGCGTCATACCCACGTTACCCTCGGTTTCCGGTTTTCTTTTGTAGAAACCATGGAAACACCAAAAACGCTTTAATATTTACATTTTAATAGACAAGGGAACAACTGTTTTGATATATTTATAGACAGAAAACTAATTATTGTTATATAGCTCAACACGTTTAGTCTTATTGTTTAAATCTAATTTTCTTGATTTTTTTGTGAGTACCATGCTTTACCATGCCTCAGAGAAAAACACTATTTTGTGAAGTAGCTAACATAGCATAATCAGATGCAGCTTGATTTTTAGTAACAGTAATACAGCATTTTCTCCATCATACAATACGTTTTAAAATTAATTGCATGCCATTTATCAACACAAGCCTTTAATATGATATTCTAAAATCGATCTAGCTTACTGCAGTGTGCAACAAGTGTCTTACAGCAGCCACCGAGCGAACGCACAGAGTAACGTTATAACATTTTCAACACACTCAAATGTATCTAATATGATAAACAGAGCTGTGTTACCTCATACTCATGACCGGAAAAGCGGAGGCAGCGTCGGCGACTGTGGCATAATAAAAAGTTCCGCTGCTCGCGGCGTGTTGCGCAATCGCTCCAGCGGCCTCGTTCAGCTCCCACAACACTCGGTCCTGCTCTGCTTCATACTACAGTAACGTTAATAATCGCATCCATGAACATGATTTCTTCCCGAGTCCTATCCCAATTCTTTTCCACCGGCTGTGAGGTGAAGACCACATGTCCCAAGATTCCGCGCTCAAACTTGGCGTCATCAAGCTATGCCTTTGTTTTGAATAGGACTCTAGCGACCTCTAGCGGACAGAAAATCTTACATATTACACCTTTAATCAATTTCTTTATAGATTTATATAATTATCAAACTAACCATTTTATGAGGTAAAATCAATGCAGAATTTGAGTCAAAATGAGCTACCATCTGTGTTAAACGTGTAACCCAGCATGCTGGGTTAAATGAGCACCCCAACTTGTCAGATAAGATTAACACAGCATGTCTTCTGACTATTATTTACACAACAGTGTGTTTAAAGACTACTCAAATTGACTTGTTTTTAACCCAACATTTTTTTTTTTTTTTTAGAGAATAGACCTCTGAAATAATGATTACAACAAAATAGCAGTCATGACAACTGCAAACAACTTGTTGTTGAACTCGCTGATGTTAAGTTTTTCTTCATCTAGAACAGCTTTTCCACGTTACAGACACTTCCTATGCAAATAAAATCTCAATTAACTCCACAGTACTTTTCCCGTATGAATAATTTCCCCCTAGGCGTTACCTTGGCAATCTGGCAGATTTTTTTTTGTTTCATAATTACACTTCAACTGTTAGTATAGTCATGATACATACCTGTAAAATGTAAGCAGGGGAATTTTTAACATCTCTGTCAACATTCAAGGCAATCAGCATGCATTCCAACATGCCTCAAACATGCAAAACAAGTGTTCATACTGTGTGACCAAAGGATAAAGCCAGGCTATTACACTGAGTTTTTCAAATAATAACCAGACAGAGAAGCCGCAAACCTGATGAGCACAAAAATGTCACGACTGCAGAGTAGCATTAACCAAGCATAAAGGCTCACCTCCGCTCTATATTTAAATGAAGACCAGCTTGTAAAAGCCGAAAGAGCTTACAGTAGTACTGTAACTTGCAGCGGTGAAGCACTTAAATGGGTCAGGTTACATTTTCCACAGGACTAAATTTCCTTCAACTTCGTATTGGAATCAAATACCTTGATAAATTTGATGCACTAAAATTGGAGCAGGCATATATATATCTTTTATTATATTTTACTGAGAGCAAGACGGGGGAGAGAGTCATCTCAGATCCTCAGATCCGTATGAAAAAAATGAAAACATATATAAAAAAATTAAATGGTAATTATAATTTAAGGCGATTTTACAGGTTTTTTAAATTATTTATAAGAATATGTAGGCTAATAATAATAATAATAATAATTACCATATTTAATATCTTGATAAATACTATCCTGACCAGTAACTAGTGTTGTAGTACTTGAGACCGGTCTTAAAGGATTAGTCCACTTTCAAATAAAAATTTCCTGATAATTTACTCCCCTCCATGTCATCCAAGATGTCCATGTCCTTCTTTCTTCAGTCGAAAAGAAATTAAGGTTTTTGATGAAAACATTCCAGATTATTCTCCTTATAGTGGACTTCAATTGGCCCCAAACAGTTGAAGGTCAAAAAACGATACCAGATGAGGAATAAGGGATTTATCTAGCGAAACGATCTGTCATTTTCTAAAAAAAAATAAAAAAATAAAAAAGCCTGCACTGAAACTGTAATTTTGACCTTCAACCATTTGGGGCCAACTGAAGTCCACTATAAGGAGAATAATCCTGGAATGTTTTCATCAAAAACCTTAATTTCTTTTCGACTGAAGAAAGAAGGACATGGACATCTTGGATGACATGGGGGTGAGTAAATTATCAGGAAATTTTTATTTGAAAGTGGACTAATCCTTTAAGACCATTTTTTGAAGGTCTTGGTCTTGTCTTGGTCTCGGCCGCATTTGGTCTCGGTCTTGTCTTGGTCTCAGACTAAAAGGTCTTGGGATTTTATTTCAAGACTGGTCAAGACCACAACTGCGGGGATGTTGCTAAATTGCCGTTGCATTGTCTGATTTCTTTGTTAACGTCATTAATTTGATTGGAGGTTTTCAATTGATTAGTTTTTCAACTGATTGGTAACAGCTCTATATAGTGTCTTATTATTCTAATTGTAATTATTGATTAAAAACAAGACATTTCTCAGGCAGTAAATATGGATCTTTCAGATGAATTTGAAAAGTGCTAGTCTGGTCTTGGTCTTGACTCGGTCTCGACTTGCCTTGGTCTTATCTTGGTCTCAACCCCCCAAAGTCTAGGTCTTGTCTTGGTCTCGACACACACTGGTCTTGGTCTCGACATGGTCTCGGTTTAGGTGGTCTTGACTACAACACTACCAATACCATTGCCATAAATTATAAATATTTATTATTATTAGTAGTAGTAGTGGTAGTAGTAGCAGCTTTCCTCCTTTTAAACCTGCATTTGATTAAAACTGAAGAAATATGCAATTCTGCTTTTTCATTGTTTTTACCAAAGGAGAATGAGTGCTTGAGGTGTTTGTGATTTCAAAAGAATCCCAGTACTAACAGGCTTCAGTTTCTTCTGATGCTGCAGCTTTCATTCGGCTAAAATCAATCTACATTGAACACTTGAAACTAGATTTGCTGCATGCATCAAATGCATTGCAGGTAGGACAGTTTAGATTAAATTGCAAAACAATATATAGTATATTAAACACTACTAAATCAATTTCAGCTCTAAATTACCACAGATGCAAATCTATATGTGCTAATGAAGTACCTTCTGTTAGCGATTACATTCTGTACATAGAGAAATGGAACAGCCTGCTCTGCATCCTCTCAGCAACATCATATTTTTGGAAACGTATAGATCAAGTCTATATTGGTAAGAACATCAAAATCAATTTTCATTTTTTCCCCTCTAAAATGACCTATTTAAAAGAGACAGGAAACATTTTTTTATTTATTTGAACTCTATTGTTTAAGCAGTGAAAGTTTAGACGCATTTGTGCCAATTTCTCATACATTTCACATATTGATAACTGAAGAGTCCAGCGATCTAAATGGCCTGCCTTCCTTGAGGAACACTTCAACAGCCATTAATATAATCTTTTTAACATTTGCCCACTTATAATCAGAGGTCACAGCCTTTGAAATTACTAGAATCCACAATGACACATTTAGTGCAGTTGCTAGGGAGATTCGAAAGACTTCAGCATATATTGCAGTGTTGCATGAAATGTCACACAGTTTATAGCGTAGCATGCACCATAATTGCGTAGCGTCCAAATCCTGCTGGTTTTATATGTGTCGCACTAGAGTTGAACCAGAAGTTGTGCATGTGCTAGCTTGTGCCACTGAGACGGCAATAATCGTCTGTACGGCATTATGTGCCATATTGAGGTCCAGATGGACTAAGTGGTGCATTTTATTGTATTTTATTCAAAAGCTTTCAGAGAATAAAATGGACCCTGGAAGGCTATGTTAAACAAAATCTGCTTGAAACTTAAGAAATATTCAATTCCACGTTTCTTTTTCATTGTTTTTGGGGGAGTGAGTGCCTGAGGTGTTTGCGTTTTCAAAAGAATTCCAGTACTAACAGACTTCAGTCTTTTCTGATTCCGCAGCTTTGATTCGACTGAAATCAATCTACATTGAACACTTGAAAATGGATTTTCAGCATCAGATTTCGAAGCTCATGCAGAGGGTGCAAAGTGGCAAAATAGTGGCAAAATGTACTTTCTTCTCACACCAGAATATTTAACCACATTATGTAATTAATTACTGTCCTAATTAAACCAGTTAAGTGACTCCTTTGTGCCATGCTCTGGTTGGCGGTTTGTGAAGTGGTAAAGGAAGTCTCTGGAGACATGCTCTGCGAGAGAGAGAGTTAACTCCGTGACTCCAAACCCACGCTCTCACCAATCCACAACACATGAGCCTTTCTAAATGTAGTTAATTAAAGCCTAAGCAAGCAAATGAAAAAGTAATGTAATACTTTTCACAGGAGAGAAATATGCTGGCAGAGAGGATGTCTCCAGAGTGTGAATAAAACAACACAGGTAGCCTGAAACTTATTTGAGTTTAATTGGTCATCTTAATTATGCTAAAATTTTATTAAGTGGTAGGACACGGTGAATTTTTAGTGCACTGTCACATGTGAGTGGAAGATACTGGTTACTGCAGAATGAATGATTTAAGTAGGGATTTTTCAAGCCTAGGCGGTGTTTGTTCAAATGAAGGAAAAAAGTGCGAGACAGACAGATTTTAAATATTGTAAATCCAGGGCATGAGTTGACAGCATGAGGCTTAAGTGACAAAAGAAACCTTCAAAAGGCCTCTGACTGAGTCATTTCTGAACATAATAGTTGTACCTGGTGTGTTTGTGTACGAGTAACACTTGTACACTGTAATCACAGAGCGGGTACAAAACACTACATACACCATCTTCACATGATTTTCAGTTGCTGATGGAACCTTACTATAAAAATACAATGCCATTTTAATACATACTAGTTTACATTTAGATTAAATTGGGCTTTAAGCTGTTTTCGTTGGAATGCATTGAATCAAATCCTGACAATCACTAAAATGTGTTCTGAAATATCCCACCTGTCTTTGTGACAGCCCTAGGCTCTATAAACATATGGGAGTGGCCCACACTTTTTCAGTCAATCAGAAATGCTCTCTTGCATCTGACATTCTGACAACTTTGGAGGGCAAAAGTTACAATTTTCTCAACTTATGGTCAAATGGAGCAACACTTTCGCAAACCCTTGCATTTTTCCTCTATGCCAGGGGTGTCCAGTCCTGCTCCTGGGGGGCCACTGTCCTGCAGAGTTCAGCTTCAACCCCAATAAATTACCAACTAATCAAGGTTTACTAGGCGTACTAGAAACTTCCAGGCAGGTATTTTGAGGCAAGTTGGAGCTAAACTCTGCAGGACAGTGGCCCTCCAGGAGCAGATCTGGACACCCCTGCTCTAAGGCCCTGTTTACACCTGGTATTAAAATGTGTTTTGGTCAATCGGATTACAAGTGGATGACTCTAAATACAAGTGTAAACAGGCTCTAAAATGTTTTGAGCTTGTCTACTTTTCGACCAGAGGTAGTCGAAAATGCATTCGACCGGATTGCTTTCGTAGTGCAGATGCTCATGTGGTTGAATCCGTTCAAACAGCCACAAGAGACCGCGTTCTCTCCACCAACTGACCTAACGTGTAAATGCGCTATCCAGACGGGATTTAAACTTCATTGGCTTAAGACCCAAGTTTGGTTTGAAGACAAAAAAAATGTACCAAGCACAATGTTCTCTCACCATTCCTGATTTCTAACACGCACTCACCGTTCAGCGTGGTCTTGCGGCTATCAGAGCGGAAATGAAAGCTGTTGCTCTCCATGTGTTTTTCTGTCATCTCCGTTCGCGTTTATATGTAAATTGCATGAGCTTATTTCGTCCATTAGATCGAAAGACCTGGAAAAGCCCATACATTTACCCACCCATAGACCCTCCCCTCAAAGAAATCAGGACAGAAGTGGTTGAAAGTGGACAACAGAGATAGATTAAAACACCAGGTGTAAACAGGAATGTGTCTCCCTCGTCTACGCCATCCAAATGATCCAAACCCATCTTAATACCAGGTGTAAACACTGCCCATGCCAATACGTACGTACATTCTAGTGTGTATGGGCACTGTAACTCAAAAAGTAATTACCATAACATTGGTCAAATATTTTACTATTGTACACAGGCCTCTTACACAACATTTTGCTGTTTACTGCCTATTCATTGTTTAAAAAACCCCGGCTGACCTGTATTGTTGACTAATGCTTAATACTTTGAATAATTACCCACTGTTTTGCTAAAATTAGAAGAGGCATATCTGGGAGACAGCTCAGTGCTTTTCCAGGCCGCTGAGAGCAGTGTACATAGAGAGGACAACTGAGGTCATGGCTGAAAAATGACCAAATACCATTACATCTCTGAGGGAAAGTGTTATTGTGCATTCCAGAAAAAAAGAATTAGGTCTAAAGAAAATGGTAATGAGCTTTAGTTTATTTCAATTAGACTAGATCAGGGTTTGTCTGGCTAGTCTAGTCCAGTTAGTACCTGCTGGGACATGTTGTAATAAAAAAGCATCTACAAAAAGCATCTTTCTCCATTCATGCCAATTTAAAAGTAACTGAGGGAATACACTTTTTATATATTATAGAAATTTTACCCATGACCAAATTAACTTTTTTCACATCAGAGCTCAGAATAGTCGCTAACGAATAGCTTGTGACTGTGCACACTCGCTCGCTAATGTCATTAGCCAATCAGTTGTGTCATGATGTCATATTTACGGCTCAGGTGATCGCTCTAACATACTGACTGCAGAACTGACGGCTACATCCACGTACCCTTTTCACAGACTGTCATGCATTTCCACAATGATTAACATGGTAAATCTATCATGTTTTTTATATTATCATCTTTTAAAAATGTAATCCTATAGGCCAATTTCTCAAAAATCTGAAATTATGTCACCACTGTGTAAAATTAGTTCCACTACGGGTCTGCAGCTATTACATTAGTATGCTCTTTTCTCAAATATTGCTTTTTACCTTTTTTGCCTGTATTGCAAGTTGCTAAACTAAAATCTACAAAGAATTAATTTGTACTTGTTTATAGCTAAACAGCCACTCAGATTGTGCTCAAATTTAGCGACGGGTGGTTTTAATTCACCGGCTGTCGTGTCACAGAATATTATCATTCAGTAATTCCCCTGCTCATATCACCACATGACGAGCATTTATTCATTTAAAAAACAAAATCCCCAATGCATATTCAAAGTTGCATTAATCTATAAGCAGAGCAACTATACACTGTGCAACAGCAACAATACACATCACAAAAAACACTTTTTACATGGAGTGTGATAATGTAAAGTCACATCAAACAGACATGGAGAATGATATAACCAATAAGCGGCATCATTTTGAAATAGCTCTTAAACTTAGCTCTTAATTAGAGCTTTGTAGTCTCACCAATAAATCACCAAGACTTTTCATGATATTTAATTAGTACAAAGACTTTTATTCCCAAACTAGTTCGTTAGGCTCAGCCATCGCTGTTACCAGAAACAAGTTTACCCAGCGCAGGCTAATCCGGAAGCCAAAATCCCAGAAGTTTGAAATTCGCCTATTGTGGATTTTTCTTTTGCTATTGATGCAAATGGGAACACAAAAATTATATTTGTTGTAGTTTTGGTTCACCACTATAGAAGTTTACCTAACTATGACAACTTCTGCTTCTGAGACCCTTTTTGCACAATATCTTTTCCCAAAGCAGTTAAGTGCGAACACCGTAGCCAATTCCATTCTCTCAAATTCATAAAGAACCATTAAATTTACAAATCTTATGAATGAATCTTAACTCTTACCTGTGGCTCCCTCCCCAGACCAGCCCCTCCTCCCACAGCAATGACAGGCACTCCTGTCTGGGCCGAGACAAATTCCAGCATAGGTGCTAACGGTGCCCGGTTGGGCGGTGGTGGCTTCTCTTCCTCAAACACAAGGCCTTGTAGCGGAGTGGTAGCCAGTAACTCGCATAACTGTAGCAAGAGGCTCCCAGGACTGCTCTCGTTCACGGCCAGCCAGATCACGTTCGCAGGACCCCACGGCGTCATCACACTTTCACCCACCTGTCCTGACCAGGCCCGACTTAGAAAACCCGTCCCCGAGTTGCTGCTGCTGCTGCTTGGCCCGGCACCGGAGCCGGAGCCCGCTGAAGAGGCACCGCCCACACCCCCCACCCCAGCGCTCGTTTCCGGGAGGTGGGAGGAGCCAGAGTGAACCACAGCGATGTTGACTCCGCCCGAAGCCCCTCCTGAGTCCCTCTCTCTCTCCCGGGGGCGGAGCAGCAGTGGGGGGGAGGGCTGGGCCGGCCCAGTGCACGCCAGCACAGCCAATAGAAACGAAAGGGCGGGCCTCGCCGCCATAACACGGGCAGGGAGTCACTTGGGTGGGTAGCGCTTTATGCAGGAACGAGACCTTGAGGGAGAAAAGAAAGAAGGACTGTTAGAAACAACGTAACTGAACTGAGGGAAAACATGAAAGGCACACTGTCAGCGTACAGTCCATCAACATCAATTAGGACGCCACCAGACACCAAGATACATTAACCTGGCAGAGGTAGTTAAGTCCCTGCATGGGGATTGGAGAAGAAAGCTAACACATCTCACCTCCCTGAACCTCACCATTCCCCAGGGAGCATGGGAAATCATTACCCCTCTGCATTGATTCATGCATTAGATCCTTCAACGCAAGAGAGAGTCTTGAATCGCCTCTATAAATCTGCCTGGTTGTAAAGCGTCCATCTCTGCCTGGGTAGATCCAGAGCAGGCTGAGTAAATAAAAGTGAAAATAAAGAAGAACAGAGGGGATGAGGCCGCCCTCTGCGCCTTTTGTTTGTGTTCCTGATACAATGAGCGAAAAAAGCGAGAGCGCACGAGAACGAGAGAGGGAGGGAGAGACGGCGTGCTGGTGCTGATACAAATGGCAGGCCATGTAAGCGCCAGCAACACCATGAATCATTTTCAAGTCACTTTGTACGCCAGCCATCAAAACCTACCCACCCATCCCTCCGCCTTTGCTGTAGACGTGCACATACACACTCACTTTAATTAACCTCCCACTAAACACACTTATTTATACTCAAACAACATGTACGTGAGCGCACAGACAGGCAATAGTGCAATATACTGCGTGATGTATAGCACAAACGTACCTATACTCGCACTAACGTGTATATTAAGTAATGCACTGACTCAGGGTCTGGCAGCACATTCACACACCCACATGCACACACAAACGCAAATGCACATCTATCTCTCCGTCATACTGGCTACATTTCAGAGCTGGAGCTGCTAATGTCATAGCTTTGAACCAGAAGGCACGCTGACGTCATAATTTCTTCTCTCATTTCCCTCCTTCTCTCTCCCCCATTAATTCTCTGTGCAGTTCTTTTGACACTGGGAAAAAGACACAGAATGGGGGATTAAGACTTGGGAAAGCAAGATCCGTTTGGGAAAGACCAATAGGCAGAGGAGAGGGGGTGAAAAAAAATGAAAGAAGTGGACGTTTGAATGGAAGCAAAGAGTGAAAGAGGGAAGAAAGAGAGGGGGTGGAAATGATGGGAGCAAATGAGGTAAAAAGGGAAATATTTAAGAGTGAGTTCAATAACGTAAAGGACAGATGCCTATAAGGGAGTTTTGAGTAAAGGCAAAAGGGCCTATCAGAGGGTCTGCTGCATAATTCAGGACATCATTACTATGGGCCTATGGGCAAACACTGCAGTGGTGAGTAGGGGGGAAATACTGCGGACTAAATGAAAGAACACAAACAAAATTTATTTGACTTGGTGTTATGATGTCTAGCACACAGTACTTCAAGTGGACGGCAGGCTATATGTTTCAAATCTCATTCTGCGTGGTGAAATCCAAAGGGATTGAGGACCAGAGAAGGTGACTTCTTTGTGCATCAAGCATAAAAATCCATTACAATTATAATTCCGCTTCAAAGAAATACAAAGTAACGGATGAAGAAGAAAACAATAACCCGTACAGTAGACCGAGTCTAGATAGGAACATCTGTTCTGGATAGTTAAGTATGATTATAAATGAAGCTGTGGCGGTATAAAACTCCTTATGTTTGATCCAAATGGGTTATTAGTAAGAGAGCGCAAAAGAAGTTCTTTAAAACACAGAGTAGGAACTACAGTACACACCTCAGGCAAAAATCATCAGACTTACGTCTAAACATACAGTGAATTGAAAATAAAGCTAAATAAATATATGTAAAAACATCTATAGTCACTATAGCTATTTCCTAAAATAATTATGGGCCCTGCACTTTTTCAACATTTATGTTACAGCCTTATTCCAAAATGGATTAAATTCATTATTTTCCTCAAAATTCTACAAACAATACCCCATAATGACAACGTGAAAGAAGTTTGTTTGAAATCTTTGCAAATTTATTAAAAATAAAAAACGAGACGAAAAAAAAGTCACATTTACATAAGTATTCACAGCCTTTGCTCAATACTTTGTTGAAGCACCAATTACAGCCTCAAGTCTTTTTGAGTATGATGCTACAAGCTTGGCACACCTATTTGTGGCCAGTTACTCCCATTCTTCTTTGCAGGACCTCTCAAGCTCCATCAGGTTGGATGGGGAGCATCGGTGCACAGCCATTTTCAGATCTCTCCAGAGATGTTCAATCGGATTCAAGTCTGGGCTCTGGCTGGGCCACTCAAGGACATTCACAGTCCCGTAGCCACTCCTTTGTTATCTTAGGGTCATTGTCCTGTTGGAAGATGAACCTTCGCCCCAGTCTGAGGTCCAGAGCGCTCTGGAGCAGGTCATCAAGGATGTCTCTGTACATTGCTGCATTCATCTTTCCCTTGATCCTGACTAGTCTCCCAGTTCCTGCCACTGAAAAACATCCCCACAGCATGATGCTGCCACCACCATGCTTCACTGTAGGGATGGTATTGGCCAGGTGATGAGCGGTGCCTGGTTTCCTCCAGACATGAAGCTTGCTATTCAGGCCAAAGAGTTCAATCTTTGTTTCATCAGACCAGAGTCCTTCGGGTGCCTTTTGGCAAACTCCAGGTAGGCTGTCATGTGCCTTTTACTGAGGAGTGGCTTCCGTCTGGCCACTCTACCATACAGACCTGATTGGTGGAGTGCTGCAGAGATGGTTGTTCTTCTGGAAGGTTCTCCACTCTCCACAGAGAAACTCTGGAGCTCTGTCAGAGTGACCATCAGGTTCTTGGTCACCTCCCTGACTAAGGCCGTTCTCCCACGATCGCTCAGTTTGGCCGGGCGGCCCGCTTTAGGAAGAGTCCTGGTGGTTCCAAACTTCTTCCATTTACGGATGATGGAGGCCACTGTGCTCACTGGGACCTTCAATGCAGCAGAAATTTTTCTGTACCCTTCCCCAGATCTGTGCCTCAATACAATCCTGTCTCGGAGGTCTACAGATAATTCCTTGGACTTCATAACTCTTACTCCATTTTGGAATAAGGCTGTAACATAAAGGTTGCAGGCATCACAATTTTTCAGACTTTTTATTGGTTTGATGATAAAGTCTGGTTAGATAGATTGTTGTGAAAGGTGTTTTCTGAATGCAGTATGAATACAAGGAACTGCATGCTTTCTTGTGACAAAGAGGTTGAGGTAGAGGTCTGCATTCCCGTGGCTCTCCCGCGGGAACCGCGGGACCCGATAAGATTTCTTACATTTTGAATGAAAGGCGGATTGCGGTCGGTAACTTTAGTGTACTTTAGGTGGGAGCGGGCGGTCTGACAATAACCTGGTCGCTGCTTTGGCATCAGCGCATCTGTGCTTGAACTTGAAGTGAACAAAACTTTCTGCAGTGGTGGCGTTCACACAGTCCCCAGTTCCCTGTCCTGAGAAACCTGGCAAGATGTTCTTTGCATTAGAGGTCTGCGCGAGTGCACCTTCAGAGAACATTCAACCTTTGTGATAGGATTTTGAAGGAGAGACGTTCTGAAGCGGTCGTCAGTCAGCGTCATTCTGTTCTTGCGTGGATGTTAAAAAAGATTTCATTTTGCAGTATAGCTAGTAAGCCAACAGTTTTCGTTTATGTAATTTTGGCATAGCCTATAGTTTTGAGGGACATGTTGTAGGCTATTTAATTTAGCCTATTTTTCACTGTGATATTTAGCCTATTATTCTTTGTGACATTTTTTCTCTGACATTTTTTAGGGTGTTGACAGCATCATAGACAAATAACAAATACAAATCTTGTATATGCAACATTTTATATTTGTTATCCCCAATCACTCTCTTTCTTTAGGGGAAGTTTAAACGCAAGATTCTGGAAACGATCCTTAGCGGGACCCGTCGGGTCGGGAAGAAAAATCACTATATGCGGATAGCGGGTGAACACAGAGTGAATTTTAGGCGGGAACGGGTGCGTGTGGAATAGAACCATTGCGGGAGCGGGACGAAAAAAACAGTCCCGCGCAGACCTCTAGGTTGAGGGTTCTTGTCATCAAGGCCAGTGGTTGTGCCCCCATGGTAGCGCACGGCACGATTGTTTTATATACAAAAGTCTATTTTTAATTTTTAAATATACATTCATGCATCTATAAGACTCATGCATAGCCAATACTGTTACATCAGCAGTGCAGGATGTGAATAAGTAACGTTCACTTTAAGTTGTGCTGATATGTGTGTATACCACAATTTTAAGAACAAAAATGGAGGTGATTGACAAAACGGCAAGATGTTATTCTTTTTGCCCTTAAAGTCTGTGAGCTTGACTTTCTGAAGGCGAGCTTAAAGAATAGGCTGCTTTTGCTGCTCGAACACTGAATTCAGCAATGATATCGACATGAAACCAGACTGAGAAGTTCAAGCACTTCTAAACAGAAGGGAGAAGCTTTAAGATGCACTACATTGCTCCAAATTCATAAATATATACATTTGTTGGATGAATTGTGAGTTTAAAAGTATTGTGCATGAAATAGATTTGCAAAACCAAAAAGGAGAAACAAGCATTGTTCCGTGTGTTTATGAGTATTTAAAAGCTTGTTGCCACATGTTCATGACAGAAACAGTTCGGCACATTGGAAAAAAAGTGTGAAGGCAGACTAGAGGGGAACAACTGAAATTGGGTATGGACTGAAGCAATCGTACAAAGTGTGAAAACACTCTAAGTCAGGCAATTTGGCCAGTCATTGCCTCTGTGAGTAGCCGTCTGGTGATTAAGACTGTGCTGATAACGCAGACGTCACAAATGTGATCCTATGCAGGGCTGACACATAAACTGGGGAGTTTCTAAGTGAAGCCTAACACAATCAAGTCTTTCATCAAGGCACTTAATACCATGTTGCTCTAGGGAAACAGCTCCTGCCATTTGTGTACTAGTAGAAAGCGTCTGCTAAATGACAAGTAACCTTCATAAAAGCACACTTATGAATGAACTTGCCCACCGAAATAAAAACGGCATCCAGCAATAACTTCACAATCATTTGCTAAACATTTTGATGTTTTTTTCCAATTGTACTTCAAAAACATTTCATTATTACATGTTAGATCTTGTGACAAAGCAGCAGCTGAAAGACAAAAAAATAATTTCATGCTGCTATTACAGGCTTTAAATGAGTTATACCCCAGCCACAGATCTAAAATAAATCAACTACCACCCCACAATTTAGCATGTCTTATATATTAAAATTCTGCTATTGCTGAAAAATGTAAATATGTAGAATTCTAAATGGAAAGTAAATGCAAGTTTACCTTTTCCTGTGGGATATTGTTGTGTGAGTTCATGTTGTTTTTCCAAGAGTCTGATGCCAATAAATATTTAAGTCTCCGTTCAGGGTTGATAAGTAGAATCGACTCATTCTGCGGCAAGTGACCTCATGATTAAAATGAGTCAAAGATAAAATGTCTTGAGATTTCTGTGGTGCACTGTAAAGGCAATATACTTTTTCTGCTTGGTGACCACATCTTAGCACATCACTGCTCTCCAATTTGTACTGTACAGACAGTTTCTGATGCTCAAGAAGCTGAACCAATAATCTTAAGCAAAGTAATCTTAAGCAAAATGAGCCAAAATAGCAGTTCAACAAAAAGTGGTTTAATGTATTTTAGTAATATAGACATTTATGAGAGAAGTAGCAATAGGGCTGGGCATCAATACAGGTTTGCCAGTTGATAAGATCTCATTTGATTCAGATTCATTTGAGTATATTTCAGTAAATGTCTATTTTGTTTACATATGAAAAGTCATTCCACCACTGAAAATATTGGGTTATATTGAGATTGTTGAAATAAAGATTGCTTTTTATCCAATATTGATATTTACTTTAATTGTTTGATCCAGTTAAGAAGAAAAAAAGAAAAAAAAAAAAGTGTCAATTATTCTTATAAAGTCAAAGTTATCTTGTGACTTCAGAAGATCTAGAACATACAAGTTGTTTGAACCATCTTGATAATACTTTTATGGTGGTGCTTTTATCATTTTGGTGCTTGACAGCCCCAGCCCGAATTCACTTTCAATATTTGGAAAGGATGGCAGGGTATTCTTTTAAAACTCACCTTTTGTGTTCTACTGAATAAAGGATTTGGAACGACATGAGGGTTGGTAAATAACAACAAAATTTGAGTGAACTGTTCTTTTAGTCTTTCAGAACTACATCAAACAAGATAAACTGTGGAAATAATCAAGGTAACTGAAGGGCGAAAATCAAATAAGAGCTGCTCGCTGCTCAACAAGCAAGTTCTTTTCAGCATGGTTCAGGTTGAGGTACTAGCATACGCGGCAGTAAATTTGTGGAGCTCTGTATCCGACTGAGTGACTCTGAGAAATTGACTGGCTTGGAATCTGTTCTCCTAGTCCTCATGACTTGCCAGCATGCGTATGACTTGGCATATCCTGGCAAAACAGGATCTATTCACATAGCTAACAATAATTTATTGCTCTTTTAGTCACAGGTATTCAACATCTGAAATTGCGCTATTTTCAAAACAGAAATTTGTGTTTCTGCGAATGTTTAAAGCCGAGTACAGTGGCTTTGACAAGCACTGGTTGTGCTTTTGTAATCCGCAGAGCAATCACCGTTTTTTCCCCCTCAAAAGACACTTTACTCAAAGCTTTGGAAAATGCTGGCTCTTTGGGGCATTTTCATGTTAATAATGCACCTTTAAATAACATTCTGTCTCTAAATGACATCTCTAGGATCATTCACTTTTCAGCTGCCCCCCATCCCTCCACCTCATGAGGATTTCGCTGCAGGTAAATTTACACTTTCATCAGTCTTGAATGACTGCAAAAATCTTTCAGTGTTCCTCAGTGAACTCTTATAAATATTCCAGTGTGGCACAGTAGCATCTGTGTGGTGGGTTTTGAGTAGCTTGCAGATTTCTTCTTATATGTTCAAGTTGCTTGTTGGGAGAAAAATGGAGGGTTGAACAGATGGTCACTTGTTCAGATCATAGGTCTGCAGTGCAGTGCTTCCCAGAGAGAAGCACTTATCCAAAATGACTCTCTTAGGAAAAAAAATAAAATAAAATAAGAGATGCTAATGCGGGTATGTCATGCATCAGCATCTGAAAAAGCCCACCATGGACCTCTTCCTTGCCATTTCATATGTCTGGGCGGTATTGCCTTCAACATCACTATCAAAGTGATGGTTTTTTTTGTTGTTGTTGTTGTTGTTTTGTGAAAGACCTGGATGTTGTGTAAGCAAACCATCACTGCAGGTTTTTTTTGTTGTTTTTGCTGCAAGGTATGTGGGTATATCTCTGCATTGTGCAGTGCTGTCTAACATGCGTCTTCTGTGATTCGGACATGGAGATGAGTTATGGTGGAGTCCGCCGTGTCTCATATAACAGCACGAGCCCTTCATCATTCACAGCTCATGGCGCAGGTTTTACAAAGGCTTCTCTGGATGGATTCAACATTCCTATTGTTTAAAAAAAGTCCAAATTTACAGTCAACATTAATACGATATATGAAGACGATAAAAGGATAACTTGTGCCAGGAAGAACCAAAAGGGGATTTTAGACAAGGCCATAAAGGAACTATTTTTGGTACCCCAGAGAAACTTTCAGTGAGGAAGAACCATTTTTTCCCCACTTTGTCACTCTTAGAAATAAAGGCTCTTTGTTGGCATTATGGTTCCATGAAGAACCTTTAACATCAATGGAGTAGAAAGTTTCTTTAGACCATTTAAAAGGTTCTTCACACTAAGGCCCCATTTAAACCAGTGCGTTTTCGCTTTAAAACAGCGTTTTAAAATGAAAACGATCCTCGTCTACACTGGCGTTTCCACAGTGTTTCAGAAACGATCTCCTTCTAAACTACATGACCGAAAACGCATGTCACATGACCGTTCATGCACACTGGGCATGTGCATAGTGTAAACAGTTGCTTCTTGCGCATGTAGGTAGCTGCAATATTTAAAAAATGCAGAGTTTAACTGCACAATGGCTGCTAAAAATGACAACAAAACCAGCAAAGATTGCAGTTCAGTCTCCATGTTATTGTTTACATGGTCGTCAAGGATACGCAGAGCGAACGTGGGCAAAGTCCCTTTAAGACAAGTAATTTCACTCGGCGGCCATCTTTGAAACGTCTCTTGGGCAAGTGCACCTCCTATCTCTTTGAATAGGGAAACATCAAATTCTCCAAAGCTGTTTGCCAAGCTTTCGATTAAATTTCATATTTGAAATCACCAATGAAATCTGACAACAACTGTCTCATAAATTTTGTTTCTAAATGCTCGAATCATGAAAAAAAACAAAAAAACAAAACAAAACGGTATTTTTCAGGCTGGATCTAGCTAATGCGCATGCGCAGTCCTAAATGCTCGTCTCTTGTGTCTCATTTCGGAGGCACGCGTCTGACTGTTTCTATAGGAACCGGAGCTTCTAACGGCTGCTGCAGTGACGCGATGACTTTACCAATCAGCGATTGGCTCTTATTTAGAAGGCAGGACTTCTTCCGCCATATTGCACGTTGCACTTTCTCCCATTCAGAACTAGGGATGCACCGATACCGATACCAGTATCGGTATCGGCCCGATACCAAGCTCGTGTACTTGTACTCGTAAAAATACCCCCGATACCAAAGACCGATACCAAAGACCGATACCAAAGACCGATACCAAAGACCGATACCAAAGACCGATACCAAAGACCGATACCAAAGACCGATACCTCGCGTGACGTAACTGACAGAATTTTCCGTGCACAGAGACACCGGCGGCAGCAGCAGAAACAATGTCAGCCTCAGGGGTGTGGAAAAACTTCAAATTAATGATGACAACACACACATTGCGAACTGCATGCTTTCAATCACAATTCGTTATCGATTAGTGAAGGCGGGATAGGCGGAATTGCGCTGAATGACACAGACCAGATGCGCTCTCTCTTTCTTGCGCACGATCCCAGTTCTCTCAGACAGCGCGCGATCAGTTCTCCTCATGCCTGAATGGTCAAATGCACAGTTTTCAAAATGTCCATCGTGTGGAGTATCTCACAAAAATACAGTCGGTTATGGCTTAAGTGGATGTAAACATTTGGGTGAAAACAGGATATGTGTCAGTATCCATGGATTCGCTCATTAATGTTAATAAAACAAAATATGTTAAATAAATGTATACATGGTAAATAAACCTACTGTATCTGAAAAACAAGTTTATTTAATTTGTATCTCTATAGTATTTGTTGTATTGTTTGTAATTTGTTTGTAAATTTCTTTTTATATAACAGTAATTATATATATTGGTAATTATGCCCTTTGAAGGTTATTGGACACTGAAATTTTTGTTCTTTAAGTTTGTGACAAGCACATAAAAATTATTACTTTTTTCATTAGAGTAATAATAAAGAAGCTGTCCTACATTCATTAGTCTCACTGTGTTGTGCTTGGAAAACGGCAACATCACCAAAAAAACAAAAAAAAAAAAAAGAGAGAGAGACAGAGAGAGAGAGAGAGAGAGAGAGAGAGAGAGAGAGAGAGAGAGAGAAATTAATAAATGTATAGGCATCGGTATCGGCAAGTACTAGAAAAAAAAGTATCGGTACTCGTACTCGCTCCTTAAAAAATAGTATCGGTGCATTCCTATTCAAAACAATGTGAGTGACGCGTCTTGTGTTATTCTATAGTCTTTGACGTGGGCAGCCATGCCATCTTTTCAAAAGTTTGTTTATACTGAAACGCAACCCCAGCGTTTTCAAACTAAAACGGGCTCTGCAGCATTTCCGAAATTCTCCGTTTTCGAGGGTCGAATACGGCGGAGTAGTGTAAACAACAGGCATAACCGTAGCAAAAGTTATACGTTTTAAAATGAAAACGTACTAGTGTAAATGGGGCCTGAGAAAAAAAATCGTTCTTCTAAGAATATCTTACTGACAGGTTCATTGGTGATTCATAAATTGTTCTTTTATGGTATTGCTATGAAACGCCTTCATGGAAGAATACTTTACAGGGCAGGACTTAATTTAATCAATCATTGGAATTGATTGGGTTGTGAAAAGTGGGTGTTACATATCAGAAAAGGCCAAGGTGGAAGCGGTTGAAAATAAGAGGAATTGTCGACTTCAAACGAAACGGAGTTGTTTCAGAGGTGGAGCAAATTATTACATTTTGATGAAAGAATACAAAAACAAAAAAAAACAGAAAATATAAATACAGTCTATAAATATAAGTCTTTTGAATAATGTGCATCACTGAATCATGTAAAATATGAGCAGGAGTGTGTATCAAGCAAGTAAATAAGGTCAATTTTGATTTCATGTTGACTGTAACAAAGATGGATCCCACTGCCCTTTCCACATTTAAGCCTATGTGTGGTTATAACAGAGTTCAGAGTGATATTATTGTACAACGCAATGCTTGAGAAAATGTCCACCCACGGTCACTTCAGAGGTCATGCAGTCCACCACCATCTCCCACACTCCTCCGCACAGGACAGTTTTAATGACATAATAATATGCAATACCTTGAAAACCTACTGTTAATTACTTTGGATAATTAGCAGAGCAGAGACCCCATTCATTGAATACATTACAGTGAGGAACCTTGACGTAAGCCGCCGTCCCCTAGGTCTTGCTAGTGCAAAAGAACACACACAAGTGCTCTCTGCGTGGTCCAATAACCTTCTCTGTGGAAAAGGATTCTATAGTGAGGTGTTATCTCTGGATTCACAATCAAGCTGAAGATTCCCTCCCAACAAAAACATCCTCTTAGCAACATATTGCACAGCCTCAACCCAAAAGAAAGGAGGAGAAAAGTGAAGAAAAACAAATTAAATTCTGTCGAGATCGAACTGCTTTTCACGCCACTGCAGGGCCCCGGCTCTGACAGAGATGGAATTTCATGCAGCTAAAGATGGCTTCCTCTCACTCAGGCCCAGCCTTGTCCCTTGCAACAGGGGTGACACTCCGTGTGCTACACGCACCTAAAAAAAAAAATATTAATTCATATGCCGATGTGGCAGGCCGCTTCAGGGCACTTCCATCCCCTGTGCAACAGGCACTAATTTCACAGCGTGCCTCGACACACAAGCCCATCTTTACAGCATTAAATTAATATTTAATCGCATATTTGTTTTGCGTACGATAATGCCATCATTAGTTCCTGGGTGCAAATTGCCACTTCTCTTTCACAGACCCACCTGGCAAAATCAGTTCTGTCATTTTATGAAACAACATCTTCATTCGGTCTTCCACGCAGTTTGGCACGCGTCCACCGGCACGAGGAGCACGGAATTGCAATTTATTGCACCATAGACGCTTTACTTCATGCATATTCTTCAAGAGCATGTCACTGCGAGAGAGCAGATTGTACCTGAGAACTAGCAAGCCCCGGAGCACAACGATGTCAAAGGAGGCGAAATATAAAACGATACACGAAGTAAAAGAACTTCTCAGTTGATTGGACACTGGTGCAATCTTTTGTGTCCACAAAAGAACGACATGACGAAAAGCATACTGTTGTTGTAAATGAGGTGTTAAAAAAGGAAGAAGAAAAAAAAAAAAGGGGTGTTACGGTATCCGTGAGGTTTCAAGCATCCAAGCATATGAATCAACACATGCCGGCCGGCTCTGCTGTATTCTGCAACAAGAGGAAAGTAATCAACAGGCATCACTGTGACCTTGTTTCCAGTGTTCTTAACAATCATTTATTTAATTAGATTTAAAAGAGGCTTGGGAACATGAGGGTGAAATTCAGCATGGCTGTATTTTCCAGGAAATTACAGATTACAAAAGGTGAAAGAGGTTGCAAGCAGAAAGAAAAAGTGTGAGCAAAAGATATAGGCCACAGACAGGGAGGAGCAGACATACCAAAAAAAAAAAAAAAAATTCAGGGAGAAAGAGAGGGGGAAAGAAAGAGAGAGGGGAGGAACAAGAAATATGAGGACAGACCAAGGACGGTAGCAAGAAGGTCTGATACGGGGAAAAAAAAAAAAACAGCAGAATATATGGGAAGAATGCTAACAAAACTCTCTTTCCTACTTTTTCCCTCTCAAGTGTTTCCCATGCTTCTCACCAGGGCTTAAATAGATTCAGTATTCTTTTCCCTTTCCGTTTTTTTTTTTTATATTGCAGTCCCATTTGCCTGAGCTAATGAGTTGATATTTAGCTGGCTCAGACACAGGCTCTTAAAGAGAGCTGCTGGGAATTGCAGGCCGGCCGGGGGCCTCAGGGCCCACTCCACCATGCAGATAGAATTCACACTTAAATAGGGTCAGTCATAGGTTTACAAACACAAGACCATGTCAAATGTAACAAAACATGCACTTAAGGTGAACACAAACAGCATGTGTTGAGTTTTCTTGCACAGCTGACATTATATAAAACAGTGGTAACTCACTAATAGCCATTACCCTTTTTTTTTTTCTAAATGTGCAACTAAACTGGGTCGATCTTACAAAATCTAGAACATGTTCTGTTCATATTTCACACCCAAATGGAGAAGAAAAAAAAAAACATTTTGCTTAAAGCAAATTATAAAAATAAAAACATAATTTTAAAGACAATCCTCTCCCTAATTCTTCATCTCTAATGCAAATATATATATATAAAACATAATTAATTATTAAAAATATACACTATATATTGTATATTCAATAATAAACTATAATTTATAGACAATTATTATATATAAAATATATAATAATTAACCACAATAAATGTATTATATAACTGAATAGAGTATACTTTACTTACATATTGTGGTATTTATAAGGAAATTACAATAAGAGAAGAAAAAATTCCAACACTGAGGAAACTGAATTTGTTGATAAGTGAGTACACACAATTTTGGCCATAAATTGTAGACTTTCAGGTAATAGATGTGGTCGAGCATAGTAGCAAAAAATGTGGTAATTCTCTGTTGTTACATGAAAAATGTAACAATTTAACAAAGAAAGCTGTAAAATGACATGCATGAGGCATGAAGCCTGATGCTGATGTAACAGATTTTAGACAGCATTTACCACATCAGAACACATTACTGCAATCTCCAAGGCTGCAGTCGATCATGGAGCTGTCGAGTATTTCTAATAGAACTGTCCCTGATGACATCTACTAGTAATCTGTGTATGGGCCATTCTGTGCCATTCATTTTTCTGATGTAAAAAAAAAAAAAAATGCACATATAGATGTGTGTGTGTGTGTGTGTGTGTGTGTGTGTGTGTGTGTGTGTGTGTGTGTGTGAGAAGGGGGGTGGGTGGGGGGGGAGACTTTGCTGCAGACCAGAGGATTCGATAAATCCATGCATCATTCACTGCATACATGACTTTTGGGTCAATTATCTATATTTTTAATCACTAATGATGTATTTTAAAGGTTAGATTTCTTGAGGTTGTAGCAAAGCTTCAGTTTTCAGGTTAAACTACACACTGTATATGTTAGTCTCCTTACAGGATTGTCACAATACCAAAATTTCAGTAGTTCAGTAGTAAACAAATACCACACTGAAATTACACACTCTAAAAAATGCTGGGTTAAAAACAACCCAAGTTGGGTTGAAAATAGACAAACCCAGCGATTGGGTTGTTTTTACCCAGTGAATGGGTTGTTTTAACCCAGCGGTTGGGTAAAATGTTTGCCCATCCTGTTGGGTAGTTTTATTTAACTCAACTATTGTTTGAAAAATCACTGTATTGCTTGCTTAAAATGAACCCAAAATTATTGGAAATTAACATTTATTAATATGTTTAATAAACAAACATTAATTAAATTACAGTTTAATGAATAATAATTAAACAAGAATTTATTAAATTGCTTATTAATACAAGTTCACCTTTTGATTATTATTGTTGCCTCTAGTAATTATGTGTCTAATTTTTAATTTCCAACCTGTTTTGAGTTCATTTTAAGCCAGCCATATAGTAATTTTTAAATAATAGTTGGGTTAAATAAAACTGCCCAGCACGTTGGGCAAACGTTTAACCCAACCACTGGGTTAAAATAACCCAATTGCTGGGTTTGTCCATTTTCAACCCACCTTTGGGTTGTTTTTAACCCAGCATTTTTAGAGTGCATAATTCACAGCAAAAACTAGTCATATTAAACAATATTTAAAAATTGAATATTTAGATCTAAATTAAAAGAATTAAAAGAAAATTGGGCCTTTAAACATTTCTAATCAAAAACAATTAAACAATAAGAGAGAAATCAATTAAAAACAGTAAGTAGTTTTCTCATCAGTTGTGTTGTTTTACTAACTAACCACATTAATTAATGCTATATGTTGCATTCACAGATCCAATATATTACACAAATCCCATTTTTGTCCCGACTGCTTACATTCACATAACCGGCTGTGTTTACATTAATATCTTGCCAAGACTGCATTTTCAAGTAGTGCATAAGGTCTAAGAGCCCTTCACAGATAATGCACATAAATGCACACAACGAGGTTGAACTTGGTCGAAAAACACCAATACTTTTGATATCCCTACTGTAACATGATCTATCAAATCTGTTGTCTTCATTTGGATGCCTAATGAGCCTTGTATTGAATAATATCACTATTTTAAAACTATGCCTAATGTGCTATCTGCACTGTTTATCACCTTGCTCTTCATCCATCTACTAATAAATACTAAATGTATGCAAGCTTTATAGATAACTGTGACTGCATCATTAATAAATTAACCATACCCATTTATGGGATTTGCAGCTAGATTTAGAGATGCCACTGAATCTGGAACAGAGTGTTATATCTTTGTTATGTTTGGCTGTAACATTAAATTTACTGACGGCCTGCCAGTGGCCTACCACCGCGGTTCGGCGACCTGAAGCGATAACTTTCCCAGCATCAGCAGAGCGGGTCGTCTCGCTCACTGGTGTATGAAACTGGCAGCTGCTCAGCTAGAATTCCTACAAATTGAGATTCGTACAAATTCAACATTGTAGTGTGTTAGCTCTGTGAATTTCAAAAAGAGACAAAATGGTCGATCCACCACAAATATTTGCTTGTAAACTAAAGGGTTTTTTGACATAAGTAGGCACACATTACCCAAAACTAAAAACCTAAAGCACAAAGCATTTGCTACATGGACATAAAATTCAAGACGACAAGATTTGGCACAATCAGTATGCACCCCAGTGTCTTCACACAAAAGTGAATCTGCTTTGGACTTTAGTGATTGATGTGCTCTCCACTTTCAGCCTTGATTGACTGATGGCATTAGTGCAAGTAATGCATGTTAAATTAAAGCCAACGTGGTTCAATCAATAAAATTCCAGCTGTGGTCTTGGAGTTTCTTGCAACTTTACTTTTGTTGCTGATCTAATATACATACATAGCCCTAAATTTAACCTTCATAGTTCATCCTAATCTCTATTTTCATCCCACAATCCCATACTGCATACGGTCCAAAATGTAGCAGCGGAGTTCTTACTAAAACCAGGAAGTACGATCATATTAGCCCGGTTCTGTCAACACTGCATTGGCTCCCTATTAAACATTGCATACATTTTAAAATCTTGCTAATTACTTACAAAGCTCTAAATGGTTTAGCTCCTCACAGGGCTTCACGCTTACTTTTTCCCCCAAGGAGCACATGTGCTCATGAGTTGAAAAATGTAGGAGCGCATTAAAAAAAACTTCAGGGGCGTAATGCAAATTTATCAAATAATGCGTTTTACTTTAATAAAGGGATACAAGGAGACATTTAAAGCAAAATGATATATTAGATGTCACGATAATTGCTGAAGCTTTTATCACAGTATATGGTATTATCAAAAAAGTGTTGTCCTCTTAAGAGGTTTAATAACTTTTTCTTGTAACAAAAAAAAAACTCAACATTTAAATACAATAAAATAATACACAAAAAAAAATTATAAAATAAATGTTTCAAACATATTAAAGTGCAAAAGAATTATAAAGAACATAAGCACTTTACAATAAGGTCTCATTAGTTAACATTAGTTAATGCATTAACTAACATTAACTAATAATGAGAAATAGCATTTGTTATAGTAGTTATTATTCTTTGTTAATGTTAGTTAATAAAAATTCAACTGTTCACTGTTATTTAATGGACCTAAGTTAACATGAACTAATATTAAGAGATACAACTTTTGATTTTAATAATGTGTTAGAAATGTTGAAATTAACATTAACTGAGATTGATAAATGCTTTAGAAGTATTTTTCATTGTTAATTCATTTTAACTAAATGAATCAACTAATGTTTAGTACTTATTGTAAAGTGTTACCAAACAGTAATAAAGATTCAGAACATTTTTGATCAATATCTAGGGCACGTTTTAGTCCAGATTAAAATGTAGCCTAAATAAATACCTATTAAGTATTTAAGTACTAAGTATTTGGTGCTGAGATTAACACCATAGCGAATACATAAATCTGACTGGCTGTTTGAAACATTTAAATACTGTTCAGAAACAAAGTAGCGCAGCTGCTTTGAAGTTTATATTTTAAGTTTAATAATCACATTAAGACTTTTTATTCGCACTTGTGCTCCTAAATACATTTTACAGTTCGCGCACATATATTTTTAGTCGCAAAACGCTTGCACTATCGAGCCCTTCCTCAGTACTTGAGTAAGCTCTTATCGCATTATAGTCCTTCACGTCTCAAAATTCTGGCCAGTTGATCATACCTAGAATATCAAAAGCGACCGTGTGCAGTAGATTCTTTTCCTATTTAGCGCAAACTCCGGAACAGTCTTCCTAGAGTTGTTCGGGATGCAGACATACTCTGTCAGTTTAAATCTAGATTAAAGACGCACCTCTTCAGCGTAGCATATGTTAACACTATCACATTTCTATAAATTCAAATCCATTAAAGGATTCTTAGGCTGCATAAAGTAGGTCAACCAGAATCGGGAACACTTCCCACAACATCAGATGTACTTGTTACATCGTAAGAGGAATGGCACCTATGCTAATATTAGTCTGTCTGTCTGTCTCATCCTTATCCCGAGGTTAACCAAGTCAGCCGGATCCGGTCAGTATCCAGATCAGATGGTGGACCTGCATCTAGACACGACCACAATGCAGGCCTGAATGTCAGCAGAGACCATGTCAACTAGATGAGCCCTAGAGACTGATCCCCTGCGAGGACCTCGTCGACACGACAGCCGTCGGCACAGATCCTCAGCAAAAACCACGAGAACCAGACAAGACCTCTGGACAGACCCTTTACGCCAGCTTCGTCTCCATACCGGTGTGATAAATCCCGATCTTCAAGCAGAAGGAACTGTATGAAATATTCTAAATGATACCAATCCACAATCTGACTTGTAATTAGGGGTGGGCGATATGACCAAAATCTTATGTCACGATATAAGTAATTTTATATCACGATAACGATATATATCACAATATAGTTATTTTTGCTTTAAATAAGGTTATGATATAAATTTTTCATAGTTTCATAATTCTTATCACCATTTTCAATATCATTATCACCATTTTCAATATCATTCAAAAAAAAAAAAACGAACACTAGCCTAAAAAACTCTCAAGCTTACTGAAGACAAGTAAACAGTGATAAAGAAAGAGCAAAGAAAACAAACTACAATAGAACAAAGACACAATTGAAATAGACCTACCTAAAAAACTTCAAGCACTTCTACATAAAATGTATAAAATAATCAAATGCATATTCTTTACTGTGTAAATTAAATATACAGTTATTCTTATTAAAGTTACAAAAGCAAGCAGTGAGATTTTCTCTCACTCTTTTTTTTTTTTTTTTTTTGTTGTTGTTTGATTAGCATTAATAATGACAGCAGGTAAATTTGGATGCTGTCCCTTTAAGACCATCTGCATCCATTATACTCATGCCTTGTCTTTCTCAACTGTTCCTTCACTTAAGACATAAATGGCTCTGTTTACTTGCAAATACATGGTCACGTTGACACATAAATGTGTATTTAACCGTTCAAGCCCAATTAGTCGGCAAAAAGCACTCAGTTCAGTCCTCACGCGCTCTATGAGCTGCAGCTTTGTGTCGCGCCTCTCTCAAACAGTGCTGAGAAACAGTCTCTCAGACTGTTTTCATATACTGAAATGAGTTGTCTTTCACTGCTAATTGTGCTTCAACGGTTTAAAACCACTTGTTTTTAAACTGCAATGCTTAAAAACGCATGCAAACAAAAAGCTTTTGTGACTGCGCAGCACAGCAACGTCACATGAGCGTAACCGCGATAGAGACGATAGACCAAAATCTCTACCGGTTGACAAATTTCTACCAGTTAATTGTGTCTACCAGTATATTGCCCACCCCTACTTGTGATGCAGTCTGAATCATAATCACACTGCGTTTGTTCGTTGACTGGAGGAGAACTGGCCCCCCTGGTTTCTGCCAAGGTTTTTTTCTCCATTTCTGTCACCTGGTTTGGATTCCTTGACACTGTCGCTATTGGCTTGCTTAGCTGGGGACACTCAATATTCAACAATATTACGATTTGATTGCACTGACACTATCAAATGAGAACTGAACTGAGCTGGATGATGATATCACTGTTTTCTGCTTTATAGCTGAATTGAACTAATTTAATAATTGATGATTATGGAACTGAATTGGATTAACGGAACTGAACTGACTTCAGCTAAACAAGGACACCACTTTTCTTTTTATTTGAACTCTGTTTGCATCATTGAATCATTATTTTTTCACAGTAAAGCTGCTTTGAAGCAATCTGTATTGTATAAAGCGCTATAGAAATAAAGGTGACTTGACTTACTGTTCTCTTATGTTGTTTTCTCAATGCTGTCTCTAAAAATGCATATGGACAATATTCTTGGAGATGCATCCATTAAAAACACTGTAGTCCAGGCACTTGCCGTTTGGCATGGTATCCGTCCCTGACTAGATAGCATTCCCAGACTCTGAGATAACATTGAGGCATTGAACAAAAAAAAAATTGCACACAAAGGACAGATTCCAGCTATGTCCAGAATGACAGCGCAGTTGCCCTGCTTGCCAATGCACTTAAATGAAGATGGTGAGTAATGGAGTGGGCAGAAACATCTGGCTGAGATGCTCTACTCCAAAAGCATTGTTACGGCTAGGGGCATTGTTAATGTGAAGAGGACTAAAGTAATAAAATGGGGAATGATAAATAATAAACAGAAAAGCATTGACAACACACCTGAAGGCTTATTTCATTACACAAGGACCCTGCACTTTATTAGAGCTAATGAGAAACAATCCCAGGGTGAGTGTTACAGTTGACTGCTTCGTAGTCACTCTTCTCATCCTTTGATACCGATGTCATTGGATTTATCCATCAAATGGGCTTCTTCATCTTCAATACAATCACTTAAAGTGTGGCTCTGATGAGTAAACCATGTGGCTTCTGAATGCTAGCCTCAGCCTGACATATGTTTCAAGCTATAACAGGTTTAGAGAAATAGAGACCTCTCAATTGTTTAATACCATGTTTCTCCAACAATGTGAGTTGTTTTGGTAACACTTTAGAATGGAGAACCCATATTCACTATTAACTACAACTTTTGGCTCAATAAACTCTTAATTTACTGCTCATTAATAGTTAAGGTAGTTTTTGTAGCATTTAAGTTTAGGTATTGGGTTAAGATTTAGGATTAAGGGATGTAGAATAAGGTCATGCAGAATAAGGCATTAATATGTGCTTTACAAGTACTAATAAACAGCCAATATCCTAGTAATATGCAAGCTAACAAGCAACTAGTTGAAAAGTGAGAATTGAACCCTAAAATAAAGTGTTACAGTTGTTGTTTTTTTTCTTATAAGAAAAAGACCCAAGCAATCAAAGTTTCTACTCTAGAATTCCATAGAATTATTTTACAAAAATCTCAATGTCACAAAATAGTCTCAGATTTACCCAAAAACCAAAGTCTGCCATCAAACATCAGTGATTTCAATATGAACTGAAACATTTCTCATCAAATTCTTCCAAGACCAAATTATCTGAGCTTTGCCATCCATGTTAATGTTATAGCTATATATGCCAACAATTGTCTCACTTTATTTCATTTTTATACCTCCAAAGGAATTTTAACTGAAACATCTGAGGAAAAAAAAGCAAAAATCTGGGTTACAGTGAGGCACTTACAATGGTGAATGGGGACAATCCATAAATGTTAAAATACTCTGTAATAATAGTATAGCCACAAGACGTAAACAGTATGTGTGTTAACATGATTTTGAGTACGAGAAAAGAAAAAATATTTAAAAAAAAAAAAAAAAAACCTTTTCTTTGTAAAGTTATATTCAACTTTTACAACTTTGTCACTATGACAACAATCACCTAAAATTAGGTTGGTCAAGTCGGTACTGAAATTTTAAAAATGTGATGATACCAGCATTTCCCCGTAGCATTTTGAGCACTGTTGAGCGCATTCTGGGAGACACCTGCTTTCAAACGCTCCCGTGTGTATCTGTGTAATAGCTCGGTGAAGAGCGTCAAAGATGTCTATTTACAACATGTTTTTGAAGCGTTGATCATCGAAGCCAATCACAGACATATCTGTTGAGCGCGTGACCACAATGGCCAATCAGAGATGTTTAAGAATGTGCTCAACAGTGCTCAAAATGCTAGGGGGAAATGCTGGTATCATCATTTTTTTTTAAATTTTAGTACCAACTTGGTACCAAAGTCGTCACTTTTGACAACCCTACCTAAAATGACAGTAAAAATAATTTAAATATCTTTACTTAACTTAATATACAAACAGATAAACAATGTTAATATAAGTGTGTTTATAAAATTATAAGCTTCACATCAGGGCTGCAACAACTAATCGATAAAATTGATAATAATCGATAATGAAAATCATCAACAACGAATGTCATTATCAATTAGTTGCGTCTGCCCACCGTGCACGGAAAACTTCCACCTTTCGCATCAAATTACAGCTGTTTCCACAGTACGATTCAGGATGGTAAACCCTGATCCGGCTTGCGTTTCCACCGCCAACAGTACCCTTACTTGATAGGCGTGGTGTATGCCGGAAAGTAGCGATGGATGTCATTCTCATGTGAAGAAGAAAGTTACAGTAAACAATAATGGAGGACATACAGCTGCTTTGTTTGAGCAAAGGCTGAAGGCAAGGAAAAACAGCTATAAAATAAACATTGTGTTGCAAAGTGTAGTGTTTTGTTTCCCCTTGTAGCAAAAGTGGTACGGTTCAGAATTAGGGTACCATTCACATTTTTGGAAACGGCAAAAATTGCTTACTGTACTGAACTGTACTGAACCGTACCGCTCTGTGGAAACAAGCCATAAGGATTATAATTTCATGCGAGTATTTCCATTTTGCATTAAGGCTCGTCCTGACAGTCTGCGTTAAACTTCAGACTTTACTGAATGAGTGCCGGTGCGTGCATGCGCGTCAAATAGACAGGACGAATTCGAGAGGGAGACAATTAAAATTCAGCACAAAATTATTCATTTTGCTGAAATATCTGTTGTTGGACGGTAAATTGAGGTTTAAAAGTCAACATGTAATTCAAGTATTTTATGAGAGTGGTAACTGTAAAGGTATAACGTTTCTTATATTTACAGGATAAAGAAATGACAGTAACAGGTTACTGTGTCCAGAATGAATGTGTGCACAGAGCATTCCTCTTATCTGTTAACGCCGAGTTTAAGTTTTTATTTTTCTTTATTATCTTTATTATTATCTTTATTTTTAATGATTTAAACTCTCCTTTTGCTTTATAGCCCTTTTGCACATAGCTTTTTTGCATATAGCATAGATATATATTTAATACATGTTTTAATAGCATTCCATTGGCACGTTTGTTTGAAGGACAGCACTGGCAGGATGTGGAATAGTGTTTTGTCAATAAAATAAATAAAGAAAATTGGGCTTTTTTTTAATCAGATTAATCAAAGAAATAATTGGCCAACTAATAATTTATCAAAATAAACATTAGTTGCAGCCCTACTTCACTTTTCTAAAAATTGGCCTCATTCACTTCCATTGTAAATGCCTCACAGCAACCTTGTTTGTTGCTATTTATAAAAAAAGAAAATATTTTTTGTGGTAATCAATTACTGTATACAACAAACACTTTCGTTTGAGTTTAACTTGTACTGAACACGGGACATTCCTTTAACAGAATCCGAGACTTCCCCTAAGTCCCCTGAGCTGCAATAAATATTTCCTATGGAAGTCTTTCTTTGGATGTACATCAAACAACATATTTTTATCAATCGGTGAAGCATCAGAAAACAGCACTGCCCAAAACAAAGAAGCCTCTTGCCATGAATCCATGATAAATTAATGCCCCCTCCTTGAGGTACAAAATGAAAAAAGCTGAAAAAACTCGTTCATCTCATCAAACACGGAGCCGCATCCCACTCAGGAGACAAAGAAAAAAAAAAAAAAAAAAAAAAAACTTGCAAAGGTGAGGAGCTTAATTTGAATCATATCCCAAAGCCCAGTGGGAGGGAGGAGAGAGTGGAGCACCAAAGAGTAAAAGTGACAGTGGCAGCAGCTAGCCATATTGCCTTGCGTTGGCAATCACATCTGTGGAGGCCCCTGAGATTTAATTTCGGATGCTCGCGGGGAGCCGGTTTCTGTCTGTCTCACTCAGGGGAAAGAGAAGGAGGGAATCCCTGCAAACTCCACCCTACCATCCGCCCGCCCCCACAAGACATCATGTCAGATTAATTCGAACCCAGTATGAGCTTGGCTAGCTTTAGTTTCAGAGGCTCTGGACTCCAAAGCTCAGACTTCATCAAGCACAAATGAAGTGCACGGATAAAACATCGGTTTACATTGGAACAAAGAGGGATTTACAATCAACGGCCTGAGAGAGAGAGAAAGAAATAAAGAAAGAAAGAAAAACATTCACGCCAGTCCGATAAGCAAGGGTAATTTGCAGCTGATTTCAAGCCCCGATGTTAACAGAGTGCGAAATAGCGGTTCGCCCTTGTTCCCTTTTCACTAAGGTACTTATTTAGATGAGCAATCAAGCCCAGCGGTCGAAAGACAAAGACATCATTCCACCACATATCACTTGAGATAGGGGGGAAAACACAACTTGTCCAAAAGGCTACTAATTAAGGACAAAACTCAACGGGCATCAAGTTCATACTAAGCCAGCACATGAGGGTAGTGAGCTTAAGAATCGAACTAAAAATCAGATGAATAAATACATCTGGGGAGTCTCTGTTGGTATCGCGAAGAAAGTGTGGAGTTATTAATTCACAGTGATCAGAGCGCATCTGGGTCTGGGTGAGATTCTTCAGGGGGTGGAGAAAAGACCGGCGGGAGAGAGCATGTGGAACGATGCTGGCTGCCAGGCAGTCTAGTGCAGGACCATTAGACAGAAAATGTCTGTTGCACATTGGGAGAGATTGTGTTTAAATATCATGTCACTCTGTCACGGTATACAGCAGGGGGTCTGAGTGTTTTTACAGCCAAATAAAGCAAAAGGAAGAGATTGAATAGCCAGAAGGAAAGCACAAATAAGTGATAAATTGAACAAGAGGTTAGATTATATGTTAATTTCCTCATAAAATGTTTAATTTCCCATTTCAGTTCAATAATCATGGGTTTGATGGGTAAATGTTATCCAATATGGTGATATATGCGCTTTCTGTGGAAATCAGAAGATTGTCAGTGAGAGTGTAACATAAAAATGATGGAAGGCTTAAGCTATTTGGAATTGTGGCTTCGTTGCATCATTGACTTCCTGTCACATGCCTTTGAGGTCGACCTTGTGGAAGAGCCAAAACCCTGTTTTGACATAAAGTTGGATCGAAAGTCGAATCTATTGTTTTCTGAGAGTATCCTGGGAGTGTGAGCAGCACTTCAATTGTCTGGGGACAGGAGTTTATAAACAAAGGTAAAAGTAAAAGATAAGGTGAAACCGTGTCTAGAATTGTCTTTGAGACAGTGGCTTCCATTATTTAAACGCTACACAAGCACGACGAGGGCTTCCAAAAGAGTTTGGTTCATCACACTGAACATAATGTCACTGACTTAACTACATTTATTCTCATTAGTCACAAATGGACAATGTCTGCTCTCCTTGGTGCCTCATAATGCTGGAATCATATGAAAGAAAGACAAATCTCCGCAATTTCGCAATGGGCCGGCCCTAGGCATCAATATCTAGGTAAAAATATATCACAGACATAAATAAATGTCTTCCGCACAAGCATATGCCTTTATGTGCTTCAAAGCTAGCAGTTTTGCTGCTTCAGCGTCTTCCCCGGTAGCATACATAGAGTTTTTTTTTTTTTTTAAAGTAAAATGCCTTCTATTTCTAGATGCAGCCAGCGTCTGAGTTGTTCCTCCCAGTGATCTCACTGCTGAGCAGTGAGAAGACAACATCAACAAATACGAACCGTCAAGGAGAAGAACAGAAAAAGCAGGATGCAGAGCTGCTGAAAATCATTAGCACTCTAGTTCTCAGAGAAGCTACACTGTCAAGATTCTAAGTCTCACTTTGCATAGCGATGTTGACAAATCCTATGGTACCATGTGAAAGTAACGCCGGGTGCTGCCATCCTCTTCATTTAGATTCAATTCCAGCTGTATATGCCTATGAGCTCCAGACAGCAGGAACAGAAGGCTATAGGGGTTATTTAACTGTACCATGGTAAAAGGGTTTGACGAGCCTTTAATGGTTCTTGTTATAACAGTCATTTGCCCGTCTCATCCCACTGGTTAAATAATAGATATAGAAATATTCAGTGTCTCTGTGGATTTTAGGAGCCCATTTCTTGGACACCTGTTGAGACATGTTTTAGGGAAAAAAAGAGGCTAATTGCTTCTATATCTCTTTTTTGACATTTAATTAAGTTTAAAGGGCAAGGTAAGTCCTTCTGGAGGGTTTTCGGGTATTAAAATCTATTGTGTGACCGATATTAACATACTATCGACTAGACGCAAATACAGGTGCATTCTGTCTAAGGGGCCATGAAAAGAGTATCCACACCCTAATCCAGCACAACACTTCATCACACAATGAAATCATCATACAAATGAATTCATTTGAATAATTTTATTTTCTAATATGTAAAAATTTGTTATTCTCATTCAGTACAGACGGTACTTCAGATTTAGATATCACCCAACCACGAACAATAAAGCGATCGCTATATGACATTAGATAATGTAGTCAAACTTCTCTGAAGTCTTCAGAAAAATATCAGTCAGCCTCAGTCTTGTACATAGGGTGATGTAACACAGCTCTGATGCATAGACATGACAGGGCTGGACGTAGGAGGTGGCTCCTCAGAACAGCTGGGGTCTGGCAAGCACCGAATCCCGTAGGGAGGGGGCTTGAAAAGGCGAGGGGAAAACAGGACGCAATTTGGCTTCTCTCGCGCTTTCTCCCTGGGATGTGCCTTTTCAAGACCTCTAGGCCAGCTTCCTGTTGGGCAGTCATCCCAAAATGCCCTCAAGCTGTGCTGCTTCAACTGAAGCAAGTGAGTGTTTTTTTATTTGTGTACGTGTGTTTATATGGTGGGTGGTTCTTGGAGTCAACAACTGTAACCTGGGGAGGACTTTGAAGCAGTAGCAATCTCTGAGACAGCCCAAATGGTGCCCCCCTCCTCCAGTATCACCAGCTCCTTTCTGCCACCTTCAAACCTGTCAGATGAGCCTTTAGGTGGCTCCAGCAAAAACCTGGCTTTCCCAAGGGAATTCATCTAAAACTGTCAAACCAACTCTGATGTCTCAGGCAGATCACCTGCACAACTACAACATTTAGGTAGGAGGTGGCTGAAGGCTTAGTGAAGCACTGTCAAATACACCGAGTACCCTATATAAAACCAGGACATTGAGAGCTGGCCGAACATGATAAGAGAAACGAGCAGAACGGCAGCCACACCAAAAGTAATTGAATCTACGACTCAAATATGGCATTCATAAAGCATTCTGATATTTGCAGCAATGTTGAAGCCCACGGAACAATAAAAGTCAGCTTATTCCTCCTAATAAGCTGGAGACATGCAGATTCTGTGGATCTTGATTGCCCAGTAACAAGTGGCACACAAAAGGAGGCAATCTGAGCCAAGAAAGAAGCACCTCAAATTACTAAACTCAGCACACTGGATCTGATATTACAGACCTAATGAAATGTATATAAAAGCATTATATTTATTAAACACTATACTGTGACCTGTTTTAATATGTTACACTTCTAAAACAATGTATAATCCTCTGAGTTTCAGCAATTACATCATTTATGTGTATTATATGAGGAAAAAGCACGTTGGAAAAACCTTGAAATGTCGATATATTCTTGCAATTGCGGCTACACACAACATGACGAAAACTGATTTATCATTTGATAGCAACTAAAAAAAAACACGAATGGCTGCATTAAAACTGCAGTGTTTCCATATGAACGGTAAACAAAAAAAATAACTGGAAAAATATATCACTATTGACATCAGTCTGTCAATGAAATTCGCGCGACCACTTGTCACACATAACACTGGAATACGGAATGGCTTTACATACGTGCTCTCCTGCTGCTCTCCCTGAGGAAGCATACTAGGCTCTGTCAGCGAGGTAAAGTTGAGACCATATTCACGAGCCCGTAGGGTAAAAGTCACTACTATCCTATATGTGTTTAGGATGTCTAGGTGATAGTCGGGTTAGAAAGAGAGAGAGACATTGCGTTATGTGCACGCGCATCAATGACAGAGGGGTCAAACCCCTCGCGCACCGGCCGGTTGTCTCCTATCCATCAAAGTGGATATGCGCGCGAGACGCAGGAGCGTTCAGGCGCTGACGCATAAGCGTGTCTCGTGCTTGACATCTTTTGCCGATTTGAAGGGCAAAAATCCGTTGAGGACTTCACCAAACACAAGAAAGAAAAAACAGCATACTCACTGTTTTCAGGATCCAGACACTCTGTTCTCCCTGCGGCACTTCGTCACTTGTATATCCATTCCACAGCTGCCCATTTTCACGACGTTTCCACCTGGTATGTTTCTCTGAGGTAAAACGAAAAAAAGAAATTGTACGTACACAGTCTCGACCTCTCTTTACTCAGCCTGCCTACATGTTGCTGACTAGCTCTCTCCCACCCTCCTTACCTCCCCCCTCCCGTATCTTTCTCACTCACTCAGTCTCTCTCTCCAGTTATTTTGTTAAAATTCAGTATATACGCCCCGTCACCTAGCAACCTCTCTCTCTCTCTTCATCACTCACGCGACACGTGTTGAATGCTAAACTTGCCGTTGTGGAAGGTTGCAGGAATATTTTAAAAAGCGCCTGTACACGCGCCGGTGCCGTATCACTATGCAATCAACATAGTTATTATAGTACGCTTTCTCACACGCCTCCTCCCGTTCTTTAACCCCAAACTGGAACGTTTCGCTCTCCCCCACCTAAAGACCCAGACGCAACTTAGCGTCTAGCTGTCTGAAAGGAGAGGCAACGAAGATATAAAACGTTCGATAATTACGACCAATTTATTCTCTAACCTGGTATTATCCGTTCTTTGCTGTCATTGTGTTCCACAGAAACCTAACAAAGTCATTTTTACAAATAGTTAATTTTTATCAATCCAAATGGGGTTTGTCTGGCGCAAGGAGAAAAGGTGAGCTATTTTGAGAGCGTTTCAAACTCTTGAGGATTTTTGTCTGTTTTATCGTACTCCTCCCCCCGAGCCGGTCATTTTGTTGTCCTCTGCTGGACATCGGGGTGTTGAATGCTGCAGAGAACGTGAGTGCTCAGCACTCTGCTGTCCTATCCGAAGGTAATCACTTTCTGCTGTATATGTGGACGGACTGAGAGATACAGACCATGTTTGGGTGGATGGAGATGTTGTGGGTGACTGAGTAGAAAAGTGTGCGTTTGCAAAATTGAATTTGGCCACACCCCACAGGAAGTTGAATTGAATTGACAGGAAGAAATATTTATTGAATTGGAATTATTCAATAAAATGAAGTTAATTTATGTGATGAAATACACTATTATACTATAGAAATTAAACAAAATTTCAGTTGTTTCAGATATTTCTACGCTGTAGAAAAAATGTTAATTAAAAAAAGTATATAATATAAATAAATACATAAATAAAATGTTACAGTTAAAAAAACATGTTAATTGGTTAGCCTAACTGTAAATCAACCTTACCATATAAATACCTTAGTATATGAAAAAATATAAATGGTTTGACATTAGCCTATATTTAAATTTAATTTATATGTAGGCCTAATTTTACTTTAAAATGTGTTTATCTATCAGTCTAGGTCTAAAAATTATTGAGTCTATTTATCAGTCAGTTTATGGTTATCTTACCATATACATTGTATGGGTCAAAATTATCGATTTTTCTTTTATGCCAAAAATCATTAGGATATTAAGTAAAGATCATGTTCCATGAAGATATTTTGTAAATTTCCTACCGTAAATATATGAAAAATGTATTTTTGTGAGTGGATATGCATTGCTAAGGACTTCATTTGGACAACTTTAAAGGCAATTTTCTCAATATTTTGATTTTTTTGCACCCTCAGATTCCAGATTTTCAAATAGTTGTATCTCGGTCAAATATTGTCCTATCAATGGAAAGCTTATTTATTCAGCTTTCAGATGATGTATAAATCTCAATTTCAAAAAATTGACCCTTATGACTGGCTTTGTGGTCCAAGGTCACATATACTTAAATGATTTAACATTATTAGATTTTAATTTATCTTTATATCTTTATATGTAATTTACTGGGTTTTTTTGTATCTATCTGTCTATCTATCTATCTATCTGTAGGTCTAGAAATATTTCAGTCTACTTATAAGTCTATATCTGTTGGTCTATCTGTAAGACGTACAGTATAAAACTGCCAGATTTTTAAAGCCAAAGTTTATCATGACAAACTTTCATTTTCTAGTTAAAAAATTATGTAAATTTGATATTATTGATAAATATTCAAATTATATAAGTTTCTTTAATTTTAATTCTGCTTTCTTAAGTTCAGATTGTATTTTAAATTTGAATTTAAAATTTAAAAGCCAATTCACTTCTGATTGGCAAACAACCCTGCTGTGTGTGAGTGAGAGACACCAGAGGTGTGCATCTATGTGGAATATTCTTGTGACAGATTAACAGTGTGAGTATGTGAGCACAAGTGTGATTGTGAGGAGGATCGCAGGTGTTTGTACTCTAAAAAACTGCACAGGATTGTATTTCTACCTGCCTGTATTTGTCCATATATACTCATCAGCCTTCAGTTTCCTTCAAATATTAAAAAATAGCTCTAATTAATTTAAAAGCACAGGACTCGCATCCCATTTCGTATCGTATAGCCAGTAATTGGAGGACAGGGCAGTGACCTCTGTTGGCAGTAGTGGTATGATGAACATTGAAAATATTTTTATACAGTGGAGACTGAGCCCAATCCGTGTCACCACCGGGATACATAAATCAGTGAATACTGGTACAGTCAGCCCAGTATACAGAGATAAAGTCCCTTGTGCAGCACCAGCAAAAGGGATTACGCAGGAAGAAATGTGTAGAACTAGTGTGAATATTATGAAAAATTTCACAGTACTTTCATAAAATTTGGATGTAAAGTTAACGCTAACATTTTCTCTGCTATATTCTTTTGGCTTACACCAGAGACAAGTGAATATTTTAGCTATACAATCCAGGCATTCATAAGCAGGTCATTATGAATCATTCATGTCATCTTGTCATAATCTTACTCACTGAAATATCAGTGGCATAAATGCTTTTCTCTTATTTTTTGTTGCATTGGCTATTGAATAGGTGCCCATCTATATGAATCTATGGCTTGTTCATCTCTGAAGCTTTAAGTCATTACTTGAAGCCAAAAGCAAAATCTGCACCTTTCCAGGATTATAGTGGAGAACCATCTTATCAGCAGTCTTACATTAAAGCAAAGAATGAGAGTGCTGTTTCTGTACGAGGGTTCCCCTTACTCTGTAATATGTACAGAGGGGAAACATATTGAATCCCAAATCATTCCTTTAAGGCAAAGAAGCAGAAGAACTATGCTGAAAAGTAATATGCTGATGCCTAAAAGGTGCATGTTAATACTTCATAGAAAAGTGTGACATTCTCAAATATGTATTGACATTCTTTCAGATTACTTGTACCTTGCAATTTAGCTTTATTATTTTACATGCTCAGACCGGAATTATGCGATTTGAGTTACAGCCTCACAACCTATTTATTAGTTTTGTCATTTTTTATTAGAAACCGCAGAAATATCTTTTTAAGGTTATTGATTTACACAAATACAAACAGCTAGGGGGCTTTGGGGCTTTGCATGAATCTTGTGCATATTATTTTGTTTACAGTGAGTATATTATTTATGAACCTTGGGATTGCAGTTACAGACAGAATACCCAGAAGTGGATTTGATTTGAGGCAGCAGTTGGAAAGCATGTCTTGTTCATATCAGAGATAAAACTTTTCAGTGTATTCAGAGTTTTCAAACAGGATTCTTCTTCTGTTTCAAACACTTCCCACATCTTCCATTGAGTAAAATGGCACTGATCTGCAATCCTCTACTAGTGTTTGCATTTCTATGAATGACAGCATTTCGCTCTTGGGTATTTCACTTGTTGAGCTTCGATAATTAAATTTCACCATACAAAGAGTGCAAATGACTTTTACTTTTGTTAAATGTTTGATTTATACATAGATCACCAATAAAGAGTGTCCTTTTCCATCATTTGCTAAAAAAAAAAAACAGGTGCTCCGCTAGGGATGTGTGTGTGTTTGACACTTGCACTGTGGCTTCTTTCAGTACCAATCAGTTTTTTAGAAATCAGAAGAAAACTACAGATTTTTACAGTGTTGTATATTCACATTCTTGGGCTTTGTACAATAATGTTTTTTTTAACATCAAGTTACTTCATTCTTTCTGAGCTCTACTTATTCTCTGTATATTATTTCTGATAGGATCTCCAGAGAGTCAGTTTTATGCTCAAGCACCTCTATTATGGACAGTCAACCAAAACTAGTTCTCCTTTTCCAAACTTCATTACTGCCTCTTGTGCATTAAATGAACATAAGATCCTGATTTAGTGCATTAAAGTGATTTGTGAGATACAACTGACACCTTATTGTTGATTGTTTGACGGTTTCTCATATTCTTAGTTTAATATATTATATTAACCTATAAATTTATATCTCTGTTTAATATAATAATCTTAAGAAAAGATCAGCTGAACCTAAAGTATTTCCTAATCAGATTTTTTCCCAATCAGATTTCTTTTAACAGCCTCTTCATAATATCTTTCAGTTCATTTACACACACAACCATTTTACAGACATTGTGAAATGCTTTTTAAGTAATACAGTGACGTGGATACATCTTTGAGTTTAAAAATCATGTAAAACACTATTTAAAAATCATGTAGAACACTATTTTAACACTATATACTTGTTCTAACCTCTTTTGCATGTGTGATGGATTTTACAAACAAGGATTTTTTTTTCCCTAAAAGAAAAGTTGTTTCTAATTAGAGTTTCAATTGAGCAAAGGCACATTTTTTCTATCTTCTGCACGTCCAAACATATTCCCAGAAATGCTCTGACTTGTCAACACCCCAGTGCTAATTACCAATGATCACATTCAATGAGCATAGAAAAAGAGCAATCAAGTGCTCTGGTGTAATGAAATTCACCACCGCAGAGAGTGATTTGCCCTGATAATTTGTCTTAGAAAATCAACACGGAGCTAGGCAGCCATATTTGTCAAAGGCGCTCGCAGCTTTATGCATCAGAGCCAGTCTCGAAGGTCTTGAACCTGTAACTGTATGCTGTAATAGCCTGATGGGCTTCATGATTAGCCCATCGAGCTGAAGACCAAGGCCTGTTCCCTCAGGGAATGCGGCTTAATCTGCCCCTTTCCCTCTGTTTTCTCTATCTCTCTTTCTTTACTTAGAGCGGAGCTCATCTTTATAATGCCGTCTGCAGTGGTTTCTATTAGGAGAGAGCTCATTTATGTTCATGAGGAAAGTCTTCAGATAAGTATATTCTGGAGAGAAGTTTGTCAAAGGAGAATTAAACTGAAAACTCTGACAGGTGAGTTTGAGAATTAGCATTTCCTTAAAGGGGCCATATTCTATACTTTCATGAATATTTTTGCCTGAAGCACACTTGCACCCAAAATGTCAACATCTGTCTGTCTGTCTGTCTGTCTGTCTATGTATGTATGTATGTATCCATCCATCCATCCATCATTATGACTGGCTCTAACCTCTTTGTATATGAAAACTGCACTCATGAGGGAGGGCCAGGTTGCTGGATACGTATGCATCTTTATACTGTATGTAAATGTGGGCCATCGTATTTTAATATGCTCATGGTTGTGGCATCGTAACTGATCATTTCTGAATCACTTCTGATTTTGGCAGGTTAGTTTCCATAAATCAACTTTATGGACTGGGCAAAGGACCATTGCATTATGAATGTTAAAATACATCTCTGTGGTACATTGAAACCTTTTTTTCAGAAGTGCAAGGAAAATACTGTTTATCATGAATTAACCTCCTTAAAGGGTACCTATTAGGTCCCTTTTCACAAGATGTAATATAAGTCTCTGGTGTCCCCAGAATGTGTCTGTGAAGTTTCATTTATTATAGCTTGTCAAATTTTCCCCTATTTGGGTGTGAGCAAAAACATGCCATTTTTGTGTGTGTCCCTTTAAATGCAAATGAGCTGCTGCTCCGGCCCGCTTTCCAAAAGAGGGTGGAGCTTTAATAGCACACTTTTCAGTTGCTCAACAACAACAAAGCTGGAGAATCTCACACAGCCAAAATGATGATTGTCAGTAACTGTGTTCAGCCTTGCATTGTTCAAACCGGAGTCGGACACTGATGGAGAGACTCAGGAAGAAGTTACAACTTTTAGAATGCAACTGGACGTTTCTGAATGGTTAGTGGATAACTTTATGTAACTAGTTGCTGTGGAGTTGATTCGACTCATTGACTAGCATGTGCCGCCACGTTAATCTTTTGTGCAAATTCAGCTTTGAATTGACCCTCGTTTGTGAAGCAGTCCGGCGTAAAATTACAGCATGGCAACAACACTCTACTACAACAACTCTTCCTCTTCCCTAAAGCAGCCCAACATGGCCTCACCCCCTTTGTTGCATGTTACCGGGGACAGGGTTTATGTAAATTTTGGGGTTTGTGATGTCACCAACCCGGGAAGAATCTCTTTGTTGTCCTTACCAGCCGTTTGTTGTAGTCCTTAAAAAGCGATTTCTGTAAAAGAAGTTATCTCCCTTTGCATTGAACTTTGAGCATCGTAACTTCGCAGATGTTTATGCTCAAACAGCAACATTACACACTAACTAAAGTTAAAAAGGTGAAATCACAATCAAGGACCACTTTAAATAAATAGCAAAGCACCACTCAGTGGTTATTTTGTGAACTGAACTGCTGACCACACACAGCAGAAGAGAACTGCTGCACTATATAAAAGTAAATTCCTTGAAATGGTGCTATTACAAGAATGCTTTGCTATCAAATGTCTAGTCGCCACTCTAGTGTGTGTTTTGTCAAACCATATTCAATTCATTATATTGATTACAGTACTTAGGGGAGTGCCAGTTAGTGCCAGAATACCTAAATGAAATAATTCATATTCAAAGCAACAGCTCTTCCCTCAGCTCACCCCTTCAGTGAGAAGTCATTTTCCTCAGAGTCCATTTTAGCATCTGCCAGTGATAAAAAAAAAAAAAAAAATACACGTATACAATTTCTGTGAGGCCAATCTAAAATTGGATTTTCAAATCTAATCAGGTCTTTCAGGCATCTGTCATTCACTGTTTCAGCCAAATTCAATTCAACTTTTCTCTGTGTTTCAGTGTGAACAACAATAAACATTCAGTGTTGTTTAGTATTATTTATATAGCATTTATTAATATTTTGAATTAGCTTTTATTTTAATATTTTCATTGTTAAACTAAAATTAACTTAAGTTTTAGTAAATTTATGTGCTTTTGTCACTTTTGTTAGTTTCTTTTTATTATTTATATAGCTTTATTTCATTTTTATTTTAGTTTTAGTAATTTTAGTACTTCAACTTAGTACTTCAACTAGTTTCTAACGCAATATTCCTTATTTTTATTTAAATTAAGTTTTTCCATCTAATATTTATTTTATTTCAGCTTTATTTCAATTGCCAAAAACTATTTTAATAGTTTTAGTTAGCAATAACAACACTGCAATAAACTTCAAGTTTTGTTTAAACTTTGTAATAACTTTAATTTGCATACAAAATTGAAAATTGAAAAATATGCATTATAAATGTATATGCCATTTCACATTTCATTCATTTAACTTGATATTTGTTTTCCAATTAGGTTTATCTTATTTGGAGATTACTCTCACAATTCCATCTGATCCCTCAGCGCCAGATTCCTCAGCTCCTCCCACTCATTCCCAATCCCCAGAATATTAACCTCCTGCACCTGCTGTCACCAATCATGGACTGTTATTTAAACCACACCCACACCCACACTCACACCATAGTGTGGATTCTTTATGTTGCCTTACGTTCCTGAGTTGTTGTTCTCTGAAGTATCTTCATTAAAGTCTTGTTGATTCCATCCTTGTGTCTGTTGTGATTCCCCCCAGACTGAACAAGTGTAGATGGATTCTGGGCCTGCCGCTTCCGATTCCACCGATCCCTTCACCGACCTAGTTCAACAGTTGTGTCAAGTGCTACTTCCTCAAACGATTGCAGTGGCTTCAATGCTCACTCCTCTTCGAAATGCAGCCTCAGCGGTTCCCGACAAGAAGAACAAAAATATCGTATATTATTTAATTACTCACAGGCCGCACTTTACAATGGGCAAAGACCATTTGGGAACAAGCCAGCACTATCACACGATCCCTTGAAGTGTTCACCAACCATTTTAAGGAGGTTTTTGGTCAATCTGCTAACGAAATATCAATCCATGATCAACTGTATAAGTTGCGTCAGGGAAAAACATCAGTTACTGAGTGTTCCGCATGTTGGTGGCTGCTAGTGGCTGGAATGAAGCAGCACTGATTACAGCCTACCGACAGGGTCTCTCACCTCTGCTGCAGCTGCAACTCTCCGTTTATGATGATAACATCGGCCTCGAAAACCTCATCCAACGCCCCATCCGCATTTCTCAGCACATGGCCGCATGCCATCAGGAATTATTTACCCTACAATCCACACCTGCTGTTGCCACCGCTTCACCTCCAGCACCAGCACCCGAGCCGATGCAAGTGGACACATTCCACATCTCCACAGAATGCCAGCAGAGCATCCAAAATCATCTGTGCCTTTATTGTGGAGCTGAGGGTCATCTTTTACACAAGTGTCCTTTCCGACCACCCCGAAATCTGATGAGTGTAGTCTAAATGCAGCCTTTCATTACCTTGTTAATACATACTACCATATCAGTCACTTCTTCCACCCTATCTATTACAGCCAAGGCTCTCATTGACTCCAGCTTTGCGGGGAACTTCATATCAAGGAAGCTCCTCAGGCATCTCTACCTCCCGAAAATACCTTGCAAAGAGACCCTCAACATCCATTCCATCATGGGTAAACCACGGGGAAAAGGAATAATCATGCACTGCTCACCCACCTTAACTCTATGTATTGGCTGCACTCATCATGAGAATTTTATTGCAGGTGCTGGAAGGGTCAACCACTGGCCTTGAAGCTACCACCTTATCAGCCATGGGACTGTGCTATTGAGCTGCTGCCTGGGGCTTCATTGCCAAAGGGTAAGATCTACCCAGTTTCCATCCCTGAGCAAAAGGCCATGGAGGAGTATGTAGAAGAGGCATTGCATCAGGGATACATCTACCTTTCTACTTCCGCTGCCGGTTCAAGTTTCTTTTTTTGTGGCAAAAAAGGACTGAGGATTGCAGCCTTGAATCGACTATCAAGCCCTCAAGCAGCAGTCAAGTACCGGTACCCACTTCCTCTGGTCCCATTTGCCCTGGAGACGTTAAGGGGAGCGACCACCTTCACAAAGTTGGACCTACGCAGCGCGTACAACCTCATTCGGATACGGAGAAGAGATGAGTGCAAGACAGCCTTCATTACACCCACAAGCCACTATGAGTATCGGGACATGCTGTATGGCCTTTCCAACTCACCCTCCATCTTACAAAGATTCATGAATGAGGTGTTCCAGGACTATCTCCATTGCTTCATGGTCATGTACATCGATGACATGTTGATCTATTCCCGACTGACCATCGTCTCTACGTTTCGCAGGTCCTCCAGCAACCGCAGTAACACCATTTCTATCTCAAATTAGAGAAATGTGAGTTTCATCAACCCTCTATCCAGTTCCTGGGCTACATACATGCTACTAGAGTCATGATGGACCAGGGGAAGGTCCAAGCAGTCCAGAAATGGCCACTTCCTTCCACCGTAAAAGATCTTCAAAGATTTTTAGGATTTGCCCACTTTTATTGCCGTTTCATTGCCAATTTAAGGAAGATTTCTTCTCTCCACTCACCACCATGCTCCGTAATAAGCCCAAGTCTCTGTCCTGGACACCAACTGCCATCTCAGCATTCCACCAGCTGAAGGACGCCTTCACCACCACTCCCTCACTGGTCCACCCGAATACAGCACTGCCCTTCATTGTGAAAGTGGACGCCTCAACAACAGGAGTCATGGCCTCAAATGACCCAGGAAGTGCAACATTATGAACAAGATTGTCCCACCTGCGCCATCTCCAAGTCACCACACCAACTACCTGAAGGTAAACTTCACCCTCTGCCCATATCACGCCGACGCTGGTCACACCTAGGAGTTGATTTCATTACTGACCTTCCCGAGTCAGATTCTCTCACCTGTGTTCTAGTAGCTGTCGACCAGTTCTCTAAAGCATGCTGCCTGATCCCAATGAAGGGCCTCCCTACCACCATGGAAACCGTAGAATCCCTGTTTCACCACGTCTTCCGAAAGTTTGGCCTACCTAAAGATACCGTGTCTGACCGAGGCCCACAATTGGAAGGCCTTTTCCAGCTCCTAGGCACGTCAGTGAGTCTATCATCTGGTTACCATCCCCAATTTAATGGGCAAACCGAATGGAAAATACAGGAGATCAGCTGCTTCCTGAGGTCATACATACTGCCACAGTCACCAACACAGCTGGAGCTGGTACATCACCTGGACTGAGTACGCACGCAAAGAACTCCCTCCGGCAACCCACCACTGGTTTCACACCCTTCCAGTGCATACTGGTCCATCCTTGTGTTGGCCATTTTCACCCAAAATTTAAAATTCTGTCATTTACGCACATTCAAGTTTGCATCATATTTAACTTAAGAGCTGCACTAGAACTGCAGCAGAGGTGACAAAAAATGTTAACAGAAAAAAGAAAAAAAAAATCACAGCATATAGGTTTGGAACAACATAAGGGTGAATAGATAATGATAGAATTGTCATTTTTGACATTTCTTTAAAGCCTGTTCCAACATGTTCCATTGTCATTTTTTAAGCGTCTTTACAGTCAGTGTAAACTATCTGCCACAGCGTCCTCTTTTATACACATGGTTGTTCACATGATTCACGGGATTTTTCTATTGTTGGACACTGTTCGCTCCCAGGCCTTTTCCCCTCATTAATCTAAATTAACATCATGCTGGAACGGATTCATTAGCATCTACCTCCGTGCACCTGCGATTCGAGTACGTCTCCATCTCCTCGCAGGGCCGACTGGCCGTAGCTGCGTGAGGGGGCTGGAACAGAGCAGAGCGTAATCATGCATGTGTCACCTCCATCTCTCATCTCACAGTCCCCAAGAATGTTTTTCCCCCCTCCCGCTCTCTCTCACGGAGTCTTTCTCTCTGACAGTTGCTGGAGGCATCCTAGCTGTGATTGATAGGCCGATATCCTTTGTCATTATCAGATAACAGCACAGATATCTTGTGAAAAGTACAGTGATGGTTTGATGGGAGCTATCGCCATACTCGCAAGTGTCTGTGAGCTTTTCCATTGGCGCATTAACAATATTTTACATTTTCCCTCCATTCTAGTTTGTTAGAATGACGCGTTTTGTCAACGCCTGCCTTGTTCGCCTGTTCACAGGGTGTCTCTGTGATCAATATCTTATCATCACTCTATTAAAATGTGCTTCTTAAAGTGGGTCAGTGGGTAGAGCGTTTGAAATACAGCTAAGAAACACATGAGAGCCATTAGACAGTCATAGACTTCACATGCTGTAGTCGTAAATTAACTGTCAAACAATGCAGTTATTCTAAAATACCATGACTCACTTCTTAATTCAAGCAAATCTGTGTGCTGCTTACAAGCTGCTCTGAAATTCTGTCTGGCAGCTCTGGGGAACTGACCTGCTCGGATGTGCATCAGCCTCATACAGTTGCTTATGTATTGCTAGAGGGAATTTCACCTCTGTGGTTTCATTTCATTCCATATATCTCAGTACTATCTCTATCATCTGTGAAGTGACTTGTACAGCAGACAGAAACAGTGGTGCAGTGTTTTGAATATTTACTGTCCCAAACTATACTAGTCATTGATCACTTTGTAAAATACCACTTATTTCAGAGTCCACTGCATCTCTAGCCATTTTCCTTGTCAAACAAGCACTGATTCTATACTAGTAGTTTTTCAGTTATTCAAATCTACAGTGTTCTCAGAGAGGCTTAGTAGATCTTTCCTCCATAGTGTGATTCTAATTATTTCTCCCATCGATCATAAAATATTATTGCTCTGAAGTTCCTGCAGCGCCTTCCCAAATTGCCAAGTATCAGATTAAGTCTATATTGTTGACTTTCTGTTTGCACCATATAGAGCCAGACAGCTGCAATGCAGCAAATACACTGTAAACATGTTGAATGAATTGCATTATCTGAAAATCAATAGACATGTGCATCATGGGAGAGTGGCTTTCCTCTTTTATGGTCTTTCTTGTAGATTACTCAGGTGTGATTCTAACGGTCCTAAATACAAAGTGTACTAGATTAAAAAGCATTAATAGAGAAAGCCTGCTGTCTTGCTGGCGGCAGCAAGCAATGCAATCATTTATTCTTCCTCTGTGAAGATTATAAATGGATAGGAATGACGTGCAGAGATGTTCTGAACAATGCGTGGGGTGGGAGTAATGGTGGTTTATTGGGTTTTCTGACATCTTACCATTCAAAATGATCACAATAAAAACAGCCCTTCAAAACCGGCATGAATCTTAGATTAAATACCTCTAAGATCCTTTGATATTGTTGTTGCTCTGGAACATGAAGTGCTGAGTCACACTTTAAAAAAGGCAGCACCCCATCATGCAATTATTTGCCTTTTAACACCATATTTTACTTTAAAAGCCTGTGTTAATTTCAAAAGTTGGTCAGTTATGTCACAGCCGTCTCTCATGCAGTATCCTTAGACTTCAGTCGTACCACTCTCTAGACAACTGCTTGTTTTCAGGCACGTCCCCGGCTTGTTGAGAATGTTGTATTCTCTTTGAACTGGAAAATGTGCGAAGAGCATTGTTAGCGAAAGAACATTGATTCTGCTTCCAGTGTTCAAAAGAGAGTCTACAGAGAAGGAGAGATGGCTCTGCAGAACAGCCTGTCCTCTTTATGTACAAAAGCACACCTTCCGCTTTCTGTATGATGTGTCATTGACACATTACTTACAGCAGGGGGCAGCACTGAACAACATACACACTTGTGTCGCTCAGAGCTCAGGCATGCCATAATAGAGTTTAATTATGCAGAGAATGGTGATGATTTATAACTCATTCTCTTTTTTCCCCTCTCTCTTCCATTGAATGCATTCATCCGCTTTTCTTCCCATCCACAACATAAGCACAGATATAATTCATAACTTCTTGCATTAACATTTGCACAGCACACTATTCCAAAAAAAAAAAAAAAATCAATGCAAACTCCATACATTCCTGAAGACATTCCTTGCACATATATATATATATATAGACGCCAGCATGCACACGCATACACACACCCTCACTCCTCCTCATCCTCTGTCTGACAGATGGGACAGGCCACTGCCAGCTTGCATTCCCCTGAGAGTGGCCAACACTATCTGATATGAGAGAGCAAGAGAGAGGGAGAACAGGAAGAGAGAGTGGTGTGACTGAAGGATATCATGATGACATGCCGTCTGTAATAGAGAGAGACAGAGCAAAAGCAAGAGACAGAGTCTTTAGTGAAATATAGGGTATTTTTTCTGACAATACACATGTAAGAGGGGAAACGTGATAATTGATCGGTCAGTCTTCACACAGCCAACAAATCAATAGCTCTTCTTTGTTGCACATTAAATATGTAGCAAAATGTACTACTGTACAAAAATGTAATAAAATAATAAATTATGACATTCTCAGAAATCTTTGAGGAAATGCAGGGATGATCTTTTGATTTGGTATTGTCGCAGAGCTGCTTTGGCTCTTATTGTAATGAGACAGGATATATGAATGTGACATTAAGCTGCAGAATGCTGCATTTGTGCTGATGGGATTTTCAAATTGCATGACAGCATTTATAGGATTATCATAATGAGAACCGGTAAATAAATTATTCCGAATCAAATCTGATGCACACGGGCCCAGAAACAATGGCAGTTCTCAAACACCTGTTATTTGTATTGATTTAATGGTTGTTTTGCACACAGCATATCTATATAGTCATGTGAAAAGGATTTTTAAATTCTATGGTTTTACGTATCAGGACATGATACAAAATCATCTGGTCCTTGGCAGGTCTAAAAATTAGGTAAATGCAACCTCAGATGAACAATGACACATGATATATTACACAGTCATGGTTTATTTAACAAAAAACAGGTCAAAATGGAGAAGCCATGTGTGACCAACTAAGTACACCCTTACTGCTTCCATAGGAATTAAGAGGATAAGTAGCAGTGAGGTGCTGCTGATCAAAAGCCCTTGACTGATTGATCATCAAGCTTGACCAACTCTCAACACAATGCCAAGGAGGAAAGACATCAGCAATGATCTTAGGGCCAGTCCACACGGAGACGCATTTAGATGCATACGCAAAAATTTTGTATCGTATAGGCGTTTCGTCCAGACAGATCCGGCGTTTTTGGAGCCTGAATCCGCTATTTTTTGAAACCGTGTCCCAGAGTGGATAAATCTGAAAACGACACCCTTGTGTTTTTGTGTGTACAGCCAATCCGTATATTTAGTGAAACGATGATGTCATCCCCCCACGTCTCAACCCTAGTCAGACATCGCTACGTCACGTAACAGCAACAACAACAACAACAACAACAGTAGCGGACTACATGCTTGTGTTCGGGCTGCAGAAGCTTCTGAGCCTATAAGTAAAGCTTTATTTCTAAGCTTTACTAAAGTTTGTATACAGCGCGCCAGGTTTATGCGCATGCTCCAAGTCTTATTCTCTGTTTTTAGTGTATCTCTGTGGCAGAATTACAGTGCCACATACTGATCTGGCATGTATACTACATCGTTTTGAGTCGGTTTCGTGTGTACGTATATATTTTTTGAGATGAGGAAAAAAAAGATTGGATAAGGAAAGCTCTGGCTTCGTGTGGATGTAGCCTTAGAGAAGCAATTGTTGATGCCCATCAATCCGGGAAGAGTTACAAGGCCATTTCCAAACAAATTGAAGTCCATCATTCTACAGTGAGGAAGATTATTCACAAGTGGAAAACATTCAAGACAGTTGCCAATCTTTCCAGGAGTGGACGTCCCAGCAAATTCACACCAAGGTCAGACTGTGCACTGCTCAGAGAAACTGCAAAAAACCGAAGAGCTACATCTCAGACCTTACAGGCCTCAGTTAGCATGTTAGTTCATGACAGTACAATTAGAAAAAGACTGAACAAGTATGGCTTGTTTGGAAGGGTTGCCAGGAGAAAGCCTCTTCTCTCTAAAAAGAACATGTCAGCACAGCTTAGGTTTGCAGTGTTGTATCTGAACAAACCACAAGACTTCTGGAACAATGTCCTTTGGACAGAGGATACCAAAGTGGAGATGTTTGGCCATAATGCACAGCGTCATGTTTGGCGAAAACCAAACACAGCATATCAGCACAAACACCTCATACCAACTGTCAAGCACGGTGGTGGAGGGGTGGTGATTTGGGCTTGTTATTCTTTAAAAACAATTTAAAGGATTAGTTCACTTTAAAATGAAAATCACCCCAAGCTTTACTCACCCTCAAGCCATCCTAGGTGTATATGACTTTCTTCTTTCTGATGAACACAAATGGAGGTATATTAATAAGTTTCCTGTCGCATCCAAGCTTTATAATGGCAGTGAATGGGACCAACGAGAATGAAGCTGAAGAAAATGCATCCATCAATTATAAACGTACTCCACACGGCTCCAGGGGGTTAATAAAGGCCTTCTGAAGCGAAGTGATGCATTTGTGTAAGAAAAATATCCATATTTAACAAGTTATAAGGTAAAATATCTAGCTTCCACCAGACTGCCTTCTTTATTCAACTTACGAAAAAATGTAATTTTTCATAATTTGAATACGGAAAGCGTAGGATGTAGCGTAAGTATTTTGAACTGAGAGAGTTTTACATTTTCTTCGTAAGTTGAATGCGGATGGCGGTCTGGTGGAAGCTAGATATTTTACTTTATAACTTGTTAAATATGGATATTTTTCTTACACAAACGCATCGATTCGCTTCAGCAGGCCTTTATTAAACCCCCGGAGCCGTGTGGAGTATGTTTATGATGGATGGATGCACTTTCTTCAGCTTCACACTCGTTGGTCCCATTCACTGCCATTATAAAGCTTTGATGCGTCAGGATATTTATTAATATAACTCCAATTGTGTTCATCAGAAAGAAGAAAGTCGCATACACCTAGAATGGCTTGAGGGTGAGTAAAGCTTGGGGGTGATTTTCATTTTAAAGTGAACTTATCCTTTAATAACACAATCTCAAATTTATGTTATAATGTTGTGATGCCTATATTCAGTTGTACAATTTGAATGATTGATTTCAGTTTTTAATGTTTTATATACTGTATGTACATATGTTTTTATTTATTTTATCATTTATTTAGACAAATTCGTATAGAATTTTAGTATTGACCATAACATGAAAACAGTTATCAGTATCAGGCAAAAATGTAATATTGGTATATGTATTTGGAATAAATATAGTTTAATATATTAGCTGTAATTAAAAGAAATGTATTTAAAGATATTCCCAATTTTGTTGTAACAAATTGTATTTTAATTAGAAATATATTGTATGCAATATAGAGACTATGGTATATAAAAAATACAATTGTTTTGTATAGTTTTAAGATCAATTATAAGAGGAAACACTGGTGCTTGCACACAAATAGTGCAACATACGCACACACATACACACTCAATGAACTCGAAAGCTCTCAAACCTATATTAGTGAGGGTTTCACTCCAATCCCTTTTTATGTCAAGACAATCCACAGAAAATCTCCTTGTACAAAGACAGATAATGAACCTCTATATGTGTGTGGATGTGTTGGACTATAAGTGTGTGTGCTCAATAAAGCTGTGTAAGAAAAGGTGAATCATCAAGGCGAGGGTAATGAATGTCTGAAACACACGTCTAACACCTAGAGAGCTCTGTGTCTCTATGCGAGTGACTCTGTTGAAGGACTCAGTGACCTTTAGCACAAGTCAACAGTCTTTTACACAAGTTCGTAAAGATCTTTCTTAAAGCAAACAAAGGGCTGATGGGAATCTTTTTCATAACACTAAGCTTGCCTGCAAAAATGTGAAAAAATATGAAATCTTTTGGAAAAGTCACTGAAGCTGCTCTTTAAAGGGGTCATGACATAAGAAATCAAATTTGCTTGATCTTCTGACATATGGAGGTTACCGTTAAAATATCCTGCAAGTTTCAGAGCTTAAAACGTTGTCCTCATTATAAACGAAGCATTTATTTAAGCAAGCTCCAAAAATGGCTCATTTGGACATTGGGGGACTTGTGACAACACACTGGCTAATTCATTTGCAAATGACTGCCTCCAGAGCAGGACATTGCACCATAGGCTCGATTTTAATGCCGTCCTGGATCACGTCAGCGGATTATATGTTTGTTCAGGGAATTTGACTGCAGATTGTTTTGTAAACAAGGCACAGTACAGAGTTCCTAAAGAAACTTTTGGTTTGGTTAAGCTTCTGTGTATGTTCGCTTATTAATGTTTATATGTGAATAAAAGCCCTAAATTAAATCTGTTCGTCATATAAAGCGATCGAGTCTCTTCAGAAAATTTAGACTAAACTGCTCAATTCATATGGATTAGTTTTACGATCTCTTTATGAACTTTTTGAAGCATCAAAGTTACGCGTCAAAAAGATCTTCACTTGTGTTCTGAAGATGAACGAAGGTCTTACGGGTTTGGAACGACATGAGGGTGACAGAATTTCCATTTTTGGGTGAACTAACTCTTTAAAGGAGCCGCCCCTTAAAAATGGATCATTCAGTTTTTTTCTTTTTTTTGTGCAAAAAAACATTAACATTATAGGTGAACCTAGAGGAACGTATTAAAATAAAAAAATCCATGTCATAACCCCTTTAATGACTCATATTTGTTAAATATTTCTACATTACTACAGTGTAAAACGTGTGTGTGTGCTTGCCTATAGTGACATGAGCATTGAATGTGCATAATGTTTCATCCAATTCATAATATGTCAGCTGCATTATAAGCACATTTCACTGGCCTAGATTGCAGAGAGAGTGAGAGAGCTGAAGTGAGAAAATAGAAAGGGATTGTGGGAGGCTGCAGGGACTGGCTGTCACTGGTTGAGAACACATTTGTGGTGTATGTTGTGTGGTTATTGATGTAGTTCCCTAGCACCAGGGATCTGCCCACAGCACCCCTCACGTACTCTACGAGAGCTGCCTCTCATCACGATTACATCAGTCTCTCAAGACTTGGAGGGATGAATACATCGAACATGGACAAATAATGCATGCTCACTTAGACAAATACACATGTACACACCTGAGCATACATCATAATCTCTATGGGCTCAGTTGCTGAGCCAGAGCGAAACTATTTGTATACGTGCACACCTGCACAAATACACAAAACACAGCTCGGTTTTAGTAGCCCATATTGACTGCGATGCACATTTATAGCTTTCATGGAGGTTCTTTGTTAACCAGACCAGATTTTGAGTGCATAATTTTTGAAGATATACTGATCAACTTGCAACTATTGATTTGATTTAATATTTTTAATATACTGACTACTTTTCCCCATATTATTGTCTCGGTATTATCTCAGTTTGTTGCAATTTAAAAATTAGTTTGATTCATTTAAATTTGTGTTGGGGTTTAAGTTTATGAAACTTATATAAAACTTTAATATATATTACATTTAAAAGTTGGAGTCAGTAAGATTTTTTTTATGTTTTTGAAAGAAGTCTCTTATGCTCACCAAGGCTGTATTTATTTAATTAAAAATACTGCAAAAACAGTAATATTGTGAAATGTTATTACAATTCAATTTTCTATTTTAATATATTTTAAAATGTAATTTATTCCTGTGATGTCAATGCTGAATTTTCAGCAGCCTTTACTCCAGTCTTCAGTGTCACATAATTCTAAAGCCCTGGGTATACTTCATGTTTTTTTATGCGTACGCTAGTGTACGAGCACAGTTGAACGCGCAGCCTTGGAAAGTATACTTCATTTGACTCGTACGCATACACAGGCGTTTGACTTACACGCAGTTTTGAGCAATCCATGTAACCATCTTTGTATTCTTTCATGATAGAGTTGTACAAATGAGGGTACTTTCCAACCTCTTTGCACAATCTCTCGTCTATGTAGGCCTCCATTGTTGCTGTAGCTTGCATTTGTTCTGGGCTGCGTTCCACTCCACTTTTAGACACGCTTGTAACGTCACCACATATTGCGTTTAAAGGATTAGTTCACTTTCAAATGAAAATTGCCCCAAGCTTTACTCACTCTCAAGACATCATAGGTGTATATGACTTTCTTCTTTCTGATGAACACAATCAGAGATATAGTAATAAATATTCGCATCCGCATTCGGCAATGAGCGATATCATCATCCATCATAAACGTATTTCACGCTGCTGGGGGGGGGGGGCCTTCTGAAGCGAAGCGATGCGTTTGTGTAAAAAATATCCATATTTAACAAGTTATGAAGTAAAATATCTAGCTTCCGCCAGACCGCCTTCCCTGTTCAACTTACAAAGAAAGTGTAAAACTCTCGCAGTTCAAAAACCTTACATGTTTTTTTGTATAAATGTCTTTACTGTCACTTTTGATCAATTTAATGCATCCTTGCTAATAAAAACATTGATTTATTTAAAAAATAAATTTGACCTTAATTATTACTCAGTTTCAGTCCATGCATTTTATGAAAAAGAACACTCAACATTCTGTACAATAACCCCTTATGTGTTCCACAGAAGAACAACAAAAGTGTTTGTAACTGTTTGTGATTTAGAACTATTGCTTCACTGTTTGAAATCCAGAGTCAGACTGAAACCATAGTGCAATATAAAGCGGCAGAGCAGTTGCATGACTTCACAGTTCTACTCCTGCTCAATCACTGCTTTCTGTGTTTGTCCAAAGAAATGGAGAGGGCGGGAAGCTATGCCCTAGTTTATAGAGCACCTGAGCAACAATGTAGGATCAGACCATACCAACAGGAGAAAGAAACTGCTCAACAGAGAGCAATTCCTTTGCTTCCAATTTACAGCTTCCTTGTGATGTTGAAGTGCAAAGTCAGATGCGGGACTCCTAATCACACTCTCTTATTATGTGTACGTTGAACTTGCAAGTGTTTTATGTAAATGCAAGTTTTTGATGTGCGTGTGTGTGTCCTCATGCCACAGGACTCCAATTAAACATGGACTCTCAGTGGAGATAATTAGGAAGATGTTACATCTCAATATAGCCACCAATGAACTACAAATTATCTCTGTACAACGCCCTTATAACCAACAACATTCAGCTCATTTATGCACACCAGTGTGTTTACACATTCCTCACGGAGAAGTCAGCATTTTCACCTTGTTTTTGTTCATCAGTGCTTTTGTTTGCAAGCTTTGTGTCTTGTAGAATTGTTGATTTGGTTTGACATTTCAAACAAAGTGAACGTGATGTTTGCAGTGTGGTTTGTTTTTGGAACATTGCGAGTTTAAATTTCGGAAAGTATTAGAAAATCTGCTCTATTTATTAAACCATGCAAAATAAAAAATTGCATGATTGTATTAAGATAATGAGTTACATTTTGTATGGGAATTGAATTACAATAGCAACCACATTTTCCTTGTTCTTTGAAAATAACTGCTACACAGGGGACTTGTGATGTTGCGTTGCCCAAACCTGATTTGTATACAGTGGAACTCCAAATAAGCAGCATGCACAAATGGGAATTACAAGAACCAGAACTTAAAATTAATTCACCATCTGGCAGCCACAAAATCTAATCCCACTCTCCGCATTTTTTCCTGTGGCTGAGAAAGATCTGGTGTATTTGTCAAAGTGAGGTGATGATAAACAAAACCTTAATAAATACTACCACTATTGTAATACAGTCGATAGTTCTTTTTCTTGGGGCACAACAGATTTTGAAGAGAAACTGACTCACTAGTCGATCCGTCCATTTTCAAGCCCAAATTAGAATCAGAAAACTGTGTGAAAAGTTAGATAGCTTTTTTTCTTTGCTTTGCTTGCAGCACTGTAACACCAATTTCCCTTTCAAGCTTGATACTTTGACCTTTCTTTTCAATGACCCCTTTCCCCTTTTTCTTTTTGCCTTTTTTTCAAAGAGAATGTACAGTGAATGTACCTTCCCCGCAGCAAACTATTTTTTTTTTTAACTTCCTGTCCTCTCCATGGGGTACAGTTAGAGCCCTACTCTCAGTAAGTAATAAGAAGCCAAAGCCTGGAACATGAAGCTGTCTTACTTATAATGGAGAGTAAAATAACTGCTGGGAAGAATGACAATTACATCTTTGGTTGTAACCTATGCATGTGTGTGCCAACAGTAAATGTTTACAAAGTTGTGATTGAATTTAACAGGGGTAACTGTAATGCATAAATTATATTAACGCACTGCTTCTCAAATACATTCAGACCTCGAAAGAGTAATATCATTAAAAAAGGAATAACAGTATCCAGCCAAATACTTGAAATGAAATAAAACTCATTACAAATTTACAATGTCCTGACATTTACAATCACTGCTTGATTGTGAAGAACTGTTTGTTACAACTGCCCTCGGTTTCCCATACTCTGCATTTATCTTAATAGACACTAGAACATGATAGGGAACAGGATCAGAAAGCAAAGCAGGTTGGTTTCACAGATTCCTATTCCATCCTGTTGCACCCCAAGGGGTAGCCATGCCTAATCAAAAATGTCTGCTGCATCATCCTGTTGTAACTGATTGCATAAATAGCCTCATAATTGAACAGTACTTGAGTGTGGATAATATATTTCATATACTGAATATACATTGAATATAATGTTGCATTTCTGTGTGTGTAAGCTTTCTGTTGTTTATTGAACATCATTATCGGTTTTGAATAGGCAATATGGTATTATGTCCATATTGCCAACTACAATGAACAGACATGCTGGTTTTTCAACATCATTTAAAGGGCACATATTATGCCACTTTTCATAAGATGTATAAGTCTCTGGTGTCCCCAGAATGTGTCTGTGAAGTTTCAACTCAAAATACCCCACAGATCATTTATTATAGCTTGTCAAATTTGCCCCTATTTGCGTGTGAGCAAAAACACGCCATTTTTGTGTGTGTCCCTTTAAATGCAAATGAGCTGCTGCTCCCGGCCCCCATTCCAGAAGAGGGTGGAGCTTTACCAGCTCGCGCTTCAGATACTCAACAATAACAAAACTGGAGAATCTCACACAGCTAAAATTACGATTGTCAATAGACTGATCTGGGGCCGTATTCACAAAACATTTTATCTTACCACTAACAGTTCTCCTAAATAGAAGTAAAAGTTCTTAGCTAAGGGTTTTCTCTTAAAACCTATTCACAAAGCTGCTGAGACAAACTTTTACTAAGGAATAGAGAGAAGACTTAAGCTAAAAGAAAGGGCGGAGTTGACCTCATTGGTATGGATGATGTCAACACGCTTACTAACTATGCCCACAGTGATTGGCTGATAGGGGAGGGGTCTCTGTCAGTGATTTATTCATAGAAATATAGTAGAATGAGGTATCATATTGCCATATTCTAATAAAGATTTTAAAATGTAGGCTAAGTGTCACTAATTAAACAAGTATCTGTTCAGCTAATTGTCAGCCTCTTACATGTCTGCATCTCGAGAGATTGCAGAATTCAAACGACAAATGAAGTTTTATAAACAAAGTTCGGTAGGAGCATGTTCAAATGGTCTATCTAATCAGCTCGAGAGGAGGCATACATATATATATTATATATATATTATATATATATATATCCAGTGGTGGTCAGAATTATTGGCACCCTTGGTAAATATGATCAAAGATGACTGTAAAAATAAATCTGCATCGTTTATCCTTTTGATCTTTAATTCATAAAATTAGCAAAAATCTAACCTTTCATTGAAGGAAAAGAATCGAAAGTGGGGGGGGGAATCACATTATGAAATAAATGTTTTTCTCCAAAACACATTGGCCACAATTATTGGCGCCCCTAGAATTTTTTATGAGTAAAATATCTCTGAATATATTCCCATTCATATTTACATTTTTTTAGCACATGAACATGAACATGAAATTGTCCAGCCATGACTTCCTGTTCCACAGGAGTACAAATATGAGGAAACACAAAGGCCAAATTCCCTTAATCATTCATCACAATGAGTAAAAACAAAGAATATAGTTCTGATGTGCAGCAAAAGATTGTTGAGCTTCACAAAATAGAAAGTGGCTGTAAGAAAATAGCTGAAGCATTGAAAATCCCCATTTCCACTATCAGGGCAATAATTAAGAAGTTCCAATCAACTAAAGATGTTACAAATCTGCCTGGAAGAGGACGTGTGTCTAAATCGTGCTAATGTGCGGTGAGGAGGAAAGTTTGAGTGGCCAAAGACTCTTCAAGGATCACAGCTGGAGAATTGCAGAGATTAGTTGAGTCTTGAGTCTCAGAAAGCCTAAAAAAAAATGATCAAACAGCACCTACATCCCCACAAGTTGTTCGGGAGGGTTTCAAGAAAAATCCTCTGCTCTCATCCAGAAACAATCTCCAGCATATTCAGTTGTCAGACACGACTGTAACTTCAAACGGGACCGGCTTCTATGGTCAGATGAAACTAAAAAAAAGAGCTTTTTGGCAGCAAACCCACCAGATGGGTTTGGTGCACACATGGATAAAAAGTACCCCATGCCCACGGTTAAATATACTGCTGGATCTTTAATGTTGTGGGCCTATTTTTCTGCTGAAGGTCCTGGACATCTTGTTCAGATACATGGTATCATGGATTCTATCAAATACCAACAGATAAAAAAATCAAAACCTGACCGCTTCTGCTAGAAATCCAATAATGGGCCGTGGTTGGATCTTCTATCAGGACAATGATCCAAAACAAACATCAAAACCAACACAAAAATGTGTCACTGAACACAAAATAAAGCTTCTGCCATGGCCGTCCCAGTCCCCTGACCTGAACCCTATAGAAAATGAGTGGAGTGAACTGAAGAGAAGGAGCACCAACATGGATCTGGGAATCTGAAGGATCTGTAGAGATTCTGTATGAAGGAATGGTCTCTGATCTCTTGTCAGGTGTTCTCCAAACTCAACAGGCATTATAGGTGAAGACTCAGAGCTGTTATCTTGGCAAAAGGAGGTTGCAAAAAGTATTGAATAAAAGGGTGCCAATAATTGTGGCCAACGTGTTTTGGAGAAAAACATTTATTTCATAATGTGATTTTCCTCCCACTTTCAATTCTTTTCCTTCAATGAAAGGTTATATTTTTGCTAATTTTATGAATTAAAGATCAAAAGGATTAACAATGCAGATTTGTTTTTACAGTCATCTTTGATCATATTTACCAAGGGTGCCAATAATTCTGACCACCACTGTATATATATTGTATATTATATTATATATATATATATATATATATACACACACAAACACACACACACACACACACAGCCGACTCACCTCGGCTGTGTATATATGAGCCGAGGTGAGCCGACTCACCTCGCTGGTTCCTATTCCTAGGAGACTGGGAATATTCTGGGTTTGGGATAAATTCCAAGCTCGACGCCTCCCCTCAGATAGCACGGGATCAGGAAGGGTCCACGAGCCGCAATTTGAACTCGGGTCATCTGAGCTGCCCACATTGGCACCGATGACTGGATATTATTTTCAACTTGACTGCAATGTTTTATTCTCCATCATTCAATACATTTTGCCTGTACATAAATGAACCTTTATGTTATGTCATCATAGATTAAAATCTAAAAAAAATTATTATTTATTGCATTTATGAAGAAAAGGCTCAGCACCCAAGGCTCTATTGCCTATTACCTCAAAGGTGTACAGTGTCTTTGGGCGGATTGCTGAGGCAGATTGCCGGCAACAACCGGTAACAGATTGTTTGTGATTTAGTCTTAGTGACTTAGTCCTCTTGACTACTCCTAACTTTTCACAGATTTAGGAGCTAGTTTTAGCACTAAAATGCTTTGTGAAATACTTAGAACAAAAATTTAGAGTCCTAAATTTAGGACTGACACGTCCATTCATTTTAAGAGTTTCTCTTAAATCAGCAAGTTAGGAGTTACTTTCAACTTTGAGATGTTTTGTGAATACGGCCCCAGGTCTCCGACCACTCACCACTTACTACTACCTCTCATGCCTGTAGTAAATCCACAAGAGAGATGCGTGATGCATAATGAAAGATGAAATAGACTTTAATAAAACACAAAGAGCAATAACACTACACAAACTCATTAAATGTTACGAGGGCTTAAATACACATGGGAAGATCATTAACAGAACACAGAACAGGTGAGACACTAATCAGGAACCATGACAACTAAAATGAAAGAACTAGAACTCAGGCAAATGGTGACAGTAGCCAGGTTTCCATTCAAGGATTTTTTTTGTGAAAAAAGGTTTAGCGATATAGCTGATGGAAATGCCATTTGTCGATAAAATTTCTCAAATGTCGACACAATATTTTCCCGTTTATCTTTAGCGCATAAATTCTATGTTGATACTTCAAATGTCGAAAAAATTGGTTTGGAAACACTTTTTGTCGAGAAAAAGTGCTTTAACGCAAATAAATTTGGTGTCACATGACAGAATTGGCCTACAGCCTACATGCATGCAGCGTCCTTTTCTCTGTTCAAAGATGCATCAACGCTGACAAAAAGAAAGGTAAAATAAAATACAGAAATGTTACTTCTGTATCTGAATAAATAAAAGTGATGTCATAAAATTGTGATCAAGAGCAGATTTTTTTGATATAAGAAAACTTTTGTGACAATGCATTTTTTTTTTTAGGGATGATGTCACCACGCACACTATTTTATCGTTAAAAGGCCTCGAGACGGCAAATTTCGCAAATATTTTATTTGCGCATATTTGCTTCGTCGATAACAAAACATCGCAAAAACTGGATGGAAACTTGGATAATGAAAACAAACAGAACAGAAGAAGACATCAAGGAACCAGAGGATGACCCAGAGCCATGACAGGATGAAGGCCCATGGTTGAACTGACAGAGGGAGCTGCCAGGCTGGAGACAGGAGCCCGACCGAGAGAGGTGCAAACGTGACCAGAGGGGACCCAGGTGTAGGTGAGGAGACATAGAGCCAAGGAGACATTGAAGGCCTGGAGGACCATGTTGGAGCTGCAGACGGGCTTGACCTAGGTGGAGGCATGGGCCTGGCGGACCGGAGACGGTGGGAGTGAGGACAATGGAGGAACCGGAGGGATATCTATTTTAATATATTTTAAAATGGAATTTATAACTGTGATGGCAAAGCTGAAGTTTCAGCAGCAATTACTCCAATCTTCAGTGTCACATGATACTTCTAATGTGTTGATTTGATGCTAAATAAACATACTTATTGAGCTGCTTAATATTTATATTCTTTTTTTCAATGAAAATTAATTTTTCTTTGATGAATAGAACGTTCATTCATTTGAAATAGAAATCTTTTGTAACATTATAGATATATTTACTGTCACTTTTGATCAATTTAATGAATCCTTGCTAAATAAAAGTAATTTCTTTCAAAAAAGAAAGAAAAAAACTTGCTTTCAAGCTAACCTTGCTTTGAATGTTAGTGCAACACAAAATTAAACATTTTGATATGATTAATTTGGATATGTTACTTAGCAGGCTAATCAGTTTGTAAGTGGAAAAGACATTTTCAAATTACATTTTCTGGTTTTAAGTTCCAATATTGTAAATATTTTAAACTAAAAACTAGAGAAATGTTTAATTTAATCATTTGTTGAGTCATTCATTGAAGTATTTTCCTAAACGGTAACTAAAGCAGCCAATGAACTCACTTTGGAAGCCAAAGTAGATAGGATTTTGCCAGGGGGTGTTGAAATATGATTCAAAACTGTATCTCCCACATGAGCACCGCAGCTCAAACCATTTGGAGCACATGCTAATCACTAGACCACGGCGCCAACTAGTGCTTCCTGTTGGCACCTACGGCATCTAGTATTAGTGTGCAGGTGGAGTGAACCCGTATGCTGACAGCACTGTAGCTTTGCCAGTTGCTGGCAGCACTAAGATAGTGAAGATGTGCATGTGAAAAAAAAAAAAATAAGACTGTGACAATGTGTGTTGTGTCTTGGCATGTCAGCAGAGTGCCAAGCTAAAGGACATCATAATTATCACAGGTTAATCGTAAGTCATTTTGACAAGCCTATGATAGCTTTATTAATTAAATGCACTATATCTTCCTGAGAGACGACAGGGAGAGAACTGATGTGCTCTGGTACTTATCTTGTCAGTCCGTGCTAGGTTGGGTTGACTAGTGTGTGTCTGTGTAAATGTGTGTGCATCTGTGTGTCTGGGTGAGAGAAAGAGAGATAGACAGAGCGAGAGGAGAGCTGCATAGTGCTTTAAATGAGCAATCAGGCACAGAGCCTTGCTCAGCTACAGCTGCCACCCACACAAACACACTTATGCATTTCGCACTCGGGAAAACCTCTCATTCAGGTCACATGGGGTGCAGATGCATTCTCTTTAAAATTTAGATAGTGCTCAATTAAAATTCACACCACGATCTCTACAATCACACACCTGACCACATTTCCAGGCAGCCTAACACACACACACACACGCACACACGCTTTCACTCATACTGTTGAGCAACAGCGATCAACTGACAAACATAGCCTCATTACGCCCCTCTCCCACTCTCTTTTGCTCTTATTCTCTCAACCTCTCTTTCACACACACATACACTCACCAGCACACATTTACACACTGGGTTCTTCACCTCATCCACCTAGGCAGAGGGAAACAGGCCCTCCCTACTACCATTCTGGTCTCCATGGCAACAGCCAATCAAGTCATGTCTCTGAACTGGCCTGCCAGTAAAATACCAGGAAACAAAAAAAGGCTTGATACTCGGGAAAGCGACTTAAAGAGAGAGAAATTATTTAGGAGCAACAAGGCAACGCTTGAGGTCAAAGGGCAAAGATTAATTTGCAGAATGTGGTTGTCCAGTTTATATCTAGAAAATATTAGTAGCAAGTTAGAACTGCAGAAATAAAAATTAATTTAAAGTGCCCCTATTGTGCTTTTTCGAAAATTAACTTTCATGCAGAGTGTAATATAGCTGTTGTAGATGAATGTAAAAGGTCTGCAAAGTTTTCAAGATCAAAGTGCGCAACAAATACAAAGTTCTGTCATGAAACTCTAGATGGCGCAGGCTAATAGGTCCTTCAACCTGCTCGTAATCCCATCGTTATCTATAGGGCACAGCTGATTGGTTTCTGCTGTATCAGTAGCCAATGAGCTCACATGCTCAACCTTCAAAATACTTGGGTAGCATTTGCTTAGCAGTGCAGTGCGTTTTCAGAAACCCTCCACCTTCCCCAGCTCCACCTGTATAGATCTGCTACAGGTAATTTGTGTGCGCTATATTGTACAGCAGCACCACGTCTTACTTGCTCACAGCAGCGTGTCGTGTATGTATTGGCAGTAGCAAGTCTCGTACTTGCTCTGCAGCAGCAGCAATAACCTACAGCAGCAGCAGCAATAAAAGCAGCAGCAGCGTAGTAGATCTGTTCCGCCAAGACCAAACATATCAACATTGTCATACCCAATACCATGCCAAACACTCCGAGAGTTCTCATGACAGAAATAAAGACATTGTGTCCTCAAAGACTAAATCAATACTAAACTGCCGAAACAAGTCGCCAGTCTCACTTCCGTAACATATCTACGTTTGTAACAAATTTGCATAATGTCAGCCTATGGTCTTCATTGGCAGCCTGTAAACAACATCTACTTTGACCAGCCCTCAAACTCTGTAGTTGTAGCTGAGAAGCAACATGTTGTAGCAACATGTCGTAGCAACATGTCGTGTTGTCGACATGTTGAGAAGACACTGTTTTCTGCATATTTTCTGTGGATTCTGCAAAGCCACTTTGCATGCACTTCCAAAGGATGAGGACTAGCGCTGGAATTGATACAGTAAAACCGATGCCATCGTTACTGTTCATATCACAGTTTGTATACAAGTGCTGCGAATAGAATCCTCCGGAGCTGAAATTCAGATATGGTAACGGTTGTTTAGTTTCCAGCATGCGCTGTAAGAGGTAGACCAATCACAACAGACTTGGCCATCTGACTAATCAGAGCAGAGGAAGTTCCCGGAAAGGAGGGGTTTAGAGAGATTGAATCCTTTATCGAACAATTTCAGACACTGTGAGAAAAGAGGTGATTCTGCAATATATATTATGAGAAAATTAAAAAAAAATTATTATTTGGATGTAGGGACCTGCGTGACGCACTTTTCTGTCCCTCAAAAATATACGTTACCTTCTCCTGCACCCACCCACAACATTCATGTTTTGTCCCATTCCCGCCTGCAAAAGCCCAAAGGTAAAAATTTCCATGAAATAGTTTCAAGTTACGTGTTGCCTAGCCACAACCTACACATTGCAGCATAAATGCGCTCGATAAATTATTTGTTATTAATGCATCTACATTCATAAATCCCATTTAATTTTAACAGAAAAGCATGCATAGGCTACTGCATGCATTATTCTTTATACTGGCAGATACTATTTTCACCTCAGTATTTTTGTACATTAACAGGATGCAATAATCTCATAGAGTGTAAATGATTATATTTATTAAAATTATTAAATGGATGCTGCCTAATTGGGAGAATAAAAACCCTCCCTACACCTTCCCCTGACCCTACCCAATAAACACTTTTAATATTATTAAACACTTGTTCGCAATTTATTTCCACTTTCGGAACATTATTTTCATTTTTATTGAAAATAAATGCGAGCTTGGCAAAAGGCGGATTCGAACCCATGTCAATCGCGTTAAAAGCCAGGTCTGCAAGCCTTATTTGCTACTGCTGCACCACTGAAGACGTCAAGTTCTGTGCGTCTTTTTTAAAACTTCAGTGGCCCAACCAGATATTGGTGGGCGGAGCTAGTGTAAATAGCGTTTGCCAACAAGGGACACTATTTGCACTTAGTGTAAACAGACACTCTGTTAATTAAAATTAAAAGCACTCAGGCTAATATGATATTCTGATATATGATATCCCTAATATGACTCATGTCCGTCCTTCAATGTAAATCTATATGATTTTTTGACCCATTTTATCACCTGCTAGACAAAAATTGTAAGCCATATTGTTTAGAAAAGTATGTATGAGTAAAAGCAAATGGGAAACTACAGCTTCTGTTCAACTGTCCATGCAGTCTATGACAAGATTTCAGCTCTGCCTAGCCAATATAGATTCCTATCAATAATTTGCACAGTCACATCTATGGAGTCATAAAGTTGTGGCTCTTTCTCTGTTCATGACCCGTGCATGGCTACTTTAGAGTTCATCTCAGGTGTGCCTTTTTCACTAGGTTATTTGAAGGCGAGAGGCTTCAGTATTGAGCTAAAGGTGCTTATACTTTCTGATGTTGCCGCTCTGGAGACCTTGACTGAATAAATGGAGAGGAAATGGATCCATCTGGCTTCTGTTCTCCTGTTTGCCATGCAATGTGTTAGAGCAGTGAGCAAGAGGTCTTGCTGTTTGGCCAGAGCTGTCTTCAGATGAGTGAAGACAGACACTGTGGTATCAGTGGTGAGAGGCTTTTATTAAATAAAAAAACAAATAAAAGAGCGATGAAAAGGAGAAGTGTCAAGGTAGAAGTTGTGAAGTCTATGGGGCATGAAACAATATAAAAGTGTGATATTCTCATCGGGTATGGGGAATGCGAAAGGCTGAGCGGCACAAGGCTAGGAGGTCATCTGGACCACAAGGACACCTGGTGCATGCAAATGGAAGAGCATTTTCCCCAAGAGTGAGGTGCAATGCAAGATTTATGACTGCGGTGACGAGGCATAATAAACATCACGTGCGCTTCATCATGTGCTGCCGGCATTGCGGCATTGTCATGCCCTTCCTCACCCGCTCCTGCTGTGAGCCCGGACCTGGGTTGGCAATGGAATTTGGCGGAAAACCATCATTTTAGGGGAAGATGATATTAAGCATTTGACTCAGCAAGGATATCATAAAAGGTTGATTATTCTTAAAACAGTTTTCAACTTTTTACTCTTTGTTGTATGACAGTTACATAAAACTTTGTCTTGTAAACCTTGTGCCATGCCTTCATTATTTATTTGGTTATAATTTTTTTTAATGCATTTTATGTATAGATTTTAGTGTGTTACTCTTGTGAATGAACTTCGGACTTATTACATCCGCCATGTTGTTACCGTCACGTGACCTACCAGCGTCAGTTGTGTCGCTTCACTGCCATTCATAAAACCTCTCCCGTGGCCTCATGGGATAGAGAATCTTGCTGGAAGTAGTAGGTCATCCGGGGACTTTTCGCCTACTATTTTTGAATATTATGCATTAGGACATACCAGTGGCGTGCACAAGGTGGGGTGGGGGATGGGCTTGAGCCCAGATCAATAAATATAATATGAAAATCCATTATAAAAACTTTGCATCAACTAGGGCTGTGACAATAAATCGATGCATCGCAAATCGAGAAATTCTGGATCGATTCTGAGATATTCCAAATGCATCGCAATTCTCTCTCGAATCAATTCTGAGCTTAATTTTTAACAGCAGATGGCACTGTGTGCTTTAGAAACAGCTGTACTTTCCTGGCTTCCAATTCCTTACACACACCACTTGAACCTTCTATAAAATAATCATTCATAAAGTTTGAAAAGGTTTAAGCGAATTACAAGAGGGTTTGCATTAATCTCGAGTCACAAAAGCATTCTAAAGGTGCAAGTTCAGCCGAATGCATGAACGCTCTTCAGCGCTCTTCTTCGTGAGCATTTGAGAGTGTGGTTAAAAACTAGCCTAGAGCGCCATCTGCTGTTAAAAACTAAGCTTAGAATCGATTCGAGAGAGAATTGTGATGCATTCGGAAAAACCTGGACCGATCCACAAAACGCTATGCATCGATTTATTGTCCCAGCCCTAGCATCAACCTACCATATCCTGTTCTGAATGTATAGAAAGTATACTTCTAATGTTATTCAAAATGAAATTACTGAAATACTAGCTAATATGGTGCTAAAATTAGTTTTTAGTGCTGATATAGCATTAAAACTAATAATAATAAAATTCCAACTCAACTTTTATTGTTGAGAAAGCTGATATACCACACAAAAAAAATCCAAGGGAGGCTGTAAAAATGACAGTCATTATTTAATTATGCCTGGAGATCGCGTAAAAAAATTAGATTCTGCTAGCTGTAAGCAAACGGATTGCAGCAATAATTGCACGGCTCAGGAAATACGACAAAAACAGTTTTTAAATCAATAAATCTAACTGGAACAGGAAATCTCAGGAGATATAATACACAACCATGTTAACTGCAAATGACACAGAACCATGAACAGACAGAACTAAATACACAGAGTAATCAGGGTAAAACAGAACAGGTGTAGAGCTAATTAACAACCAAGGAGACTAACTAGGAACACAGATGGGCAGGCAGACAGGGAAAACTAAACACAATGACAATAAAACCAAACATAACCATTATACTAGCCTTGTGTATATTCAGTCAAATATTTCAAATTACCCAGTACGAGTCACTTTGAAAAGTCAGTTGAGTTTATCATTATGAACTCATGCTTGAAGTGCGTGCAGACAGCTGAGCTTTGCTTGAAGGTAACACTCAAATTCAATAAAAGTACTAAATCTGCTTTCTACCATGCCACTTGAGAGATTATCTGATATAATATTAAAAATTAGATGGTATCAAGCAGGCACAATGACACAAACATGGTCGATTGACCTGAAAGCCAGATTGTGAAAGTCAACCATGTTTAGCACTGTGTGTGCACTCTCTTGGAATGACCGTAGGGTCCTAGCGGCCCAGTGTTACCAAGCAGTTGCTAAGGAGACAGGAATTTGAGGCAGAGAAACAGGATGAGGTGTGAGATGGAAAGAGAGATGAAGTAACAGAAAGAGAGTGAGGCAGGGTGAAAATTAATGAGTGGACTGCTATAGATTGCAGGAAGGGTATTGGATGTTCTCACATATGGTTTCTATTGAGGCACTGCACATAAGATATAATGAATAAGATCTTTCACTCATTCCTGTCTCTTAAGAACCTGTACACATATAATCAGTTATGCTTCCATATCACTGTATATACATTGTAAGGGTTAGTTCTTCCTCAGAACATTAGTGGAACCAAATGACTTTTATATTTCTTGAAAGCCTATGAATTTTTGCCAATGTGAGAAGATGGTAAAATACTCTGACAGTGTTTACTGTGCTGCTACTGAATATACAGCACAAAAGAAATGATAAGTTGTAAGGTTGCTGTCTGAATTTAATTTGTTGAGAGAGAAAGACTGCGTGCAGTGAAGTAATAAAAAGACAATAAATAAGCACTGCACCTTTTTTTTGCATTGTCCTCACTCTGTGCACGCAACTGCAAACATGGCGTGAAATCCTATTCACAGTCTTTTTGATCAATTCATTAAAAAAGAACTGGTTCATGAGAGTCTTTCTTTTTTAATGAATTTGTTCATTTAAATGAACTGGTTCAGAAGAATTGTTGTTAATTGATTCAAGACTCTTTTCTTGTGAATCGGATAACGCTAGTGCTAGTACTGTCTGGGCAGGTACTACATTTGAATTTAAACTTACTTCGCAACTGTTAAAAAAAGTATGTTCTATATAGTATGAATATGGAAAGCATGAATGAAATTCGGACTTAGTACATCCGCCATGTTGTTACTGTCACGTGACCTACCAGCGTCAGTTGTGTCGCTTCACTGCCATTCATAAATCCTCTCCCGTGGCCTCATGGGATAGAGAATCTCACTGGAAGTAGTAGATCATCCGGGGACTTTTCGCCTTCTGTTTTTGAATACTATGCATTCGGACATACTACTCTGTTGGCATACTGTTTTTCGCATGCTATATTGTAGGGAAGTATTCGATTGCAGACCAATCGGTCCATGACATCAAAAGCCACGATTCCATCACAGGAACTTTTCCCAGGAACTAGGGACTTTGGGGTGGTACTCGGTGTGTTTCGACTGTAGGGACCAGGGTCTAAAACCCAAAGTATAGTTCACTTTTTACGCGTACGCGAGGGTCAGCATACAGTGCGCGTGATGCAAATTTCGTCATCAGAAGAGAATGTGGGTACTGTACCCGCATCGCTGGATTTTTTAACCGTGTGTATCCTGGGTTTACATGGGTTGTAACTTGTGGCGAGAGATTGCTCAAAACTGCTTATGCGTCGAATGCCAGTGTATGCAAAGTAGTACTTTTTCAAAGTTCAGGAACTTTCGGGGGTGGGACTTGGGCTCTGAACATGCTGATTGGTTGAGTTCATGCAGCATTTTGATTGGTTGACTGCACGCAGCATTTTATTTCAATCACCATTTTTAAAATTCTGTTGCGGTACGTGCAGTAATAGTTGTTTGCCATTCGAATCAACAACAACAACAACAACAAAAAAACACGACGATTGACCGACGACGAGGTTCAGGCTTTATTAAGCGGCTAATGTACTGCGAGAGTGATTAGAGAGTAGACAGCTCAGTATGATGCCCCCTATCGAAAATGTGTCCCCATATTTTTATAGGCTACTGTTATGTATGTGTATATATATATATATATATATAGGCCTATATATATTGTCTTTACAAATTGTCTTTACCTGCTGGCTGTATAAAGTTTTTTCAAAACTGTTTGAACGTTTGGTTCAGCTCATATACGCAATTTCCCGTGAAAACCATCCCATTAGGTCTAAAATATAAACACTTATAATAGGCTTAATGAATCGGGGTAAGACAAAAACATGTTTTGGAAGATGTATTGACTCATTATTTAAATTGTTAATTTTAAACAAAAAAAAAAGTTACATAGTGTACCTTTCATGCAACAGTAGTCTATTTTTTTTCCCAATAAAACTTAGCATGCTTTTTAAAAACACTTAAATTAGCCCAACTACAAGTAGCCTATATAATAAATTATTGTTTAGTAATATTACTTAACATTCTAAATCAAAAATATCACATATTAATGCCTTTTCGTTATGTTAACAGGTTATGTTAACACGTTATGTTAAAGGGGGGTATCACACACAGTTTCTGCCAATCTCATGTTAATCTTGAGTACCTATAGAGTAGTATTGCATCCTTCATATCTCCAAAAAGTCTTTAGTTTTATCATATTTATAAAAGATACATACGCTGTACCGAGTCTTTCCGAAAACAGCCGAGCGCCTGGAGGCGTGCCGTGTGAGCGGAGCTAAAGAGTGACGAGCACGCGCAGCTTCTGTGTAGCGATCGTCTGCAAGCTATCAATGGTCAGCTAAACAAATGTATTTAAACACACACAATACACCATCGCATTATCCCTGGATAACTTTTGAATCACTATAATGAATATAGCGTATAGTGAATGATGAATAATGAATTTATGAATTCACTGCGTTCGTGTTGTTTACATTATATGCACTTAGGCGCCTATTGTCAACAAAACAGACATTTGAAGCAGTTTTACTCACCACCTGCGGTTCCGACTCATGACCGGGATCATTACCGCTGTGACTGCTCCATCTTTCAGTTTCAAACGATCTGTAAATCCAGTGTAGAACTGGGCCTTGTTTATGAAACCATAAGCGCCGATCCAGAGGGCTCGAGCAGCCTCGGAAAAACACTAGATATTCTCCATTCATTTTAACCAGTGATTAAAAAAGTGATTGCAACTATCAGTTTCTATGGTTATTTTAATAATAAATATCGAGAGCGCATCAATGTAATGCGTGAGCACAAAACTCTCAGCTCCACTTAACACTGGGCTCTTTGGGAAGCAAGGTTATCTTTCCCTCACAACCAAAAACACACTTCTTTGGTGACATTGTTGATTTCGTGAAGTCCTATGCCTGTGCAGCACTGCCGACGACTTCCGTAAAGCCGAACGTGTGTTGATGGCGTGCTCTTGTTCTCTCTCTCTCTCTCGCTCTGGTCGACGTGTGCACACGCTCTTCCGGGAGAAGTGCCCGTACAAGGAATTCCGACCTTTATGACGTCACACAGCCCCATTCTCGAAAAAATACCGCGAAGTTTATGAGGATTTGGAAGAGTATTTTTGGCACAGAAAAACTCTGTCATACGTCCAACTCGTGTTTTGAAACTTTGGCCATGTTTAGCATGAGAATCCAACTCTTTAACAGTGTAAATAAGTCAGAATACATGAAACAGCATTATACCCCTCCTTTAACATGTTAATAACAGGGCGTTGAGGCACTTGTAAGCACCCCATCCAGTTGGTGGTGCCCTAGGCAACTGCCTAGTTCGTCTATGCCTAGAAACGGTCCTGGACATGAGGGTGAGTAAATGATGACGGAATGTTCACTTTTAGGTTAACTATCCCTTTAATATCCTTTTTTTTTTTTTTTTTTTTCAATAATTAGAGTTAACAGCTTCAACTTCTTGTGAACTCACATCATAAAGGAACATACAATAGGACTCAAACACCTTCTTATTAATGGAAAAGAGCCACCTACGTATATCTTTTCTCCATAAGATTATTCAAAACATCAAAACAAGGCCTAATCTTCACCACCATCTACAGGTAGGCTGAAGTTTGTCAGGACCAGCCTGTTCTGGGACATCATTATAACCGAACATAAAGGCCTTTTGGCGTGTTATGAAGCTTGTACGGCCAGGCCTCTGTTATGGACCTCGAGCCCCAGGGCCTCAGGCTGTCAGGACCCTCTAAAGCCTCTGGCCTGAGGCTCGAGACTGCCAAAATAGAATGACCAGCAGGGCTGTTGGTGCATATATAACCAGCTGACAACTATGGCCCCCAGAATCCTGGCGAATACAGTACAAGCTGACCACTAGAGCCCCTTAGCAGTGGGGTGACCAGACGTCCTGTTTTTCCGGGACAGTCCCGTATTTCAGCTCCATTTTTAGTGTCCCGACTTAAGAAAAAATCATGTTTTGTCCCGTATTTCATCTTTCCTAAAATTTCTTTATTACTGGGTAATCATAGTAGTAGAAGTGGTCTGTCACGCGAGAACAGCCCAATCAATGCGTCGAAGAACAAAAGTACCATCCAATCACAATTCGTTATTGATTAACTTGCCGTTAGTGAAGGCGGTCGCGCGCGCTCACTCTCTCTTTCCTTGCGCGCGATCCCAGTTCTCTCAGATCACTTCTCCTTGCCCCTGAATAGTCAAATGCACACATAGTTTTTCAAAATGTCCATCGTGTGGAGTATCTCATGTAAATACAGTCGGTTATGGCTTAAGTGGACGTAAACAGGTGGGTGAAAATCGGATATGTGTCAGTACATCCATAAATTCGGTCTTAAAGGGACAGTAGCCTAATTAAATATTTGTCTGTCATTAATGTTAATCAAACAACAAAAGATGTTAAATAAATGTATACATGGTAAATAAACCTACTGTATCTGAAAAACAAGTTTATTTAATTTGTATCTCTATCGTATTTGTTGTATTGTTTGTAAATTTCTGCTCACCCGTCCTGTATTCCACCATGAGAAATCTGGTCACCCTACTAAGCAGACCAACGTGAGCTGGTCCCCAGCTACTATTTTCAGTCGTCTAATGTTAGCCTACCTAAACACTCATTTTTACCTGCACAACACTACAACCACCAGATCCAACGGAAGCTTTTACCTCAAACCATCATGATGCTCAATAGCACTGACTCACCACCTCCCCCAACCTCCCACCTGTAAAGTCTACTAGCCGCTGAAAGGGATGCATACGTGTATGAAATTACAGTACCGACCTCAGTGTAATAATTCTCCCTTCAACACTGCAATAATGCACTGAGCACTACATTTCATATTAATGTCCTATTTATTGTTGCCCACTCCCGGTAATGTTCTTTTTATTTTTCTGTTTCTATTTACGTTGCCTGTCTCATGCTAAATGAGCGCACTGGAGAAAGTACATATTGTTTAGTCTCCATTGCAGCAGAACAATAAACCTTGACTTGACTCGATCATCCAATGCCAAGGCTAGACCGTTTTCAATACACCAAAGTGTTTTGTACAGACACAACTTTTCGCACGTATCCCTAACTTAATTGAAACTAGACGGTAAAGTGAAGACATTTCACTCAGCAATTTCAAGCTTTTCACCTGCAGTCTGTCGAAGGCCACTTGAGTGAATGGATGCTATATTTGAATGCTTTTCAGAGATGAAGAACGAGAAAGATCATACTTTACATGACCTTTTGGAGTCTTTTGGATTGGAACAGTTTCAAATCTTCACCTACGGTCTTAAGATACGTCTATGAGAAGGCTTAGGAGCATAATAGGCACACATTGACGTAAGCTTTCAATGCGCCAAACAGATGGCATGCAAGCAGGCTGAAAGAGCCTTTTGCATGCCTGAAACTGGTTTGGATAGTTGGCTGACAGGGTGTGTGACACAGCTGCTGTTAACCTTTATTCAATTAGCTTAGAGACTGACAATAGCACAGAGTAAACAAAATGCACAGGCAAGGGCTGAGCTGCTATTTCACTATGATCATTCAGATTGAGTCAGAGTTTGGCAAACTGTTCTGTTCTACCAGTAGTTTATAAAAAAAATCAGCATCTGATCAGATTCCAAGACATTCATTCAAAATGGCCTATTTACAAATGACTTTGCTTTCAACCATCAATTCTAATGTTAAATGGTATTACAGCACAAGGGATTCATTGTCAGTGAATAGGGCTAATTATTTATTGGTGTTTTAGGAAAAAAAAAAAAAGCCAGACCACATTTCCCAGCATCCCTATAGGCAGGAGCAGTAGACATTACCAAGTGATGTTTGGTATTGGTGCACTCATGGGATTCATAGTTCATAACAGTCACAAACAGGGAGCTGTTCATAATCCACACGTGGAAAGGGATAAAATGATGAATACAATACCCGCAATAACATTTAGCAGTGCGCCATCACTGCAAAAGTGACGACGGGCTACCAATGCCCATGAAAGTGTATGTGCACACAGTTACATAGAAAAATAGCACTGTCAAAAGTTTTTAAGCTCTTTAAGGTTTCAACCTTCACTTGCTTTAAGCTTCTTTTTAACAAACTGTACGTTTTGACATGGCATCAAAAAGAGTCAAAAGTGGTAGAAGAAGTTCTGTCAAGAGAAAGGAACAGTCAGTCTACTATTTGTTTGTTTCAGGTTATATCAAATTCATACACACAAGGACAAGATTACGGACCCCCCATTGCACTTGAGGCCTTGCACAGTCTCGGTGGATGGTTCCAACAGTGAACGGGCTCGACTGAGTAATTCAAGATGGTCTTGCAGTTACAAGGGAGGTAAGAGAGCAATACATTTCCTTTGAAAAGTAAGAAGTAGTTGCAAGTAAACAATGAAAAAAACGTGAGAATTATAATCATAACAACAGCAATGATAATGCAAGCAATCGTAATAATAGAACAACAAGGTTCAAAAGGAAAAGACATTTAATTCCTATCATTAATGTAATAAAGTTATATATCCAGCACTGTTTTTTTTTCCTTTCCATTTTTATATAACAGAATCATCCTCCAAAAAGAGTTGGTAGTGCACTATTCATTTCTGTGGAATTATACAGCCACCATTAGCTGGCTCCAAAAAAATTGGACAACAATCAAGCAAAAAAGCCAGTTTTGCTGATCAGCATGGCGTGTTTTTTTTTTATAGTCATCCCAGACACCTGAGAAAACTGATAAGAAATCAGATCTGTCTTTTTTATCGGAAAGATACTACATTTATATATTCAAGTTATGCAAATTACATCTATAGTCACATATTCAAGCATATACTCATGTACACACATATATCTAGTGAGAGAATAGTTTAATATTTAATATATAATATAATATTGTACTTTGTATGGTACAGTAGTATTAGGGTGCATGTCTTTTATGGGGGATGTGGGGTTAATTTCGAGGAGATGTATAGATATACTTGTGTAGGTCTATATATATATACGATTCCTCATACAATGATCAATAATCATAAGAAATCATAAGAGAGCAAAGGTTATAGGCAAACAGGTAATAACTGTTGGGTTATGTGTGTTTGGGTCAAGAGACTGGGTGAGCACCATATAAAATGACAGTCGTAAACACAAAGAGTGTGTTTTTTCCTGCACCAGAAAAATATGCATGCGCCAGCATGCAACTCACTCGCTGACCTGGGTGAGAAATGCCAAACCAGCACCGATCACAACGTCAAAAGCTTGAGGAAGAGAGAAAGAGAGAGAAACAATATTGCTGTGTTTAACAGTTCTGTGGTTCACGCCTTCAAAGAGTCTGTTTGTGACTATATATATATATACACACATGTATATATATATTTTGTACTGGCCATGAAATCCCACGTCCAGTTTGTGTCAAAAAGAGTGTGTGTGTGCATGTGGACGTATTTGCTTTAACATTTAAATATATACATGAAAAAATCTACACGTTTCAAGACTCCCCAGACATAGTGACAGAATGTAATGCCATCTTTCTCTCTCTCTTTCTCTGTCTCTCTCTCACCTCAGGATAAAACAAACACACACACTGAATTTTAAGAAAAGGAATCAAAGATACCAAAACAAGTGCTTGAACAAACCCAAGATGAAAAAAATGAAACTATACAGTTTTCATGTTCACTATTTTTCTGTTTCTTTCCGTTACTCTCACTGACGTTCGTCCCTTAAGTCTTGTTTTCCTGACCTGCCTGGCTGTTCCTGATGTTGAAAATATATCATTTAATGATAACGATCCTGACTTTTTCTTCATATAGCCCTCTTTCAGTCCAGCTAACCCAAACCCTCCCACCCATATATAAAATATACAAAAAGATTATTTCCAAAATCTCATCGCCTGCCTGCTTCTGCAAGTATAAAAATATACAGTTTTCCTATGTCAAAATCTTTCTCGCTCTCGCTGCTATCCGCGTTCCCTCCTCCGCTTCTTCATCTACTCTATTATAGCTGACCCTAACAGTTCAAAAATATACAATGTGTTTTTTTGTCATAGAAAAAATGACATATCTACCACCTCCTGTATAATTCTCTCTCTGAGAAAATCATCCTGTATAGAAAGAGGATGTTCACAAGGGCTACATGACATTATAAATTATCTGCTTTTATGATCCGTGAGTATTTATGAGAGATTGGATTGCACATCCACAGTCAAGGTTTGGGGTGGTATCGTGGGAGAATAGCCGATGCTTATGAAATACGCTTGTGCTTACATGTAGACCTTGTGCACATCCCTCGTGCTGGGGCTGTTCAACTTTGAACCACAATTTTCAAGTATTTGATTCAATTAAGCACCACCCCAGCGAACTCAACCGATCCCTGCATGTACGAAAAGAAATTTGTCAACAGTATCGAAGTGCTTATTTGAAGCAATCGCTATGAGAAAATGCCATTCCAGGATGAGTTGAACAGCCCTTGAAAGCAGTAATTGTCTTTCTCTTCCTTCCATTCTTCCTTTCTCCTTTTCATAAGTCTCCATGGCGGCTCTCGTATTTGTTGATGATGTTGCGACAGCGGCCAAGCTCTTTTCGCATATCGGCGACCTCTTGTCGAAGGGCAGCGTTCTCCCGTTCCAGGAATGCTGCTCGAACTGAAATCTGGTTCTCCTTCAGCCGGCGGGCGTCACGAGAACGTTTTGCTGCTTCATTGTTCTTGTAGCGCCGGCTCCAGTACTTGTCGTCCTTTGAGGGTGAAAAAGGGAAATGGGTCAGATCATAATTACGGATGCATAATATATTATATTGGTTTTTAGACAATATAACAGTTTTTTTTTTTATTATATTACAGTTTTTTTTTTTTAGTTGGTATCGGTTAATATTGTGTATTTAATTGTGCATGCTCATTTACACCAATTTTTACATTTAGATTAGCTTTAACGTCATTTAATGCTCACTTAAAGTTAATCTTTACAAGAATGATTTAATAACACTGTTAAAGGATTAGTTCACTTCAGAATTAAAATATTCTGATAATATACTCACCCCCATGTCATCCAAGATGTTTATGTCTTTCTTTCTTCAGTCAAAAAGAAATTACGGTTTTTGAGGAAAACATCCCAGGATTTTTCTTCATATAGTGGACTTCAACGGCTACCAATGGGTTGAAGGTCCAAATTGCAGTTTCAGTGCAGCTTCAAAGGGCTCTACATGATCCCACCCGAGGAATAAGAGTCTTATTTAGCAAAACGATCGGTCATTTTCTAAAAAAAAATAAAAATTATATACTTTTTAACCACAAATGCTCATCTTGCACTAACTCTGCTCTGCAATACACATTACGTAATTATGTTGGAAAGGTCACGTGTGACGTAGGCAGAAGTACCGAGCAAGTGTTTACAAAGTGAACATGCAATGACTAAGTCAAACTACCTTTACAAAAAAAAGGTAAAACAACAATGTCGGACGATTTTGAACTTGGAGGAGTTTTTCGCCCCACTGTGGTATTTCCGTCTACATCACGTGTGACCTTTCCAACGTGATTACGTAATCAGTGGCACATTGCAGAGCTAGTGCAAGATGAGCATTTGTGGTTACAAAATTATATAAATTTTTTTTTTTTTTTTAGAAAATGACAGATCGTTGCACTACATAAGACCCTTATTCCTCGTCTGGGATCGTGTAGAGCCCTTTGAAGCTGCATTGAAACAACAATTTGGACCTTCAACCCGTTGGTAGCAATTGAAGTCCACTATATGGAGAAAAATCCTGGAATGTTTTCCTCAAAAACCCTAATGTCTTTTCGACTAAAGAAAGAAAGACATAAACATCTTGGATGACATGGAGGTGAGTAAATTATCAGGAAATTTTAATTCTGAATTGAACTAATTCTTTAAATGTAATCTTCAGCAAAACTCAAAATGAATACTGTACATTTTATTGTTCAATTGTTTAGCATTTTAATGTTTAGTGTTTTAGATTTATTTAGACCAAATAGTACAGATATTTTTATAGAATTTTATAGTTATTTGCCATTGAATTATTATTAATTATTGGCTTCATATTAGTTTAATTATTGGCCAGAATTTTAACATGAATTCTTTATCATAATATTTCATAATCAGAATAATAATAATAACAACAATACAGTTGACATTTTTACAAGATGGACTCTGATGCTAATTAAAACTTTATAATATACTTTAGATATTTTTTAATATTTAATTTTCATTGATTATTCATGGACGTCTTTCCAGCAGCAATCTGGAATCTGGACGACAATCTCTAAAACGAACTGCATGTAATACCTTCTGTTCATCTGGCACCAGCATCTTGCGGGCCTTCTTGATCATGGGCTGAGGCTTCAGCTCCTCCTCTGTGAAGCGATGCCTGCGCGGGTCAAACGCCTCCTGACCTGGCACACTGGACAGGGCGAGGTCAGCAGGGTCGGGATCAAAGTTCACCATGACATCAGCCGCATTAGTGGGTGGCACCACCGGCGGAGGTGGGCATGAGGGGCTCGGAGAAGGGTCAGGTGGTACAGTTTGAGCTCCTGTTGAGAAAGAGGGAAGTGTAAGAAAAAAATAGTCTCTCACATGTCGCAGACAGATGAAAACACCACACGTCTGGGCTAAAAGCAAAGAGGATTATGAACAATAGATGTGTATGTTCCCTGACTAGCTGCAGTGGCTTGTTTTGGCCACAAGGGTGCACCAAAAGACAATGTGGACACTTGCCAATTTCAGCAGCTGGCAGGCAAGGTCGACAAGGCAACCTGCAGTTTCAATTCATGTTATAAACATCCAAAGAAACATAAAACTGACCCTGAAAGCGTTCGCATTTTGTTCAATCGTTTAAATTTATTCGGCCTCGTTTTCCAGTGACAGCACTTTACATTGCTTACTTCCAATATATTCTTCCTCTTTTTAGTTTGAAATATGCTTTTAGAGCAGCTGATAACACCGAGATTGGAAGGCGAGCACTTGACGTTAATTATGATACATTAGCTGTAATGGCAGTTTCTGCTTTAGCGGTTCTGAGCTGCTGCTTTATATTGTTCCTGAGTAATTTCTTACACAGATATAATGTATTTAGGATACACACATATAATTAAGAGCTAATTACGTGCATGTAACGTTTACTGTTGTATGCACCTTTAATCATATCCTCTAACTGTTGAAATAAGATAATTCTGTTTATTGCAACAACAGAACAATCCAGCTTCAGACTTAAAACAGCTCTTGAAAGCCCAATTTGCTCATGTAAACATAATCAAATTCTTTGTAATTTAATAATGAGCTTCTAAGCCTGAGCACTCAGGAGGCCTGCCAAAGATTTGTTTTTCATTCATTAAGACGACACACAAAGAACAACACAAAGTGATATAGGAAGAATGTTACATAAAGCGAACTCCCCTCCCACCAAACCGACATATTGTCCAGTTCCTGTACTAATCCTCGTCTATCTAAAATCTAGCAAGGAGGGGAAAAAAGTGTTTTTTCCCATGGGCATGCACAAGACCAGCTGTCCTTTGGGCCTCTTCCTTTCTATGCGGGAGGAGACATAAACAAGAGACACAGCTGTGTGCACAATTCACATAGTACAAGCTATACAAACACACACAATGACATTCAATGTTTATATTGCCATACAAAGGCAAGCCCATCTATATGTCTATCCACACATAAGTTAATGTTCTTTTAATATACAATTATAAACATCACTGGAGCCACACATATCCATACACAGTACACACAACTTGATCTGTTTGAGACTTCCAAATGCAATCAAACATTTGTTTTACAATGATGAAAAGACTGATACCAGGCTTAATGCATACATATCTCTTAAAAATATCTATCATTTTAGCTTTCTCTTTCTATTTCTCTCATCCCTCCTTCTCCTTCCCTGTCCGTTCTTTCCCCTCAGTCTCTCTCTCCATTGCTCTCTGCATCGGCACGTGACAAGTCGACTGCACATGGCCCAAACGTGTGAGGGAGCGGGAGGGAGGGGGAGTGAGAGAGAAAGAGAGAGAGAGAGAGATTTAAAAAACATGCAATAGAAATGCACCCACCATCTCCAGCGGTCCTCCCTCTCTCTCTTTCTGTGCAGCATTTTGAAAATTCAAATGGATATTTTAGTTAATACAGTGCGGAATTTTGCACACTAATTTATATCAGTCTCAATTTAACACTGTCAAAAAAAAAAAAATACTACAGACATAATGGAAGTATTGCACTATGGACGGATTTCTTTTGCTTGGTAAAGCTAAATTTGGTGCTTCCCCAAATATTATCTGCTCTGATGATTATGCTGTAAAGAAACATTTCCACTTTCCACATGCACTAGTAGACACACACACACAGCTGTGCCCTTAAAGCTTCAAAGCCTGCATTGCCCTTGGCATCCGAGGCCAACCGTTTCAGACATCCCATCATGCATCACTGCAGTCTACATGAATCGCTGAGACTGTCCTGCTCTTGTTCACACCAATGAACACACAAAAATACAAAAGTGGAGGAGACAAAATAACTGGTTATCATACAGACACACACTAAAAAATGCTATGTTAGCCATTATGATTCCACATAAAACCTAATGAAAAACTCATGAATGTTCTTACCATGCAGACACTCTGGACCTCCCAGCAGTCCAGGGCCCTGCGGCACGTCCAGACCCAGTAAAGAGGATGATGAAGACGATGAGGAGAGGGAAGAGATGGAGGAGGCAGAGGAAGAACAGGGCGGAGACGAAGAAGGTGGGCACTGGGAGCTCTGGCTGGGTACGGCCGATTGTGTGCTCTGAGAAGGGACCTGAGCGGCCGTACTGCAGGTGTTTCCCGACGGCATGCACCCCATACCGTTCTCCGTCAAGAACTCTTCCAGGTCCATGTACTGTAGCTGGAACAGGCCGCCGTCGCACGGCAACGTGCGCTCCCAAAGCAATGGTCCGAGGAAGGCGGACTGGTTAGTGGAACGCAGGGTGCCGTTCCCACCATTCATGCCCCCGACTGCGCCCAATGAATCCTCATCAGAGTCCAGAGGTTTGTCTTTATCTGAGAGTGGCAAAAAAAACAATAATCTGTTCAGTTTTTTTAATTTAATCATAAATAAATTAGCAAATATTTCATTGGAAAATTACAACAGCAATGTGAATGTCAAAAAATTCTGGCTTCAGTCACACATACACACACACAAAAACCCTCTAATTTACCATAGAACAGAGCTCATAATTTATGTAAATGAATTCAAATTTCTAATATGCCTGATATATGAGTAACATATCGGTTATCAGCAGATATTAGAGATTTTTAAATTCATCATTATTATAATATTTAAATCTTTTATTTTTATATTTTCGGTTTTCATTTTAATTTTAGTTTAGGTTTGTGTAATTTTAATGTGCTTTTCTCATTTTTTTTTAGTCTTTGTGTTTTTTTAATATTTAGCTTTATTTTTATTTCAGTTTTAGTTTTAGCAATTTTAGTACTTTTCTAATTAAATTTAGCAACATTTCTAATTAAAATAAAAAACTTCATTTAAATAAATGTCTTAAATTTAAGTTTTTCATCTAATATTTATATTTTAATTTATTTCAGATTAAAAGCAAACCAACACTTGGTTAATATTGAATATTTAATTCTACATGCTTATATCCCCTATTTTTAAATTTAGATCATCATTGCCAAAATCTAAAACTCACCTAAATAACACTGTTAAATGTAATCATTAGCAAATCTCAAGCTGAATATTCATTTTTCATACTGTACATTATAATATTATGTTGCCTAAATATACTGGTAGCATTAAAAAGACATGTAGATACAAATGTATACAATTTGCCATTTATCGGTTATCAACCATAACATAACGAATAATTGTAATGGACACTTTTTTTAATACCGGTACATCCCTACAAATTTCCACAAACAAACATGGCACCCATGCATAAGGCCGTACAGTGTGATTAATGAATAAACAAATCTTGTGTGAGTACGCGACCCTTGAACTGCTGCACCATCACAGCTGCTATGGGCTTGGGAACACACAATGCCATGGACATGGTTGGAATGCCATAGGCCAAGATGGAAGTCTTTCTCTCTTGCCTGTCGCTCAGATGGAGAGATGAGAGATGGGGGGGGGGGGGGGTCTGGCTGGCAAATGCTGCATGAGTGCTTCAGTGGGAAGCAGAGAACTGAGCTGTCATCTCCAACACTGGAGCTTTTGAAGATGGAGCAGGGGAATATGCGCTGCATAGTGATAGCTGGGAAAAAGCCGTGTTTTACTCTACAACAACAGTGTCCTGACAAATGGGAAGTGGAGGAATGTTCATGAGGGAAACAGTATTAAATGGAAAAAGAAAAAAGGATATCGGTGGGGAGTGGGAGTTTTCAACAGTGCCAAACAAAGCACAGCAGCGGAAGCATCATCACACTGGAAAATTTACCAGCAGCAAACTCATATTTATAGAAAGAACAAATACATTTTGACAAGACAATGTAAACCATTTACTAAACGTGTTGTTACAGTATTCATCCTCCTCTTCCTGATTACTTTTAACCTCATAGCGCTGATGTGGCATAGATTATCCACAAGAGGGCGCAATTGAGCAAATAGTAATGTGTACATCCGTATTAAGACAACACCTCAATGCATTTTAGGATGGCATCCCTTTAATGGCAGCCATGGGAGTTTCAGAAATCCCTTTAAGAGAGGGGAGAGGCCCCTAATTTCTTTAATTTGTAGTGAACCTGTCAATTCACATTATTTGTCAACGATTTATCCATCCAGCTGAGGAAACAGCGTGACTGAGTGAAGAATAGAAGATGTTTCCTGGTTGGACAGAACTGAGGTAGATCAGTCCAGAGCTTTGGAGGCAACAAAAGTTATTTTGCTGCTCTCTATTTGAAATTTAACTACACCAAAATTCTTTCTAAACAAAACGATATTGTGGTTAACAGATTATCTTAACAAAGACTTAATTTAAGAGACAAGCACTGTAACAGCAATAGTGGATAAGAGATTCACCTTTCATCTCACAGCAGTCTTTCCCTCTCTGGTCCCCTTTAATAGGCAGCTGAAGAAGGGATTTCAGACTGGCCATGGAATTATTCAGGTGGCCATTGGTGGTGGTACCTGCAGGGTTAGCAGGACCGAGCTGTGGACTGGTCCCTGCTGGAAGGTCAGGTGGCAATAGCTGAGAAATTGGCCTGGACATTCCTCGGTGTAACACCTTGTCCAGGTTCAACCAGTTAATAACTTTTCAGATCACTGACTGGACAAGTTGGGCTGGTTGACTGAATCAGTTGTTTCAATCAAAAGTAGAAATGCACTAAAAACTGAGTTTGGCAGTTGAACGAACGCTTCGCGTCGTGATATATAGTATATGGAAGTTTATGAGCGTTTAAAATTCGCATTCAAAGTCCCAACGCGTTCCCATTAGAAAACTGAAGTGAATTGACGTCCTGTACGGTCCGCTCAAGTGAGAAAGATGCCGGAGATGTACTTCATCCTCTTCAAACGCACTGACTCCTTTTAAATAATATAGTGATAGTTGTTTCGCGTTCAGTAAACCTTCCTTGGGATCGCTGCTCATTTGTTGACGTATGTCATCGCATTTGACTGGTGCTCCTCGCGCCCAGGACAGAAATATTCCCCGAAAAACCGAATGAGTTGAATTAAACGGGCGTCCATGGAGGCAGAGATACAATTCAATCCCACACAGTCGAAAGGAAACTGCGAGTAAACTATAATATCATACTAAATCGAATCGAGAGTGCTGGAAAAACTCCGTGTGCAAATAAAAAGATGGTTCCCCTCTTCAGAATATAATAAACAATTAAACGTGAGCTATGACGGTTAAGACTGATGGCTGTTATTATTCCTCTGCCCTCTTTGTTGCTCTCTCTCTTTCTCGTTATTTTTGTAGCTAACCTCCGCAACCTCTTTCTTTCTCTCTTTCTCTCTCTCTTTCTTTCTTCGGGCACTCGGTAAAGCGAGCGCTCGGTATCGTAGCAAGAGTCAGCTGGAACGTACACGGGCAGCGCTCGTGACATCACCTCTCACGGGGGAACGGCACTGAGGGGCGGGGCTCTTCATTATTCATTATACACACCTCCTCGATTAACGCCCACAATATGATAAACGTGCCGCTTTGGCCAATAGGATGGGTTCTGGTTTACATATTAATGTCAGACCACCCCTGTTTTTCGCTAACCTCTTCTGTGCCGATACATTTTCATAGATCGAACTATTTGAACGGGAGGCTACATACATTCAAGCAGAAGGACAAAGGACAAGTTTAGATATAATATATGTAGCCTACGGGTCAATTGCAAAAAAGAAAAGAATAATCTTAATTTAATCATTTTAATGATCTTAAAAATGACTTAATTCGGAAATTGATTTGACATATTATTCATAGAAAAGTTGTATTCGAGACTTTGACCAAAAAAGGGCGTCACGTCATTGTTCTTTATATACACTAAAAAAAAAAAGTTGCCTTAGCAAAATCATGGCCGCAATGAACAGTACAGACGCTATATTGTTTGTGAGAATGTGCCTGCTGCGAATGTAAACAGATATGACAAAAATCGAAAGAAGCTGGGACACAAAAGACATTTGCAACTATTTGAATTGCAGTAACATTCGTTTAGTCCGTCCAAATTCAAAGTATGACTCTTAGTAGCACTGCAATTTCTAGACATCCTCATATTCATTCATTCTCTCATTTGTTTCTAGTTGCATAGGTCAGAATAAGCCAAAAACGTGAGCATATCGGCTTGGCCGACACAAATGTATTTCCACAGTACCTTAAGGCCAGCACTAGACCTCGTACCGAGCACATGGCTCAGGCACGCGCGTTCGCTACCTACCGGCGGCCTCTCCTTCACGCGATTGGCTTAAAGTAGGTCAGTATCTGCCCTTCGCGAGATCCAATTGGACAAAACTAGGTCAGTCGCTCCTCCCAGAGTTTTCCCCATGCTAGTGCCGCGTGAGATGAGAGTACAACAACATGCAAAGACGACTTGGTGAGATCTTTGTGGATTAGTGCCGGCAACTCTTGTCAGATGCAGAGATCAAATGGAATCTGCCTTTGCGTGTTTAAAAATGAAAACAAATTCGCGGAAGGTTCCATCCACAGGGATTGTTATGCATACTTATACAGACTGGTCTACACAACTGATAGGTTTACTATGCACTATTTAAAGGATGAAATTATGATGATATACTTTTGAAATAATATTAAAACATCTGATCCTCATTAAGCTGTATGCAGAGAAGGGCAAGAATCAATGCACTATAAAGAACTTTTTATGTATATGAAACCAATTTGAACCAATAAAAATAATCTTTTATTTATATAATAAAATATGAATATTTTGCACAAATATTTCATTCATGCGTAATTGTTTTACCTTCAACTGCATAGTAAACAAGCTTGTAACTTAGGCCTAAATGACAAATATGCAGGGCTCCTACACCTTTTGACCAGTGAATTTCCATGGCTTTACGATTCACGATTTGCATGGTCATGGAAAACAAAGAAATATCAGAGAATTTTGAAATTGTGATTTTTAGTCCTGTTAAAGTCAACCTAAAAAGTTTTAAAAGCTTGGCAATTTCTGTAGTGTATATAACTCAAAAATGTCACTGGCTAGAAATTACTCCTAATGAGTGGATTTTAAAAGGTCCTTTTCCAGTTATCACAAACAACTGAAAAGATTATGGAAACAAATTGGAGTTTTTTTAAAAAAAAAAAAATTAGAGATTGGGGTGGATTTCTATTAATATGGCTGGTACCAATGTTTTAAATTAAGTTATTTAAATTACTTAGTACTTCACGTTGGCTTACAAGGAAGTTTTAATTTAAGCACTCACTAAATGGTGAAATACTAAGCAAAACTAGAAAAACTAATTTTCATTATATATTTTTGATAAGCTGTTCAGGGCAGTAAATCACAACTTTGCCTGAAATTTCACAGATAAATCCAGGTTTTCTGTTTGAAAACTGTATATGGATTTCACTTTTTAGAAAAGTTCTAAAAACATGAGAATACAAACACTGTTACAGTTAATTTAAATCTGAAAATTCCTAATACTTGTGTTCAGAAAACAGTAGTACAAAGTAACAGAAGTTGAAACAAATGAACACAATATGTATGGTCCTGACAGGAAAAAAACAATCACTGGTATTGTGCATGATTGTGTTCAACAGTCTGCACTGTACAAGCCTTGCAAGGCAAATCAAGTTGATTTGATTTCTGAGACCACAGCTACACAGAGAACATTACTGCCACCTAGAGGACATAGTTTGCAACTTGCAGTTCCATGTGAAATGATGTCCTGTATTGAACTCATTAAACTTTAGCTTGGAGACACTGAGAGAAAAAACTAAGTGAACAGACGGTTGTGTTCCTCTGACACACCAAACCAAAGTACCCTTAAGGGCATTCTTCCCTCCACCTCTAATAGTGTGTGGCACTGCATAGGGCATGTGCCAACACATGTGAGCTGTAAACAGCACCATCCAGAAGAACACGCCACCATGGCACCAGGTGCGTAACACCTGGTCATATCCTTTCATTTGATGTTTATAAATTTAACCTACATGCCATAAATATCCAATTAATCCAATCTGCTCACCGCCACGAAGAGGCAGAGCTCGGCTTCTCCAAAAACATTCAAAAGAACTTACAACATACTCGAACAAAAACTGTACATTTTCTATCTTTTTATTTGCATTCTGAGAAACTCAACATTTCTGTTGACTCAGAAAAAGAAAACAGTTGTTTAGTATTTATATTTTGTATTTTAGTTTACTGAGAGGAAAACATTGGGACAGTAGAGCTAAGTAAAGTATTGAGAATGAATACAATAGTGTTGGGAAAGCTGGGCTAAACTGTGGTTTGGGTTAAACAGATCAAAGGGGCAGGGAACAAAATAAATCACACCGACACATATATTCCCCACATCTTACAATGACAGACCCTGCCACATACCCACCCACCCCTAAAATAGTAAAAATGATATAATTAAAAAAAAAAAAAAAAAAAAAAAAAAAACTTATACTTTGAATAATAAAAAAGAAAGAACACAACTGTTACATAATAAAATATAATACGCATTGTACAGTACAGATTGGCTATTCCTCTCACCCGCTAGCCAATCTCGCAACCAAAAACATTAACACTTGCCATAGAAACACCTGCAAAGGTTTCTTTACATATTTCTTTAAAAAAAACAGATGACATTAAACACAGGAACATGGCATTATCAACACCATTCTGTCCCCTTCGCATCGGCTCTGCAGAATATTTTGCACATTTTGACAGTTTCACTGCAGTGAGTCCTCTTTGAGACACTGTTGAGTTCAACATGGAGTGTCATAATTGAGGTTGTTCATAGGGAATACACACACTATGTTCTTGATCCTTTTCCCAAAACCAGTAACTTTCAGTTCCAGATCAAACATTTGCATTTTAACATGAAGACAGCAAAAGGGGGGAAAACAAAACGCAACACCACAATGAACAAAAAAGCTACGTATATTTGAGAGTAAACAAAGGCTATACCGTTAAGCTCTGAGTACTGGGGGGAAACTAGAGAATAGATTGTTACGGTTCAAATTAGTTCACTTTCACTGGTATGCATCCATCATTGCAGCACAAATAAAGTTACGAAAATACATAATGAATGCATTTTTAGAGGATAGAGATGCTACCATTACAACAAAGGTGCTACCAAAAACAGTTCCATAATCTAGAATATTCTTCCCCTTTGGAGAAACCGTGTTAGAGATCCATGTCTATAATGGATGGTTCTTTAGGTACAGGCTTGTTTTCACATCAACTGAGTCTTTTATTTTTAAGAGGCACTCCCTTGGTTATAGTCTGACCACATGTTTAAGGAGTTAATGTGTGGCGATTTCCATCAAAGTCCTCTATGTCTATTGTCATGTGATCCTTGCCTCGGAAACATCAGTTTTTAAGGCCTTAAGGCCTTTTATAGATGTCAGTTTACTTAGTGCCTGTACCCTGTCACAACTGTTGATCTTTCAATCTGGTCCTCTGTCTTCTGAACATTAGTCCCCTTTATTGACATTCTGATTCCTCTACTGACACGCCGACAAGCAAATTTGTGGCGCTGCAGGAGGGTGCCATTCCAGAATCTAGAGGGACATCGAGAGCAAGAGAACGCCCCTTGAGACAGGTGGTGGGCCCGATGACGGAGAGCTGTCAGTAGCCTTCGAGAACGTTTTCCACAGACTATGCAGCGCAGTCGATTCTGACAGCCATGTTTTCTTGGAGGATGCCTGGTTACACGGTGCACTGAAAGAATTATGCGGCTTGAAAAAGTGGTAAAGGGACAAACAGGGCAAGAATATGACTTTAAGGGGACGATGAGAGACTGAAGGCCTCTAAACCTTAACCGCCCTGCACGCCATGTGCCTCCACCTACATTTAAACCAAGCCCTCCTCCAGTAAACTTGGCCCATTTCAGCTGAGCTATCCACTTCTTTCTCTTTAGCTGCTGCTGAAGCCTGCATTTCTTCCGTTTTAAATACATACGCCTCCTGGCAATTTCGTAAGCACTGAATCCAGTCATCAACTGCATGCCACTAGTCAGTTTATATTTTTTCTTTTTTTTTTTCTTCTTCCTCTGGGTATCATCTCCCTGGGCCTGAGGGCTTGGCTGTGGATGTTGAGACTGCATTGAAAAAAGGTGCTGTTGCTGGTGGTGTTGAGAGTGCTGGGGTGGCGAAATGTGGATATGAGGTGGAGTGGAATGAAGGGTGTTACCTGGAACCCCTGAATAAATTAGCTGTTTCCCACCGATTGGCTGTTGAAGCTGGAGGGGACCCATATTGGGGTTTGAGTAGTGCAGATGTTGGGGGTGTGAAGTGACATTTGAACTGTGATGTCCTGACTCTGGAGTGTAGAAGAGAGGAGAATAACCAGCAGGCTGAGGATGCTGTGTGTGAGCTATGGTTGAATGGGGCTGTTGTACTCCATGACTTCCACTTTCAGGTGTTATATGAAGGAGTGCATTGGTTGCAGCCTCGCTCTCAGAGACAGATGGGGCAGTTCCAATAGATTCATTTCCTGTTGGTTGTGTTGGTGGCCCAGTACGAGTCAAACCGTGTTGAGATAATCTATGTCTGGTCAGGCTGTTGGAGTAAGAAAACGCCTTACCGCACACTTCACATGAAAACAGTTTCTCCCCACCGTGTTCATGAATGGCTTGGTGATGGGCAGTCAGGTGGAAGTGATGGCGGAAAGATTTCCAGCAAATCTCACATGTATATAGCTTAGGAGGGGGTTGGTTGCTTGTGCTAGCATTAGATCCTTGAACTTTATCCTGAGAATAGGAGTAATAAGCGCCAGGGTTGGTTTGATTAGATTGATTGGTTTGATCAGGTTGATCTTGATTAGTGGGTCCCCCTTGATTTGCAGCAGATTTGGTTTTACTCCGCCTTGGCTTGAAATCTCCCCGTAGATGCAGTTTTTCATGCCTTTTCAGACTCTGTGCATATCCAAAATCTTTTCCACAAAGGGTACATTTGTAGTTCTTCTCCCCCGAGTGAACAGTCTGATGTTTGGTAAGATGAAACGGCTCTCGGAAGTCTTTACCACAAATGTCACAATGAAATGGCTTTTCCCCCGTATGCACACGTTCGTGCCGTCGTAAGGTCTCACGTCTGCTAAAGCCCCGCCCACAAACAGTGCATAAATAAGGCCTTTCGGAACCATCTCCAGCAGCACCACTCGGATTATTTCTCCGACGTTTCACTCCTTCTCCTGGAGCCCCACCAGGTCTCGGCTCTCTTTTCTGTCTGGGCTTCCGTGGCCGCTTGGGTTTGGCATTAGGATTGTTGGCATTCTGTGAATTAGGCTGCTGTTGGGTGGGGTGAGATAAAGGTATCATTGAACCACTCAGGCATTCTTCATTCCCACCATTTCCTGTAGATGTAGATGAAGAGGCACCCATAGACCCGAAGCCAAGCCCTCCTAACAGACCTCCGATAATGTCTCTCCGTTCCTCTCGTCCCCCAGTACTGTTCATTTCAGCAGGCAAGACAGAGGCAGCAGCAGCTGCAGCAATGGCAGACATGGCACTACTGGTGACTTCATCTTCAGAGTCATCCAAAAGAGAGGAGAGAGGAAGATGAGATTGCTGTTGGTGATGGTGCTGCTGATTTTGAGGGTGTGGATGAAGTGTTGGGGCTAAAGGAGCTTTTCTGAGAGCCGGACTTGACATGCTGTTACTACAGGAGTCTCCAGAGTAGGATGATGGGTTGCCCTGTTGACGACGGTAGTCATCGACCCTGTATGACGTTTGGTAAGGATCTCTTGAATACTCGGGATTATACTTCTCTTCAGTTTTGCCCACAGGATTTTGATTAGCACTTCTTCCCTGTGAATACAGACTGTCACAAGACATCCCTGCTGTGCTATCCTCATTCTTGCAAAATACTAATTCTTTTGTGTCAGTCATTTGTCCACCTGAAAAATCACTTTCAACTTTGCCCTCTACTGAACTTATTGAGCTACCATCACTGCTTCTAGATCTCCTCCCTGGCTTGCCACAGTCACCTGATGCAGCATGGTTAAGCAAAGAAGTGCTCTCTCTAAAGCAGCGGCCACAAGCAGGGCAGCGGTAGGGCTTCTCTTCGTGAATTTTCTCATGTCGAGTGAGAGACTCTCGACGGTTGAACGAACGCTCGCAGACAGAGCAGGCATATGGACGAGCTCCAGAGTGGATGACGCCATGCTGAAGCAGGTGTCCTCTCTTTTTGAACCCCTTTCCACATTCATTGCAACAGTATGATTTATCTGGACTTGAGCAAGTGGAAGACATGGGGTCTGGATTCTCATGCTGGTGGTGAGCATTTTGAGAAATTCCATCTTGTGTTGAATGGGGGAGATCTGACTGGTGCTGATGACTTGGGTTTGTGTTTGTGTTGCTGTTGGGACCACTACCATCTTCTCCATGGCAGCGTATGTGTCGACGAAGGCTTGGGAGGTGGGAAAAAGACTTGCCGCACTCTCCACAATGAAAGAGAGGTTCTTGCTCTGGCTGTGTGATATTGGGAGTCATTGATTGCTGGTTTTCAGGCTTGGGGTTTTGAGAGATATTTGATACCAGCACAGAAGCAGAGTTTGAAGATGGGGCAGAGGAAGAAGAGGAGGAGACAGTTGAAGAAGAGGAGGATGGTGTTGATGAGGAGAGGATGGAGGAGGGGTCACCACCAAGACCCCTCATACCAACCCCTCCACCTCCTCCCACAAGACCAGAGGACCCATCATGACCATGTGCCCCAGAGCTGCCATGGCAGTTAGCACTGCTTGTACTGCTGCTACTGTTACCATCTGTCTTCCTCTGGGGCAGGTAGCCAGCCATGGCTTTCTTTCTCCTGCTGCCACTACCTCCACTTCCTCCAGCCCCAGATCCACTATCACCTTTCCCATCATCTTTTGGTACAGAGAGATGGAGTGGGAGTGGCAAAGGCAGGCCTGCTTCTTGTTGCATTAGAGAAGCCAGCTGATTAGACGAAAGAACAGGAATACCTTGGAAATCAAAACCACCAAGTGGTGATGGTTGGGGGGCAGGGTGTAGAGGGTGGTGTGGATGGGCATGGCTGTGAGGGTGGGACAACGCATGAGGTGGCAGCTGCTGCTGCTGTTGTTGGGGCTGGGGAGTTGGATGGCCATGGGTGTGGGAAGGATGAAGGGCTGGAGGAGGAGCAAGACCTGTATTCGAATCTGCAAGACCAAGATGATTATGGGGACTCTGCTGAACTAGAAACTGTTCTAAACTGGCATTTGTGGGCACTCCAGAAAACAGGTATTGGTTTGCAGCGAGCATGCAACTAAACTGCTGGTGTAAACTTCTTGCATCAGACTGGGCACCGACTAATCCAGCCACTGAGCTGCTACTGCTGGGGGGATTATTAGAAGTGGTGGTTGAACTCGAAGGGGAGGGTGATGACGAGGATGGTCCAGGAGATGGCTGAGGAACAGAGAGGCCAGGGTGCAAGGGTGGTGGCGGTGGCGCAGATGTTACAACTCCTCCAATTACCCCAGATCCTCCTCCAGTACTACTTCCTGCAAAATCGAAACGCCCCATTCCTGAGTGAAGCTGCTCCTGGGCTAGCGCAGCCTCAGCAGGGTGAAATGTGCGTAGGAACTGTGGATAGCCAGAGGCAGAACTGCCACTCCCACTGCTGCTGCTCATCTTGCTTGATTTACGTGTGCTTTGTGAGGATGATGACTGAGTTTGTTGTGGAAGAGGTGGAGGGGGTGCACTCATTTTGGCAAATAAGGATGAAGAATCCGCAAATGCATTACTTCTAGATCCTTGAAGGGAACCAAGGCCAAGCCCAGACAGGAGGCCACCAGACGCCTCACTCTGTTGTTGTTGCTGCTGTTGAAGCTGCTGCTGGTGCTGAAGTTGGACCTGTTGTTGGTGCTGCAGTTGTCTTTCCAGCCCCAGTCCTTTGAACTGGTGCGCCTGGTGTCCACTGAGCATTTCTAAAATGTCCATAGGGTACTTTCCAAACTGAAACATCTCCCTCTCACTGTTGAGGGGTGTTTTGTAGGATTTATTTTCCCCGTTCACTTGGTACTGCAGCAAAGTGGACAACGTAATCTAACCTAAAAGATGTGCAGAAAAAAATCTGGCACTAGGGCCACTAATAATCAATATAAAGCTTTAAAGTAATCTGCTAGCAGCTCCAGTTTTTAATAAGCAATGTCTGTGTGGGAGTAATTTGTCTGATGTTGTGACTGTCCATCCCAAACAGAGTTCTGGCTATAGTAGTGGGCCACTACATGTGAGAAAACTCTGGAAGTCTTGGATTAAATAATCATCTATAAATAAGAAAAAAAAAAAAGAAAGAAAAAAAAAAAAAAAAAAAAAAAAGTAAAATGTGGTTTACAATATCATGCAATAAACACAGGTCTGGGTTAGTCTTTCAAAAGGCTATATCTACAGTTAAAACAGTAAAAACATATCTACTAATACCATATGAAATTTGTTTCACAAAATGTGTTTATCACTAAAAAGCAAATCCTTTAGTGTTGAAAGCCATTTAAAAGTGAAGCGATGAGGGAATGTCTGCCTGTCTTGATATTGGTGTATTCCTTTCACAAGTTCTGAATAAAATGGTCCCACTTTGTGATTTCCTCAGAAATGTCCTCATTTAAAGAGAAAATTCTGGTGAGCAACTTTTTTTCAATCGTTCAAGTCGGAGTGAAAAGGTGAAAGGTCAGATAGTCCACAGAGTGTATTCAACCTCTGTCTTTAACACCTCAGCTGGAAGACCACAAACACAGCACAGTGGTATGACCAAGTAGTTCTTCCTCCTCTCTGCCGTGGGCACCCTGTCAGTCCTTAAAAAAAAAAAAAAAAGAGAGAGAAACAAAGAGATCAAAAATAGTAAGAAGGTGTTCGATCAAAGGATGACTATTTCAAAACAATATCAAAAGATGTTACAATCAAGACATGAGAAGCAATGACTCACAAAGTAAAGGCACAGCATAACTTTCAAACATAATCCACAAAATGAATAATCCCTTTCTATCAAAAAAACAATCCTAAAGATAAAGATAAAAGGCATATATACACAACAAGATATCAAAGACATAAAACAATCATAATAGAAAAAATTTTAGCAAAAAGCAGCATGAGCAATTCTAAGGGTACTGTAAAAAAACAAAAAACAAAACAAAAAAAAAAACAGGGACGTCCAAAGTTACTTTGGTACTTTTGTACAGTAATATTTAAATTAAAAAAGTAGTAGATTTTCCTGCAATATTAAAATTGGAATTGAATATCATGCAATTTCACTGGCATCAGAATCAACTTCTGAGGTGTATTGTGACAAAACTACTTTAAAATAATACTTACAGATTAACCAACCATAAACACTTGACATTTAACGACTATGCCAATTTCTTAACCAAACATAAACACCTGACTTCCAAGACTATTCTTTTTTTTTTTTTTAATAATTTTTAAAATTAATATGAGGCAATTAATTCCATCTAGGCCTGAGAAAATGTTGTCATGTTGCCATATAGCTTTATGGTATAACATACACACCATAACTAAAGAACCAAGTAAAAAGGCATCTTCATAATATAAAGTGTTTACATTCACACATTCTAATCTATAGTATTTAAAAATCCTTGTGTCAATTTCAAATCCTTATATCAACGTAAACAAAGCACAGATTTCACACTTGCGAGTTAATAAATAAATAAATAGGGTCATGTCAGGTAACTTGGGACAATTTTAACAATTTGGCTGTCAAAAAATGGCCCAATTTACCTGAATTTGTTTGAATAAATAAACAGTCGAATAGGTTGATTTTAGGTAAACTAGAATACCTTTTGACACAATTCCAAAACGTTTTCCCATTTACATTAATTCACCTTAAATACACTACCTTTCAAAAGTTTGGGGTAAGATTTTTTTTTCATAAATAAATATTTTTTTCAGCAAGGATGCATTAAATTGATCAAAAATGACTTTCTACTAACAATTAAAATAAATGCTATTCTTTTGAACTTTCTATTCATCAAAGAATCATGAAAAAAATGCAAGAAATGTTAGTTCTTACTGTATTTTTCCTCAAATAAGTGCAGCCTTGGTTAGCATAAGATACTTCTTTCAAAAACCTTAAAAAAAAAAAAAAAAAAATCTTACTGACCACAAACTTTTGAATGGTAGTGTACATAAATCAGATCTAAATAAATAAATTTTAACACTACATCAGCTAAAACAGTAGAGACATTCACACATACACACTCAAATCCAAATTAGTCAACAGAAGTCCTCGTATCTTTCAAAAGTAAATGAGCTGCAAATTTTTAAAAGAACACTGGTTGTTTTATTCAATGTAAAGAAACGGCACCCAAATAGTTGAATACAAGCTCATGCATAAATAAAAGTTGAATCATTTGTTAAATAATGGAATGGGTTTAACAGCATATTAGTTTTTGCTGTGGTAATAATTAGTTTTCAGTATCATGACATTCACTGATAACGACTACTAACATTGTAGCATTATGATGAGACAACAGTATAGTAATACCAACAGATTAACCAAACCATAATGCCTGATGTCTGAGGGCTAAGCCAAATAACATCTTACAGTTTAAAATCAGTATGAGGTTATCAGGTCCATTTAGGCCTGTAATGAACTGTGCATCATGTCAAATATGCCAGCTTTAAAATCTATCAAAATCAAGTCCTTAAACAGAGCTGAAACTATTTGACCACTGGTTGTTTTACTCAATGTAAACAAAAATCACCCATAAATTAACAATTGTACAGCGAGTTATTTTTTTCAATAAACAAATAAATTGCTGACAAAAATCTACCTGCATTCACCTTGAATAGTTTTTTTTAAAGGCAGCTACATAAATACCAAATATTTAAAAGTTGAAACATTCATCCACACAATCCAATACACACTGGTCAAAATCAAATTCATATAACTGTCAAAAGTAACTGAGCTAAAATTATTTAAAGGCCACGGGTTGTTTTACTCAATGTAAACAAACAAGTACCCAAATTCACACTTGTACTGCAATTTATTTCTTAATAAACAAATAAATAGCTGTCAAAAGTTCAGATTTGCCTGAATTCACCAAGAACATATTTTTAAAAAGCTTGTTAGCTGAATAAATAATTATAAATAAATAAGTAAAATAAATAAATACTAAGCTAAAACCACACCAGCCAAAAAGGTTGAAACATTCATCCACACAATCCAAAACAAACTGGTCCTTACATATTATTAAATCTGTCAAAATCAAATTTTGAAATCTGCACAAATTAAATTTCTAAATCTGTCAAAATCGAGTCCTTATACCTGTCAAAAGTGAACACGAGAACATACATGGAAATAAAATCAATACTCGACATACATTGAGTGTGAAACAAAACCTGAACTCAGCAAAGGAAATCAAATAACGCACCCATGTCAAAATCACAGACAAAACATCCATGTAACGTTATACTCCATAGTAGAATTGAAATTAAACTTACCAAATCCTTTGCAGGTTGAAAGAAAAGCGCTGATTGTTCTCCGGGATGGTTGTGTTGACTGTGAAGGGGGATGAGGGAGAGGGGGGGAGCCGAATTCCCTTTTTCAATCACATCCCTCTATGGCAGATCAAAAAAGTTTCAAAATAAAAATTAGAGCAAAATCAGACTTGTTAAATTTACAAACAACTTGGCATTATCATGCACGAATTTAGCATATATATACATGTGCTACTCGCTGCGTAGGGGCCAACTACATGACAGAAAAACAAACATAAACAAGAAAGTGACTGAGAGTGCAGACAGCCCGTCAGATGAATCCAGGCTATAAGCCCACTTCACTCTGCTAGCCTCTTAGCTAGCTAAATAAAGACGTCGTACCCTTTTACATTGCAACAGAATGCATTCAAAAGCTTTCGTATCACACCTGCTCGTGAACGGAGAAAGTCCTCTTGAAGAGCAAAGCGTGAAAATAATAATGCTAAAAAGGGCGCCGAAAGCGTAGTTGTGCACAAAGGCGGTATCCGATTTCAGGTTAGCAGGTCATTTTTCCCCATCCCGTGGAAAAACACTCTCGCAGGCCTTTCCATCGCTTTCGATCCGTTAAAGAAACCCCGATTTCCGCTGGCTGCGCTCGCTAACGTTCAGCTTCGCGCGGTATCATTCTCATCATAGAATTTCGACCAAAACTGCACTTCCAGTCCGTTTTCTGCTTAAATTTTTGCAGATTATGGTCGGCCAAATATTTTCCGCCCCGTGTCAATTTTTAGTGCCCCCGTCTTCCTTCGGGTACTTCTGTTCGCCTCACAGTGGTCGTTTCCGGACAGTGATACAAGTTCCGGGTGGTGTTACATGTTAAAGCGTCCGACATTGTCTTGCTTAGCACACTGAAACCAGTATGTAATGAAGTGGGGTCAAATAAAGGGTTTTTATTTCATTAATTGGTTCATTCTATCATGCATTTGAGGTAAGACGACAGGGTAATGATGTGTAATTTTAACAAAACACTATGAATTGTGTATTTTTCGGCATTCGTAGTCTAGTAATGTTATTAACGGGTTAGAAAAACAGCGCCAAAAATAAAACAAAACAAAAAACAAATGGCGCGTTCTAAACATTTCACTTCTCTGACGTAGTAACACATTGTCAGAGCACACACTTCACGAGCTGCCGCGCGAGACTCAAAAACATCACATTTCATCTCTCTCGCGCTGCACACTGACTGATACAAAATAGCCAGTCAGAACAGCTGTTCCACACATATGCGAGCCAAAGTAATTAGAACAATTATTTCACCTTGTGAGAGCACGACAGAGAGAGAGAGCGCGCAGTATTTTAGACAGCACATATATTTTGGAAACGATTGCAGTGCACAGCACCTCTCTGAAGCCATTTTACCAACATGCCGCCGTCTCTCCCCCCCGCCACCCTACCAGAACATAAGGTCCTCGCCCACCCTGCCCCTCAAAATGGCGAATGCCGGTGATGGCTCGTCCGTCTCCCTTAGGAACCATTAAAGAACCTGAAACGTCCCATTTTAGATTAATGAATACATTAGTTGAAAACTGTAAATTATTTTGCAGAGAACAGTTATAATTTACACAACAGCAATAGAAAACTATAGCAGCAACAAACAAATAAGATATATTTAGGTTTAAACAACATTTTAGACCATCAAATATAAAATAAATGAAAAAAATAATAAATGAATGCAAGAGAATGGAAAGTTGAGATTTATGATATGTAAATGTGGGGAAACAACTTTAAATACATCAGCAATTACATTATTGTTAATTAATTATTTCTTTTTCATTGTTAACCTAAACCATTCTACTCCAAATGAATCCTAAATCCTTATAGCTGTCAAAAGTAGCTGAGTTGAATCTATTTAAAAGACCACTGGCTGTTTAACCCAATGTAAACAAATAATTAGTCTAATTAATACAAGATCATGCACGTCTAAAAATACTTAGCACATATTATGATTTAGAACATATCTCAAAAACATATAAACATTTAAAACCAACCAACATATTTCATAATTCATGAGAAAAAGAACACAAGTGTCAGTCTCCAGAAAACAACTTTCTTAATGGCGAGAATTTTATTTAAAAATAATAATTAAAGTTTTTGCTGTAAATATTTTATGCATGGCATTTTGGCATTTTCCCCATAAAATTTACAACATGGTTTATGTATTTCATGGCAAGAAACATTTATATCTAAAAAAGAAAAGAAAAAATACTGGGAAAAAAAAAAAAAAAAAATTAAATAAATTATGGTTGTTTATTCTGTTTTCCATAACTTTGGTGAATGCAGCAATGGAAAATTATTTTTTTATGATTTGTTTATTTTTTGCATTCAAAGAGACACTTAAAAAATAAAATAATATTTTGGGTTTTCTGAAATGCACATTCTCTGACTTCGCACAAGGTAAAAGTCAGATAAAATGCGAGATAAAGCATTCCAAAATAGACACTGAAATACACACAAGCACACAAATACAGACACACAAACTGGACACATACACACCTTGACATCAGAAGTCAGCAATATGACATCATCAACACTGGCTTTGACATCTTCATGCGTTTTGTCTTTTCACTATGATTGCATCTGCTTTTTTGTTGTGTTACAAAGGTTAGAATCCACTATAAACTCAAATATAAACAGAAAACAGGAATAAAAACAATTTCTAAAGTCACAGAGAAAAAAATAAAACAATGATAATAATCAAGAATATGAATAATATTGATGACTATATATATTTATATATATATGCACATAAATTGGCATGTGTACATATTTGAACATTCGGGATTCAATTCAATTTTTTTTATCTTTTTCAACATATTTAACTTCAGTTTTATTAACAAGTTAATAAAAGCTTAAACATTGCAGAGTGATCTAAAATACTATATTATGGCCCAATAATCTTGCTCAGCCAGGTCGTTCTCAGACATTCCACCACAACAGTGTCCATTTGATGTGGAGACAGCTGAAAAACACACAGAAATCGCTAACAAAAAAAAAGACATTTTTCTTGAATATAATATAGGTAAACAAGACACCTTTTACTCCTAAATTTTATCTCATCGGTTAAATAATGCATCCTAGTGTGACACAGAGTGTTGAAGTAGCTTTGCAGATTTTGTTCTATTTTTCTGTTTTACATTGGCATGTAGCCTCTATGTTCCGCACAGCTGTGTCACGGGAAAAGATAAAAAGCCGTAAGAACACGGAAGCACAGACACACATGAAGTTTCAGAATAGCCCTTGGATTAAATTGTCCATTGTATAAGTAAACCCTTTCCCCTGTCCCCCCTCAATACAACAGCTTGATTTGCAAATTAAGTGTGAAGACTATGCTGTCTTATTTGACATACTGCATGCCCATGACTAAATCTCAGCTCTTAACACTTAATAACAGAACAACCGTAACTCCAGAACGTTTGATGCCGTCATACGAAGCTATTCTCTGACTGGTCAAACATGCAAGAAAGAGGCATGACTTCTATCAGATTTGAATGGCTGACTTCAGTTTCCAAATATCTGTCTACTCAAACATATCTAGTTCAGATAGTATGACCTGATTTACCCATCAATCTGACAGTCTTTTGATCATATTATAAAACAGCCAAAATGTTATCCACAATGCAAAAAAAAAAATCAAACTGACAAGTATTCATGTCAGCTTTGATTCACAGTCTTGAGTATAAGATGCTAAAAATATCTGATCATCAATATAACACCCGTTTCCCAATGAAAATGTTTTCCTTCATTGTATTCCATATGAATAAGCTCTAATATGGCTGATGGCATTTGGACTCATATTAACAGTGCAGACTAAAGAGTCAGGTCACAAAACGAGTGACTTTTTTTCAAGTCTCAAGTTCTTCTTTCTGACGAATTACCAGCATTTTCTTCACTTGATGGCAAACGCACAATACTCCCCAAGTCACAATCCATTCCCAAGTCAAGTCAAATCTGATTTGAGAACGGTCAAATCATAGTTTCCATGAGGTAATTCAGGACACTATTGGACACTTGTCAGTTTTATCCAGTGTATCTCATTGTTCTCTTGTTTTACAGATGAAGGTGACACACACCCACACCTCTTTGAGAATGACACTTTGCGTTGAATGAAACCAAAAATAATTGGCAAACTCTGAGGCAAGGTCAACTGCTATAATTGGATTCAGAAAAACAAAAATTAACCCCTAAACCAATTGGCTTTTACATTAGCTGGAATGTGCTAACTAGAGAAAACTTGGCCTATTCTAATAATGAACCTTTTCACTTTTGTATCTCCATGGTGCCATCAAAACACTATATGCTACACACAGGTCAGAGGAAACCTCAGTCCATTTTCACTTTTCTATTTGTTGAGAATTTGGCAATTTAGGGATCTACAGAATCACTTGGTATAGTCTCATATCCCTCTTTCTCTCAATAGTGATACACTGTGTATTCTCTTCAAATGGGCCTCATTCCTGACCTCCTTCCTCTTTTTCGTTCTTCATTTTTGTCTTCTGCCTTTTTTACACTCCACCGTCTTCCCTCCCTTTGGCTTGCGCAATCACACCTCATCTATCCATCATCTCCTTACCATCTTTCTTGTTGCGCTCACACGGTTACTTCGTTCTTGCTCCCCGTCCTCAGCGCCTGACCTCCACCCCCACCCCCCACGCCCCCTCCCCCACCTCCTCCGGGGAGGAAGTGCAGCTGTTCGATGGTGTTCTGGCGTTTCGTGGCGAAGGCCATCCGGCGAGCGCTGTGTGCCATCGCTCCAGGTCCTCCTCCGGAGCCGTGGACCTCCCCCCATCCCAAAGTCCCAACCCCATGACCAGACGACATTGCGGCGACCGAGTGGTCTTGCTCGCGGCCGGAGGTAGGGTGCGAATTCATTTTGATCATGTGATGGCGGTCAAGCGAGGGCGTCACGCACACGTTCTGCTGGGATTGGGCTTTCTGGTGATGGGTGAGACGAGATGAGGTGGGCACCATCCCACCATAATCGGCCATCATTCGCTCCTCCAGGCGGTCTGGCGACACCAGGAGGCGTTCGTGAGACTTGCGCAAAGTCTGGGTGTTGGAGCTCTTGCTGGTGGTCATGGGTTTGTAATACTGATGCTGCTGGTTCTTGGAGAGGCGTGAGAGAGTATTCCCCTCCCCCAGCGCCAGAAGCTGGTCTTGGGACATCACCCGGCGAGGCGGTTTACTCATCGTGTCGAACGTGGGGTTGTACTGCGTCTGGGGTAAAGGGTAGGGGTTGGGGGTGGAAGTAGAACTGGACACATGGATGCGCGTACGGGACATGTTTAGCGGTAGGGTTCCCCTGGCACCCAGTGTGAAGTCACCGCCCCAGGGCAGGTGGTGCTGGGAGGAGTGGAAGCTGGGTGGGGCGTTGTTTGGCCTTCGCTTGGAGGTGTAATATCCAGAATATTCATCCAGGTTTTTTTCTGTAGTTAGGAAAATTTAAAATTAATATCTTTGACCATTTACACCTGGTATTAATATGCGTTATAGTGATCAGATCGCACTTGACTGCATTAAAACAAAGCACTGTGGTCTGGGATGGATGTTGAGCACATTTAATGAAGGTGTAACATTCAAATGTGTTTTTGATAACACTTCACAAACACTTCACATTTGTTAACATAAAATCATGCATTAGGTATGATGAACTAACAATGAACAATACTTTTACAGTATTTATTCATGGTGTTAAGGCTAATTTCTTCATGTACTAAAACATTTTTGGTAACACTTTACAATAAGGTTCATTAGTTAAACATTAGTTAATGTATTAACTAACATGAACTAACCATAAGCAATACATTTGTTACTGTATCTACTAATCTTTGTTAACATTAGTTAATGAAAATACAGTTGTTCATTGTTTGTTCATGTTAGTTCACAGTGCATTAACTAATGTTAACAAGATTTTAATAATGTATTAGTAAATGTTGAAATTAACAAAGATTAATAAATGCTGTATAAGTGCCGTTCATTATTAGTTCATGTTAACTAATGTAGTTAACTAATGTCAACTAATGAACCTTATTGTAAAGTGTTACCACATTTTTTATATTTCGATACTTTATTAATATTTTAATATTAATATCAATATTTATATATTTTAATAACAATGAACAATTGTTTATTTACAAATTGATTTTAACCTAGATGCTGTAAAAAAATATTTTTAGTTCATGATACTTAAAGCTTTAGTCAATATCAGATTATTTATCAAAGTATTTCAACTACAGGGTTCATAAAGAAAGGAAATGCAAGAAATGATGGAAATAATTCATTTGAATTATCCATCAATGTTTATAAAATTTATTTAATATAATTTCAGTTTAACATAACCTCTCTTGTAATATGTAAGTGGTGATTTGAATTTGACTGTGATTGAATATGACTGAATATGATCAATTTACAAAATATGATTTGTAAATATATAATAAAATTATATGTGCAAAAACTATCCAATGCCACAGAACATCCATCCTAAAACAGCAGCAGTTGACCTCTTGCTACACTCCCTTAAAGAGACCCTCTGAGTAGTAGCAGCTCTGAAATTACACACTGTCTTTTTCAGACACACACTCACCTAGTCTCTTGAGGGAGCTGTAGCGGTTGAGCTCTGGTTTCATGACGGTCTCGTATGATGGAGGTAGCTGGGCAAGGTTGTGGAAGGAGTGAGAGAAGGAGGGGTGAAAACCAGAATTGTTGTGCTTGCTGGACAGCAGTGTTCCTGTCGAGGCCAGCTGGGTGTTGTTCATGCGTGGAACTCGCTCTAAGAGTGGACAACAAAGGAGAATAAGACAAATACCAACAACTGATGTGTTCAAAGCATATCTATCTGAGCCGAAAGTAGAATATGGGTCTAATTAAATGTGGGTGACTGGAACACTGAAGCTTCGTCCTGATTCTCTAAATGACAGATGTCTAAGATTTACTTACAATGCAATGGAATTGGAACATTTGTGTGACTAGACTACTGTTCATCACTTCACTTTCCCTCTAAATTTAATTTATCCTCATGTAATGATAATATCTTTATTCATGTAGTAATTTGTTCCACAGACACTTTTTATTTAAAGTAATTTGCCGTACACCTACTACAGGGAACGTCCCCCTGGAGCAACCTTGTGTTAAGCACTGCAGATTAAATGTAGTCAAGGGCACAGTGGTCACATGGGAACTCAGCAACTCTCCAGTTCATAGATCATCCTTGCTGAGATTTGAACTTAAGTACCTTGCAGTTAGAGTCTGGTTCTTTAATCACTAACCCCAATTCATCATGGCATACGAAATATGTGCTATTTTGACTCATGAAGTTGAAGTTAAATGCAAAAAGTGTTGATAAACAAATTGTGGTTTTTATGTGGTTTTACATTCAGGAAGGAAGGAAGGAAGGAAGAGATAGATAGATAGATTGATAGATTGATTGATTTTAGGTTTTCCACTGTGAGAACCTGGGCACAAAAGTTGCAATCCACAGCATCAGAATTTTTTTTTCTCCCAATCTATTGGTTAAATATCATATTCATATAGATAAATAAATATGAATATAATATTATACATAAACATGAAGAAAAGACACTTTTTTTCTTCATGATTTTTTGGCATTCTGCTACTATGCATGCCAACATAGTTACTGAAGCTTTGCTGACTGGTGCAAACAGTGCTGGGTGCAGGACAAACAACAAGAAAATAGCTCAGGGTAGCGACAGAGTGGGAGGGCACGAGCAAACACACTCGAACCAACAAGACCAAGCCAAAGCAAAGGCAGTGACAAATACACACAGACAAATCTGAAGCTTTTTTACTGGGGCTCTCACACAAGCGACACATTTGCACACTCTGCCTAAGCTCCTTGGCTTACCGATAGTAGTTGTGTGTTTAGGACTGGACCCAGTCTGTCCAAAACTGTGTTTCCCAGCTGCAAGAAAGCAGAGTAAACACTGACCCACTCCCAATTCATAAAATACATGTGAGGCCTCTATGCACATTTAATATCTCAACGTAGAAACATGGTTTTTGGTTGATCTGCCACCGCAATTTTGAGAATTTCCCGAATGTCTATCAGCACTGCAAGTGAAAAACACAGTGTGACGTGTAATACTCCTGTTATAATGGATAAAGCAGTCTAAAGCAGTTTTGTCATGCTGTACCACATCACTTACTTGCAGTGCAGTCGTACTTCTTTTTCAATAATGGTGAAAAAAATTATTTGCAAATATTCTAACAACTGATTGTTGCCATTGAAATACTTTCACCACTAATTGGAAAGACCACCTGCGGCACATTCAAATTGGATGTGTTCCATTTAGCAAATGCAGCCAAACATTGAAAATCTGAGAGTGAAAACAGACAATTCAACACAAAATGGACTGAATCCTAAAAAGAGCACCATTTCTTAAATCATGGCTAACCACCACAGGCACAGAAGACAATGAGGGTTGCATCCCCATATATATATATATATATGTGTTATTTTTTTGTTTGTTTGTTTGTTTGTTTTCCCCCCAATGACAGATTAGTTAAATTTTACCTTTGGTCTCCCCAGTTTTAAATATTTTGTTACATCCTTGAGATTAAATATAAAGATTTTTTTTTTTTTCCTTGCATATGAATTATAAAATTTGAACAACTGAAATTTGAATTTTATGAATGCATTTATATATACACTACTATTGAAAAGTTTGAGGTCAGTAAGATTTCTTTTTATTTTTCTATTATTTCTTCTATTACTATTTATTTAAAAAATCCTCAAAAAATGTATCACTGTTTGCAAAAAAAAAAATGAAGCAGCTAAACTGTTTTCAACATTAATATCATGTGACACTGAAGTTTGTTTTTTGGATGAAAATTCAACATTGCCATTACAGGAATAAATGACATTTTAAAATATAGTAAAAATAGATAAAGTTATTTTAAATGTCAATATTATGTCACATATAACTGTATTTCTGATCAAATAAATGCAGCCTTTAGTGAGCATAATTTTTTCTTTCAAAAAATATTTTGAAATGTAATGTAAATAACATTTTATCTTGAACAAGTTTACATTTACTTTAACGACACTGTTCTGGAATATATTAACTAACTGCAAAGACTGCACTGCACTCTTTAAAACAAGTTGAAAATCAAGTATCACAACTAATACCAGATTTTACCAGACATTTTATTCACTGGCCCCTGATTACTCCCTGACTTTCTAAAAGTGGCCCCCAAGCTGCATACATTAAAGGGTTAGTTCACTAAAAATGAAAATTCTGTCATTAATTACTCACCTTCATAATCGCTCCACTTCGTTCATCTTCGGATCACAAATTAAGACATTTTTGATGAAATCTGTGAGCTTTCCGGCCTCTGATAGACTGCAACATAATTACCACTTTCAAGGCCCAGAAAGGTAGTAAATACATCATTAAAATAGTCCATGTGACTACAGTGGTTCAACCTTAATGTTATGAAGCAACGAGAATAATTATTGTGAGCAAAAAAACACAAAAATAATGACTTGATTCAACAATTTGAAGAGTTTGGTTCCAAAACGCGATAAACGCCATTTTTAAAAAAAAATAAAATAAATTGAGTTAATGCCAAAATCAGTATTGTATCTGGTCGGTAATGAAAAATCAATTTTTAATTTTACTCAAAATGCGATATCCGCCGTGTTATTCTGTCATGTTTTCTCCCTATTTTTCCAAACCGCGACAAACGCCACTCTCCCTTCTCTGCAGAATGCGATATATCCGCTCAACCAATCACAGCGCACCATTCCACGCACTGTAAACAGTAATGGCAGCGCTCTGAATACACCCAGCATTCTAGTTTTCCTTATCTACTTTGTACTTTGTGATCAACAAAAACAGAAAAAAGAATACTTTTGACGGCATTGATGAACATGTGGTGGTTTCTGCGGTGGGTAAGAAACGTAAGCCATCGAAATCTAATCATTTACGTGAGGAGATTAAGAAGATGAGGCACTCAGGAGGAGGAAAAATGCCGGCTGTTGCTTGTTCCACGACAGCATCAAACTTCTGTCACAGTTCCCAAAACTGAATCATGAACAGTTTTTAAAAGCCGTTTGACCAAGAATGATTAATTGTTGAATCTGGCATTGCTAGTTTTGATTCTAAACTTCTGATAAAAAAAAAAAAAAAACATAACATGATTGCTATTTTAATGTTTGCAGTATAGCGACACCCCTGGGTGGTTGCAGTCTATTCCAGTGTACTCGGCAAATGTGTTGTTTTTATTTTAACAGTGCGGTGTGGCGCCAGATACTCTTTAATCGGTAATGACAAACAGAGACATAATTAATTTAGCATTAAACAAGATGACCCGTTGAATTCATTTTGGGAGCGATGACTGAATGTATTTTTAGTCCATAAGATTAGTATTGACCAAGTTCAGAGGCTGTCATATATGTGGATCAACTTACTTTGTGTATTTTCAACAGTTTCAATATGAAAAATAACTTTTATATTGATTCAATGGATTAAATGCATTTTAATTGCATTTTGGAAAAAAACGTGTCATGGATTTATTGCATTTTGGGGAAAAAATAATCAGTTTTTATAATAAATCTTTGAAAATCAAAATCTGGATTTGAATTTTTAATGTTATTATAACCTAAAGATACTATGTGAAAGTTTGAAACAGAAAATAGTGGTTTTCATCTTGCCACTTTCTTGGTAAAGAAAACACCTTTTTACTCAAATTAATCAAAATGGATTTATAGCGTTTTGGAACCAAACTCTTAATTTCTTCTCTTACATGTCAGTCTCGTATGCAGTTGATGTTGTAAACACAGTTCAGCGCTTCCGGGTTTTACGTCAGAATGCCGACTCATTATTGGCCGGCTCCTGCGTCGGCAGCACATGCATGCATCATGGTGCTCACATGAACAGCGTCAGCCAATACTGAGCCGGCGTTCTGATGTAGAACCTAAAAACGCTGCACTGTGTTAACTACGTCAACTGCGTAGGAGACTGACATAGAAGAGAAGAAATTGTTGAATTAAGTCATTATTTTTGTTTGTTTTTTTTTGCGCACAAAAAGTATTCTCGTCGCTTCATAACATTAAGGTTGAACCACTGTAATCACTATTTTAATGATGTCTTTACTACCTTTCTGGGTCTTGAAAGTGGTAATTATGTTGCAGTCTATCAGAGGCCAGATAGCACATGGATTTCATCAAAAATATCTTAATGTGTGTTACAAAGATGAACAAAGGTCTTATGGGTTTGGAACGACATGAGGGTAAGTAATTAATGACAGAATTTTTGGATGAACTAACTCTTTAAGTATCCCCGTTATGGATGTTGGTTGATCCTTTAATTCCTTTACTTGCTGCTCTAGTTGCATGTGGTTACATAGCATCTTTTGTCTCTGAAGCAGAATTAATCTGACTCATTTCTGACACATCCTCTGTTCTACATTACCTCATACACTCAGGCTTGTCGATCTGTCGACTAAATCATGCCTCCAGACTTCATTTCTGAGCTGTTGATTCCACAATTCAAGCCCCTATTTCTCTATTGGCGCTTTTCCACTGCATGGTACAGTTCGGTATGGCTCGATACGGCTCACTTTTTGGTGCTTTTCCCCTGCATGGGACGGCTCGGTACAGAACAGTACAGCTCGCTTAAATAGTACCACCTCGGTTGAGGTTCCAAGCGAGCCGTACCGATACTAAATGTGACATATAAACACTGCAGATCACTGATTGGTCAGAGATTTAAAACACGAGACACCAAACCTGCTAGATTTAAATAGTCAGTAACAGCCACCACAGTATCATTTGTTCACGAAACAACTTGCTTAAAACGACTGTCGCATACAACTTGAAAAAAAGAAATGGCTGTATCGTGGTCAGTAGACCAGGTGCAGACTCGTTGGTAGACGAGGAGCGGATCCACGGCAGTAGAGGTGGTGCAACTATAACGATCAGTCTATAATCCCACCCACTTTGAAGCGGTACTAACTGCAATGGAAAAGCAAACCGAAAGTAAAACGAGCTGAGCCGTGCCGTACCGTACTGAGACGAGCCGAACCGAGTAGTACCAAGCAGTGGAAAAGCGCCATATATGTACTCATTCCCCTCCAAGTTTCAATTCGTTGTGACTACATCCATTATTTCCTTTGCTTACTATTTTGCTGTTATTCGATCTATAACTCTTATGTGTGAGTGAGATAGACTCACTCCGGTTATCTTTGCTCTGGAGGACGGGAGTGTAGAAGTTTTTCAATGGCCGCCCCAGTGTGCCCTCGCTGGATGTGGCGGTTGTTAAAACCGTGCTGTTGTTCCTCTCTCCTTGCTGGACCGGACTAGACTGGTGACGCAGAATGTCCACCAGCGCTCTGAAGAGAGAGAGAGATAAACAGTAAAAAATGAAAGATGAGTGTATGATGAAATCAAAAGGCAAAAGCTGAAAGAGTCTGACATCAAAATCACTACGGATCTCTTCATGTGGCAGTCACTGATACAGACTCAGATGTGCACAGCATTGTCTCCATCCACTTTGTGAGTGCGGTCATAATAGGCCTTTCACTCACCTAGGCATGTTGATGTCTCTATTCCTCGGTCGTCGAGAAAGTTTATGGAAGGCCACTTTAATCCCAATGGCCACAGCCATGGTAAAAGAGATGACTCCCCCAATGACGTAAGCCGTGCTGTTGTTCTGTTGCTGCAGTGGGTCGAAATCTGGGTCGTGTCGGACCGGGGGCTGGGTGATGGGTCCAGTCGTGACGGCCCAGTCGGGTGAGCGGTAATTAGTGCAGGAGTCTTGGTCTAGACGGCTGCGCTGGTGCTCACAACAGAAGCGATAATGGCAGGTGCCGCAGCAGTATATGTAGGTGCCCTTGGTGCAGTTGAAAGTGTTGTCGAACTGTCCCATCACGTCGTAGTAGCCCTGACACACGTCCACGTCCACCAGTCGCCGAGGAGGCGGCGCCACCTGTGCGGCTCCCAGCGGAGGCTTCAGGGCATCGGCCGTCACATTGCGGGGTAGCATAATCTGCGGCAAGGGTTTCGGAGGGATTTCAGCTGCCTCTGGCTCTGCCGCCATGGCAGCGGCCTCCTTGTCCCGCATGTCGGGCTGAGGGACCTTGCGGCCGCGTCCTCGCAACAGAAGCAACACCGGCCCCCCATTCACTGAGGAGCGTTCCGAGGTAATAGTCACTGTGGAGACCACAGGGCAGAACAGAAAGAAAAGCAAGATGGCAGCGGGTGGCATCTTGATATAGGGGATGTTTTTTCTTTTAATCAAAGATGAAAAAATGTGAAGCCTTTGTACAAAAGACTTCTGAGGCCTACAAAAAGCTGACGTCTATCAAAAGTTGCAAGTCAGTGTGGCAATATATAAGACGTAGACAAGTTAATCTCTCTTTCACATGTGCATACACTAGTATGCAAATTATTTAATATGCAAAATACACATCCAAGTGCGGGAGTTCGGGTTAAAGAAAAAAGCATGAGACTCGCATTTAGGGTGTAAACATATTTCTGAGGAAATTATTAACAAGAATGAGGTAAATCTATGTACAAGTTTTATGCTTAATGGGTGAGAGTTGGAATGCTTGAAAATTTTGATTTGGCACAAAATCAAATATTTGGAATCTTCTCAATGAGACAATTCTATAAAACAACAGCTTTAGAAATATGGCAATGACTCAAATGTAAAATGAAAAAGTATTTGACTTTTGTAGCAAGCAATTTAGTTCTGTAAACAATGTAAACTTTTTTTAAAGTGTCATGTCAAAGTCATGGGAACTGCTTCTTCTTAAAGGTGGTTTTGTTTAAGTCTGTGTAACTGAATTGATCTATGGCACTAACAACTCATTCAAGACTCAATCTGAGTTCACTTTATGGGCAACATGTAAACATTTCTGTTCGAGTGTAAACTATGTTTCACCAAATGCTCTCTATTCTGGTTGGCACTTCAGTTGTCGACTCACTAACCAACCGTATAGAAAGAAACAGTTAATACTACTCAGCTATTCGGTGTGATTTGTAAACAACTGTCATCGTCAGCTTCAAGAACTGATGTTGTCTTGTAAACAAATCTCAGTTGGTTGGCTCTTTAGGCTTTAATCGTCAATGAGAATATCTTGCAAGACTAACAAGAATACCTTTAAAGGTCATTGAGGTTCTGCTGTGCGGTCCAAATAATCAGGCTAACAGTGTCAGTTCTCAAGAAAAATACTAAGTACTTCATTTTTTCGAGTTTCAGAAGGAAGTCATTGAGGCTAGAGATAAAAGGTAGGACGAAGTGATGAAAGAGCAACTTTCAAGAGTTCAGAAATGGGGAAGAGCTGATCTTTTCTCTAAAGGCGGCACCACGGGACAAAGGCTCATTACGAAGGCTTTGGAAGAGTGTAGGTCGGTTAGGGCACTCGCGAAGTGTAACAAGCAGCAGGTATATATTAGTTCCTGGTTTGACAGCACAAGTCAGGCCAGAAAGGAAGAAGTGTTCAGGAAAGGAAGAAAGAAAATGGAAGGGTGGACTGAGTCTAGGTAAAGGTTGAGGGTCTATGTGTGTTGGACCCTCTTCCGTGAGTGTCTCTGCTCTGGATTTAGCTCAACCCAACAGAATAAAACAAATGGGGGCTTGGGCCCAGTTCTGGCAGGACAGCATGGTTGAGCCCACTGAACAGGCATGAACAAGTCGGGATTCATCCGTCAATGTGGAACACGTGGAGACCGTCGAGCAAACGCACCAAAAGACCTATCCTAAGTGTTAAAGAGCGTCTTTTCAAGTAGTGGGACAACTTTAAACGTCGTCCCACTGTCAACACAGTAAACGCGTCAATGGCTCGCTGGTGAATATGGCAGATTACGGAACGTCAAACCTGGACCACCTTCGAACATATGGACCTCTAAAAATATTCCTGAATATACCCATGCATCTGCTGTTCTAGAATGGCCAAGCCGAATCCTCTCAATGCTCGCAGGGATCTTGACGTTAGTATGGCTATGAGACGTATGGCTTCAGTATCTAAACCCTTCAGGGATTCCTGAGGGTTCTGCTCTAAATGTGCAGAGTCCGTAGAGGTGGGAGGAGCAAACGAGATGGATGACTGAAGAGATCTGATGGATAGGAAGAGTTAAACGGGCCTTAGTGAGAGGAACGGACGACTAATCAACAGAATTAGCAGCAGCTCACTTTGGAAAGTTTAATGAGGCTTGTGCCAGCCATCCATACGCCCGTCCATCCATCGATCAATCGATCAGGAGCCGAACTCTCTCAGGCTAATGCATTCGTAACGGCCACTCTTACATAAAGCATGTTTAACCAATAATGCACTGTTCTCCCTATTTTGGGGAGCAAAAACTGCTTGTTGTTTGTGACAAACTAAATGATAGAAACTTTCCACCTTGGGAACTATTACATGCTATTCAGTAGTAAAAAAAGACTGATGGAAATAAGGTAAAAACTGAGAATTAATGTTGGTGTAAATTGTGGTTAAATGGCTTAACAAAAATGCAGATGTACTGGTGAAATAATTTCTTGCTTCTGGTTGGCACGGTTAGTGTTTGGCACTGGTTTTGGTAGCAAAAAGTCAAGGAGAAAATCTTCAATCTGTGCAAATCAACATCCTTTCAAAAAGCCCCTGGCTCACAAAAACAGTGATAGTTCATCTGCTTTAGAAAAGATGAAGACTTCCTATTCCTGGCTGGGACTCCAGCCGTTTTCATCCAGGCTGATGGCTCTTCGTCTTGGCTTCTGTTTTCCTTTGTTAGTCTTGGATTTTCACTGAAAGACAGAAGGAAGTTAAGAATGATTGAAATCCCTGATTTGTAATGAGCTCATATGTCCATCATGATATATTAGAAACATCATAGTGCTAGATAACCCAACTTGTAGGCAAATAAATGCAATACATATCAATGTGCATGCAGCGATTATGTCATTAACATCTTTCACAACATCTAAACTAATTTTGACAAAATACCCTTATTAAGAAGGGACCAACAACGCATTAAATGATTTCAAATTCAAAACAAGTTTTCACAACCTCTACTTCTTATCAGTATTTCTGAGTGCAAAGCTGAACTACAACTCCCTCTCTTTTGAGATATAAGATTTTATGGTAACACTTTAGTATAGGGAACACATATAAACTATTAACTACGACTTTTCCCTCAATAAACTCCTAATTTACTGCTTATTAATAGTTAGTAAGGTAGTTGTTAAGTTTAGGTATTGGGTAGGATTACGAATGTAGAATAAGGTCATGTAGAATAAGACATTAATACGTGCTTAATAAGTACTAATAAATAGCCAATATTCTATTAATATGCATGCTAATAAGCAACTAGTTAAAAGACCCTAAAATAAAGTGTTACCGATTTTATTTTTTGTTTTGCGTCTATTAAATTAAAAAAAAACAAGAAAATAAATCAAATTAAATTAAGTAACTTTTTAATTTAAAAAATGTAATTCCTTGAATTATCTAAAATTGAACACTACCACATGTTTATTTAATATATAAACCATTTTTCTTGGATTTCCCATTAGAAATAGCTGCATTGTGCAATAAAATAACTATATATACACCTTAATAGTGATATAAAATTACTCACACCAAGATATAAGATTTCATTTTTTATACTGACAGACATAAAACATATGTACACATTCAACCAGACAATGACTGCAATCAACAAACTATTTAAAATTCTTAACAATAATATAAAGAACTGTGCATTCAGTTTCAGTTACATTTGTGTTGTTTCCCTACAACAAAATCATCCACAATCATATGGCTGTGAATCACATCATCCTCCACGATCAACAAGGTGCAAAGTGTATGCAATATGCACACCATATTTTGTGCATATAGTAGTGCGACCTCAGCTTTCTCACATACTGAGTCACACGTTACGGTAGTGAATAACATGCACATGTTAGCATAGCTGATGCAATACAGCGAATCTTAAACCCTCAATGACAGGCACTGAGTGTAAATAAGCAAGTAACAGTATAAACGCCACTTAAAAAGGCTTGTGGGAACATACTGAAAGCTTAATACGTTCAAAGAGATGCAGCTTTGGACGAAGCGAGAGAGGAAGCGGGGGGTGACACAGCCACAGATGTGTGCGGAGTGGGGGGTTGGCAGGGCAGAGAGAGACCCTATTGAGAGGAGAAGAGAAGACAGGAAGGATGCAGAGATGGGGGAGGAAGGGTTTTTAGGAGCAAGGACCCTTATGGAAGAGGGAATGAGGTAAAAAGGGCAAAACACACAAGGCTACGCACCTTTAAACAGCCCCTCACAAGTGCATCTTATGCCCTTTCGTTTTACAGTGTGCTTTATGCTCACCAAGTTGCCTCTTTTCCGGAGTTGCCATCGGCAACGCCTTGTGTGGCTAATGATGTGAAGCGGAGAGACAGGGTCCTGGAAACACGGGCTCGTGAAAGCGGTGCCTCACAGATGTGCACTACAGCATCTGCACATACTCCTCTAACACACATGCACACTAACTCTCTAAAGACGGCCTGAGCATGCCACACCACGCCTCTCGTCCTTCCTTCTCCCTCATACACTCTTTATTTTTCTCGATCTATTTGACAGTGCGTGGGTCGAAAGTGTTCTCTTAGAATAGCTCTGCTGCAGTGAGTGAGATAGAGGGATGTGACATAGAGATGGGCAGATGGATCACCTCGCTTAGTTTGTTCGTTTCATCCTCCCTTTGCGGTAAATATCCTACATACTTCTTCCTATAAGCGACTCAAGCGAGTGCAATGCACATCTCCATTCATCTGCCTCTTTCTCTCCATTCCCCACCCCTTCATCCTCCTGATCATCATCAACCCTGTTTCTCTGACTCAGGAGGATGGGAGGCATCCGTCCCATCCACAAACAGGTGCAGATGACAGATGTCAGGCCAATATGCAGCCCATTACCATTTTATGAGCGAGCACACACACCGAAATGGGAATGGAGAGATGAAGGGCAGAAAGAGGACAGTAGGCCTTAGAAGATAAAATGAAAGTGGTTTTCAGGATTTTAAAGACTGTTAGTCAGCAACAAGTCGTAGTACAAAAAAAAGAGAAGCTTTGTGTTGTCATTTACAGATGAAGAGATACGAACAAAGACACGTAAGTGTAATTTGTCAAGTGAAACATTGAAGGATTTGCTTAATTATGTGCATTTTGCGACACTTGAATGCGTGTGTTGACAATGCGCCATAGTTATAAGTGACACAAGCCGTTAAAAAAAAACATGCTTGTTTTTCTATCACAGTGAGGACTTTTCATTGACTTCTATTGTTTTATACTGCGATAATTACATTTTCAACCCCCTACCCCTAAACTTAACGCTTTAAGACACATTTTATATATTCATTTAGACATTATTTAATTCACAATATAGGCAAAACCTGACCCACACACGCAAACAGACTATAGCAAGCTATACACACAGCAGCATCATGGCAGATCTCAGGGAGGAAATTAAAATTCCAGTGGCGGACGACACACGCTGTGCGACACCAATCCCCATGACATGTATCCATCCCTGGTCTTACATTCGTTATGAATATTCAATATTTAGCTCATAACAGATGTGTTCATAAACAGAAATCAAGCAAAAAACGCAAAGAAAGGACTGTAATGAGCGCGCGACCTATGTGTATGCGATCCTCGCGCACGTTGCAGCAGTAACAGCATCAGATGGGAACAAAATGAAGGCACGTCTTACCTGCGTGTGTATGCGTTTGTTGCAACAGCTGCCCGCTTCCAATCTGTGGAAAATGATGCGGAGACTGCAAGAAATGTGATACGATAACCGTTGAAAGTTATTGTTGCCCCTCTCTTGGCTGACAGCAAATTGAATGAGATGATGCAGCACGCGCAGTATTCACAGAGATGGGGTCTTGCGTTTCTTAACAGCTCTTGGTTCGTAGAAAAAGACGCAGTTTTGTAGCATTGGCGATGGGAGAGTATCTTATTTAAAGGCGAATAAAACCTTCACTCGTCCTGGATGTTCTACAAAAAAATGTCAGTTTCAAAATATAGTTTTCATTGAGTCACAAGTCATAAAAACGTGAAAGGAATATGTGGACGTCTCCAGATATTAGCAAAAATATCGACCATGCGTAATTTACAGTCCAACGAGAAAAGAAAACGCATAATACTTCGTGCATCCAGGTAAAAATAGGTTCTTTTTCATATAAAACGCTATTGACTATGCACAGTCTAATCCGTATGTTGCCAAATAAACATAAAACAGCTGATTAATTAGACGCGCCTGGCAATATCCGTTTCTCTACTATTTAAATGACCGTATTATTCCGCTTTCAACACAAATTCAATGGGCTCCACACTCACTAATAGAGATCTACCTCCGCGCCACTGAAACGCAATTGCTCCCACAAAGGTCCGCTTCGCTCAGTTTACATCGATTGGAGCGAGATGTTTGCACGTGGTTTCATTTGCTAAATGTTGGAAATGATCTGCCAATCGCTGGCATGCGTTATTGGCTGAGAATGTCTTTTCTACGCGTGCTGGGTTTTTAGGGAAAATCAACTGACGCTCGTTCGCAGATTGGCACGCGCTCACGAGATTCTAGCGCGAGAGAATTCATGAACCTCTAAAACAGGATGGATTTTAACTTATTTCTTTTCGAGAAACGAAGAACACAATGACATAGTTAAAACTATAGAGTTTAGCTCTTCCATTTGCGTGACAGAAATGTATATATAGGCCTATAAAAAAAAAAAAAAAAGTGTTGTGCCGTTGGTTTCTATGGTAACCGCAGCATCCCATGACAATAATGGTTCTTTATTGATTTCGCTTTTTTAAGGTGAACATGTCCGGGTCAATTTTGAGTCCAAAACCAAAATAAATGATATCAGATATTTTGCTTTTCATTAAAGGACCATTTATATTGGTATTATGGCAATATTTTTTATGATTTTTTCCCTATCCTGTAGTGCTAACAATCGCATTTTAATTAGGCAAATGTAACGAAAAAAATTTTAAATTGTAAAGTATTTATACAAAATTGTAGTATGTGTCTTAAATCGTTTAATTTGGACAATTTAGTTTTAAAAAAAAAAAAAAAAAATCTACCACGGAAATTTTACTGTAATTTACACTAGTTGAGAAATGGTAAAAATACATTTGCCTATTATATTAATGAACATCATATGAGAACAACTATTGGGAAGAATGGGAATAAAAACATGATAATTGGGGGTGAGTGGTGTCTCATGAAAATAATTACATTATTATATCACAAACTGTATCTTTTATTTGAGGGTGAAATATGACCTTTTTAATTATTATTGTTATTAGGCCTATTAAAAAGAAGACAATGCCTAACAATAATTGTATAATAACATTTCTTATTATTATTCAGTAAACTGTCAAATTATTCTTCAGGCAAAAATAGAAAATAAAAATGCATATGCTGAATATTTGTACTTTTACAAATCCTGTCACGTACCACACAGGACTACAGAGTGCAAAACAGCAAAAAGGTGATCAAAGTGTTGAAAAAAAATTAATAAATAAAATGAAATCTAAAATTTTCACTTTCTCTTTTTAATAGGCTATGTTACATATGTTACTAAAGGATTTTATTCCTGAGTGATTCAATTACTTGAATGTTGATTGTGACTGAATCAGAATGAGTTCTTTTAAGTCACTTGGCCTAAAGTGAACGTTACCCCTCACACTAGTATAGAAGTAGCCGAGACGCCATGTTGCATATATGTGAGGTCTTCAAAAGCTGGAATTGGTTATCTCAGATTGTGGAAAACACAAGATGGTTTCAGGAGGCGTTCTGGAGAAGACAGCATTGTTCTCAAGTATCATACCGCAGTCTGAAGGCAACACACTTTAGGACATTGGGGTATGAGCATTGCGATCTGCAGTGACGTGAGAGTGAATGTTTGTATTTAGGGCATGACAATGACTCCCTGTGTTGCTGGAGGCAATGGTAGGGTCAGTCTTGTCACTGTGGGAGCTTCATGGTAGTGAACCTGCCAGAAGTGCTCGTAGCTTCGCACACACAAACGCGCTCTCACACAGCCAGATGACTCAAACAGTCCTGCAGCCGCTGGCCCAAACCAAATGCGTCACAGAGCCGCACACAAAAATAATCACACGAAAACACGGAATCACACGCTCACACATGCGTGAACAGATGAAAAATGTGAAAAACAGGTTCAGGTGTGGGACAAGTTCTAGGATGGCGTTTTGTTCGAGTGGTTAAAACACCAAAGCATAAAAAGTTTGGAGGTTTTGTTAAGAGGCAATATGATGCCAATGCATTGGGATATGTCTCTTACACATAGAATAATATCAGTGAACAGTGGCACACAAAAGCGCTTTGACTTCTAAGACACTCTTTAAGATGTACAAATGGCTTTATATATAAGAAAATACAGTCACACTTTAGTTCAGGGTCCAAGTCCAACTATTAACTATGACTTTTGCTTCAATAAACTCCTAATTACTGCTTATTAATAGTTAGTAAGGTAGTTAAGTTCAGGTATTGGGTAGGATGAAGGGATGTAGAATATGGTCATGCAGAATAAGGCATTAATATGTGATTTATAAGCAGTGCTAGGTAGTAACATTACATGTAATCTGGATTACGTAACCAGACTAGTTACTTTTTTATTGATTACTTGTTATTCTCACAATGGCAGTAAATTATTCATAATTCATCGATTCTCCCTACTACTTTTAAATTTTCCTTTCTATAAAAGTGTACTGCTTATATACGTTCAGAAGGTCTTCCAGGTTTGTGGAATTGCACACACAGAGCAGCCACTAGTCATGTGACTATCACTGAAAACTGAGACCCACATCAGTGGATATACAGAAATCGTTTCACTTTTAATAAGTGTTTTCTCAACATTGCATATCTAATCAGCTTCTGATGAACACAGAAAAATATTTAAAATATTTACCTAAAATATTTAAATACCTAAAAATATCTAAATACCTCAAGTTAAGTTAGGTCAATAATAAAATTAAATAAATAATAATAATACATTTTATGATTTATTTGAATTTTTTTATGATCTAATTACTTAATAGCTTTTCATAAAACTCATGAACCCCTGCACCTCCATCACAAACCTCAGTTTGGGAAACCCTGATGTAATGTAATATTTAATGCACTTCATGTTGTTAATATCAAAAAATGGAATATATTTTCTTTTTCTTCGTATTTTTATATCAATATGGTACAAGATTATCCTATTCAAATCAATGTGATAAATGAGTTAGGTGAAAAGTAATCTAAAAGTAATCCATAAGTAGTCAGATTATATTACCTTCAATGTGTAATGGATTACGTTACTAACTACAGTTGTTGTCATGTAATTTGGAATCAGTAACCGATTACAATTTGTAATTAATCTACCAAACACTGTTTATAAGTACTAATAAACAGCCAATATCCTAGTATGCATGCTAATAAGCAACTAGTTAATAGTGAGAATTGGACCCTGTTACCCAAAATACTAAACCGAGCATTTATTTCAAAGGCAGACAGCAAACATTTTAAGTAAAACATTTAACAAAAAACGTTAGGTCTGAAATAAAACGGATTAACTGTTCAAACTGAAAACGAGGAGTGCATTGGACTGGATTATGTTCACTTCAGACATCCACGAAAAATCACCTTGGATAAAAAGCTAGCAAATACGGCTCAGAAAAGTGAAGATACTTGATTTAATATTTTGTTTTTAATGCAGTGACATTGATTTTGTGTAGTTTAATGTGTACACTGTGGTTCAAAAGTTCTCAGTAAGACATATTTTTAATGTTTTTGAAAGAAGTCTCTTATGCTCACTAGGGCTGCATTTATTTGATCAAAAGAGTTGTGCTACTTAAAGGGATAGTTCACCCAAAAACTAAAATTCTGTCATCATTTACTCACCCTCAAGATGTTCCAAACCTGTATGAGTTTCTTTCTTCTGCTGAATACAAAAGAAGATGTTTTAAATAATAATGGTAACCAAACAGTTAATGGGCCCCACTGACTTCCATAGTATGGAAAAAAATATGGTGAAAGTCAATAGGGCCTATCAACTGTTTGTTTACCCATATTCATCAAAATACCTCTTTTGTGTTCAGCAGAAGAAAGAAATTCATAAAGGTTTGGAACAACTTTAGGGTGAGTAAATGGTGACAGAATTGTAGTTTTTGGGTGAACTATCCCTTTAATGTTTTTGTGTAAACGGTGATCTTTTTTTAGGATTCTTTGATAAATAGAATGTTAAAAAAAAAAAAAAAAAAAAAAAAAACAGCATTTATTTGAAATATAAATCTTTTGAAACATGAATGACTTTACTGCCACTTTAGATAAATGTAATGCATCTTTGGTGAATAAAAGTATCACTTTCTTTCAACAAAGAACAAACTTACTGGCTCCAAACTTTTGAACATTACAGTATGCTTTCAGTAATAAACAGAGCATTGACTACAAACCTTTTGGTAATTTAGACACAGCAATGGAAATGATTCCATTAATCACTAAACCAACAACTTGCCATTTTTATGAGCCAAAGACCACCAAGCAATGCACATACATACCAAAAGCCAGTCTAGAACAGTGTATGAGTGGAGCAGAGCGGCAGAGATTTTCCCATCTGCGCTCTAAAGTGTCACAGCTTCAGCTCCATTTCCTTACTAGCAAGAAACTGTGAGCGATCACGAACCAAGAGAAAACACAGATGCTCTGATTTTCAAAAACCCGTCCCTCACTTCGCTTCCATCCTGAAAAAAAGACAAGCAGAGTGATACAAACAGTAAAAAAAAAGTCCTAGGGCTGCTGGGACTGTACATCAGCAGCTAATCAAATCTGAGGACTGGAAATAACTATTAAAATGGGACTAAATTAAAATGATAATCAATTTCTTCACAAGGCAGTCAATATATTACGTTACTGGAAGCAGTCTCATGAGAACAATGTAATTTCAAACAGATTCTCGGCTTTGATGAAAACCCAGACGTCCTCTTTTTGAAAAGTAATTCTTTTATTTATATTTTACAGTCTTTGCTTTCATTGCAATGCTTTATTTTCTCTGTTTTTTTTTTTTTTATTACTCCAGTCCACTTTGCAAGTGTAATTTTCCATGCTGTTTTAATGATTGGGGGGGAGGGGGGGGGTCAACAGAAGGAGAACAAATGTTCTGTACAACACTTTTCCAGTTAGGAAAAAATATATATATTTATAATTCACATTTCTGCTCTCTTCCACACGCTCATCAAGAAAGATAAACGTTACAATAAAAACAAGGTTGTGTGCGTGGGCATTTAGTAAGGTTGGGTATTTAATGCCTCATTCTTGCTGAATTGTAAAGAAATTTAAAAATGACTGACCACATTCCTCTCTACAGCATGTTTTCTTATTAAATTATTTCTGTGGTTGCTAATTTATACAGCACAAACAAATAAGGGGAGCAAAATGTCATAAAATGCTGGAACATTTATGAGAGCCACTGTGAAATGAAACCATGAAGTTTTAATGAAATCTGTGAGACATGCAAGTCTACTAAAAAGCCTGTCGCTTTCAAAAATTCAGAGCAAATTTCAGCTGGAGAAGTACATTTACCCTAGTAAATGAACATATTCGTTATTCCCTTTCTGAGTCCAAAGAAACCCTCTGTATAATCACTGATGAGAGTCACAAACCTGATCTGTGACGTGTACTTGGTCTCCTGTTTGTTGTCTACAAACAAAAATAGTGTGCTTAAGCTGGCAAGAAACTCATTCAGACTCATTATTTGGTGCCACAGTGATAGAACAATTATGAATATCGATATTTGAGTTTGGGACATATACTTGCAAACTTATCTGTATGAATTAATACCTGTGCTTTGATCAGAGCCAACAAGGCAGGGGTGTAGCTACCCAAAAATCAAGCTTCCTAAGAGAAAACAGCAGCTGTTATGGGTTTGTTGGACAGATATATGCAGGAAAATGGCTGTGCCTAAGAATTTAATTGCTGATGTTTACTTTAATTGAATCGTTTGCTGAATGACACAGCTGTAGCTCAGAGGACTTGGATTAGTTTGGCTTTAGCTTATCAATATCATAGCAGAACTTCAGTGTTTTACACAATTAGCCATGGCTAAATAATTAATCCACACTGATTTGTGTTTATTGTCATTTTGCTGATAGGGTGAATGTTTATTCAACTTCTTCTTTGGTGGAAAAATGCTCCATAAAGTTCTCAGAAAGGGGTGATTTACCAGCGTTAAGTCTGATTGAATGAGAGGGCGGAGTCACAAAGAACACGGCTGGTGGGCGGGATGATTGTAAAGAGTGGGAGGGGCTCCAGATGCATTATGCACCGGCGAGACGTAAAACAGCCTCACGTGTGCATCTGGGTCTCCTCCCCAGTGAATGAAAGAGAGAGTACATGTGTGTGTTGATTCAGTTCGGAATGTCGACAGTAGTCCTCCGTTCTAGTTGACCATCCGTCACTGAAGGTCCCGGTCCTCGAGGTACCTGTACTCAAATGTAAATCCTTCCTTTTTCCTCTGGCCCCATTTCTCATAGTCAAAGTAAATATATGTTCCCTGAAGAAAGACAGAAAAAAAATGAACAGTCCAGTTACATATTATTCTTTTTTGGGTTATATTCACACAGTGCTGGGTAGTAAGATTCCAAAATTAAGTACTTGTAATTAGATTTTATTATGTTTTAAAATGCTCATAATCAGATTACAGTTACTGATTACATAAATACATATTCACACAATGGCAGTAAATTGTTCATGATTTATTGATTCTCTCCAATTAACCTTTTATATTTTTCATTCCAAAAAAGCCTACCATGTTTATACGTTCAGAAAGTTACATACGCACATTTTAATTATTATTTTTTAATTATCCTGATGAACACATTAATTAATTAATTATCAGCGAGTCAGTTAACCATGTATTACTACTGTATATCTTTTTTAAAGGCATGTAATACAGGGATTTTAAGTTAATAAGTTAATAATAATGTCAATAATTTAACAACACAGTTGCATGTTCTGTTCTCTGATGTTGGTTAATGGTCTTATGGTCATATCTTTTTGTTTTATTTTTGTTTTAAAGTGTTTGATTTTGATTGTTTTTATTTTTAAATTATTAATTTATTTAAAATTTACATTTTTATTTTTAATTATTTAGTTAATTATTTGCTTTATCAGTTTACGAACCCCCTGCAGTTCCTTTACCAGCCCAAGTTTGCGAAACTTTGATGTTTAATGCACTGCGTGTTGTTGGTAACAAAAATGGAATATATTTTCTTTCTCTTTGTATTTTTATATTAATATGGTACAAGATTATTCTATTCAAATCAATGTGATAAATGAGTTAGATCAAAAGTAATCTAAGAGTAATCAAAAAAATAGTAAGATTATATTACCCAAAAGATTTAGGTAATATAAATTACATTGCTAATTACAATAACAATTTTCATCATTTAATTTGAAATCAGTAACTGACTACAGTTTGTAAGTAATCTACCCAGCACTGTATTCACATATACACTACTGTTTAAAAGTTTGGGGTCAGTAAGATTTAATAATAATAAAAAAAGTCTCTTATGCTTGACAAAACAGTTGTGCTGCTTAATATTTTTGTGAAAACCACTGAGATAGTATACTTTTTCAGTATACTGATGAATAGATTAAATGCAATTAATTGTTTGGTCCTGAAACTTCAACAGAAGATACATGTATAATATTTAGACCACTTCTATTATTAATTGCTATTAGGATGCGAAGAGAGTTTCAACCAGTATAACAAAAAGTGTTTATGAAAAACATTGCCTACCCTAGCATTAATGTGTCCATGCTGAATAAAAGTATTAATTTCTTTAGAATTTATTTTCTTTTGAACAGTAGTGTAAGACAACACTGTTAATAAACCAGAAATCAGAAATACAACAATCTCAGGTTTACTCACCCCAAATTAGTACATAAAATGAACTGAAGTCAACATACTGGTCAGGCGTATTCCTGTCTAATTAAGCAGTTCTTGGCCAAAATATGATAAAAAGTTGACCGGGGCCCCAGAATCAGAATACAGCAATTGTTATAGTGTGACTCACTTGCTCAAACTCATCAGTGATGGTCTTGGGCTCCTCGTGCCTCTGGAACCACATCATGTACTTTGTGTGGAACCTCCATGACTGTTTTTTCAAGGCCTTGGCTGCTAGATACTGCGCTTTTGTACCCTAGGGAGTGGAAAGGAACAATCTGTCATTTACCAGAAATACGCCAATAAAAAGGGGCTGTAATCTGACTGTAATCCAGAAATCCCACTCAGAGATCAATAGTACCTCTATCTATCAATCAAATGCAAGCCATATGTGCTTACTGAAGGACAAAACAACCTGTTTGCAATTACTGGGGCTTTACTGAGTGCATTAACTATAAATGCGCAGACACACACACACCTCTAAGTAGTAAAAGATGAAGAAGAGGGTCTCTGTAGACAGTCTCTGGTAGAACTCCACAGTGTCAGAGTGAGGAGGTGGCACCTGGTGGTGAAAAGGCAGTGTCGGGCAGGGGTTCCTCATCAGGTACTGCCTGTGTGTCAAAAAAAAAAAAAAAAAAAAAAAAAAAAAAAAAAAAAAGGAAATGATTACTTCAAAATGATCAGCGGGTATTAAATCAAAACAAGTTTGCAAGTCAAACAATTCTGATCAACTGAAAAGGGATAGGATGAGATAGTATTTTTGTGTAGATTTAATACAGAGAACCTAAAAATTCAAATGTAAGCAATTCAAAAAATAAGCACTTAAAAATAGCTATTTAATTTATTTCTTAGATTTAGTTAAATCAATAAATAATAACATTAATTAAAAATATAAATATAATTATTTATTTTTTTGAAATTGAACATAACTTTGATGTACCTACCTACTTTTTAAAATAAATACATTATATGCAAAATAATAATTAATACAAATAAAAAAATAATAAAATAAGTAAGTGTACCAATAGGAACATTTTGGTAAATCAATCAAATAATGTTTCAAATTAAATGCCTTTTTTAAAATAATTAAATCCAATGAGCCAATGTGGCTGCATCAGACATGTTACTATTTAAAATGACATGTAGAAATATTTTTTTTTTTTTACATTTTTTTTTAAATTAAATACAGTGTTAGATATGAAAGCAGATTTTATGAAATATTTTGTGCAATAATGTTTTCACAGAATATTATCAAATGAACAGGTACATTAAAATATTCATTTATTGATTTACTTATTCCATTTTGAGTACTATGGCTGTTTAACAAATATTTTTCATTCTGCAATGCCCCAAAATATCAAAGTTGCATTAGATTTTGTAGAACTGAATAAAAGAAAAAGAAGTGATGACAAACTGATGCAAAACATGGTCACACTGGAGTACAAGGTTCCAGGAATTCCCTAGAATTTGAGGCATGCGTGTAGTCACCTGTCAGCATCAGTGAATGCTAAAAAAATTGTATTTGTGTGTGCGCTCACCTGATCCTCTCAGAGTCGGACGGGTGAGGCATGTGCGTCCAGGCAGACTCCTGCATGGCTTGCTGGTAGAGTTGCTCTTTGGAGAGGGGGACGGGGCCCAGTGGACACACGCCCAACGAAGGGGGGATGCTTACCTCTGACAGAGCAGATTGAGAAGCTGGAAGAGGGTGAGAGAAAGAATGTAACCAACAACATAGAGAACAGGGCAAGATTACCTTAGAGTAATGAGTACTTGCTGATACTTACCACTAGAGATATGTAGTGCAGACAGCTCTCCTTCTAACCCTGAGCTCTGGGCGACCCTCTCTACTATCGACTTTTGAGAACTCAGAGGCTCCTGAGGCTGAAGAGAGTGAATGCAGAGGGGAAAATGCAGTAAAAGTTGACTCTAGTGATCTAGCATGTTCTCAAAACAGTGCCATGGGCAAATAATTAGGGATGATGAACAATTCCACTGAAAACCAAGGTTATGCATAGAAATATGGAAACTTTAAGGTGTCAAAAGAGACAAAATGCAAACATGCATAATAAATGTCAAATTATAAAGTTTCATAAATTATACATCAACATGAATGGCAGGACCCAGGGTTTCCCAGCAGAACATTGCCTAGAGCATCACACTCGCTCCACCAGCTTTTTGTCGTCTCACAGTGCATCCTGGTGCTAACACTTCCTCAGGTAAATGGTGCACACGCGACCATCCATGTGATGTAAAAGAAAACAAGACTTATCGGACCACGCGACCTTCTTCCACTGCTCCAAGGTCCAGTTTCTACGCTCGAGTGCCCATTGTAGGCACTTTCAATAGTGGACAGCGGTCATCATTAGACACTCTGACTGGTCTGTGGCTATGCAGCAGAGTGTGATGCACTTTGTGTTGTGACACATTCCTCTCATAATCATCATTAAAATTTTGTGTAGACAGTAGACCCTCTGTTGGCTCTGACCAGACGAGATAGCCTTCGTTGCCCTCATGCATCAATGAGCCTTGGGCACCCAACACCCTGTCGCCGGTTTGTGGTTTGTTCCTCCTCGGATCACTCTTGGTAAATTCTCACCACTGCTGACCGGGAGCATCCCACAAGCCTAGTCGTTTCAGAGATACTCTAACCCAGTTGCCTTTCCATAACAATTCGGCCCTTGTCGAAGTGAAAACTAAGTGTTTGCTCACCATCTAATCTACCCAGACCTTAATATGTGGCCTTGTTAGGAGATTATCAACGATATTTGCTTCACCTGGGACTGGTCATAATGTTTTGCTTCATCAGTATATTATACAGTATTAATATTATTAGATTAAAATGTGATGGTTGCAATGTTCAGTATGAATAAAATTATAAATGTGATTAACTTATTATAATGTACACTAGGGTTGTCAAAAGTAACGACTTCGACCAAGTCGGCACTGAAATTTAAAAAATGTGACGATACCACCATTTCTCCCTAGCATTTTGAGCGCGGTTAAGCGGATTCTTAAACATCTCTGATTGGACATTCTGTTCACACGCTCAATAGATACGTCTTTGATTGGCTACAATGCCTAATGACGGATCCGCTGACAGACGCCTGCTTTTAAACACTCCCGTGTGTATCTGTGTAAGCGCTCAGTAGTGGTTAAACGGATCGTTGTTGATCCGTGATCCGTACGGACCAAGCCCTACGGTTCGGCACGCATGTGATTCTCGGATCAATTTGAAGTTTAACCGCAATAGAGTGAAAGATTATCATTTGCACATGTTTTGTCTTGCTAGTTTACACATTAAATAGATATAAAACTATTCCAGCGCTAGAAGAGGCAAAAGAGGATTTAATTCGGTATCGCACGCCACGCTGTTATCGATGCGCACAGACGCACATACATATAAGGCTCGCGCGCGGAGAGAGAGGCGCGTTTCAGACTCCAAATTGATTTCTCTTTCGCGTCCTCAATGCACTTCGATGGACACATACACGCATTATGTCAGTCAAAATACCCCTCTCGGCAAGTATTTTCGTAAACATTCGGTTATGTCTTAATTAAACGAGGTGAGAATTCGGATGTGTATCTATGGGATGTGTGCGTGCATGGAGTCTTACTCTTAAAGTGGCAGCAACCTATAAATACCTGCTGTTGTCTGTCATGTAAATCAAACAACAAAACACAGCTTTAACCAAAGATTAATCTATATTAAATTTATACAGTGAACAGTGTCATTTAACATTTAATTATTATATTTCTGTACATGAAAATTAATACTACAGTTAGACCTTATACTTGTATATATTATATATACTATATTTGTAATTTTATGTTGTATTTATCTATGCTTGTAATTGGTGTACAGTATTTGTTCTTTTTACAGTCTGTTCACTTGCCTTTAATAATGTATTAGTTAGGCTAGTAGTTTCTGCTGTGGTATCGGAGTAGTTAAAGTGGGCTAAGTAATAAATGCAAAGTTACCCCCCACCCCCCAATTTTTTTTTTTTTTTTTTTTGTGCTGATCCGAAAAATGATCCGATCCGTGACTTAATAACCGTGATATGATCCGTGAGTTTTGTGATCCGTTGAACCACTAGCGCTCAGTGAAGAGCGTCAAACATGTTTTTGAAGCGTTGATCACTGTAGCCAATCACAGACATATCTGTTGAGCATGTGAACACAATGGCCAATCAGAGGTGTTTAAGAATCCGCTCAACAGTGTTAAAAATGCTAGGGGGAAATGCTGGTATCGTCACATTTTTTAAATTTCAGTACCGACTTGGTGCAAAAGTTGGTACTTTTGACAACCCTAATGTACACTTGTTCAATCATTTGGGGTTGGTATGAAGTCTCTTGTGCACACTAAGGCTGAATTTATTTGATCATAAAACAGTAATACTGTGAAATATTATTACAATTTAAAATAACTCTCTTTCTTTTGAAATATTTTAAAATGTGATTTATTCCTCTAATGGCAAAGCTGAATTTTCAGCATTATTACTTCAGTCTTCAGTGTCACATGATCCTTCAGAAATAATTCTTATATGCTGATCTGGTGCACAAGAAACATTTCTTATTATTATCAATGTTGAAAACAGATGTGCTGCTGAATTTTTTGGGGGGAAACCATGATAATTGTTTTTTCATGAGCCTTTGAATAGAATAAAATAACAGCATTTATTTGAGTAGAAATCTTGTGTAGCATTATAAATGACTTTACTGTCATTTTTAATCAATTTAATGAATCCCTGCGGAATAAAAGTATTTGTTTCTCACAAGAAACTTCTGAACGGTAGCGTACGTGTCTTCACAACTACCCAGGCTCTCAACAGCTTTTATTTTATCTAAACTTTTTGTAGCATTCAGGCAGTGAGCAATAATTAAAGAGTAATTTCTCTGCCTGTTCCTCATCTAATCTCAGTTTGGCAAAACACCCCATGAAGTCAAATTTGCAGAGCACTATCGGGCAACAGCAATGCAGACTTCACCTTCAGACCCACACATCAAACAGGTGTAGTGTGCTGCAATAACACACAATGTTGCTGAGTATGTGCTAATGTTGTGTGACTGACCTTGATGGTGTCGGCAGCCTGTGTGTATGAGTGGGGGCCGTTCAGCAGGCTGCCACCGCATGGTTTATTCTCACTGTACGATGGTGAGGGCGAGCTGGGCGGCAGTGTCATCGACCCCAAAAGGCTGGACCCACTGTCCTTACTGTTTTGACAGGAGGGAGAAGAGAATTTAGAAAATTGATTTAATGGGGAATAACACAAATTTGCAAATTCAGAAGTTTTTTTTTTATTTTCCAGGAAAGTAATGATATCCAGTTTTAATGCAGGTTTTACCATGTTATTCTCCTTTAGATTTGTACATTAGCTGAAATGTGGCGTTTTGCTCTTTTTAAATATAGAACTTTATACAGATTGTTTCAAAGCAGATTTACATTAATAAGCAGGAAAAAAAAACAGTGTTAAAGTTATAAAATTCATCAATTAAGAAACAAATTCAATTTAATCTGTAAAGCAGCTCTACAGAAGACAATAGTGTCATTATTCAGCTCAAATCAGTTCGATGTTGATTCAATTCAGTTCAATAACAATGTCAATGTTACAAAGTTGTCTATTAATCGAATATTAACCTTACAAAAAAAGGTGTCACAATGCTAAGGTGTTGTAGGTGGTTGCCAGGGAAATGCTAAGTGGTTTAAAGTGTTGTAAGCGAGCTAGTACTCACGGCTGATTTGTTGAGGAATTTAAGGATGAGGATTGGCTGTTCTGTGATTGGCTGGCACTGTTGAGGGCGGAGTCTGATGTGCTGTCTGCTACCACAGCACTATAACCTGAAAGGTGTGGGGATATTTAAGTAAAAATGTGAACAAAATTCTATTTATTATAATATTTTAGTGTCTTCTTATAATACAATACTGTTTTAGAACAAATTGATTACTTTTTTCTAATTAGGCAGTTATCTTGCACTCACTTGTACCACCGTTTTGTTTCGGCCCACTAGGTGGCCGTGGTAGCACAGCACTTCCCACTGCATTTCCTGTCCCAGAGGACCCTCCGTTGCTTCCGATAACTCCCACATTGCTCCCTGAGGTCAGTGTGCCTCCCACAGGGCTGGGAGCCACCAGAGGTAAAGGCTCCACAGCAGACTGTGTGGACCCAAGACCCAAAACACCAGACCCTGAGCCCAAGAGGCTTGTGGAGCCTAGACTTCCGTTAGTCCCCACTGAGGTTACGACTCCACTGGAGTTTGTACTGCTAATATTCGTTCCAATCGATGCTGACAGTCCGCTGCCTATGCAACCTGAAGCGGCCGCTTGCGCATAAGGCGCTGGGGTGGATCCGCTCAAAAACCCAGTCATGCTGCTCAAGGACGCCGGCATCCCTGAAAGGACCAGACCGGGCATCTGGTTCGTGGTACTCGTCACCGACGTACCCTTACCGAGGCCCAGACTGGGGGAAAGACCCGTTCCCAATGAAGGCTGACTCTGTGAGCTGGGCGTCAGGGGGCACGATGTGCTGGTGTTGGGTGGCGACGTGGAGCTGGATGTTGGGAGTAAGATACTGTTGTTGGAGGAGGAAGAGTTGGTGCCGGAGTGGGAGGAGACTGCGTTTTTGGGCTGGTGCTGCTGTTGTTGGGATTGTTGTGTTTGTTGCTGTGTTGCTGAACTATAGCTGCCAGAGTTCTGGAGGGGGCCACCCATGTTGCCTAAGAAGCTGCTGCCCCCTAATGCCGAGCTTCCACTGCTGGCGACAGTAGCCATGGAGATTAAAGAGTTTGAAGAGGCTCCCGAGGATGAGGATGAGGATGAGGATGACAGTGAGGAAGAGGAGGATAGAGATGAAGATGGATTTCCATTCTTGATAGGAGACTGCAACAAAATGACAAAATGATTTCTGAATTCAGAGTCAGGCCAAAAATTGAAAGGACCATAAGACTTTTAGAACAGTGATTTTGCGTATCTTTTCTCACCTGACTGATTTCACTGTCTGTCGAGCGACCTCTTTTCTTATCATCTTCCGAATTCTCATCAGCACAAATGAAGAGAACATGACACAGAACAAAAACAAACCAAAACAAACCAAACCTAATTACTGAATTGCTTTTTACTACGTTCATATCCATTCACATCTACATCATTCACAGTGAAAATAATTTATCCAAAAATAAGCAATTTCAAGTGTTTTAGAAGTTAAGAAAAATGACCATGAACAAATCAGGGTCCTGTACATCAAATGTGCCTTATTTTCAGGAAATATGAGATTCAAATACATTTTCATGATAACTTGCATAAACTTCTATTGGATAAATTTGTCTGCTGGTAAGCAGATATGTTGCTCTGACTAGGGATGCACCGCCACCAATATTAAAATTCAAGCTGATACTGATAACTCGATAATTATTCATAATTATTATACATTCATGTTACAACCAAGTGCTAGATAAATAAAACATTAAAATGAATTAGAAATAAAATTAATATATTTATCTTGTTACAATTAATAAATTAGTTTCCAAATTAATTTTTTTAAATTAAGTATTAAATGATACAAGTGAAAATCATTTTTAAATTTCCTAAAAATTACATTTAATAGTCTTATTAAATTTTTGTTCTTTTTTAAAAGATTTACGGACCAATAACTGATCAATAATTAAAACACACTTGAATTAAAATTAATATATTTTATTATTACAATTAATAATTAAATTATTTATAACTTATTTTTTATTATTTTTTTTTTTTTAATTAATAAGTTTTAAATGCTACAAGTGAATTTAGGCAACATTATATTGTTCAGTATGAAAAATGGATATTATTTTTTATATTTGCTAAAAATTACATTTAACAGTATTATTTTTTTGTGAATTTTAGAAAGTTAAGAAAATTATAAAGGTAATAAAATTGTAAAAATCTGTAGAAATGAGCATGCACAATTAAATATCCAATATCAATACATAATGCCATGCCAATACCAAAAACATTGAAAAAAAAAAACTCTAGTACTGGCCAATAACCAGTATGGTGCTGATATATTATGTATCCCAAGCTCTGATTAAACTTTTGGTCTGCTGCTCACCGTAGTGCAAGTTGCCGGAGAGGGAGGTATGGGAGATGATGACGTTGTGGAGGTTGGTGTGGAACTGGAGTGCTGGAAGATCTCATCCTCTGTGTGACCTTGTGGAGATGTGGTACCTAGTGGCTGGGCTACAGGAAGGAAAAAGGGAAAAAAGTTACAATTAAGAATAAAAAAAAAAACAATAGAATTCTGACATGTGCACCAAACACTTACGAATTTCCTCTAAATCAAGGTCATCATAGATGAACTCATTTTCCTCAAAGTCAGGATCCTGAGAGGAATCAAGGTAGTACTCAACGTCATCTTTAATCTTGCGGATGGCATCCACCTGTATTGAGTCATTGTCCAGCATTCGAAGGATGGTTTCCAGCATGCGGATGTGATACCGGTGCCTCTCAATCATTCGTTTCAGTTCCTCGATCCGATCCTGCTTCTGAGGTTACAGCATGGGAAAAAATAATTCTGATGTGAATCGCCAGTCACTTTAAAGGGATAGTTCACCCAAAAATGTCCCATGATTTACTCACTTTCAAGCCATTTTAGATGTATATCACTATCTTCTTTCAGACGAACACAATCGGAGTTATATTAAAATATATCCTGGCTCTTCCAAGCTTTATAATGGTAGTGAACGGGGGGCGTGTTTTGAAGCCCAAAAAAATGCATCCATCCATCATAAAAAATAATCCATTTGGCTCCACGGGGTTAATAAAGGCCTTTTGAAGTGAAATGTCCATATTTAAAACTTTATAAAGTAAAATAACTAGCTTCTGGCACATGTTGTACACATCGATTTGCGGTGGAAGAGTGACCTCTGACCCGATGCATGACGTAATGACGAATGCCAAAGCACAGAGGATAGAGCAAAACAAAACACGAATTAGAAGTCTACAACAAGAAATTTTAAAGAGAAATGTCGGAGGATTTCAAAATAAGAGGAGCTTGAGTTTGTTGGCCAGCACTATTTGTTTAAACCGCGAGTGCCATCTGAGCTTACGCTACTCCTACATCCTGCATCATACATCACGTCATGGGCTACTCATTTGGCGCAAGTTGACTTGCGCAGTATGCGTACGGTTGTCTGCCAGAAGCTAGTTACTTTACTTTATAAAGTTTTAAATATGGATATTTTTCTTACAAGAACCCATCGCTTCGCTTCAAAAGGCCTTTATTAACCCCCTGGAGCCGCATGGATTATAATTATGATGGATAGATGCATTTGGGCTTCTAACCCCCCCATGATGAGAATAAAGAATGCAGGAAGAAATGTAACTGACCTCTTTATCTCCTTTCTTTTTCCTGGTCTGGACAGAAAGCGATTCAACCTCACTCTCAAACTGATCCACTTGCATGTTCAAGGTGTCTATCGTGTTCTAGTTGAACCAAAGGTACAAAGCATAAGTAGATGACATCAGTAAATGATGCAAACAGAGCAACAGCTGAGATGTGCATGTTTTTTGCAGAATACTCTGGTACATGGCAGTTTAAAAAGCTGTGTAACTTCATGCTATTGTTTGCCAAAATACACTCACGACAGTAAGATGGATGCAGCTTTCAGAACCAGGTGCTACAGTGGCTTTCCAATGACAAAATGAATATGGAAAATGACTTAAGGTCACAACTACCACTGTTCGACGAATTTTCACAGGTGAAATCGAGTCATTTCAATAGAAATCCACACGATCAGCGATTTCATGCAAGTGTGAAAGATTTACCTACACATATTTCGCAACAGGAATGTTCGGATTCGAAAGCTGCTTGGTTTGAAAGTGACTTCTGTACTGTGAGCTGTGCTTCATACATAGCTACACTATTAACAATGGATGTTTTTTTGCCTGTGAAATTTCGCTAATGTAACCACACTTTAACAGATGTCACAGTTCAGAACATACTTTAACATTCTGCTGAATTCATGTCTTATTAAACTAAAAATGGATGGAAAAGATGCAGTTTGTACTAGAATTTAATAATAAATACACTGGATTACTTGTTTATCATATCAACCTTCATGTAAAAGCATTTATCAAATACATCCACTTCACTGGCAACCAAAAATGCGATCACGATATTTGCCTTTGCGTACATACAGTAGATGCTGGACCACTACAAGAAGTGGGAGTTCAGCTGCTCTTTTTTCACTCCTCCCCTGACAGCAGCCGCCTACTATCATCTACATTAAAAACAAGGCATTTGGCATCTAAAATGATCCTAATGTTTCATCATATTGAGTCGACACAAATCCTTTTTAGAATGACAGGAATTTTTGTCAAGTCAACATGAAATCAAAAACGAATCCTATTTACTTTCTTTATGCACATTTCTTGTCTTATTGTGAATAATTTATTGGTGCATGTTAGGCAAAAGAAAAAAAAGGGAAAAAAAGATCAAATCAAGGTCCATCCTACTTTTCCACATTACACAATTCACATCGACTTTAATTCAAGTGCTTCACACTGCCGTTCTTACCGTTAGCCACTGCCCGACCTCTTCTTTCTCTTTCTGTGCAGGATCGACTTTCTGAGCAAGGCCGAGTCCCTCTTTAGAGTATGCTTTTGTTTTGGTTTCCCGTTCCACAATCTTAAACCGCTCCATTTGCTGTGAAAAACAAAAACTCATAAATCACAGTCAAAAGTACCACATTTTGTTTTACCGTGTGCCAAAGCTGAGCACTTTTCTGCGTATTTTGTTTCAGAATTTGGATTTATTGGTCTTATTTGGATTTATTATTTACATTATATTAAATAATAAATAACTGACTTACAAAAAGGTCTTAAAGTTCACATATAAAAGGTTTCACCTTACTGAAAACATTGCTAATATACTTCATCCAATAAATCTGATTTAAATTGTTTAAAGCATATTAAATCTGGCATTATTTATTAGTATCAAATCTTTCTGTTAGATTTAAACAGACATCTACTTACCGTCTCAATGAGTTTGCGATTCTCTACTAGCTGTCTTTTGTCTTTGATCTCATTGGAGGCGACCCATGTCTTAATCTGGTCACGAAGGCGCTGCAGAACCAATGCAGACAGAAAAAGAAAGAACATGCAGAAAGAAAGAATGAAAGAAAATTGAGCTGGACACCTGAAATCAAGCATGCCCGACTTGTCCTGTGCCGCCAAGCACAGAGGACGCGCACATACATGACGGCGTGGGTAGCGCTTGTCCTTATGGTTACCAATAAAGACAAACACACCATGAGCAGTAAGACAAGCCATTTTTACAAATGAAAGGAAAAGCAGTTCAATCCCTCAATAATTCAATTGATCCACATATGGCCAAAAAGTGCAGTTTGTGATCTAACAAAAATTCTCACCTGTAATTTTTTAATCTCTTTTTTGAGGTCAGACTCATATTTTTCTTTTTGGTTGGCGTTGGCTGCATTGTGGAGCTGAAAGAAGAAAAAAAAAGAAATTGCAAACATATAAATTATTTATAAGTTAAACGGATTCTACTCGGCTTGAATCATAAGAAGGTGATTGTAAATTTCAATAATATGTTGAAAACTCTGGAAAGAACTGAATTTTTATTTTATGCATTGCATATTCTGTACACTGGGCCTCACTCAAGAAGCATGAGCAGAACAAATTTCAATTTAATGTGATCATTTACCCATCAGTACACTTGTTTATATTGTGAAAAGACATTAAATCTTGTTTTTTTTTTTAAACCAGACCAGAAGACAAGGTGTGTCACAGTGTCTCTCTGAACACACACATCATCCTGCTGCCCACACTTACCAAGATGAACCACAAAGAGATATAGTGTGCAAAAAGAAATGAAAAGCTGCACAATAAACTAGGTGTACTTCCTTAAAAACTCTTCATATTCAGAAATGTCTTATATTTCATTGATTATTACATTTGTTCATTGTGGGAGATTGAGATTGTTCACTGTGGTTTAATGTAAATGCTGAGCAAGGATGTTGTTGTGTGTGTGAATTAGTTTGCAAATCTGCTTTGCTGTTTGATTTGACTTTCTTTTCTTTTCAAAAGTGGCCACAGGGAGCTTCTTTTTTTAATGCAAGCATAGCATTACTACTGTACATTTGTTATTTCACAACATTTTTAAATATATTATATAATATACACTACTGTTCAAAAATTTGGGGTCGGTAAGATTTTTAAAAATGTCTCTTCTGCTCACCAAGGCTACATTTATTTGATTAAAAATACAGTAAAAACAGTAATATTGTGAAATATTATTACAATTACAAATAACAGTTTTCTCTTTTAATATTTTAAATTGTAATCTATTCCTGTGATATAAAGCTGAATTTTCAGCATCATTACTCCAGTCTTCAGTGTCACATGATCCTTCAGAAATCATTCTAATATGCTGATTCAGTGCTCAAGAAACATTTCTAATTACTATCAACGTTGAAAACAGTTGTGCTGCTTAATGTTTTTTTTTTTTTTTATTCTTTGATGAATATAAAGTTCTAAAGAGCAGCATTTATTTGAAATTATAAATGTCATAACAGTCATTTTTGGTCAAATTTGTGTGTCCTTGCTGAAAAAAAAATCTGTTCATGTGACAATCTATTGTAAAATATTATTTTTAAAACAGAAAAAAAGGCGGCATCTAAAATATAATTAACATGATATAATGAGCTTTTAAAAAAGTGCTCTAGTCGTTTCTTACCTTTTTCCAAATGTCCTCAAACTGCTCTACCCCTTCTGCAACTTTTTTCAAACATCTGTCTATTTCGCCTGAGGAGAGAGAAGCAAACCTTCAGTACATGATGGGATGAGGTGAGACCAGGCCACATTCTCAGAAACAACACATGCACATGTGGGGTTGATACAGCAGATAATGTTAAATAATGTAAGCTATTCATGTAGCATTCTCCTCAAACTAAGCTGCACACAGATATCTTCCAAGAAGACCATTAAACATATATGGCCCAGAAAAAGCCCGTTATCATTACCTTGAAGTTTTCTTTTATCAGCCATGACTTCCTGACTATGATGTTTTCTTCATGCCTTCTTCTACTGAAAGAAATAGAAGAGAAAATGAGCACTGTAGCTCTTCATTCATGGTGCTTATGAAATCATCTGGCTTGCAGGGCTCCAGGCTAACATTTGAGAGCAGTTATTGGGAAAATTAATAATATTATATGTTTATTTCTTGGAAATGCACATTTGACAGTAAAGCACTGAGCTGGAGTCCAGATGCAGATAACATTAACTTTTATTAACAACAGTAACATGCAACAAAAAAAAAAAAAAAAAAAAAAAAAATTAATATATATATATATATATAAAATTTTAAAGCGAAACATGTAAATATTCTACTCATATTAAATGCACCATTGTTTTTCTATATTATCATACTGCAGCTTCAGTGATTTGACAATTTCACTTGCTTTCTTTCTGTGTAATTCATTAGCAATTTGAAGAAAAGTTTGTTTTTCACGACACTTTGTGACTTTTCCTACTTCATCAGTACAAATAAAAATGCCAAACTTTGACAAAAAATTATTTCTTGATGATTTGATATTTATAACAGTGATTTCATAATGTCTAAATATAAATTAATGGGGACAATCTTTGAAGGAAGAATAAATAATATTTTTGGTCATTACATTAAAAATAATAATATTAACACAATGGTAACACTACAATAAGGTTCATTAGTTAACTACATTAGTTAACACGAACTAATAATGAACTGCACTTCTACAGCATTTATTAATCTTTGTTAATGTTAATATCAACATTTACTAATACATTATTAAAATCAAGAGCTGTATTTGTTAACATTAATGCAAAATGTTAACAAATATTAACAAATACAGTAACAAATGTATTGCTCATGGTTAGTTCATGTTAGTTAATACATTAACTAATGTTAATGTAAAGTGTTACCAAAATAACATTTAAATTGGATAATATTTAGGGCTTTAAAGTGTTGGGAAAAGTGTGAAGCACTTAAAAGCCCTTAAAGTGCTTTAATTTCACTCTCAAAAGGTTGTACAAACCCTAAAATGAATAATGTAAAAACATTTGACTATTCCTGCCACAATACCATGGTTACATTTACCATTACTACATTAAATCCATGGCAAACGTTGGTGATTTGTGGACTGAAAAGCCTTCTATAATTGTACTGGATAATTACACTGGATCTCCCAGAGCTGTGAAAAAAAAAAAAAAAAACAGTGTCACGTGATCGAGATAGGCCCGCAAGTAAACCTGTTCTGAGCTCGTGCTGCACTGTCTATTATTGGTCCGAGCTGATAAATGGTAAACGAGCTGATAAACGGCAGACGAAACAAAGCGGAACAAAACCGCGCTAGCTCGGTTTCGTTACGCTTTCATTTCATTTGCTGTTTGCAACAGAAAGCTGCTCTTATCAGTTGGGCAATGTGGTGATGGCTTCAGTGCAACCTCTAACAAAAATTAGTCGCACCGACAGGAAAAAATTTGGTTGCAGTCTGGAGCCCTCCATAGTCCCTTACAAATGACTGGATTTGTAAGAAACAAGACACATTATAATGTGCTTCAAAGCCATATGTCCAAATAGAGAACACAAGCCTTTTAGACGGATGGCCTATTTTATAATTACATGTTTTCCCCTGAACTATTAGTGTAATTACTGTAATGGCACAGAGACGTCATTACAAACACACAAATCGACTCTTGTGGTTTCTGTAGCGAAGGCTGGACAGGTTTGGTGTGAATACAAAAATACAAATCTTTTTACCTTTAGTAATTATGGGACCAGCTGTAAGACTGAACCCAATGGTGTATTTGACTTGTCAGTAAGCTGCAGTGAAAACCATACATATTTTATATGTAAAGCAAATCAAACAAAGTCTGTTTTTATTTGCCATTTGGGCCAGGGTTTTATGCTAATATGGTATTATTATACCATAATAATAAACCTGCATGGGAAAAAAAAAATAATTAGATTAGATTTGATTAGATTAGACACAACTTTATTGTTTTTATCTAACCAGAAGTGCAAATAGCAATATGTTTATACATAAAATATTATTATCGGTTGTATAAAAAAAAATGCAGGGTTTTAGGTAGAGAATAATATAATAGCATGGCAGTAATAACTTAGTAATAAATAATAGTCTTCGGTGCAAGTCTTTACAAATAGTTGCACAGAAAACAGAGACAAAACCCACATCATTGGATGAGATAAAATGTTGAAATGTTGTCAAAGTTTTGAGAGCGCCACAGAGCCACAGTGTTTACACTCTCTTTGGAAGTCAACCTATGAATTGCTTACAATTACAGAGTTGTTTCCGCACATTAAACTGGAATAAACAGGAGAAAATATTTTAACGCTGAATAAATGACACACTCCACCTTTTCACCTACACCATCCAAAAAGCATTCTATGCAAATGTGCTACACATGTTGCTAATTTTAATAAAAAATACCTCCAACGCAAAGGGCAATTTGCCAGCTCTGCTTATCTACATGAGACAACTAAGCCCTTATTATACTGGAGAGTTTGCCATAATTTTACAGATATGTCTTCAAACTTCTCCATAATAAAACAAACTCTGAACCGTCGAGTTTAGATCCAGTTGCATTTGTATCAAGTAAATAAATATAGTAATAAATCATTTGTTTATCATTTGTGTAGACAGGCATATCTAGTCAAATATATACTTGCACACTCAAAGCATGCATTGGGATGCTCACAACAAGTATGCCAGTGTGAAACAAAGACGTGTGATCTTCTCAGTCTAAATTTAGAGAATGCATTAATCTATTCTTCACACATCTCACATAGTAGAGACTTCCAATGATGCTGACATGTAATCCATGTTTATTAGATTCAGAAAGCTCAAGGGTTTTGTTCAACACAAACAGCGTGTACTTAAAAAAAAAAAAAATAAAAAGGTTCAATGGGGTTTTTGAAACAATTTTAAAGAACCCTTTATGCCAAAAGGAAAATGTCTTTAATAATTGCATAATATTTTCATGTTTAACAGGTTATTTCATTTTTTTCCTAGAGATAAAATATGTTTAAGCTGTTTAATTCACAACATTTAATTGAAATTAAAAAAACTGATAAAATTAATTATCAAATCCATTAAATGATCCCATGATGGGAACCCCTTAAGGTTCTATAGGGCTTTTCACACTGTGCTTACCGTGGGTTACTGTCGTTCTAAACACCGCTTTTAACCCTGGGTAAAGGAACGTTCACACTTGTAATTTAGATGCAGGGCTGGCACCGCTTTTTACCCGGGGTTATGAAACCCTGCTCTGGAGCAGGGTTAGCACAGCTTTTATGGTGTTAATCCCGCATTGCGGTGCCAACATTGTACAGTGTGTTAGAATGTTAAGACTAGATGCTTAGCAACTGACAACCAATCGCGTGCCTCATTAACATGCTTTGGACGGTCACAGAAACACCATGTGTTGTAAACAGTAGTTTCAGCATTTGAGAGGGAAAAAACGTCAAACAGCAACAGAAAATGGGACAACTGCAGTGAAGAAGAGTTTCATTCTTCCCTTTTATAGTCTGAAAAGTCCATATATAAAAAAAGTCCATATATAATATGAGGATATGTAATGCTAAAGCATTATGAAACATCAAATAAGGAAGTCAACCCAGGTTTTAGGAACGTACAGTGTAAAACGTCAGTTTATAAATATCCAGGATTAAGTATTAACCTGGGTAAAGTATAAGCAGTGTGAAACGTGAAGCAAGAAAACCCTAGATTCCGTTTACCCGGGGTTTACAATGACCCAGGGTTAACTATTTCAAGTGTGAAAAACCCTTATGTAGAACATTTTCTTCTAAAGGGCTTTTCACACTGCGCTTAAACCAGGTTATCACCGCTCTAAACACCACTTTTAACCCCGGGTAAAGGAACGTTTCAAACTTGTAATTTAGAAGCGGGGTTAGCACCATTTTTTACCCGGGGTTATGAAACCCTGCTCTGGAGCAGGGTTAGCACCGGTTTTGCTGTGTTAAGCCCGCATTGCGGGGCCAAACCTGTACAGTGTGAAATAACGCAGTGTTAGAATGTTACAGCTAGACGCTTAGCAACAGACAACCAATCGCGTACTCATATTTTCCTGCTTTGGACAGTCACGGAAACATTGCACATTGTATATAAACAGTAAATTCAGCGTTTGAAAGGAATAATGTCAAATGCTGACAGTAAACGTGACAATTTGAGTGAAGAGACCATTTCATTCTTACCTTTATAGTCCGAAATGTCCATTCGGTATAAACTCGATAGTACAGTCGGCAATACGAGGATGCGCAATGCTAGAGCTATGTAAACAGGTCACATGCTGCATTTATTCAATCAATGACATTGACACCGCAAATATGCAAATAAGAACGTTAACCCAGGGTTTAGGAATGTACAGTGTGAAACGTCAGTTTATGAACACCCAGTATTAATTGTTAACCCCGAGTAAATTATGAGCAGTGTGAAACGTGAAGCAAGATAACCCAGGATTCCGTTTACCCGGGGTTTAGAATGACCCAGGGTTAACTTTTTCAAGTGTGAAAAGCCCTTACGAGTACACAATACTTGGAAGGCTTTTTAAATTAAAGATCAATCAAGAAGCTGAGAGTGCAAATAAAGAGCTGGAGTTTTATATGAGGGTTGTTGCTTATGTTTCTTCAGTAAATAAAAAAGGTCCTGATGTAAAGGCACATGACAGCAAGAAGCATACTTTGAAGCCTACATGTATAAATGATTAAATAGCCTCTTTCTGCCCTTTCAAAGGACTATCAGCGTTTACACAAATCTTTCTGGTACTGCACTGCCAAGGCTAGTTACAGCGCATACAGAAGAAATGGATTTGTTTTTTGACAATTTCAACATAATTGGCTTGACTTAAAGTCGGCATGAAACACAAGCTGTGGTAGTCTTTCTTATTATGATGAATAACTGAGTGAAACGGCTTCTCAAACAAGAAAAAATGTAGAGCTGGACTTGATTTTGTCCATTTGGGAATTGATTAATGTGATCTTATGTGAGTGACAGGTTGTCCCGTCCTCGCGCCAGTAAACATCATCACAGAAGAGATGTTATTAGACGAAAGGGAAGGGACAATAATTTCAAATAATAATAATAGTGCACAAATAAATCATTTATAATAAACACTGCAATATCCCATTAAAAAAATAAATTGCCAATTTTGATTTAAAGGTGACTTTAAAACATCATTAAAACATCCGATTTACTAGTCAAATACATTCTTGAAAGGTATAACACAAATTAGACAACACTGTCAGGACAAATATGCCAAATTAAATCATAAAACAGCAGAAATCAAAATGAAGCATTCATTTAATCAGACAGATTTCTAACTACAGTGATCACCGTCCAAACACAGCTAGCTGAGCAAGATGCATCAGCTTCATTTCCCACAATGAAGAAAGACATTATTTCATGCATCCATGCACTTCCATAATGACTAGTTATTACAAGTGTGACTAACGCAGAAATGTAATAGTGTATAGAAACGTGTCATTCATTCAGCAGCAGTCCTGTTCATCATTTAAAATATAAACAGAGATGATGACAGCTGCATGTCAATCATAATTCTCTGACACAGTCGCGCGCATCCATTGAGTTCTCGCAACAATGTAGCGCGTGCAAACACAACAGCTGGCAGTTCGCGAGCTGAACCTCCATCAAATATGTTAACAGTTTAAAGTAAACCTAAACCCCCAGATCTCACAGTCCTGCTGATAACAGCTCATTTAGACCAAGCTCGGTTTTAAATGGTACTAAATAATATTTCAGCAATATGAAACCAGAGACTGCCACTGTCTTTCCATGCATGTGGCTTCTTTTATAAGCTCTTATCCAACTTCATTCGCATATACACTACTTTTTCTACATGACGTGACACTGATGCGATAATATTATCACTTTAGAGGAGTTAGAAAGCGCAATTCCAGCAAGCAGCTCGCGAGCCTGTAGTGAACGCGACCGGCTCGAGCTTTTTTTTTTTTTTGGCTGGGATACAAATTGGAAAGGAAAAAAAGCAGCACGTAATTGAAGTGACGCTCCCACGTTGTGGGGATGTTTTACCTGATTTTCCTGAGTTTCACGTTCCCTCTTAATATCCCCTTCAGTTCCGCCACAATTCCCCAACTTTTCACGCTATATTTTTATTTCCTATTATTTCTATTCGCCAAACAATCACTTCTCGCATCAAAAATGGCCGCCAGGAACACCTCCTCCGCTGGTGCGCTGGAGCCTTGTGGCCCCACCCACTAAACCGCCATTGGGTGCTGGCCATCAGTTCTCGTCTCTCATTGGATAAGAGGAGCTGTCTATCAATTCGCAGTGCTTGACAGCTTCCGTGCATAGCGAGTGATGGTTGGTGTATATGGAGAGGTTAAAGGTGTACCGGGATATCTTGAATTTGCCCGACTTACTATGGTTTCTAGTAATAACTATTTTGTACAAAAGTAGGACGTTTCTAACAAATTCAGTACTTTCTTTATTCACAAACAAGTTTCAGAATCTAAGATGCTGCTGCTCACCATCAATACTGTTACGTTTGTCAAACAGCTTGCTTGGGAAACAGATGGGATTCGGGATATGAAAGCTAGTAAAAAGTAAAATAATTTCTAAACATAAGCCTTCATTTTTTAGACCTTTGATAAAGTAGTATACACTTGTTATTACAAAGCAAGACTGTAAATACGATTTGAAATGACTGAAATAAGTTGAAGTAATAAAATGACTTTTATTTTATTTAACCAGGAAGGTCCCATTGAGATGCACTATCTTCTACCAGGGAGTCCTGGCAATAAAAATAAAACTATATAGAAATAATTTTAGTTTAATATGGAAATTAAACAAAACATTCAAAATATTAATAAATACTATAATAATATATAAATAACCTCTCGAGTTCTTAAAAGAGTATTATTGATGGATGAAATAAGACAAACCAATAACCTTTCTAAGTGATATTTATATAGACAATCCAGTGCACTTTCATTTGCCAATGATTTATGATCTGCTGTTATCTTGAAATCATTCTGAAAAAAAAAAAGAACAACTTTCTCAAATAAGATGCTGTTTGTTTTTGTTTTTGTTTTTTTTTAAATGCACAAGAAAAAAAAAGCATCTTCAAAAACCATTCCATTTAAAGACTGTTGATTGTTGTAAAAGCATTTTACTACTGTTTACATAAGAAAATCAAGACATTACCAAAAGTATTCAATGAACAGAGAATGAGATGGAAACACATTATGAACAACTGACCGAGCTGACATAAAAACACAACAGGCCTATTCGTTTTTCTATCAACCATGAGTCTTACAGTGTTTGTTACCACACATCTCGATGTTCAAACCACAATGAACATGATTAGACTAGATTTGAACTAAACAACAGCATAAAAACTGGTTTAAATCAGAACACACCCATAGAAAAGTGTTTGCAGCATGTTGCTGCACGGCAGTGATAAAGTCTTTAACTTGACATAGAGAAAGAGAGGGAGAAATAAGTGATTAACTTTGGTTTGGATTCACAAAAGACTTCATAAAACCAGTTCAACACAACTATCAGTCCATCCACGGCATCGCAAGACATCCCAGTTCAATTTCATCTTCTCTAACAAAAGCTAAGACTGATGAAGCAATGAGCTTTTTCAACCAAATAGTCCTTAAATGGGAAACATTCGGAAATCTGTCATTGATTATAGACACTTGCGGCACATGAATGTATCATTTCAATCTACTGATTTCAGGTATTAGCATTTGTAGCACTAAAGGTGTTCCTAATACTATTTTAATAAATCAGTAGATATACAAGCCTGATAGTTGTGCTGTAATATGTAAGAAGCAATAAGCAACAAAAATATTCAAAATAAGTCATCTAGATGTGCAGAGGGAATAAAGACGTATATTCAGCCATGAATATGAAGAAAATACCAGTTCTGTTTAGACACTAGCCATCCGATCAGCCACAAAGTACAAAAATGCTACATATTGCTTCTTAACAAAGAAGCATGCGGCGCCTCTCAAACCAATGACAACCAGACGGACAGATTGACAACTGATCATACTTCCAAGAGTTTTATTATCAAAAGTGGCCTATTATACTGAGAAAAAAAAAAAGACATCACACATACAGAAACAGAAAAGGTGCCACATTGGACAAATGTCATCACCGTCTAATCGGTTGGTGATATGTATGGAAGAGACCAAGTAAGTGTAAGAACAAAACAGACAAAACCAAGATCTAATACCTGGAGATATGAACTGCAAAAAGCTACAAAATGGGAGGGAGATGTGGTGAGCTGGCCAACAGAGAAGACAAATGACTTCTGAGAAGGATCTGTCAGGTGGATACAACTCAAATGAAGAATAAAAAGAGATAAAAACAAGGTAAGGGACCGAAAGATGACATCTTAATTTGAATTACCCGCCAATTATGAACAAATCTCCGCATTTGGTTGGGTATCGATAGTTCTTTCATCTTCTCTGATGGTCAACAATCACGATTTTATGTCATTTGTTTCAGTGTACAATTAAAAAATAGTAACAATTTTATTAACAGAATAAGTATAATCAGTATAACAGAATATCTCCTGCTAATATTCTTAAAATACAAACGAAAGCAAAAACCCTCCCATAATTGCTCACAAATCATCTTTTAATTTAAGCCTCAAAACAAAACAAAAAACAACATTCACTTTTGGCTTTTTTAAGCATTTAAAAAAACAAACAAAAAAAAAAACAAACAAAAAAAAAAAAAAAGATGTTCCCCCTTTGTCATCTCTGCCTCAATTTCTCTCTCTTTTTACGAGTTATTAATCGCAAAGCTGCTACTCCATCCCATTTATCTTGCTCTCTTCCCTCTACCAGAAGTCTCGGCGGTGGTAGGCATCTGGATCGCAGTACTTGGTCACCACCACCCTGTTGGCGAACTTTCTCCCCGTTAAGCCCTGCATGGCTTTCTGGGAGTCGTAAACCGATGTGAACTCCACAAAAATCTGGAAAAGTAAAACAGATTGTGAGATGGTTTGTGTATGTTTGTGTATCACTACCAGATGTTCATTGCTGGAGGGTTCAGAGTCAAAGTGCTTTAATCAGCACCTATACGCAAGGACTGAAAAACAGCTGAGTTTGACCCAAGCCCATGGCCCACTATCCATTACTTGAACTGGTTTGGTAAGACTTACCTTGCCGGTTCCAGGGATATCAAGGCCATCGACAGGCCGGGGAATCTCTATGCTCTTGACCTGGCCGTATTTGGAGCACTCTTCCTTGACATCCTCCACAATCTCCTCGTACTCCTCGTCATCCAGGAGCTCCTCTGGAGCCACCATGTTCATCAGGCACAGGACCTCGGTAGGGATACCGCCCATCTGCATCATGGAGTTTGTCATCAGCCCTGGTACTTGCAACGTGACCGGAGTCTCGTTTATACTCGTCTAGAGAGGGTTAGGGAAAGGAAAAAAAACATGTTTTTGGAACAACATGCACATATCAAGATCAAATGCACTACCATTCGAATGTTTGGGGTCAGCAAGATTTTATTAATTTGTTTTTATTATTATTTTATTTTTTTGAAGAAAATTAATACTTCTATTCAGAAAGGTTGCATTAATCAAAAGTGACAGTAAAGACATTAACGTTTTAACGTTAAACAATTTCTACTTCACATAAATGCTGTTCTTTTGAACCTTCTATTTTATCAAAAAATCCTGAAAAAAACTATCACAGTTTTCATAAAAATATTAAGCAACACTACTGTTTTCAACATTGATAATAAGAAATGTTTCTTGAGCAGCAAATCAGCATATTAGAATGATTTCTGAAGGATCATGTGACACTGAAGACTGGAGTAATGATGCTGAAAATTCAGCTTTGCCAGCACAGAAATAAATTACATTTTGAAATGTATTAAAATAGAAATTTTTACATTTGTAAGAATATTTCATAATATTATTGTTTTTACTGTATTTTTGCTCAAATAAATGCAGCCTTGGTGAGCATAAAAGACTTTCAAAAACAATATTAAAAATTTGACTGAACCACACAGGAATTTTACCAGGTTTTGTTTGTATAAAATGTCTTCAAATTAGTAAAATAAAATATTTTATTTCAAGTTAAACTTGATTCTTACCATTGTGGCATTCTTGGCCCCTACACTTGCCCTCTGAACCAGCAGCTTCTTATCTGCTAACTGCATACCATTCAATCCTGCAATAGCCTGGAAGAAATATTAACAGATTAACTTTGTTAATATATGGGCTAAATATGTTGAAATCCATGGATTCGGTGAAACACTAACAATGCCAACTCACCTGATCATTGATGTTAACATCCACATATTCACAGAAAGCATAGCCCTTTGAGAGGCCGGTAGCGCTGTCCTTAACCAAATTGAAGGCTTTGAGAGGTCCAAAAGAGGTTAACAACTCTTTAACCTGAATACATGAAGAAAGAAATTTACATTTTACATTACACTAGGGCTGGGCGATATATACAAAAAAAGTTATTACGATAAATAAGATTTTTCATATCAGTCGATATCGATAATTATGACAATAAATGTCAAATCTATCTTTCTTTCAAGTTTAAAGGGTCATGAAACCCTAAACCAACCAAATTTTCGGAGATTTTCGATTAATATTCGTTAGTTTTGATTGTAGGAGAAATCTAGCCCAGTTTAATCTTTTTTTGGCCCTAATTTTAACTTCCGGGTTTAAATTAGTCTTTGTGTCAATGTGACATGATGTGACATTTTCTTGTACTACAGTAAATCGATGACTCATAATTTTCCTTATCTATTGAGAAGACGCCTTGCTTAATTATTCACGACAGCACGCACTGATTTCCTAATGACTGGCGCTTCAAACAGTGAGATCGCATACATGAGAGATGCATAAATGGATCAAAAATGAGTGTTTTTGCTTTGTAAGAGTTTCTGCGTCGCATAAGTTCTCTTCAATAAATCCTGAATCTTTGACACAAACGCGATTCATCCACGCTGTGAGTGTAACCAGTCTTTACGGCCCTTTAAACGATTAAACAGCTTATAAAACGCTGCAAAATAAGCCTCAAAAGTTAAAGATGCAACAGCGTGTTCATATGTATTTTCGATGCAGAGAACAAATGCTGTGCACTTATTTGTGAATTAAATTATAGTTGTCACGGGATGTGTGTGTATTTGTGTAATTTGGTGAGCTTACAAAACCATTGTGTATATTGTGTTGCGTGTAATGGTAATTTGCAGCATGCATTTGTGGGAAGCTTTGATGCTTTTCATGAGAGCGAAATAAAATTGTCTGAATCAGAAGCCGAAGCCGTTGCTGTGTCGTCCGTCTCCCCTTTCCCCCTCCACTCCACAGCTAACCACGGCCACTTTTGTAGCATTTTTCAAATCTGGTGAGAACTGACTGGTGCTGAAACAGGGGGTTTCATGACCCTTTAAAGGTAGATGTTTGCTCCTAAGTGAAAGTTGTAGAAACCAGACCATTTATTGTGGTCTTAAACTACTCCTTATTGTCATAACATGACAAACACTTCATGTTTTTGAATTCTTTACACTTTTCCAGTCATTTTTCCATAAAATAAATATCTTAATAGAAAAACAAATTTCTTAGTTTCCTCATGTTCTAACTGGTGACATTGTTTCAAGTCATGAAACCGGTTTGTGTTGCCTGACTTTGATGGCATGTATCTTCAGCATGTGCACAGTGCAGGCTGCAATATTAATAATATAACACGTTTTGTCTCTTAGAAATGCACATTTGAGAGGAGCTCGAGTTGACAGTAGTAGTAGCTAGTAGTTAGGATGCAGATGTAAATTTATGTTCATTTAAAAAAAAAAAAAAAAACATAACATCTGTAAAAATTGTAACAACCTAATTTTATATGGTAAAAGTTAAATATTTTGACTTTGTGTTTTATTCAAATTAACCATTGGTCTTCTATAGTAGCATACATTTAGATCATGATAACCACAGTTAAAACCATGCATATACACTACCTTAATACCATGGTAAAATGTAACTATATGGTTTCTATGGTATTTGTATGAAAAACAGTAGCCTAAATACATTTATTATGAATGCACAACAAACGCTGTAGCTTAAAGTGTTAGTTCACCCAAAAATGAAAATTCTGTCATTAAATTACTCACACTCATGTCATTCCAAACCCGACTTTTGTTCAACTTTGGAACACAAATAAAGATCTTTGATTAAATTTGAGAGCTTAGACAGCTATATAACTACCACTTTGATGCTTCAAAAAGTTCATAAAGAGATCATAAAACTAATCCATATGAATTGAGCAGTTTAGTCTAAATTTTCTGAAGAGACACGATCGCTTCATATGATGAACAGACTGAATTTAGGCTTATATTCACAAATAAACATTCATCAACTCACATCAGTTGTGGAAAACGGAAGCTCAAGCATGTTCGCTTGACACGTGTGAGAACCAATGAAGGTTACGCAGTACGTTTGAGCTTCGGCAAGAGGTTTGTTCTCGCAACTGCTTGACGTGCGAGGTTGAGCTTCTGTTTATGTTCGCTGATTAATGTTTACAAGTAATAAAAGCCTAAATTTGTTCATCATATAAAGCAATCGAGTCTCTTCAGAAAATTTGGATTAAACCGCTTAATTCATATGGATTAGTTTTATGATCTCTTTATGAACTTTTTGAAGTGTCAAAGTGGTAGTCACGTAGCTGTCTATGGAGGGACAGAAAGCTCTCAGATTTCAATGACAGAATTTTCATTTTTGGGTGAACTAACCCTTTAATCACAAAAAATACTGTAATTGTATTTCATTACTCCTTTAATACATTTAATTTCTACAATAATCATATAAGGAAATTCGACATGAATATCCCACATTTCTGCCACAATACCATGGTGCAGTTAGTGTTACTACAGTAAATCCATGGTAAATGATGGCAATTTGTAGACTGAAAAGCCTTAATTTTGACTGTATTTTGCACACAGTGTTTCTCCTGTCTGTCAGCGCTGTTTCATCTGGCTTTCAAGCGCTTCTCACTGGATCTCACAGCGCAGTTTAGTGGTCGTGTGACCGAGACCGATGGGCAAGTAAACGCATCTGCTAAAGTAAGCTTGCGCTGCCGTTTGAACTTTAAGCCGAGCGGATAAATGGTCCATGTGGCGTGGTTCAAATGAGTAGCGCTGATTCGTTCAGCTTTTGACGCATTAACATTATATTGAATATTTATCATTTTATCGCCCAGCCCTACATAACTACTAACAAAAGCAGGAAAAAAGTTAAAAAAAAACATTAACTTTTAAATTTACTTATAATGTTATTAAAGGTTTTTTGTTTTTTTTTAGCTTTTTCCTGACCATTTACACATTTTTTTGCTGTGAGTTTGCTCGTGTGTCAAATATGCATATATTACCTGGTTTTCAAACAATCTGTCCTGAAATGTACCACACAAATAGAAATGATCAGGGACCTTTTTAAAAATAATTCAACTTCAGCTGCTCATTTCTCATGTTGGGAAGGAAATGCAAAGAATAAAGAGCCACACACAGCCAAGACAAGCACAAAGCTGGGCAAACCTTATGACATATTACTGTTAGCTGTTATAGCGTTTAGGAATAATACAATCTATCCTACTAGCTCATTATTTCACTATGACTGTCTTTATTATTTTGTGCAGTTTAGTTTCACTAAATGCTGTTCTTTTTTGGTACTTCCAGTAAATGGGAGCAAAATGTTTTCATGGCTCTTCTATCTAAAAATATTTGATAAAATATGCTAAAACACTACTCTGCTAAAATATATGCGTTATATAGACTTTCTACCAGAAACCATTTGTAACCAACCTGGTCGTCGTTGAGATAGTTTGGCAAACCTCCAATGAAAAGCTTGTGAATAGAGTCTGGTACAACAGTGGACACCACACCTGTGGAGCAGATGGAAAACATACATTAACAGACAATTGGCTGGCAGAAGAAAAGGAAGAGAATAATAGACCATTAGACTATAATGATAGGGTTGAAATGTACAAGCGTAGTAACAGACTCATTTTCTTAGGGTTAAGTTTAAACAAAAAAACATTCACCTGAGAACTGAGAATGTATATAATATAAACGTATGCTGAAATCAGCCATTTGTAATCAAAAGAACAAAAGGAACAAGTCATGTTTATTGTAGTTTGAGATCTCAGAGTAAAGAGGGAATTGTAAAGTGGTCATACCCGGCACATATACGCTGGGGTTCTCGCTCATGCCAGGTAACGGCTGATAGTCGTGCGGCCGGCGAATCTTTAAACTCTGCCCCTGGAAAATGATGCCATCAAATGCCATGGCCTGCGTGGTCTCATCCACTGATCGGAACTGAAGAATTAACGGGAGGAAAACTGTAAATTGTAACACTAGCTTGTATATTCATAGGCAATATAAGTCAGTGTGTACAGGTGTTACCCACCTCAAGGAAAGCAAAGTTCTTATCCTGATTAATCTGGACGGCGAGGACAGGGTTTCCTGGGGCCTGAGTCAGACCGCCGAGTCTCATCTGGGCATTGAAGAAGTCCATCATGGATTCCTGAGGAGGAAGAAGGGTGTTACATAATGCAAAGACATTCATACATTTTTTGATGCACAGATCAAGAAAGAGAGATAATTATTTTTAATGTTATGAACAATAACCTATAATATGGTCGATATTAAAGTGTATACTTTATGGTTTTTCTGAATAAATAAAAATTAACACTAAAAACTCCTTTTAAATGCCACGAGTGAATTTACGCAGCACATTATAATGTACAGTATGAAAAAAAATTAATTCATTCTGAGATTTGCTAAATATTACATTTAAAAGTGTTATTCATTCATTAGTGTTTTTAAAGATGAACTTTAAAGATGCAGTAAAGCGACTTCTGAGAAACACTGTTGAAAGTGGATCGGACTAAGCACCACTACACACTTGTAGCCAATCAGCAGTAGGTTTTGCTGTTTAACATAACCAAGATATGCTGTTGTTGTAATTTTAGCTATAGTAACAGGACAGTTTTGAGTGTCGTTGTTTGTCTGGAGCTGGTTGAACTCTTGCTTGTATATACTCTTTCTTGTTCTTCCTTGTCATTCATTGGCCATCTTCCCGTTTTTTTTTTTAGCATTATTTAACTATGATAAACTATGATCCACTCTTGCATTGCGTATTCATGCATTTTGGGGGCAGACTAAAGAAGGGAGGGGTGTGTTTGTTTGGGTTGATTTCAAATATTAACAGTGTTTCTCAGAAATGTGAATATAGGGGAAATGAGCGTGTACAATTAAATATCCAATATGTTTCTGTATAACACATCTAATTGTGCCAGTGTTCTCTGTGTGGATTTGTTCTCCAAAGCCCTGCAGTGTAATTCTAGTGTGTGAATAGTGTTCATTCAACACCTCTGTGATGCCAAATGGGATGTTGCCAACGTAAAGTCTGCGAGCCTGGCGAGTCATCTGACTGCCCACTACGGGCACCGGGGTCGGCGTTACTGCCAGGCCGTCTGGCGTCATGGTGGGCAGCAAAGCGGTAGCAGGGATCTGACCAGCAGCTGAGGAAGAGACAAAAAATAAAATTAAAATAAAGCCAGACAATGAAAGAGAGGGAGAGAAAAAAAATACTTGATAGAGGTGGGCGATATGAGCCAAATAAATAAATAATATACAGTAGTGGCCAAAAGTGATGTCCGGCCTAGAAAAACGGACATCTTCACCCATTATAATTTTTGGCCGGGCTGTCATACAAAGGAATTATGCACACATGCAAAAACAAAAGAGAACTTTTTTTTCGTGTTGTCAAAAATATCGATATTTCGATATGTATCGATACTGAAATATCTGAAACGATTCCAATACTCCTTTCTGCAGTATCGATACACCAATACTGCGCTGTCTTGCTCTCGCCCCCGGACAGCGAGTTGACACTCACTCACCCACCTCCTCTCATTCAGTCGCCTCATTCACTCCAGTTAGATAGTGTTGGTGTGACCAGGTTTGAATTTCGGAGCAGGATTGCGCATAACTCTACTCATACCCGCAGATTTCACGCTCACAAGTGCACAGCCGCCTCTGACATACAAGTGCCAAAATGAGATCTTTTTTGCAGCTTATTAATGGTCAAATATACTCAAAAATAATGTGACAATGCCCATCTTGGTGATTATTAACATAAACACTGTTGTAAACAGTTCAGGAACAATGTGTAACAGTAACAGTATTTTGAATCCGTGCATGCGTCATGTCTAACGTTAATTGATTAATCTGTATTTCATTTTTACAATGAAGATTATCCAATGTTATTTTTAAATTTAATTACTGATCCTTTACTCAGTTTCTTACCTGAATATTACTGTTAGATCTACCTGAAAAAAAATTTCATTTGTATCTTTAATCTATTGTATTTATTTGTGTTATTGTTAGTAATTTGTTTATTTGTTCTTATTTTATTACTGTTTACTTGTATTTTTTAAGTTCAATTTACCATTTGAAATCAAGTTTCCTTGTGTCGTGTATAAGCTATTCCAACAAAATTACCCCATTGTAAAAAAAAAAAAAAAAAAAAAAAATTCATTGATTTATCAAATATTTGTCAGATAATTGCAATGGTAATTGATCAACATTTATACATGAAAAAAGCTTAAAAGCTTCATCATATAAAGTGATCTCTTCAGAAGAAATTTTTGATTGGCTTGACTTTCAATGGACAAAAAAAGAAATTATATTAAAAATATCTATACGACAGTATATACAGTTTTTTCCCCGTGGTATCGAAAATGGTATTGAAAATCGTCACTTTTCAAGGTATCATATCGAAGTTAGAAATTCCAGTATCATGACAACACTACAAAAAAATATTAATAACTGATTATATTATCATCAATATATGCTTTTTCCTGATGCTTTACTAATGCTTTTTCCTGAGCTTTTTGTTTTTCTATACATAAAATAGAACATGTAGCTGTAGTTTGCCTTTTTTAGTGTGTGTGTTCTTGTTTTTTTATAAATATTTAAAAAATACGAAATATTTTCCTTACATTTCAATAGTTTAATCAAACTTGTAGGGTCATAAAAAACAAATATCTCCTCTGGACATCACTTTTGGCCACTACTGTATAGCATAATGTAGAAATTTTATAGAAAGTAATTAAAAAACCCTACTGGCAAATATTGAACAGTCATTGATATGGCTAACCAAATTTTCTACACATTTCTGTGCACCGTTTCAACTGGTATATCGCCCACCCCAAATTAGTGAGTAAAATGAGTGGACACTGGACACAGGATAGTCTTTTATGTCATGTCGCTCACCTTGCATTGCCTTGTACTGCATGGGTGTAATATGCTCAAAGCCAGGAGGCGGTACATCCCAGTACTTCTTAATTTTCTTCTTTTTCTCCCGTTGAGGTGAACGGCTGATTTACAGAAAGGCAGAGAGAAAAAGAAAAGATGTTAATTCATATCTATCTAACTGGTATATTACATATTCAACAATATGATGATGATTATTCTTTTTTTTTTTTTATCTAGTACAGTAATAGTACAATTAAAATCAGAATAATAATCTGTAACTGTTACAGTTAGCACTAATTAAAAATATTTTACCAACATAATGCCACACAAAGACAAGGCTTTTAATGCAGAAACAATGAGTAGTAATTCATCTCACAAACTCCTTCAAAGAGTCAAAACACTTGCGAGATGGATTTGTAAGATGTAAACAAATGGTAAAACTGGGTCAGCCCATCTGCAGTATTACCTGACATTTTCTTGGGGTTGGTTCTGAATTTGATCACTGAAATGACATTTAAGAACAGGGTTTGACATGTAGCTACTTTACAGTAGCTTAAGTCACAGTACACAAACAACTGAATGAGATTTAACAGCAGGACTATTGATTTTACTGTGCATCCTGCTTTATTCTTGATTACAGTGCACTTAAAACGGACTACAGTTTTAAATTCAGTTTAAACTATGTAAATTAACAAGAAATAAAAGCATAATTAAAGGGCATGAACTGACTCATATTGTAATAGCAACATCTATTACAACAGGGCTCAACAATAAGAATACCTCGCAGAAAATCAGATGTTTAAATACACTTGTACATCAACTGGCCCAAAGCTCTCACTCTGCGCCATCTTTATTGTTGAGCCTTGAACAATGATGACAGTCATGTTACAACATTCCCTCTCGCACCTGCGTCTATGGCGGCGGTCCTTGCTGTCGCTGCGGCGTTCCCTGCTTCTCCTCTCTCTGCTCCTCCTCTTCCTCTCTCGACTGCGGCTGCGTGAAGGGCTGCGTCGTCGGTGCCGGTTCTCTTTGTCCCGCTCTGAGACAGAATGAAGAAATGAAAAATATAAACATCCAAAAAAATTAGACACAGCTACAGGCTCCTGAAGCAAACCAGTAGGGATGCTCCGATCAGGATTTTTGCAGCTGATACAGACTACCGATTTCTTGACATCATGATCGGCCGATACCGATCCCGATCATTCAAGCTTATAGTGATAAGTAAGCACTGTCACCGCGTTAACCTTTTTTATCCCCCCCAGATAAAGTAGTACCACAGATGTGTCCTTGGTTATATTACTTACAGTAATGTTGTTTTAATTGAGAGTCAAATAAATAAATTAACAAATATTCTTTTTACAATAAATATTTAACAGGCCTTTAAAAACAGGGCTTACGCGAACCACTATCCATATAAAATCATTTGGGCTTTTTCACAATCCTGTCAACTGCAGCTAGGCCAAATTTTGTGTTGATATCTCAAAGCAATCGAAAGTTATGGCGTTTAAAACCATTGTAGTCTTTTTATCAAAAGTCCAAAAGCTAGAGGTCGACCGATTCATCAGATTTGACAATTAATCGGCACCGATAGCTAATTGGCGGAACTACTGGTTATCATCAAAAATCCATGCTAATAGTTGTTCCGGTTTGCGTCCGTTGCTGGAGCAGCTGAGAAGGGTCCGCTGTCCTCATACAGTACGAGAGCGGCCTCTAGAGGCGGAATCACTGATGCCTTGCGCTGTTTATTTTGACACGAGGATGAGACACTAAACGGTATGTAAACAGAACACTACAGTACATGCTTTGCCATATCATTATAAAGTAATTAATTTGCTGACTAGATGCTGCATTAGCAGAGAAAGAACAGCAGTAGCCTATGTTTGCCATCAAGGCTAAAAGTACGCTAATTCAAACAGTTAAAACAATGTGACAAAAATACACGTAAATCCGACCCAAATGTTTAATGTCGCAATTGTTACCATCTATTAGCATTAGTTTATATTTAGCCTGTCACTTATGCATTGATTAGCCGGTGAAGTTGCATATTTAAAGCTAGTGCCGTGAGAAAGCAAATTGTTCATGCAGCTGATAAAATGTCCATGTAGCCGACAGAAACATATAAACAAATCAGAAACGCATCCGTGAGTTCTTTTTTCATCAACACTGTAATACATATTTAATTATTTTGATTAGAGAATCATCAAGATTCTAAAATAGAAGCAAATAAAGTGAGAGACTATACATGTAATATACATTTATGTAATTTCAGTGCTCTGGCCTTTGCATAGATATTTAAAGATGGCCATCTTTAAGCATGACTGTTTGGATTTATATGAAATGGTAACACTTTAAAATAAGATTCCATTTGTAACATTAACTAAGGTTAATAAATGCTGTAGAAATATTGTTCATTGTTATTTTGTTAATTTCAACATTTACTAATACATTTTTAGAGTGTTACATTTTGTTTCAGTTTGAATACATCTTTTATTTACTTCAATATTTATTATTAGTTGTATTATTAATATAATTATATTATTGATATAATTAATATATTCATATCTATATATTTAATATATTCATATAGATACATTTATTTCATTTAGCACATTTTCATGGTTCAGTACTGTTTTTTTGTAATAAGTTCAGCACTGTTTTATTTGGAATGTTATGTTTGTGTTTTTTTTATCCAGTATCCATATTAAAAACTATCGGTTGATTAATCGGTTATCGGCAAGTATGTCCAACCTAAGTTATCGGTAAAATCCACTATCGGTCGACCTCTACCAAAAACCTCTCCAAACAAGTGATCCGAGTGTTTTACTGAACATAAGGACTACATACATGGGTAGCTTGTGTGGGCTCGATTGAATCAATCTGCTCTAAATAAATAATGTGCGATTTACTATGGTTTACTAATGTTTCACAAAGTTAAAAAAGCAAAAAAAAAAAAAAAAAAAGTGGCACAAACGCCTAATCTGTATACTTTTTTAAATGCACATCGGCGGCGACTTTTCATATGAATACTTATAGTTTGGTCAAAAATTGAAACAAATATGCTTTTTGTATTCTGCTAGTTGAGAACTTTTCATCAAATTTTGATCGGTTCGTAAGATCGGCCAAACTTTGTGACTACAAATCGAGTCAGAGTAAGAAAAGAGGAAGGAACAAGAAGAGAAAGCCCATTCCAGCTACAGAATGAAAGATTTGGCACACTATTATGCAGATTTTCAGTTTTCACAGTGAGTATCTAGGGAAAAAAGGAAGATTAGAGGTAAAGGAAAGAGACAGGTTGTGTGTGCTTTTCTGGACCTCATTATTGGATACCCACCATGACCATTTAGACTGTCACCTGTGCGGAAGAGAGAGAGGGGTTAAAAAAAAAAAAGGGAAAACAGGAAATTATTGCAACTCAATTAAACTTACAAACAGAATACAGAATGTGTCACTAATGGCAGGTGATCTGACAACAATATAGACATACAAAACCTGCAGTTACAAGCTTATCATCAGTTACATACAAGACAAAGTCAAAGCTTTTAATGGCATGTCGATTCTGGGACAATCACTACAAAAAAAATTCAAGTGAGCTGTTTGTTTCGAATATAAAACTTTCTCAGCAGTTATTGTAGAGGTGTGTTTTTAAAAATAAAAAAAAATCAGTCATGAATGTACTATATTATTGCAATATTAAGACTTAAAGTCAACATGAAATGGAAGTTGCGATAGTCTTTTATTTCCTATTGTGACATATATCTGATTGTAACAGCTTATCAGCAAAAAAAAAAATAATAATAATAATAATTGTAGGGCCGGACTTGATTGGATCGTTGTGGTTTGATATTGCTGTGATCTCATGTGAGTGACAGGCTGTCCCGCCCTCAAGCCAGTAAACACGTCATCAGGGAAGGGATGTCGTTTCAAGTGGGAGGGGATGTTATTTTGATTAAGGATTACAAGCACACATGAATTTAAAAAAAAGTAATGTGCACGGATAAATCATTAATAACACTGCAATATTACATAACTTTACTTTCATGTTGACTTTAAGTACATCTAACTTTTGTTGACACCTTTATATCCAAAGCGAGCTCAAATACAGAATAATTAAAAAACTGTCAGTTAAATATCAATAATTACCAATTCTCAAATGTTTATGCATATTTACAGCTTTCCAGATCTTTTCTTCTCTAAAGCATAAAACAACCAATATGCTTCAAGTGCTGAGCGAGTTTCATTTCCGCAAGCATCAATATGTTTAGTTATTATGATATGATGTTACGCAAGAGATTACTGTTCACGAAAGTCAGTGGTGCATATTTATACTCACCTTGTTTGTTTTCAGATAGCTGTCTCTCGAATTCATCAAAATCAGACATCCTGGTGTTTTGATCTAACCCAGACTCTGAAACTTCGGTTAACACGCTCTTTCGCTTATAGTCACACGCAATTTCAAGGGACGGACTAAAAAAAATACAGATGTTTTAAAATGTTACACCAGCATACAGAGTTTCGCAAAATGCACGCAAAATGTGAAGAGATAGAAATACACGCTTTGCTTCTGAGAGCTGTTAGCTGCTAATGCTAACTCGAACCACCGCAGGATAAGAATGAAAGGCTCGCGTCGGCAATACAGGTGATTAAACCCCTTAAATATGAAGATTTGCTTTTTAGATAATCTCCCTGATAGTCAAATGTTGTAAGTTGTCATTATTAACTGTATTGAAGTCTATCCCGTCTCGGCCAAAGAAGCTAACCGCTCATTCCGCGTTGGCGGATGCTGAACGTTTCTTCACAGCCAGAAAAGTCACTCTGAACAAGGGCGGTGAAGGTGTGCGCCCCTACAGGCCTGGGGAAAAGAGTTTTTCCCTTCAGTCCTTTGCATTTTAGCTTTGATTATCTTAGATTAGACGTGTAATGTAATGTTAGAAATGACTATAAGATGCGCTCTTCTATACAATAAGATGTTTAATAACAGCAGGGTACAGTTTTGAAATAAGTCATAATACAAAAGAAAAAAATAATCACAGCAAAAATGCCATTTAAGACAATAAACTGATGATGCAAAGTATAAACACTGTTTTAGCATTATATTTAATATTATAAAGGCACACCAAAGGAGGATTATGAACTAGTAAACAGAGACAACAAGTGCTATGAACAAGACATTTTCTCATAAATTATATTTTAAATCAATAACCAATCTTTGATATTCATGGTTTGCTTTGTAATCTCCTGAGTAGGACTAGGACCCAAAAGTGTACAAAATTGCACAAATGTAAACAATGTTTCTGTTATCAAATACCTTGTTTTATATACATAATTATCTTTCCACTTTTGTTAATTACAAAAAAAATAATAATAATAATAATAATAATGAAGTACACTTCTGCCCTAGTGATTTCAATGGCTAACAGATGTTGAACACAGCATAACTACTATTCTTTGTTTTTTGGGGTTTCTCATCACTTGGTTATGTATGAAAAAAAAAATGCACAAATATTAAAGAATAATGCGCTCCTTTATCATTAGATAGCAAACATTTTAGTTAGGAAAAGTTTAGAAAGAAAGTCTGAAGATGATTTACGAACATTTTTCTTTTTTTAAGATGGAAGCAAGCTGAGAACTTTATTTTTATACATTAATCTTTACTCATATTGTTCAAATGTGATCACAAGGGTCAGGATGCTAAAGAGAAGAGGTACCTTACGTGATCCCCAACTTATAACTCAAAACAAGACAAAGTCCTTTACATTTAAGGAGTGTGATTTCCAAACTTTACATATATCAGAAACTTAAGCATATATACCAAATAAAGACAGGCAACCCTTCAAATACAGTGGCTGACTATTTACCTCACAAAAGTTCTTCTCCCTTCATTTTTTTTTTTTTTTTTTTTTTTCCCAAAAACCTTTTTTCTCTTAAATTTCCAAAACTGTACAGTATTTGTCCAAATTCAGTTCTTTCAATCTACACACTTTAACTGAATAATTACCATCATTAACTGGCACAGAGTTGTGTTTTTCACTCCAAATGTGTAGATCTAGAATTGAGGTGGAGAGAGAGAGAGAGAGAGAGAGAGAGAGAGAGAGAGAGAGAGAGAGAGAGAGAGAGAGAGAGAGAGAGAGAGAGAGAGACAGAGAGAACACAGTCCATAAAAGTTCAGTGAATGGACTCCATGGTGTCCAAACCACTGCCTCAACACCTCTGGTTCCTCCTCCCCCAAAAAGGAATACTTTTTGTTGGAAATTCAGTGCCTGAACCTGTATGAAATGGGTAGCAAGAGGTTGTTCTTCTTCAAGGCCTGCACCTTAGCGTGAGCATCCTCATCAAGAGCTTTATAGCAGCGCCTCGCATAATCCAGAAGCTTCTCCTTGGAGGAATCAAACTCACCAACCTCAGACACTTTCTCAGGAGCGACCAAAAGCATTTCAGCGATAGGAGTGGTGGAGGCCACGGTGTTTCGGTCAACCCCATGGACCTGGAATGCTCTAGACATGCTCTTCAACTTCTGATAAGTCACAAGGATCTTATTGTAGCGAAGCAGAACACCTGCAGGGTCTTTAACTGCAAAAAGTTGTAATAATTATTGAACTTCTGTTTGGAAATATAGAGAGTTGCTTTGAAGAATATGGAGACTTTCTTACCTCTTTGTCTTTCCATGCTTCGCGCAATACGAAAAACGCGTCGTCTTTTCAATCTCGTCTGGCAATTCAGCCTGCCTGAATGGTTCTTTTGTGAGCTTTTACTATCTGAATAGCCACCATCATCATCTGTAACAACCTGCTCCTCTTCCACATAATCTTCCTCTGCTATATACTCTTCCTCCTCAATCACCTCTTCTCCTTCTTGGTCTGAGGTACACAACAAAAAGTAAAAAAAAAAAAAAAAATTCCCATTTAAATAAATTCTCATTACTTAAAATAAAATAAACATTAACTGAAATAAAATGAAATGTATAAAAAAAAAAAAAAGAAAAAAAAAAAACAAACTTATTTAATGTCTACGGAGCCCCTAAAAGGAAAAATATATAATTAAATGCTTTTGCGTTCCCTCGAGAAACGTTGCATTCGCTCACAAAACTTCTGAGTTCTTTTCGAGCGAACACAAAGTTTCTAAGGTGAACATAAACATTGCGAGAGAACACAGAAGCATTGACAAATAATTTTTCCTCCCATCTCATATTTTTTTCCTTCACCATGTCCCTTTAGGGGCTCCACATTTCAGCATTCACATTTCTCATTTAGCAGCAGTTGAAGTACTAAAATAACTAAAACTAAATAAATTAAACCATAAAAAGACTATATAGACAAAAAAAAATAAAAATGACAAAACACAAACCAAAACTACTAAAACTTTACAATTAAAATTAAAATATACAAAATAAAATCTAATCCAAAATATTAACAAAATCTAGAATAGTATATAGTTAATAGTAAAATGACACTGTTACAGAAGCATAAAGCAACAGTAGCTACGTTTACATGGACACCTTTTGTTTCAATCAGAAAGAATTCATTCTTATTAATGAATTTGAACGTAGTTTTTACATGAATGCTAAATAAAGTGATCGGGTTGATGTGCGCATTTATGTGTCACAAGCTTCAAATCTGAGTAGATTTTTTGACATGCGCACACTGCACAAATATACAGAGTTTCCCGCTGTTTGCGCATTCTCATACCATAGCTTCTTTTCTTTGAAAAGCAGACTTAAAGGGATAATTCACCCAAAAATGAAAATTATCCCATGATTTACTCACCCTCAAGCCATCCTAGGTGTATATGACTATCTTCTTTCAGGCGAACACAATCGGTTATATATTTATAAATATCATTGCTCTTCCAAGCTTTATAATGGTAGTGAAAGGGGGGCCAGATTTTGAAGTAATAAAGTAATTTTGAAAAAAATCCATACGGCTCCAGGGATGTTAATAAAGGCCTTTTGAAGAGAAGCGATGCGTTTTTGTAAGAAAAATATCCATATTTAAAACTTTATAATTTATATATATATATATATATATATATATATATATATTTTATATATATATATATATATATATATATATATATATATATTTGCTTCTCATGGTTCAAACAGGGTTGTGCAACAAACTCAAGCTCCTCTTCTCTTATATCGAAATCCTCGACATTTCTCTTTATAAATTATCTTTTTAGACTTCTAATTCAATTGCGTCATGCGTCAGGTCAGAGGATACTCTTCAGCCGTATGCATCAATCAGTTTTAACGTTCTGCCGGAAGCTAGTTATTATAGTTAATAAAGTTTTACATATGAATATTTTTCTTACAAAACCCATCACTTCGCTTCAGAAGGCCTTTATTAACCCCCTGGAGCCGTATGGATTACTTTATGATAGATGGATGCATTTTTTTTTGCCAAGGATATTTTTAAATATATCTCTGATTGTGTTTGTCTGAAAGAAGATAGTCATATACACCTAGGATGGCTTGAGGGTGAGTAAATCATGGGATAATTTTCATTTTTGGGTGAACTAACCCTTTAATATTTATCTGTTAATTAGGAGACGATGAACACATGAAGCTTTTTTGCCGTGCTGCTTTATTTATCAAGCAGTAAAAACACCTCTTCCTTCGCCTAAAACAAGGCGTCTGTGAATGAAAGTCTGAAGCAAGGTCTGGTTGTCCTACACCACTCAACAGACGATGAATGGAAGGAGAATTTTAGACAGCTCGTTCCATGCATCATATGTCATTATGGCATTAATATGTCATTGCACATGCACAGTACTTTCCGTTTTCAATCCGATCAAGAGGACACTTGATCGGATTAGTAAAGGTTTAAACCACCCCTTACAATCCGAATGAAATTTTAATCGAATTTGGCCAATTAATTCCGATTGACATGGTTACATGTGACTTTTCTATTTCGACTGTGCTACTAGTCCGATTACAAACAAATTTTTAGGGTCCATGTAAACGCAGCTAATGATATTGCAACTGATTTTTAATTTTAAGTGATTTTAATAAAAGAGAAAAAAGAAAAAAAGTAGTAGAAGCTAATTAGCTGTTTTTTCTGCTGCGCTTTTGGTTGCGTGCAGGGATTTTTCCAGAGCGTGTCATCATGTGTGATGGAGGAGTGGGTGTTTTCCGGGTGGGGGGCTTTGGATTGTTGGGCTGCTTCTGACTGGTAGGTTGCTGCACGGCATCTGCTTCAGTTTCTTACATAAAAGAATAAAGATGAAACTTCAATAAAATGGGATTATTACATTACAATATACTACTTTGCACAAGTACAATTTAAAACTACCTTTTCCCATTGTGCCACTGCTCTCTTGACTCTTGGTGGTGAAAATGAATCTGTCAAGTTGGCAGCGCAGGAAGTCCCTCTCCTCCTCCAGATCTTCAATGCGTTTTTGGAGCCAGGAGTTCTTCTCCAGAGAAATCTGCAGTTGTGCTCGGAGGCTGGTAATCAGAAGGTACGAACTGCAAGGAGGAATCTGACCTGAGGCCGACTCTGCAGAAGCATCAATTTGTAGAAGATAATAAAGAGTAGAGATCAATTGTAATAATCAAACATGTTACTGTGTCACAACATGGCTGAAGTAAATACCATCGAAGGTGTGGTCAGTTTGATTATAGAAACCAGATTCGTCCAGGTTGTTGTCCTCAAAGGGAATGGAGATTTCATACCCATCCTCGTTCTTCAAACCTTTAAACAGGAACAAGACAAATGTGACATTATTAATTAAATAGGTAGTAGCAGGTTTTTAGCTGGTCCAAATCAGGTTCCAATCTTAACCCTATAAAGCCTACAGTATCATATTTGATATGTGAATTTCTAAGACCTCTCAATTATTACGATGATCAAAACTTTGCTGAAAAAACCTGTTGGACACAATGTACTACATGCCTTCTGCCATCTGATTGATAATTCATACTTTTTTTTTAGCAACTAAAAGGCCTTTTAATATAATTCTAAAAATGTCCACCTTTCAGATTGTGGTACACAATCACTTTTTACTGAGAAATCTTTACTGATTAAACAGGAAAAACTTTTATACTGTTAGTAAGTTAGATGAACATATACTGAACTAAAGTAACTTTGAAGTTTTCCTTGATTATCCATACATCATTTGAGAAAAATCTTGTTAAAATTTAACTTTCAAATACGATTTTGAGGAATGTTTACATGTGCACTCTGCTATACTGTTATAAAGACCTTATTGACTTACATTACAAGCTATAACGCTCTCATTTTACTTTTTGGTTATATAAATAACAGCAAATGCGTATTTTTACTCAGTTTGTGTCTCTGAATAAAACTGGGGTGTTTTTCCCCTCTCTGAGTGTGAGCTCCATATTCTCACTATATGACACTATATGAGGCATAAAAGCCTGGTGTATATCAAGTATAATACAAAACACAAAACATAAAACACATATGTAAACTTTTAGATTTTAATATTTTGTAAAGATTAAACCATTCCATTTCAAAATTTGCTTTTTTCCCCCTGACTATTATTGTATATGTCAGGCTTTAGAGGGTTAAACCAGCAATAAATCTCTTATTAGTTTGTCAAACAGGCTTGTGAAACATGGTGGCAGGTCAACCAGCTAATAACCAGCTCGTTCCATCTTAGACTAGCTAGAAACCAGCTCCACGTCCCAAAATCGTCTTAAACCATCTCAAACTGGATTTTCCAAAAGGAATATGATTTTATCCAGATTAAAAGATTTTTAAAACTAATAAAGTCTGACCTCTGCAGCTCTCCGTGCTTCCCTGTGCATCAGTCATGATTCCGGTTACATGGATATGGCTGAAACATTCACAAAACTACAACCAAACATAAACTCTCTCAAAAACACGAATCCAATTGCTCTCAAAAATCGATACTAAACTTTTCAAAAGAACAAAAACGCATACCACAGCGGAGGGCTTGCAGCAATTAATAACAACTATGGACGACTAAGTAGTTAATTAGGCATTATCGTTAACAAGTAGTTAATTAAACATTAGTTAATTTGCTTGTGTCTCTCTCGTCCTGTCAAACAGGGCAACGGATGACTGTTTCACACATTACATGTTTCTGCTAATAAGGAAGGCGTGCAAGTATATTTAATTTAGCTTTGGATATATTAATTCGCATAAATTATTTCTACTAAATTATATGATACACTTGGTGCATATGAGGGTTAATAAACTTGTGTACTTACAAACGCAACTTCAATGACCTCGTTTGCTAAGCGTCCGCCTTTTGATTGGCTCTTGTTTGTTGTTGTGAGTCTGTGTCGATAGCGTCATCATGAGGATTGACTGACTGAACGAGAGTCTGAGGAGTGAGATTATCCGGGTCACTTAGAAATCATAAATCGTGTACGGCGCGCTGAAAGTCTACGGCAGATACGAGATTTTTTACAAATAGCATAAAGCACACGTAGAACGTTAACTTAATTATGTCCCATATAATATAAACTAAAAATGTAGTATTTTAATTACTGTAGTGAGTTAGGCTATTCAAACAGTCTTTTAATGCAAATAGAAAGGCTTTTCAGCATTCAGTTGATTATTTTGATTCCGTGGTAATAGGCTACAATTAAGATAAAATTATGGAAGATCGTTTCTGCCACGGAATACAATTTCAAAGATAATTGCTGCTTTTTATAAACTCGAATAGCATGTTATAAAGTCAGAATGCGTGATATAAAGTCAGAATTGCGTGATATAAAGTCGCAATTGAGAGTTATTATTGTTAGTTATATAGTTAGTTGTAGTTATATTGTTAGTTGTAAAGGTGCTAGTTAACGTCTAGCTAATTATTGTTAGTTACTGTAAATTCATAATACATAAAAAGGGGGTCTCCATCAAACAGTGCAAGAAGTCCTTGTTTCATTTTGTGTAATTCCTGATGTGATGACAGCGTAATAACTGTTTTAACTAGTTTGAAAGGGCCTATTCCGGTGGTGTCAAATATCAACATGCCTGGGAGGGTCCGGAAGCAGCTTCAAACAGGTAGACTGTAGTCTATACCTGACTCAACCACACCTGAAAAGCGATGAAATATTTAATATTCGTGAAGTGAAGATACCGAGAATCAAGGTCAGTTTATTGAATAATGCTTCTGAGGTCGATAAACGTTGTTTGTGTAATGTTTTTGAGTAGATAAGACTGTCTATGAGTGTTGATCGCACATGATTTTTCCTGGAACAAATAATAATGGACGAAAGTGCAGTGTTGTGTTGGTCGCTTTAAAGTTAATAGTTTAGACGTGCTTCACATCTTTTTGCTTCAAGACCCAGATTTTACACTGTCTGGACATCAGGTGACCCAAAATCGTTTTCTAGAAAGGTACACACAGTTGTGTATCTGGCTTCATTTTGCTTAGTTATCCTTTTATTATTTGCAGTGTGCAATTTTACACTGTTATCATATTATATATCATATTAAACATTGTTCAGAAATGCATTCATTTATACGTTACAGAAATATATATTAGGCATACTGTATATTTGTCTCCAACAGTTACCATGGCATGTGCTGGTCTCAAACACTGCAAAGTGGCCCTGGGCTTTGCTGTTATTTTCGACATTTTTGGCTTTACGGCCCTGTTTGTGGGGCTCTTTGTGCCACTGGAAACGAAGGGGAGAGATTTCGGGGACCTTCTTGTCTACACTGGGGCCGTCTTGGTACTGATGTCACTTGGCGGTTGGGTCATGTGGTATAGCGGCAACATTGAGGGTATTCCAAAACAAAAGGATCTGAGCGGAATTGGCAATGCCGTGGAACGCTTGGCCCGCAACCTCAGCAGGAAAATATATAGTACACGTCGTGTTCACAGAGGACCCTGAAATTTGACGGCGATGCTGCTGATGTTTTTATTTCTCATTTCTATTTTTTTATATATAAAAAAGACTCTCTTAAAAGAAGATTTTTGTGCCTTACAGATTTGGACATTGAGATTCAAAGAAAAAAATGTATTTGTCGAACTGAATATCCTGATCTTACACCCTGCTTAGGTAAATAGCTGTTATACTTAAATAACATTCATCTACTTTTTTATATAAAGATGTTTTAATGTAATAGGCTACTACTATTGTAGTTTATTCAGTTAGCCTACTGTACAACAAAGGTCAGAAAGAACGTTACTACACGAATTGTTACAAGAAATTAAACTGCACTAGTGTTAACATGTATGCAACATTTTTAACATTTATTTTCTGTTTTAGCAATTCATGGCCATAAGCAGTGTTTATTCTCTATAAAGTGTGTTTTAGTTATATTTTTAGTTAGCCTATCAAAAAATGGATTCATTGAACATGTACACAAAATGTAAATTAACTGATATTTAGCAAATTGTCAGTATTGTTTGTCTGTTAAATGAACATGTTCAAGTGGCTTATTTGTATTTAGACAGCAAATCATGATCCACCAATCAGAGTGCAATCATTTGCAGCACTTCATATGATCTCTAGGTGGAGACAAACATGAACATTTCATGTTATGGCAAGAGTTGATAGCGGTCACGTGGCTTTTGTATCAATAAAAATGAGATTTTTGACTAATTAAAAGGCGTTTTAAATAAATGTATTGAATTACTTTCCCTTTACATTGTTCTTTGCCATAGATGGTGTGACATACAAAATAAATTTACAAACAAATAAATTACAAAATGCATATAAAAAAATCATACAAAAACAATTTACCTTGAGCAAATTGTGAAACAAAAAAAAACAAAAAAAAAACGAAACGTTTGATGAATAAGAGTGCATTATTGTTATTTTTTAATGCAATATCAAGTAGATCAACTTTCTTCTGTGCCTCTTCTAAAAGTGTCCCCAGTAAACAAAGAAAAAAGAAGCTTACAGTTAGTCTAAGACATAAACACACTGGGCTTTATTTAGCTCTAGGGTCTTTTCCTGTTTTACACTTGATCTCTGAGGGCTTTTCTTGTTTTAAGCCTTCTAATGGGATTGGAACTTATTAGCACATGTGGTCTAAAAGTGGCATTTCTGTGTGGTACAGACTGGAGTAAGGAAGATTTGCACTTAATGTGAGAAAAGTAAGCCTAGGAAAAGAGATACAAATGCAAATCAATGATAGTTATGCAATTTCCATAGTGCTAAATTAGTACATTGGTGTAATGTTGGAGCAAGCAAATAGTGAAAAAACTTTTTTTTTTTTTTTGGATAAGCTGGAAATCGTTGTTTGTAGATATGGTGGATCCCAAAGGTCAAATAACCACCTCCTTTCAAAAAGATTTGAATCTGTGAAATTTAAAAATCATTTGGACAGATTTTTGAGGCAAACACCCTAGTAAGAAGATGACCCGACTGCATGCTATAGCCTACCACTTTGTAAGGAAATCAAGCTTGCTATTCTTGGGTCTAAACTTTGAAACATATTTCTATAGGGTGACAAATAGGGGTACAAATATTCCATGAAGTCTCTAAATTAATATCAGCTCAAGAAAACGGCATGCGCAATAATTATAATTTGAAAAGTAGTTTTTCTGACTTGAGTTTTTCACAACACAGAACATTTCATAGAGATTCAACTATTTTGACATAATTTGATTTTACACAAAAAAGAAAAAAACATTTTATGTTTATGAAAAAAAGAACATTTTATGTTCATTAATGCCTAATTTAAAACTACAAAAATGTGTTTGTCAATGCACTTGTCCATTTAGCACTTTACAGTAAGTTTCCATTAATTAACATTATTTAACAAGAGCTAACAATGAAAAATACTTATTATTTTAAATATTTATTAATTTGAGTTATTATTAATTTCAACATTTACTACTACATTGTTAGAATAAAAAGTTAAGTTCATATTTAATGGCAGCGGCTATTTGCACTAAGTGCAAAAAGCAATAGATGCTATTTACACTAAGTGAAAATAGCTGTAGATGCTATTTACATTAAGTGAAAATAGCAATATATTCTATTTACACCAAGTGAAAATAGCGAAATATTCTATTTACACTAAGTGACAGCAGCATTTTCTTAGCGGTATGCTATTTACACTAGGTGAAAATAGCGATAGATTCTATTTACACCATGTAAAAGTATCAGTTCTTTGCAATAAGAGTAAATAGTAATTTGAGGCTATCTACACTTTATATTGGCAGATACTATTTGCACCTCAGTATTTTTGTACTTTAACAATAATATCATAAAGTGTAAATTACAATATTTATTAAAATTATTAAATGGATGCTGCCTTATTGGGAGAATAAAAACCCTCCCTACTCCTTCCCCTAACCCTACCCAGTAAACACTTTTTAATATTATTAAACACTCGTTTACAGTTTATTTCCACTTTTAGAACATTATTTTCATTTTTATTGAAAATAAATGCGAGCTCGGATAAAGGACGATCGATCGCGTTAAAAGCCAGGTTTGCGAGCCTTACTCACTACTGCTGCGCCACTGAAGAACGTTGAATTTTGACCGTCTTTTTTAAAACTTCAGTGGCCCAACCAGACATTGGTGGGTGGAGCTAGTGTAAATAGCGTTTGCCAACAAGGGACGCTTGCACTTAGTGTAAATAGACACTCCGTTATTTAATAGACATGAGCTAACATGAACTGACAATGAATAGTTTTATTTCAGTCATGACAACTCTCGGGATATTTGTAAAACATTTTATTAATGGAACTACAAACCAACAAGCTACTACATTACCAAATTTAAATGTAATATTTTATGTTTTTTATTTTGTTTTAAACTGTATTTTATGTTAAGCAGCTCACTATGTTCACATTTGACAAAGAAAAAAGTAGTCTTTTGACAGTGCTTGTCTACGCATTGACTATAGATTAGGCATTAGCCACTATCAATTAGTCACAATAGATTAGGATTCCCTGTTAAATCTTGGGATGTGCTGCTCACTGGGGAGCGTTTACACTAAATTGACATTATGTGGGATTAAACAAGTATAGGAAGACAATTAATTGTATACCAGTCATTATATGACCTGTGCACAGAAGCTTGGGATTCCTTTCCGTGTCACATAATCTTGTTCTTTCCCTCCTTAAACAACTCCTTTCAGCCATGTTTATTTCTGTGTTCCCTCTGTCATTATAGAGCAAAAGTTGAGGGATTGTCTGGTATCTGGACATTATCGTAGGCCAGACAAGGTAGACTAGGGACAGTAAGCTGATCAGAACAAGACTGTCAGGATGTATTTATGACCCAGAGAAAATCCAACGCTTAAAAAGGAGGAAAGATAAACTTAATGTTTGAGAAGGATACAGATTAAAAATAAGGACAGCTTGTGAATGTCAATGGGAAACATTTAAATCTGAGGGTTTTTGAAACCCTGTGGTCTTCTTTTTCTGTTCTAAAATTACTTTTAAACAATTGTGTACATTATGGTGATATAAATGACTGCTATCATCCAAATAAAATAAAATAACAGTAAAAACCTCAATAAAAAAAAGCCTGCCTGGGGCTGAATTCAAGTGAGCAGATTTTCAACATTCAAATTTAATAAGTAAATTAATTAATTCAGGATAACTGTGACAATTTTTCCCAGTCATCTAAATGACAAAAAGTCCCAGTTTACCTGAATTCACCCTAAATAAATAAATGTTTCTAATCAGGAATAATCTAATAATGATGCATCACATGAGAATTTCAAGTAAATTTCTTTGTCTTTTTATAGATGAGTTTTTATCCCAAAGGTCACTAGATTAAGATGCTGTAAATCTGGGCAACGCACCATGAGGGGGAAGACCATCACCACTTAGTTTAATGAGATTAATGAAGATCTGACTGGAAATCCCTCTCTCTGGACACTAATGTTTGACATCTCTTCACCCCTTAAGGGTATTATTGTGTTTCTGGATCTATGTTTTATAGTTAAAGATGGTAATCTTTGCCATAGTATTGTTAAAATAAAACAACCAACACCACAAATAACAAGCTACAAAAATCTAAACATAAAACAAAATGTAAAAATCTGTTATTGTGGCAAACAGTTGGCTGTATAGTACAATTCATCTCATCAAGGTGTACTTTATTTTAGCCATTTGTCAGCGCCTTTTAGCTGAAACAGTGAAAATGTGACTACAATGGATATGGGGTTAAGAACAGAAACTGTGCACTATGAAATGTAAATCTCTTTCTGGCAGAGCCTTGTGAAATCTTGTGTAATTGACTTAACCCAGTATGGAGGGGTAGCCACCTCCTTCAACACAGCCTCATTACTCTTCCACACTCCACCTTGATTACTTGCCCCGTGATTCTTCATCCTTAAACCACAACCACAGGTAAGCATGTTGTTTTCTATTTATACAGATATATATATATATATATATATTGATTTCTCTCTAGAGTACAATAATAATCAGATCTTGCATATTCTTTGCTTGGTTGCACATATTAATCATTATATCACTACATTAAACATTTGTCAAGGCATCCCAGTCAGTGGCTTACCCCATGAAACTTCTTACATCCTTCTGAGTTTATTTTATTACAGTAATTTTTTTCATTTATTTATTATTTCTTAATTCCTTAATTTAATTAACTCTGTCCACATTAAATAAAGCTATGGAATTTAGGAAGGAACTTATATCAGGCTAAATCTGTAAAAAAAAAACCTGCATAGACTGAACCGCTTTTTGACACTTTCATTTTTAAGGAGTTGTAAGGCATATCCAATGAGTGTTTTTACTTGAAAATCTTGTTAATAGTTCACATAATGTCAGCTATGCACATAATAGTATGAAACCATAATTTGTATAAGTTACAATTTGTAAATTTCTGCGAGCAAAAATGTTGGACCCATAGATATGTATATGTTATATATGGTACATATGGAACATATTTCAGAAGTGATGTATTTTTCTTTCTAAAAAGATGTACTTTTAAGTCACATTTCCTCTTTTTCTCCAAGGTCTATAGTATTGTCATATTTTTTCAGCAACACAGATACTAATTTATCAGTAGGAATGTTATCCAACTTTTTCCTATACGCCCCATGATGCTTTGCATGAATTATGGGAGTAACTTCTGTTAAACTGTAAACAATCAGCAAAAGGTTAACACTATGAATGCAATAATAAGCGTTTTCACAAACTGGGTACAATGAGATGACATTATTCTATTCACCCTTCAATCATTGAACATTAAAAGGAAATTTGAAAGTGTAAAGGCATTAACAAATTACTACAGACAATGAATAATACCAAAATCTTGATTATTTCCACAGCAAAATTATGGATGCGTTAAAGGGATAGTTCACCCAAAAATGAAAATTTGCTGTTAATTTACTCACCCTCAGGCCACCCAAGATGTAGGTGTGTTTTTGTCTTCAGTAGAAATGTAAAGAAGATTTTTAGCTGAAATCATGATTCTTGGTGATTTATATAATGCAAGTCAACAACTACTGTCACTTTGAGAGTAAAAGAAAACATATACAAGCAAAACAAAATGAATACCCGTGGCTTCTGACGATACATTGAGGTCTTATGAAGTGAAACGATCAGTCTGTGCAAGAAACTGAACATCATTTACAATATTTTTACCTGTAATCCACATCCTTGGCAAACGGTCCTGAGCGTGTTAATGGCAGTCTGGAGCGCAAACTTCCTGTCGCATAATGACGTATGCGCTGGAGCAAACTAACACGTGAGCTGACGCTGTGTTTGTTCACAACAGAGAGGGAAGACATGCGTGTTGTATTGTTCATTAAAGTAGTACTTTCTTGTGCTTATCCTGGATGCCACAACCTATATAAAAAATTAAGATTATGTTCACTTGCGTGATCTCAATTGGGAAGATTGACTTTTCACAGATTCCGAACGTTTGAGCTCCTGTGCATACGTCATCATGCGACAGGAAGTTTGCGCTCCAGACTGCCGCGAACGCGTTCAGGACCATTTGACGAGGCTGTGGATTACAGGTAAAAATGTTGTAAATAATGTTAAGTTTCTTGTGTTTCACTTCATAAGACCTCAATGTATCGTTATGGAGCCACGGGTATTCATTTTGTTTTGCCTGTATATGTTTTTTTGACTCTCAAAGTGACGGTAGCTGTTGACTTGCATTACATGAATCACCAAGGACTAGTTTCAGCTAAAAATCTTCTTTACTGTTCTACTGAAGAAAAAAAGACACCTACATCTTGGATGGCCTGAGGGTGAAGTAAATTAACAGCAATTTTTCATTTTTGGGTGAATTATCCCTTTAAATATCACTGTAGTAATATATGTTGCCTTAATCAAATATGTTCATTAACTGCAGCATTGAGTGATAAAACCTCCCATAATCTAAAACGCAGTAGGCTCATTATGAAAAAGTTGGAAGTGAAATAAACATGACTACGTCAAGATATTAACAATGACAGGGAACTGTATGGACTGTAAATGGTCCCTCTCACACACACACACACACACACACACACAATACACAATATGGCAAATTTTTAGGAAGATGTGTGGTATTATGGCATTATTTCATGACAAATTTAAAAAAAAAAAAAAAAAAAAGGGGGTGAAATATGACCCCCACTTGTTCTTGTCAGATTCGGTCAAATTCACTCCTGTACCTTTTTTTTTTTTTTTTTAAATCTTAAGAAGTTTTCTTTTATATTTCTCAAAGGGAAGCCATGGGAAACGCACAGAGTGGAGGGATTCCCAAAGAGTTTGTGGATGACCTCAAGCTGACCACCAGGTTCTCTGAAGCTGAGATCACCCAGTGGTATGAGAACTTCCAGAAGCAGTGTCCTACAGGTCGCATCACACTACAACAGTTTGAGGAGATCTACGCCAAATTCTTCCCCGACAGTGATGCCAAGGCCTATGCCCAACACGTTTTTCGGTCCTTTGACACCAATGATGATGGAACATTAGACTTTAAGGAGTATGTCGTTGCTCTTCACATGACCTCCTCAGGCAAGTCGACCTTGAAGCTGGAGTGGGTCTTCTCTTTGTTTGATGTGGACAAGAATGGTTACGTCACAAAACCTGAAGTGACTGAACTCAGTGAGGTAAGACATTGAATAGATTTCAAATAAAATGTACAAGAACAGCTGCTGAAGGAGCTGTGTCCTACTGGACAAACTACCATACCACAGATTTACTCATTTCCCAACATATCCATGTATTATGAAAAAATATTATGCTTTTCTATCTTCCTGATATTCTTTGTTAGCTTGAAGTGTGTAATTTCTTCACCATTTCAAACAATGCTTGAAGTGGAAAAATAAAAGTTCCGGTACTCCCGCGCTCAGTTCAAAACGCATTCCTGAAGAAGGGAGGGCGTGGCGGGCTTCCATATATGCAACATGTTGGAAGTGTCAGTACACTAAAGGTAAAAATAGAAAAGTGCCGGTACTGCGTATAACGGCATTTCAAGCACTAATTTCAAACAGGTTTCCCCCTGAACACTCCCTCCATCTGTTATTGGTCAGACAAACAGATAGTCCCGCCCCCTCCCTCCATCTGTCATTGGTCAGACAAACAGATAGTCCCACCCCCAGACTTATTCATTGATTATTAGTCAATGTTAATGTGTTGTTCTGGTAATAATAAGAATAAATGGTAACACTTTAGTATAGGGAACACATATTCACTGTTAATTACGACTCTTCCCTCAATAAATTCCTAATTTACTGCTCATTAATAGTTAGTAAAGTAGTTAGTAGTTTAGGTATTGGGTAGGATTAAGAATGTAGAATAAGGTCATGTAGAATAAGGCATTAATATGTGCTTAATAAGTACTAATAAACAGCCAATATTCTAGTAATATGCAAGCTAATAAGCAACTAGTTAAAAAACCCTAAAATAAAGTGTTACCAAATAAATAATTCTTACTTATTTATTAGCCATGCAGTTGGTGGTTAAATGTACAGTCAGAAAAGAAACTTGTGGAACAACTGCAGTTATGAAATAGAGCAAAATTAAATGCCAGACTATTAATTAAATGAAGAGTGATGGCATTTTATGTAGAGATAATTAAAGGGCCATTTAAAAATGCCAACACTTTTTGTGAATACATTAAGATAAAACATTAACGTAAACTCTGTCCACAGTAAAGGTGCATTTAAATTTTGCGTTGCTCTGTGAAATTTTGTTGGGCGAAATGCAACCATTACTGAATCCGTGTGGTCGGGAGTTTCAAGCTCAAACTCTTTAAAATTGGGGGTGTTTCGGATTGGCTGTCAATGTTTTTTATCATTCATCATCTGGGAAAAAATTGTTCTGAAAGTGATTCTGGTTTTACTGTGTCGTTATGGTTATAGTTGTGTTGTGGACTTCGCTTTTCTCAGAGAAACAGCATTAACATAAACTCTCTCAGACAGTAAAGGTGCAACCACAATTACCAAATTTTACAGGCAAAATCTGGCCATTTCTGAATTAATGTGATCGGGGGTTTCGATTGAGGCCAAAAAAGTTCCTCACACAGATTTCGCTCATGTTCAGTTTGGTCACACAAATCTGCCATGTTTACCAACAGAAAGTTGCTTGATATGAAAGTGACTTCTGTGTGAGCAGTCAGTGATTTATATATTGCTACACGATTGACAATGAACAATTGACCTTTTTAGTCTGCAAAATTTCACCAGTGTGCTTGGTGGGGCTGGTAAGTTTTTTTTCTGGTGGGGCGACACCTCACCTAAGCTATAAGGGATCACGGCTGATTGTGTCTCAGACGCAGAGTCAGGTCGTTTCAACAGTGACGATTAAACCATAAAGAGCATTTAACATCAAAGCTGACCTAAGATCAGTGATTAAAGCATGGAGTGACATCACCCTTAAGCCCGAGCTCTATAAGAACTCATTGCAGAGGGAGGCAGAAGGATTCGGTGGTGGGTACTGTGGGAGAGATAAGCGCCTCAATGTGCAATCAGGATTTAAGACCATGGGCACAGGGGGATTCAATGACATTTCAACTCTTAAGCCTTCTTCTCAGAAATGGCCGATCAGTTTCCCAGGGAGTAGTTTAGGGTGTTGGACAGAGATGTTTCAGATGAATCAACAGAATAAATGATATCCCTTATTTATGTTGTATCATCTTGTCACAGTCACATGGACTTTCTGTTTGTTGTCATCGGTCACATGTTCCTTTGTTCTAGTTTCCCGCCACAATCTGTAACCATGGACACTAATCACTTTCATCACAGCTGTTCGTCATTTGAGTTAATCAATCAGTGTATTTAAGTTCCTGTTTCTGTTCAGTAGGTTGTCGGGTGTCGTTCGTATGTACATTGGTGTATGTTCCTGTCTGTTCCTGTAATTCTCTTGTTGGATTCTCAAGTAAATACTTACTTAATCCTTATCTCCTCGTTCGCGTGCTTTATACACCAGAGGTATTGTAACAGAACACCCGACCGAAACAGTAAGCGACGTTTTTGTCTATAGGATTTTCTTTTTTTTGGTTTTCGTGTTCAGTGTTTTGTTTCCGTTTCTCACCCCTGCTTGCACTATGGACCCAGCTGTCAAACTCATGTGCCTTGAGCAGGGAGAAAGCTCCCTCGAGAGACATTTACTACAATTTTTGGATCTCGTACATCTGACCACCTTCCCGGACTACTGCCTGTGCACGTTCCTGTACGTCGGACTAAACAACACCACACGTGCACAGCTGTCTGGGGAGGGTCCTCGAGGGAGCTTCGTGTCCTATGTGGAGTGGGTGCTGGCATCCTGTGGATCACCATTCACCGTTGAAGTTGCCGCCAGCCCCACTCCCCAGCCAGTGCCCAGCCAGAACCACCCAGACGGCGAGGATTTACGACCTGAGCCCACCGCAGGTAGTACGACGGAGACCGCCGCGATTGAGCCGCCCACGCACACAAGAGCGATCGGGGGTAACATCGCCACGGAGCCCGAGCAGCGTGTACCTGACCAGGTGTGTGAGCCGGCCGAGCCATCTGTCGCCGAGGGAGTGTTGGTGGACCTCGAGGGTCCGGAAGTGAGCCCCGCCCACCCCCCCGCTACTGAGAGTGAGTTTTTTGCTGAAACACTGCTGGACTTAAGGTGTGGAGAGGACAATTTTCTTGCCCCTGTTCTGTCTCCGGTCCAGCTGGTCCCGTCCAGCGTGCCTCTCCCACCTTATCACCAACCTTCCTGTGACTCACCACTGCTCTTGGATTTTTGCATGGAACTCCAGCCTGTTTCCCAGTCCACAGCCATCAGTGCCATCCAGTCATCTCCGTCTCCCTTCAGTCCCTCGATACCACCTCCTTTCAGTAGCGTGGTACCATCTCGGGCCTGCCGGGATCCGTCTCCTCCTGGGCACGAGGAGCCCGAAGCTCCGCCTCCAGCCTCGGAAGGTTCCGAGCTGCCTCCATCCATCGCCCTGACTCCTGCGCCTGCGCTCCTTCCGCCCTCGACCTCGGAGTGGACCATCGGCCTTTCGGCCACGCCGGACTCCCTCGGCACGTCGGCTCCACCTGGGTCAGACATCGCGTCGCCTCCGTTGCGGACTTACGGACCATCCGCTGCTCTCTGGTCCTCCACCCCTTCCACTACGGCTTGCTCCGCCCTACCTCAGGCTCCGTCTCCGCCCTCGGTCGCTCCAACGCGTCCTCAGACCTCCGGATCCCCTCCTCGCTCTCGGGAGGTCGTCACTGCGGCTCCGTCGCGGCCGCTTGGATCGTCACCATCTCTCCACCACCTCAGCTCGTCGGCTGCGCGGTGGGCTCCATCCTCGCCGTCGTTGACTGCGGTCCTCCCCATGGCGGTCATCAACAACCTTCCATGGCTCCTCCCTCCATCAACGCCGCCGTGGGGCACTACCCTGGCTGGTGCCTGGCACAACATCCTGCAGCCCCTGTTCAAGGCCATCTCCCGGACTTCACCTCCACCTGCACCACCCTGGACTCCTGTATTCCGCCTCCTCCCGGTTAGCCGTCCGCCTCCAGAGCCGCCTCCTACATCGTCTTCAACATCCTATCTTCATCTTCCCCTCTCTCTACGGCGCGAGGACGCGCCTTTCCGGGAGGGGGCGTAATGTCACAGTCACATGGACTTTCTGTTTGTTGTCATCGGTCACATGTTCCTTTGTTCTAGTTTCCCGCCACAATCTGTAACTATGGACACTAATCACTTTCATCACAGCTGTTCGTCATTTGAGTTAATCAATCAGTGTATTTAAGATCCTGTTTCTGTTCAGTAGGTTGTCGGGTGTCGTTCGTATGTACATTGGTGTATGTTCCTGTCTGTTCCTGTAATTCTCCTGTTGGATTCTCAAGTAAATACTTACTTAATCCTTATCTCCTCGTTCGCGTGCTTTATACACCAGAGGTATTGTAACAGATCTAGAGACAGTCAACTTTTATTAAAAAAAACAGTGTAACATTACATCAAAGCAGGGCTTTCTTTTGGATTACGACAACTGGGAATGCTCTGCGATCCTGTTGCGAATAGTTAGCGTGTTCTTGCATTACGGTTGTGGTACGCAAGGTGACAATAGAGTTTCCTTCAAATGCCTGATTCTCTTCAAAAGAAGAAGCTTGTGACAATGCTGAGAATGCGACATATGTTTGTGTTGCGTTATGAATTGTGTTCGGAGATGTTAAGCCCTTATTTTGACTTGTTTATTGGTGTAGACCCTAGTGAAAAAAATATACTAAAATGTATTTGAAATGCATTTATTTTGTGCTAAGTATACTACAAATACATTAACATATTTATGTGCTTAATAAAAATACCCTGCAGTTCTACTTTCAGTACTAAACTGGTATACTTAAAGTCTGCTAAATTGGAACAACTAATTTTGTACTTAATGCACTTTAATTGTGCGGAAGTAGTGCTGAGGTCCAACTAAAGATATACTTAAGTATATTTCATTGTGCTAAAGTGGAACTATTGCAAGTATACTTTAGGTACACTTTAAATATCTTGCATTTAAAGACTGATATTATACAAAGATCATACAATCCTTATTAATAGTGATATTAAAACACTTTTTAGGCATGATATTAAGAAATGTGCATAGTGCAATAAATAAATACTACACACTGTAAACCCAAATAAGTTGGGCTAACTCAAAAAATTTGAGGTAATCAGTTACATCAAATTTATTGAGTTATGATGTTCCCAATTTTAAGTAAGCAGAACTATCAAGTTTTGAGTTTGTAGTACTCATGCATGTTAATTGCTCCCAACTTGAAGTACTGAGTTAGCTAACTCATACATTTTGATACCAATTAACATAAAATATTTAGTTAATTAACTTATTTATTTTGAGTTCTTGCAAATCAAATGAGTTATTTACTTCACTGTAAATCTTAAGAAAATACAAAAATTGCCAACTTGCAAACATGTTAACAATAACATGGTATAGCACTTACTGAACGAGTACAGCAACTTAAAACATGTAACTTACCTACTCTCATACCAAGCCGCATATGCTACTTGTCACCATGATGGTAACTCTCCAAAAACCCACATTAACAGAAACTCTTCTAAATTAGCATAACAAAAGATTAATCATTACTAAATCTCCCTTACCATTAATCTTGTGCAAAAAACATTATATAACACTTAATTTTAGCATTTACTCTCCCTTTCGAGTGTTATGGGCAAAGCATGCTGGGAAACAGAAATCCCAGCCCAGTTTCGGTTAAACTTAAGTTAGTCTAAATTAAAAGAAATGAGTTCATACAACTCAAAACAATGAAACAGTTCAGTTTACTTAAAATATATCAGTTCTGTAAACTTGAAAGAAAAAAAAGTTCTAAAAAACTCATAACAGTTAATTTAAATGAACTAATTTGTTCAATTTAAGTTTGTCCTACTCAAACCAATTAAGTATTTTGAGCATTAGGGTTTACAATAAAGTTTAATTGTAATTTTATATCAGTATGTCTTAAGTGATACGTCAATAAATATGTTAAAGGATTAGAAGTATACTTATGTATGAAGTATGAAATAAATGAATTTTAAATAGATTTTGGTATGGGGGAAACAGATCTCCCCAAAATAAAAATAGTTTCGTCATTTACTCACGTCTTTCAAAACCTGTATAACTTTCTTTCGTGGGGCACAGAAAGAGAAAGTTCACACTGCATTGCATTCAATAAAAATTAATGGGGGTTGTCGAGTTCCAAAATGACTTAAGGCCTGTTCACATCAGGGAAGATAACTATATTGTGTCCACCTCAACGAAACATAACGTCCTGTTTATTGTAGCCGCAGTTTTGTTGTCTGCAGCTTTAAATGCTCAAGCTCTCTAATGTTGGGCGGATTCTGATTGGCTTCTGTTAATGTTTTTATCATTCACCATCTGGAAAAAAAACATTCTGAAAGTGATTCCAATGATATCATTCCTCTGTGTCCTTATCATTATAGTTGTGATGTGGACTTTGCTATACTCAAATAATTAGAACGATTATTGAAACTTTATAGTTATAGTTACTGTTCTTGGTATGAACAGGACTTGCGCACAATATTCCGAGTCTTCTGAAGTCATACAATAGTTTTTTGTGAACAGACCGAAATTAAAATTGTTATTTGCTGAAAATTTTCTTATTTCCTTTTCAGTATAACAGATGTTCTGGATAATTTAACTGAAAGTCTGTTCATTTTAGTTTTTCATTTATAATACCTTTTCACACTGTTCAGAGTCATGCAGATTTATATTTTGGGTTAGAAGAGCACTCCAGATATGGCTGTCCTCTTTATCTTGCCAAAGCTCTTAAGTAAGATTGGCACAGCTGGCACCATTTCATCTATTTGTATTAACCTATTGTTAGGTAACTTCAGTTATATTAGGGTGAGTCGAATCAGCATGCAAACATGCAAGTTAAGCTCTAAAGAAGGAGTAAGACATATATAGCACTCAGGCCAAACAGATAAGAGAGCTGAGGGAATGTGAGGGAAAATAAATTTAGCTCATAGCCTAAACAGAATCCATTAAAACTGAGCTAAGCATGGATTACAGAACAAAATAACAGATTTGGAAATATACCTTTGTGCGTCATAAGATGTTGTCCACAGAATAGGCCCATGTAATGTCCAACAACAACATCACCATAAAAAAAATAAAATAAAATAAATAAAATTCTCTGACTGAACAGAAAAGGTCATAATAATTATTTATTAAAGGAATACTATTACTATTTTACTATAGCTATTTTAAAGGAATACTATTACTGTACTCAAGGTCGTCACTAGCGGGGCAAAAAGTGGTGATGATTTTACTGAGGGAGGACCCCTCCCGAATTAGATTTTTAAAATCTCTAGCCCCCACAATTCAAGGGCCCTGGTAACCCCAGCTACGGCCCTGACTATACTATTGTATAAAGTAATTTATACAACAGTTCTTTCTTGTTCTCGAATCTGATTGGCTGAGAGGTCTTTCCAGCCATGCGATATTCTACCAATATCGGCAGGGAACCGTTTCACCGGCGGATGAGCAAATCCACCATATTTTTATAGATACTCCTGTTATTTTGTACCGGAATGTAGTTTTAAGAGTTATTTGGGTAAGAATATAGTTGTTTAGACCTCAGATATGCGATTTATATGTAAACATAGCACCTATTTGAAAATTTGTTTAGACACTTTCGGAGATGCAAGCTCCAGGCTGTCAGCGACCGTTCAGCGCTTATTTACCCACAGAGAACAGCTTCATCTCGGCCAGTCCTTTGGGAATTTGCCGCTAGCTCTTATGTAGATAATGTTTAAACATGAGGTATAATTCGTTTTGTGTATATCAAACGGGCAATCTTTGGTCTTATAAATCTAATACTTGTTCCAGAGTTAATAGATTTGGCTTAAGGGCTATATTAACTTTCATAACTTTATATTTACATTGAAATTAAATCCTGTACGAACTAGAGCGCTGCTTTTGTACATTTGACTGAACTATTTGCTTGTGTTTATTTCCTATTTTACTTCTTACACTGTTATAATGGCTATTGTTGTTAATTTAAATATTATTGTTAAATAATTAATATTTTATATAAATATTATGCCGTATTTTTTTGGTATTGAGAAAGAGTCCATTAGTGATTTCGACTTCAGTGAAAGTTACATTAATACGCCATGAGATAGCGGCAAAGACCGTCTTTATGAATATCCATCGCAAAGACTTATAGGGCTGGGCGATTTTTCCGATTAATTTGAATTTAATGTTTTGCCTCGATTTTATTATTTTTTTAATCGAGAAATCGCGATTTTGAATAAAAATGTTAGCAAGCGTTACAATTAGACATGTTGACAATACAGCAATGATAACCGTATTAGGAGAAAAAAATGATCCGACCTCATGATGGCGCCGGCGCGCCTGATTAACCGCTCTCATGTGACGCTCTATGAACGTAGAACACATCACTATTCTTAAGCGGCTGTTCATTCAGAAATGCGTTATTGCGTTATAAAAATGAGACGTAGGCAGTGGAATGAGAAAAAAAGGCAAAGTTATTAAACGTTTTTTTTTTTTTTAACTTGACCGCCGTGTTTTTAGAATGCCGTTTCATGGATTAGACGCTGCAAAAGACGCGAGACACAAGTGCAACACCTAAACATGTCCGCCAAACATAAAAACAATAGGACAAATAGCGCAATGGAATGCAAACACCTGTAAACCTGTTTGATATTTCATGTTTGCATGATGGGGACAGGCTGAAAGCTGCTGTTGTTTCCTGTTTTTACAAAGCATTTGCTGTTAATGATAGCCTATTACTGGTGTTATTTATTGCTATTACTTTTTGGCTAAGAAATATTTAGCATTTTCTTATTTTATATTATTTCTGAGTATATAGGATGTGTTTAAGGTAAGTTTGTACAACATTTGCCTTCATATTTAAGGCATATTTCTACAAAGATATTTAACAAATTGTTTTACATTTACACCATGTTGATCACTTCATGTGTGGTGCACTTGGCATGGAACTTTTTTTAACCAGATTGTTAATAAAGAGAATGTTACTTAAATCATATTGTAGTTAAGTTTTTAAGTTGACTAGTTAAACAGTAAAAAAAAAAAAAAAAATCGAAATCGTGAATCGGTCAATCATTCTGAAAAAATCAAGATTTTATTTTTTTGCCATATCGCCCAGCCCTAAAGGAAACAAGGACATTTTTACTTTAAACATCTTATGAGACGCAACTGACAAATGCATTGACTAGCGCTGTCATGGGAATGTCTTAAATGTTAAAAGGACAAAGACAAAAGATATCGCTTTCCTCAGCGGACATTCAAACTGATTTTGTGATTATGAATATAAGATTGACCTGAAGAATATCAGCTAGATGCAAGTAATACACTCGCTCAGGCGATCTCTCTCTCTCTCTCTCATAATACTCTACATATTACAGTGAGTTTCAATGAAGCGACTTAACATTCCTTCATTACTAGTTCCGAAGTGACGTTTTAGCATTAGTAATGGAGGCTTGGGCTCAACTGTTAAACTGACGGAAGGAAGTAGTTCCTCACAAAAGAGGGTTTTTAAAGACATTCCATTGTTGTTCTTATTTATTTACACACTTAAGCCATCGAACTGTTGTAAACGCAATATTACACTCGTAGCCGTGCGATATGGCTGTATATCAGCACACTGTGATTGCCTACGGCTGAATCACAGCTGTGTTGATATTCAGCCATATCGCACGGCTACGGGTGTGATATTGCTCATATAGTGTTTTATGGGTCTTGACATTTTGCATGTTAATAAAAAAATTTAGTTTATTCTAATTCGGTGATTCCGTGACTTCATTCAAGCCAGTAACTTGATTCAGCTTTCTCTGATTTCCCATCAGGCCCTTTTCAAACTCATACCCAAAGACAAGCAGGCAAATCTTCCCAGTGATGAAAGCACGCCAGAGAAAAGAGCAGAGAAACTCTGGGCCATCTTTGAAAAAAAGGACAATGGTAAGAAAACTAAAGATGATCTTTTCTTAGTTGTTATTTATGGAAGCTTGTTACCGCCATGTAATAAAAAATAGAAAAGGTAATTGCGATCTTTTTCAAAAAAAATTTTTCAATTTTTTTTTTTTACAGTGTATGTGTCATAATTTGGATTTTATAACTCACAGTTGTGGGTTTATATCTTACAGTTCTGAGAAAAAAGTCAGAATTGCAAGATATAAACTCGCAATTACGTGAAAAAAGAATTTTGAGTTTATTTACCTTGCAATGCTGACTTTTTCAGCATTGTTAGATATAAATTCGGAATTGCAAGGAAAAAAGTCTGAATTAAGATGTAAACTCGCAATTGTGAGAAAAAAGTCAGAATTGTGTCACAACTCTCAGACAAAAAGTCAGATTTTTTTTTCCTTTTTCAGAATTGTGAGATATAAACTGCTAAAGTCCAATTTGCAAGATGAAGTCAGAATAAACTCGTAATTCTGAGAAAAGTCTTAATTGTGAGATACAAAAACTCACAGCTGCGAGAAAAAAAATTGTGAGACAAAAAGTCACAATTTTCTTTATTTATTATTTATCAATTTTTAGTTTTAGTTATTTTCCGTGGAGGAAACAAGCTTCCATAGATATTAGCATACAGACAACATTTACAAAATAAATTCTCTCACACATGCAGAGCGAGTCGCAGAGGGGGAGTTCATCCAAGCTGTCCAAGAAAGCGAAGCTGCACTACGTCTCATTCAGTATGATCATAAATGATCCAACATAATCATAATCATGTCATGCTCGACTTCACGTGCATTTGTTGTATATTAAATGTGCTCATTAAAGATTCACCATCCTTAATTTGTGTCGCCATTGTGTTCTGCTAGTTTCACAAACCTTTTTATTAAGCAATAGATATCTGTTTAAAAAATAGTGTATTCCATTTTGATTTCTTTATATTTGGTATATTTGATTTCTGTCATGCATTTGTTGAATTAGAGGTTTGCACGGCACTTTGTTTAATCACATACCTTATACAGTAATTCTAACATACTTTATTTTAAATTGTAGTTTGTAGATTTATGTTCAGTTGAAGTATGCCATTGTTTAGTGTCCAGTGGGGTATCAAAATGTGTTGTAAGTGAAACCGATGAAGTTGTTGAAATTGTTTGATTATTCTCCCACATTAAGATATGGAGTCATTGCTTTTTATTTTAATTTCATCCATACAAGCTTTACATGATTTATTTTTGCACTATATTACATTGTGTTCCTAATATTATTGCATATAGCTAATGTTTTTGCAATTGCGTGTATACTTTTAGCATAACCTGAATATGCATGCTGTAACCTAACCATCAAAAAAACATTCACTTTAAACATAAGAAAAAGTGTTTCTCCTCCATTGTCCTTTGTGATTTTGATTTTCTTTCATACCGTTTCTCATTCTCTCCATCTCTCGCTTGATCTCTGTCTCTTACTGGGGAGATTATTCACATAATCTTCTGTACAGCTTTTGAAAGCATCTGTCTAAAGCTGCTGGAATTCCTGTTTGTTGTAATCTGTCCATCACTCCATCTTGTTGTATATTCAGATTATGTGATATTGTGCTTGGTTCTCTTATTAAAAAAGCAAAATATAATGAAGTAAAGAATGATTGTACAGATTGACATAACCTAGAGAGCCAGATGTCATCCGAATGAGCCTCCCAGACATAATTGAAAGCGCAAATGTTCTTAGGATTCCTGAAGCTAAAACCCTTGAGCTGAATCGAGTGAACTAGTGTTGGGGTAACGCATTACAAGTAACTTGAGTTATGTAATCAGATTACTTTTTAGTAACTAGTAAAGTAACGCATTACTTTTTCACATTAACTGACAGCTCTCCTGTCCCCATGTTGAGAGAAATAAAGTGCAGAGGTGTTGTGTGCACTGTGTAAACATTATGGTTAAGGCCCGTTCACACCAAGAACGATAACTATATTTGCGAATGATAATGGTCTGTTTATTCTAAGCTCACGCGCCGCGGTTTCAAAGCGTGTACAACTTGTTTTTGCTGTTCTTGTTGCATTTACACGGCTTTAACCAGCAGATGTCCTCAGCATGTTATGTTTCAAGTGAATAGCTAGTGAAATCGATTTAATCTAACAGTGAATTTAGCTGACGAAGTCAATATACTGGAATAAAAACAACGCCTAGTCTTTTTCAATGCAACTTCAAAGGAAGCTAGACAATGTTGTCGAAACTAGTGCTGGATACCTGAGGTAAATTTTTTTTACACAGTTTGCTATCCTGGCATAATGATCTTATCGTTAATACTTCTCACTATTTATTCCGAGAGTATGACCAATCGTTTTCCATATATCCATTTTCTTTAGAGTATCATTGAAAAGGAGGTTTGACTTGTCAAACTGTGGAGGCTTTTTCTAGACCTCGGCAATTAACTTCTCCGCAATGTCGTCTGCCATTTTAAATGCGCGAGCCCTTGAATTATAATGGATTCTGATTGGCTGTCAGTGATTTATCGTTCAACAGCTGGGAAAAAAATCGTTCTTAAAGTGATCCCAACTATATCGTTTCTCTATATCGTTATCCTTATAGCTGTGGTGTGGACACTGCTATTCTTTTATATTTAGAACGATTTTTAGAAATATCTTTATCGTTATCTTTATAGTTATCGTTCTTGGTGTGAACGGGCCTTTATTGTAGTTCTAGACTACTTATCTCACTTGCACGAAAACATTCAGTATTCCTCAAAATGAATAAAAACAGTGAAATGCAAACTCAGAATTTTACACAAACCTGTAATAATTAACTATATTAAACTTACACAAATATACTTTGGCCCGGTTTCACAGACAGGGCTTAGACTAAGCCAGGATTAGGCCTTAGTTCAATTAGGATATTTAAGTAGCTTTTAAGTAGCTTTTATAAACATACACTAGAAAAAAACATTACTGGTGTGCATCTTGAGACAAAACAATGGCACTGACATATTTTAAGTCAGTGCAAGTTGCTTTCAGTTAAAACAGCTCAAACATGCATTTTAGTCTAGGACTAGTTTAAGCCTTGTCTGTGAAACCGGGGGTTTATGTATTTAATCTCACTTTATTAACCAAAGTCTTTGCTGCTGACCTTCAATGATCCAATTCAACCATACTAATAAGCAAAAATGACTTTAGATTAGATTTAGAAATAAGAGTGTTGAACTTCCTTCTCCTGTATCCTATTCTTCTTTAATCCAGAATGGCAGCACATCTGAAAGGTTTGTTTGAGCTGCGCCCTCTACTGTACAGGTATAAATATGCATTTCCTTCAGCCTGAGGCTTATTCATTTCACTTCTAGTGTGAAAGGGCCTTTACATTTGCCAAAAATAGAACTTTTTTGTTGTTATTAAAAAACAAGCAAGCCCAGCCCAGGTAAGAAAAAGTAACGCAAAAGTAATGTAACACATTACTTTTGCATTACTAGACTAAATGTGTTACTAGGTAACACATTACTTTTGCGTTACTAAGACTAGGCATTGTTTTTATTGATGTAATGTAACACATAACACATTACTTTTCATAAAATGTAACTAACACAATTAGTTACTTTTTTAGGGAGTAACGCAATATTGTAATGCATTACTTTTAAAAGTAACTTTCCCCAGCACAAACTAATGAAGAAAGATTTTTTTTTTACTAATGTTTTACAAAGAGTAAAAGAAACATAATGAGTTACATTTTGCAATTGACACACAGGGTCCCACTCTTATGTGCAACTGTAAGGACTTGAATGACATTTAATGCTTAAATTACAGTCCAAAATTACTCAGTGCATCAGAATAAATGCCAAGAGCATCTAACAGGGAAAGAACCTCAACGTGTGTTTATTCGAAATATGCTGATTATGTGAATACAGGAATATTTCAATAGCTGCAAAGCATGTAAACTTCTTTTTCAGAATAAAGGCTTAATCAAAGTATGGATCGTAATTAGAAAATTATATGCATGTAAACTTGGTCACCGATGCTGCTAATGATGAAGGACTTCCTGCGGTTTAGTTGGGCGTTCTTCTGTGCAAATGTCCCTTTCATCAGATTCAGACCTTATTATCGCGTGCCGTCCACGTCTCCTCAGCACATTTCATCATTCCCTTCCCTCTCTAATACATCTTCCATCTCATCCATTTCTCTCTCGCAGTCCTCGCATCCCTCTCTCCTGCACCCCCCCACTAGTACCAGTCCATGAGGACTTTTCGCCCCCACCATACCCCCACCAGACCCTTCCTCCCTGGGGGTCCAGACAGTGTCGATAAATGCACCCTTCTGGCATTGCTGAACCAGTCGGCTGACAGAGTAGAGGCTCCCACCACCGGTCGTGATGACCTCATCATAGGGCGGCGCGTGGCTGGCGGCACGGGACTCCTCCAGACGGATCCGGGCACGGTGCTTATTCTCGATCAGAGTTTTGGTGTAAGAGTTCAGGGTGAATACAGCTGCTGCCATGCAACAGCTGAAGGAGATCCACGCCATGCTGTGGAGGAACACAAGTGGAAACTTAAGTGTCAGAATATTATTTTTTTAATGATGATTTGTAATTTAACGCTGTTTAATATTTTTGAAAGAGGTATCTTATGCTCACCAAGGATGCATTTATGTGATCAAAAATACAGTAATATTGTGAAATATTATTACAATTGAAAATAACTGTATTATTTGAATATATTTTTAAATGCAATTTATTCCTGTGATGCAAAGCTGGATTTTCAGCATCATTACTCCAGTCTTCAGTGTCACATGATCCTTCAGAAATCATTCTAATATGCTGATTTGCTGCTCATGAAAACATTTCTTATTATTATCAATGTTGGAAACAGTTGCGCAGCTTGATATTTTTGTGGAAACTGTGATACATTTTTTTAAAGATTTTTTAATTAGAAAGTTCAAACAGAACAGCATTTATTAGAAATATAAGGAACAAGATCTTGACCAAAAATTGATGCACGTCTTGATGGAAATAACATTACAACATTTACATTTTTGGTCAAGATCTTGTATTGACAATGCAAGAGTCGAGCACTCTGTAAAGTCTACTCCAACACATCCCAAATACTTTCAATGAAATTAAGGTCAGGGCTCAGAGGTTCCAATTCATGTGTGAAATGATTCTTCATGCTCTCTCCCAAACATTCTTTCACAATTTGAGCCTGATGAATCATCCTGGAATACGGCCATGATTTGTCTTCCTACATGGTTGTTTAAGAAATGAAAAGCTACACACTCCATCTTTTAGGATTAAAAGAACCGTTACCAAACATATAACATGCTAGAAACATAATAATCACTGTAGAAATGATCCATCCATAGACTCTTAAGTATTTGCCTATTAAAATCCATTTTTTTGGGGGGGCCGGGCAGTGTATATAAATTATTAAAGTTATGAAATTGTATATTGCAGGTATTTGATAGAAAAAAAGAAAAGCACATTTAGAGAAGGGGAGAGTAGAAGAAAAGTTTAATAAAAAGATGGACATGAGAAAGATGGAGACTTACGCAAATGACCAGCCGTAGTCCCAGGTCTGTGGTCTCCAGTCTTTGGGCCCGATGCTGACAGTCATCTGGAATACTGTTGTATACATCATATGTGCCACCATTCCCATCAAACCTAAAATGTATAAAAGATATTGTTCTCCCTGTTTGTCTCTGTTGCATACTGATTAGGAACCATATTTTTTCCCCAAAGTTCTCAGAAACTCACCAGACAGCACAGTGCAGATGGCAGCAAAAGCATTGATCTTGAGCGCATACATTTCCTTATTCAGACACAGGAGCAGCAATTCCACCCACATCAGAAGGAAGCCCATCGCCAGGAGGCTGATGTATGCGAACTCTGATATGACTGAGAGCCACAGAACTCCTACAGGATATGAAACAGAAACAGAAATGAGCTATTTCATGTAAATTTTAAGTTTTTCTACATGTATAGCTCATAAACATCTCACCTTGTGTTTCTCCAGGGGTCAGTTCAATGAAGCTCCGACATTTCTCACCTGTGAAGAATAAGCACAGACTTTTTCTTGGTGATCCATCCATCCATCCATCCGTCCATCTGTCTGTCTTATCTGTCTGTCCGTCCATCCATCCATTCATCCGTCTGTCTGTCTATCCGTCTGTCCGTCTATCTATCTATCTATCCATCTATCTATCTATCTATCCGCCCGTCCATCCATCCATTCATTCATCCGTCCGTCTGTCTGTCTATCCGTCTGTCCATCCATCCATCCATCTGTCTGTCTATCTATCTATCTATCTATCCGCCCCTCCATCCATCCATCTATTCGTCTGTTCATCCGTCCATCCATCCGTCCGTCCATCCATCTATCCGTCCATCTATCCATCCATCCATTCATCCATCCGTTCGTCCGTCCATCTATCTATCTATCTGTCTGTCTGTGTCTATCACATTTAAAACAGTGATGCATATTATGTAACTTAAGAAACTTGTAGCCGCGTCCTCTGAGTTGTGTAAGACTGTCTTCTTGTAGCAGATGTTGAGAACTGGGGTGACCCCCATGGTGGATAAATGAGAGGAAAGAAAGGCCACAACAGGAAACAGATGTTCAAAGGGACTAAATCAGGACATTAGTATCAAGAACAGCTTTGACAGTTGACCATATGACAGTATGTGTTAATTGTGTTTTACTCATTTGGACTTGAACTGGACTCCATTAATTGGAATTTTATATGAAGAACATTAAAAGACCCCAGCCCAAAAGAGGCAAAATAATTCTGTCAGTAACAGTGAATTTTGATGTTTTGTTGCTTTATATTTTTTCTTCAACTCACTTAACATCATTATCAAAAATGTACATGTATCAGAAAGTAGTGCAGAAGCATTAGCCCTCACCAGCACCGTCATTGTGTTTCTCACAAGACAACCAGAAGCCAGTGTGAAAGTAACGCAGCATGTATTTGTCTTCTCCCGTCTCCCAGATGTAGTGGACTGCATTTGCCAGCTTTTTGGCTCTCATTCGGTCCAGTTCCTCCTTCTGATTTGGGGACATTGTCGCATTGGAATCTGGTTTCTTAGGATCTGCTGTTGGGACCTCTGTGGATAGAGAGAGAATTTAACTGTATGAAAAAACATTGACAAATAAAAAGAGACTGACTGCTTCAAATCTATTCGGTGCGATTATACACATATACCATAATTTTTGCTATTGACTAGAAGTGTGCAATGACACTGACGGCCATGTTGATCTCTCTTATAATCATGTAAATAATTCAGTGTTCACCTAATCTGAAGGAAAACCTTTCATTTTGAATCCCCCATAACATTTAGATGTAGTTATAATCTCCCTCAGTGTAAAAAGGGTTACAATGATCTATTAGATTTGTAGAGGTTTGACCTGAAAGATTACACTACAGCACGTACTGACCTGTAAATCTCTGATCTTTACAGTTTGAAAGTGCAGTAGGTTATTTCAGGAGATTATGGCATTCAAGTCAAGTGTTTTATGCAATGACTAGGACTGGGAGCTTATTCGCAACCAGTTTCATTAAACAAATACCATCATTCGGTTCCATTACAGGTTCTCGCAAGTGCATTCCACCAATGCGGATGCAATATTACATTAAAATACCCTGCAAACCAATTCAACACCGTACTTGAATTTTCTTTTGAATGAATCTATTTTCAAAGAATCTCTGGTTCTTTTAGCGAATCAGCTTTTAGAATTATAGCAAACATGCAGCGCAATCCTTTGAGCGCAACCAGCGCAGTCCGATTCATGAATGAGACGATTCTTTTTAGTGAATTAAACCATACAATGAGAACAGGTAAGTACGATTCCAGAACAAATGACTCTTATGAATCATCAGTTTTTTTTAATTGAATCAAACACATACAGCGCAGCCAGTGTAGTCCGATTCCTGAACAAAAGGCTTGTTTTCTTGTTGTCAGAAGTATGAATAATTTTAGTTTGTTGAGTATTGTTGACTATAAGTAAAGGACAGGTACACGTTTAATTTTTCACAATCTTTACAATAATTTCTTAATGCATTTAAATAGATTTTATTAATTACAATTAAATTCAAAGTGTTCAGAAATGTGCAACGAATCAGGTTGCAACTATTGGTACCACTTTGATTACTTAAAAATGTAATGCAATTGTTAAAGTAGAAGTTGGGTTGAAATTGTTTTCCAGTGTAGCAGCATCCTTACCAGTTGTGTAAGGCTGACTGTTGTTCTGTCCGCAGTTCTTCATTTTGACAGGCGACAGACAGAGAGGTTTGACCACTTTATGCGTGCCCTCGCACCAATATGAGGTGCAGAAGGCCAGCACAGACAGCGCTAGGGCCAGAGAGGTCAGCGAGAGAGACAGCAAGGACCGATTCCTGCGAGACATATGCTCCAACATGGCGGAATGATACAGATGGGACCTGATACAGCAGATAACAAAGAAAAGACAACATTCAGGCACTAAGAAAGAAGCTTTGTGTGTGTATCCACCTACATATGAAATTAGAGTTGAGGCGATGGAAAGGAAAGAGTGATCGAAATGTGGGCAGTTGTGTATGGGAAAGTAAGATTACTAAACTTAGAAGAAATGATTGAAGCAGCAGGCCAATGTCAAAAGTCAGAGAGGAGGAGTTTACATGAGCGGAGGATACAGATAGAAACTAAAGATGCAGAATTAAAGGTCAGTGGAAGTGAGATGATGAGCAGAGGATTTAAAGACAGAAAAGAAAAGGAAATTAGACAGATGTGAGGAAGTGAAAACACACTTGCCGATGGCTTCCTTAGGTTTCCATATAAAAGTGTAGTTTGTTCACAGCTGGTGAAATGCAGAAATGGCTCAGAAAGTGTTAAACATGTTCCCTTCGTCCACGACCAACAAATATGGCCAATATGTCCTCAAAGCACCCAAAGTCAAAGGAGATGAAGCGGACAATGAAAAATCTTCTGATATGTCCGATAAATCTTCTGATCTTTTGAATATTCAGAGATGTTTTTTTTAGCTCAGCACAGAGATGAAATAGGTCTTAAGTCTTGCAGTCAATCAAAAATGACCTTGTTCTTCTCTTTGTTTTTTCCCATCTCTCTCACCTGGCCTCTTTCTTGGAGAGATTAAGATTTTCTGAGAATTTCTTACTTATTCCACATCTTAATCACCATCGTCCATTTCTTTGTAATCCTTCATGATCACGGTTAATCTAAAAGGTACATCTGTCTCTCCTGGTCCATCCAGAGCCTCCTAAGACACCTACATCTACAGACCAGAGAGATCAAGTATTATGAAGTCTTCAGTAGTCTGAAATATATAGATGTGTATCTATATTTAATAATTTTCATTTTAAAATATTAAATTAAATAATAATTTATATATATATATATATATATATATTTTTTTTTTAGTCAGTGAATTACATATATATTTTTTGGAACAGAAATTTTTTAAATAAACATTCAACACAGACATATATTTAAATACTTATGATCACATGAGGAATGAATAGTACTACATCACCATAATCATGATATATTTGCAGGGATATATGTAGTGCACCTGGTAATATTAACAAACAATTCCATGCCAACAAAAGACAATTAAATAAATTTGAAATAAATATTTTTTTTTCCACTTTTTTTTTTTTTTTTTTTTTAATGAAAGGCAAAATGCACGCACATAAAAAAGTTCAGATTGGTATTTCAGTATATTTCATAAACACACAAATGTTGATCACAAGTGCAGAAAAAAAAAGAAATAAAACCCACCTCCTCCGCCACTGTGCATCTGTCTCTGCAGTTTCACTTTTATTATCTCACTGTCTCTGTCTTTTCTTTTATTCATTCTCAACATCGAGTGAATGTTTATGACAAACCCACCCAGATTTCACTTAATCCGCCCAAGTCCATCTGTTCCTTCGATTCTGCCTTTCTATTTCTCCATTTAAATCTCTCTCTCTCTCTCTTTTCGCCTACAACCAGGTTACATTCATCTCCTCCATGTAAGACTGTTGATTTAAACACTTCTCTTTAGATGTTCACAAGTCCTCATAAGCACATGTATTTTGTTTATTCTATAATCTTAGGAGCTTTTCAGACTACATTGTATTGTCCTAGACTGCGTCCAAAACCAAGCCATTTAACTACAGCAGTGCCAGAAAATTCTCTCTTTTTTCATCAGTTAAGTAATGCAGTAGCCTAAAGGTTAGGAATATGGTTGCAGGTTCAGTACCAAATGACATCACAATAATGTAAGGCCTGCAACAATTGTGCTGAAACTTGTTTTGAATAAAAAGCAACTGCTTAGAAAAATCATACTATGAAATTGTGATTTTTTTCTGAAACATTTTCCCCTCTACATGAATACTGAGATGGTGAGTCTGACATCCCAGTAAAGTCATGATCCCCCTGGTGGTTAAAACACAGTAGTGCAATAGCTTGACTCAGATGGGCTCTTCCTCAAGGTTTTCAAAATAATTTTCAACAGCATGCTGCCAATAAAGTTTAACAGCAAGCTAAATTCAAGCTATGCAACTTAATCTGTTATGTTAGCTCCTGTATGAAAACTGTATAGTTTTTCCTAATTTTGAAGCCTTGGCAGTCAATCAAGAATGACCTTGTTCTTCTCTTTATTTTTGCACATTGGATAAAAACGTCTGACAATTAAAATGTTGTATCGAACCTGAAACATTCCTTAACGTAAATAATAAAGTCACTAGAATGAAGGATATACTTTTCAATGATCTTGTCACTTTATTCTTAAATTGTGCACTTTCACAGGTAACACCACAGGTTTACCATAGCTGGTTGAATAAATAAATATATTTGTAATACAAAATAAAACTGTAACTGAACCTATAATTATAGCCAATATGTAAAGTATGCTTTCTTCATACATTTTTGAATTTCATCTAATTAGAATGATTTTGATCTTCCAACAAGTTTTTCCTTTAGATAAATGACAGAATAAATATCAGGACCAAAAGAAAAGTCAGAATATAATTAGAATAAATAAATAAATAAATAAATACACTAATAAAAATAAATATCAATTTTGCAACAGAAAGCAAACTGTGATAAAGATGCATCTTAATAAATAAAGAACATGAGTCTTCTTTATATCTTTCTCTTCTTCTATTCTCTCAATCCTCTCATACTGTTAGCTTACTTCAATAAACAATAATTCCCAACAAACATTGTGCATGATCGCCACTTGCAGCGTTTTGACCAAAAACAGATCATTTTCAAACCAAATGACATACTTAATGTATTAAAAAAAAAAAAAAAAAAAGTGATCTGTTCAAATATTAGGACCCTCAAAGTTATATACACCCCACAACTCTTTGCATGACATAACCAACTAAAGCATAAAAATGTTTATGACTGGAATGTCTCTCATCACAATAATCACAACAAGTCACATCTGGATATTCCAATATGCATAATCCTGTGTGTTATACAGAATGCTGCTTACGGAATTAAAATAGCAAATAAAAAACAAATATATTCAATGCTGGTTACAAAAAAATAAACGTCAAAGCATATCTACTTGGTGGCTTCCTTGGTTATTCAGGTAGGTTTGGGAATAAACATCTGATATTTTATTTTTTATTTTTTTTACTCCTCAAAGCAAGCTGGATGTTTATCCAGCTACGTTATCAGACGCATACAGTTCAAAACGATATGTTTGGGGTCAGTAAGATTTTTTTAATGTTTTTGAAAGAAGTCTCTTAGGCTCACCAAGGCTGAAGCATACAGTAAAAACAATCATGTGAAATATCATTACAATTTAAAATAACTGTTTCTATTCTAATATATTTTAAAAATATAATTTATTCCTGTGACAGCAAAGCATTATTACTCCAGTCTTCAGTGTCACATGATCCTTCAGAAATCATTCTAATATGCTGATTTGGTGCTTAAGAAAATAGTATTGCTGCTTAATATTTTTTTGTGTGTGTATGGAAACAGTGATAGATTTTTCAGGATTCTTTGATGAATACGTTCACACTGTCAGTTTCAGGGATTGACAACCGCATTTACTTACAGGTGCGAGTCTCGAAATGTAGAATAGCGACTGGATCTAAGTAAAACGTTCAGATGACACACAGCTCATATCTCCCCCGCTGTAGGTTACCGAAAATGAAACCACACACACAAAACCCCTTAGCATAGTGGCTCTCTTGCATTGTATGACGTGACAGACAACTAGTTGTCCAGTCCTGTTCCGTTCACACAGCGCAAATTTTCCGAGAATGCGGTTGTGAGTCCTGTAAATTTACCGATGTGATTTCGGTTATAGAATGCAGTTGTCACTCCCATAAATAACCGTACTGTGTGTGAACGTAACCGTATTAAGGACTCAAATACAGGACTGACAACCATATTCTGTTGCTGTGTGAACGTGTCCCCAAGTTCCAAAGAACAGCATTTATTTGAATTAAAAATCTTTTGTAACATTATAAATGTGTTTACTGTCACTTTTAATAAATGTAATGTGTCCTTGCTGAATAAAAGTATTAATCTTACTGGCCCCAAACTTTTGCAAGGTGGTGTATCCAAAATCTGCTCACTGGCAGGTCAGTTATTCCAGTAGATATGCCAGTTTTCCTTAAACCTTTAAGAACGTTATCTAAAACATACTGAAAAAATCCAACAAGTGAATAAACAAAACGCCTGCTTCAATCTGTCAGTCCATCATGTTGGAAAGGCAGGGGTATGCATGCTTTTTTCCCAAAACAGAAGACTTACGGTATATTGTTGCTCATTAATATTTAAATATTTGCACAGACTTATATACACACATATAATCAACTAGGATCAGTGAAGGGGGTGGGGGAAGGACAGGGCTAGGGATGAATGGATGCCGAATGGAGAACTCAAAAAATGTTATTTCCTTTCCCAGCTGCCCCAGTTCCAGTGCCCCAAACCAATGGAGGTCGATGAAGAACTGGAGCTTGTGGGGTAACGGTTCCTGTGAGAGACATAGTAGATAACTCACCAATAAGAGGGTTGTTGGGTTGTACAATTCTAGTCGCCATGTGAGGGTTAGCCATGGAAAAACCCATGTTGGGCATCGTTAAAGCTGAAAGGCTTGCATTCTGGGTTGGAGATGCCATATGGGCGGCAGGCACTCCGAAGGCTGTGTTTAGGGGGGAGAGGCCACTGGAACAGGGTGTCATGGCATTAAAGCCAAAATAATTTGGGTTTGAAGGCTGTGCAACAGAACCGCCTGCATTGGATATGCTGCCACCCAATGGCCTGATAATGCCTGTGGCTGGCAAAACACCTGGGAAGGATGAAAGTTGAAAGTGTGCAAACCAAAAAGGGTTGATGGGAAGGGAGGGAGGGAGGGAGAAGGGAAGTGGATAGCATATAGAAGCAGGGATAAAGAAGGTTGAGATGGGATCTACATCAACTACGTACAGGTTATGTTCCACATGACTATATGAACTCTAGGCTTGTAAAACATTGCGTCACAAACACTCAAAAATAAACAGATAACTATACTCTCTTTCTCAGTCACTCTTATTGTCAGTGTCTCTCTCTCTCAGCCCTCCTTACCCGGGGCTTTTTGAGTGGAGATGGCGCTGAGAGGGGGCTGTTTCGGTTTGGGCTTGACTGACATAAGAGAGTCCAAGTCCACCAATGAAGCACCTGCTCCCAGGAAGGACGCTGGCTTTTTGGTCTCATCAGCAGGTTTTGTAGCAGTGTCACCTATTGATAGAAAAAAATAATTCAGGCAAAATAACTTCTCTTGTGCTAATGAAACAAAGGAAAAGCGCTCAAATGATCCTTACCCTTGGTATCTGTATTTTTATTTTATTCACTACTTTTCAAAAGTTTGGGGTCAGTACGATTTTTAAAAAATAAAATAATATTTTTTATTGGTTGCTAACCCCGCTTCTAAATTACAAGTGTGAAACGTTTGTTTACCCTGGGTTAAAAGAGGTGTTTAGAACGACGATAACCCAGGGTTAAGCGCAGGGTGAAAAGCCCTTATAAGAGAAATATCTTGTTTATTTGCAACTAAATATCTCAAACAAACTCTCCAATAGATTCAATGACATGAAAATGGTAGTCTTTGTAAAATCTCAGCAACTAGATTAGATGGGAGCTTGCAATTTTTAAAAAGCTCTTGCCATTTTTGTGCGCAATATGCATCAGCAAGTTTGTGAACTAATGAGTGAGTCTGAGGTTAAGGCTAGTTGAAAATTGACCATTAAAAATAAGATTTGAGACTGCAGAAACAAATGGAAAAAGAAACCTGTTCCATTAGTACCATTCTCAGAAGAACCTCCCCAGGGATCTGAACTACCTCCATCACCGAAAGGGTCACCAGTTGTCATAGCATTAGTCGGAGCTGATGGGGCACCCCAGGGGTCATTCGCAGTGGGGGGTGAAGACACTGAGAGTAAGAAATACAATGATTAGCTAGGAAAAGTGAGCTCATACTGATAATGTTCTGAAAGTACTTTTTTTTTTTGTTAGTTTAAACAATCAAATGGAACATGTGAACACCTGATATACAACAACACCTTCACTATTAACGTTTCATTTATACTGTCATCTACATTTACACTACTGTTCAAAAGTTTGGGGTCGGTAAGATTCTATAATGTTTTTGAAATAAATGCTTATGCTCACCAAAGCTACATTAATATTTTATCAAAAATACAGTAAAAACGGTAATATTGTGAAAAAATATTACATGGTAAAATAACTGTTTTCCATTTTTTATATATTATAAAAAGTAACTTATTCTTTTAATGGCAAAGATAACTTTTTAATCTTCTGTGCCACATGGTCCTTTAGAAATCATTCTAATATGCTGATTTGGTGCTCAAGAAACATTTCTTTTTATTATCAATGTTTTAATATTTTTGTGGAAATCATGACACTTTTTTTCAGGATTATCTAATGAATAGGAAGTAACTTTTTTGCAACTTTATAAATGTTTTTTCTGTCACTTTTAATCAATTTAACGCATCCTTGCTGAATAAAGGTATTAATTACTTTCAAAAGAAAAAAAAAAGAAACTTGCTGACCCCAAACTTTGAACTGTAGTGTAAATTTTGAAGCAATTGTCAGTGGGACAGTAATAAGCTCACTATTTGTGGACAACAGGGCTTAAAAATGGACAAAATAAATAAATAAATCGGTTCACTCCGAGTAGAATCAGTATTTTACCATTTCTGTTCATGCGTTCCTTCTGTAACATTACTGTTCTGAAAACAGTTTGATTAGAAAAAAATAACGGTTAATAATGTTATTTTTTATTTTTTATTTTTTGCCTATACTTTATACCAGGCCTTGAATTGAACTTTATACTAAGAGCTTGTGACTAAACCTCGTAACTCAAGTGGATCCTCAAACTGTCTGCAAAACCTCATATAGCAGCTCCACCCACATCAATCCTGAAATCGGAGCCCTGGTGGACAATGAGGTGTGATGTACCTGTTTTTCAGTCCAGTCACTTTTTTACCTGCTGTGCCCCAAGGGTCATTATCTGCATTTGAACCATCACCAAATGGATCAGACGTGGCTGATGATGCCCCCCAGGGGTCAGAGTTTGCAGGTGCTGAATCCTGTACATTATCCGCCGGTGCCCCCCAAGGATCTGACGTCACTGATGAGTCTTTCACCGTTTCCCCCCATGGATCATTTGTTGACGGGGCTTTATCCTCTGAAATTCCAGCAGAGTTGCCCCATGGGTCGCTGGCAACAGGTGGAGAACTTTTCTCGACATTTGTAGATCCTCCCCAAGGATCACTGGAGGCAGGTGGAGAACCATTCTCGTCACTGGCAGATCCTCCCCATGGATCATTGGATGTGGGTGCAGATCCATTTTTCCCATCAGAAGATCCACCCCAAGGATCATTGGTAGTTGGACTGGATTTCTTTGCGTCATCAGATGATGCCCCCCATGGGTCGTTGGTAGCAGGGGCAGATTCGTTGGATGCGTCGGATGGGGCTCCCCAGGGGTCCGAGCTGGATGGAGGTGCTGCTGTTGCTGCTTTTTCCCAAAGATCTGGCTCTGTGTCACCTTCCTTTGCCTGAATCCACAAATTTCCATCATGTCAGCTTAGACAGTCTGATTATTATTCTGTGATCTCACTCAGTATTACTGTAATAAAGTTTCTCTGAGTAATTGGTCAGTCTGTCTCACCCTTCTCTCTGCCTCTTTCCTCTCGGCCTCCAGACGTTTCTGCTCCTCTTTCTTCTTGGCCATGGCGGCGGTCAGGTCAGCCACTGATGGGATGTTGTCCAGGGAGGGCAGCCCTGTATACGGGGGGATCTCTGGCTTTTCTTTTTCTGGTCCTGTAGCGGAGGACGCTGACATAAAAAACATGAGATTTAAACAGATAAAAATGAGAAAAGAAAAAAAAATGATCAAGAAGACACAACCATTTTAAAGTTAGGGGTGAGAAATTAAAGGGTTATTTCACCCAAAAATGACGAGAATACCTTTTGTGTGCCAAAAAAACCCCAAAATAATGACTTTATGACAATATCTAGTGATGGGCGATTTCAAAACACTGCTTCATGAAGCTTCAAAGCTTTACAAATCCTTTGTTTCGATTCAGTGGTTCGGAGCGCAAAATCACGTGACTGAAATCACGTGACTTTGGCGCTCCGAATGCCTAATTCGAAACAAAAGATTCGTAAAGCTTCATGAAGCAGTGTTTTGAAATCGCCCATCACTAGATATTCTCATAAAGTCGTTATTTTGTTTTTTTGCCGCACAAAAAGTATTCTCGTCGCTTCATAACATTAAGGTTGAACCACTGTAGTCACATGAACTGTTTTAAATACGTCTTTAATAGCTTTCTGGGCATTGAAAGTGTTAATTGTCTTGCTGGCAATGCAGGCCTCACTGAGCCATTGGATTTCATGAAAAATATCTTAATTTGTGTTTCGAAGATGAACAAAGGACTTACGGGTGTGGAACGACATGAGGGTGAGTGATTAATAACAGAAATTTCATTTTTGGGTGAACTAACCCTTTAAATACATGGGACGAGTATGTATCAATAAGATAAAACAGAACATGTGTGTAGAACTAATTAAAAACCAAGGAAACTAACTAGGGAACACAGGCAAAACAGAACAGGGAAAACAGAACCAAAACACAATGAAACTAAACATGTTACAGTATGGTGAATACAAGATGTATGTGCAACTTTTACAGTGCTTCTTATGTCCTTTTTGGAGGTTTCCACCAAGTTTCTAAATTTCTACCCACTTATATTATAGCCACCTTCACATTCAGCAAAATCTCTTTTTGTGTTTCATGGATGAACGAAAATTAGTAAATCATGGCAAAGTTTCATTTTTGTGTTCACTGTCCCTTAAACATATTTAATATATAATATGTGTAATACGGATACTGACAGCATTTAATATGATGTGAACTTTCACAGTGAGGATCTAAAGCTCCTTTATGCAAGACATCAGATGTGTAACAAAAGTTCAGTTGTAAACAAACGCTTCATGTCTGCTGTGTGTACTGTAGTGTTCATGGGTCGATGAGTCTTACCATTAGGAGCCTTTGCCAGCTTGTCTTTTGTCTTCATAGCAAAATCTCTCTCCTCTTTCCTTTTGTCCTCATCCTCAATCAGCACCATCACTATCTTAGCCTTTTCTCTCACATTCACCCCCTACAAAGAGCAAATCCATTAGTGGCAAGCTTTCAGACCTTTATACTCTATTATTAATGTAATGAGTGTAGAAGAGTGTAAAAGAATCAAATATTTTGCAGTACCTGGTCCTTTCCATCCTTGTCTGTAAAGCGGTATTCTGTTAGGATTTTAATAATGTGAATGTTCTCCACACACTGCTGAGGGATGCGGTCAGAGCCCGTTTTTAATAGATATTCAAGAAGGGTTAAAGACTGTTGAAGAAAAAAGGAGAAAGTTTGTGGTCCGTACATGTATGTACATATGTACATATATGGAATATGCATTTTTTTGTAACAATGTGAAAGTCTTTACTGTGACTTTTGATCAATTTAATGCATCCTTGCTGAATGGTATCCAGGGGGTTGTGTAAAGTTGGTTTTCCCCATATCTTAATGAAAGAACTTTTTCTATCAGTATTGATAATCTCTTCTCATCTTCAACACTGATTACATGTGGCATCCCACAAGGCTCCATTTTGGGTCCTCTGCTTTTTTCTTTGTATATACTTCCTCTAGGCTCTATCTTTCAGAAGTGAAGTGTACACATTTGCTACCAGTTACCTATAGAGTTAAATTTAAGGTTCTGCTGTATGTTATTAAAGCCTTGCATGGTCTAGCCCCACAATTCATTGCTAATCTTCTTCAACTTCATTCTGTAACTAGGTCTCTTCATTCATCAAATCAGTTACTTTTTTCTATTCCTCCTTCCTGCATGAAAGCCAAGGGTGATCGCGCATTTGTAGTTGCGGCCCCCAGGTTGTGGAATGCACTTTTGTTTTTTGTTAGATCTTCTTCCACACTGGCCATATTTAAATCTAGGCTGAAGACACATTTTTTTTCTCCATACCCTATGATGGGTGTTTTGGCCCCCTATAAAATGTAATTCTATATGATGTTTTACTAGCACCACTAAATATAAATAAAGTGTAATTCAATCTCTCTTTCTACATCTCTCTGTGTCTCTCACTCTCTCAATAATAAAACAAAAGCCGTAAGTAAACATCAGAGGAAGAAACATCATGGCAGTGAAGCTGAATGGAAAATCCTGCCTGCACATAATCAAACACTGCAGCGGCAGCAGCAACGGTCCTGCTGACAGAAAAAAACCCAGCCACCGCTCGGGTAACATGATCGGGTGCACAATGGAGTCACAGAAACGATCACTTGCTATAAATATTCAATCAGTCTGCACAGGCAAGCAAGCTAAGAATCTGGTTCCTTAAATCTGGTGACTGTTCTTCTCTCCTTCACTCACCTTGTACACGTGCCTCCAATTCTTGTCATCATTGAGGCGCTTCCAGAGCATGGCCAAAATCTCGTTACAGGCCACAACATTGTAGGTTAGGTCTGAGATGTCGGCCATCTGGGAGCTCGATGGCCCCCAGGGGTCATTAGAGGTCGCTTCCCGAACCTACAAAACATATCCAATATGTAAAACACTAAACAATAACTCAGCATTTCCTGTCGCAACAAAGCAAGTTAATCTGCACTGGATACCAAAAGATACTACCATACTACCATTCATGCAGATTTTATAACATAATATGAATGGAATATATGGATGGCAGACTATATATAAGTATAAAAATATGTGTAGTATAAAAATTGTACCCCACAATGCAATGATCTTCAAATGAACTATAGGCGACATCTATAGTTGATATAGAAAAAGTCTCACACTGAAGACTTGAATCGGGTTGACAATAGAGTGAGAGGAAAAACTCACCTTGACCTCTGCCTCAGAGAAGTTCTGAACAAGGTTCTTCAGTTGGCGTCGCAGCATTGAGTGAGTCATGATGGTGGTTTTGTCCTAGACCTTTTTAAGAAATTAAGATTTTTTTCTTTTTATTGAAAAATACACATTGTTCAGTAAATATAATCTAAGTAGGCTGATCATTGTTAATCATTGCAAATACAGTACATGGATCAAATAATGATCATAATCGTTATTTGATAACTTTGATAATTAGGAAACAGAGCCTTTATAATATAGCATCAGGCACTATTGTTTATAAGTCTATTTATAATAGAAGTTATATATCAGAGCCAGTGTTATTTTAGTTTTATTGAGATAATATTATAGTTTTTATTAATATTTTGAATTGGTGTATATTTTCCGTTTTTATTTTCAATTTTAGTTAATGTTTTAGTAATTTTGTTGCTGTTTTTTTAATATATATTTTCCATTTTTTAAATATGTCTATATAGTTATTCATTTTTATTTTAGTTTTAGTTATTAAATAAAATTAAACTAAATGAGAAATTCTGCCTTGGCAATTAGCTGAAATAAAATGTTTAAGTTTTTCTATTTTAATAAATATTTATTAGTTTTTTTTTTTTTATTTTATTTTAAGTTTTAGTTTTACTAAATAACTGAATTAACACTAATCAGAGCTTATGGTATACATCTGCTATTATGAATAGTCTATTACCAGTATCACACATGCACATGAAATTAAAAGGATATGCAGTGTCATTTATTTATTTTGCTCCACTTACCTGCTAAGTAAAGGATGTAGGAATGGCTGTTGACTGAATTTCTCAATCGCTGACAGGCACTTCAGTCCATGAGCCTTTCCCTATGGTGACTTTGTGGCCTATACACCATAAATATGAGGATAGACTGTAACTCTGGTGTTTCGATGAAATAGTTCGACCAAAAATAAACATTCTGTCAAAGTTAGTAGAAAAATAAAGATTCTTTTATTTATATGCTACTCTCTGGTATATAGAAGAGCATTATTCATTTGTAATAGCTCTAGACTATTTATTTATTTATTTATAAATAAGAGTAACATCAACAGCCAACATCCTTTCAAACAGCATTGTCCTGCTATCAAAATAATGCTTGATTTTATGCTATTTTCAGCAGCAAATCCAATTTGTACTTAGAATATTTGCCAAATGCTATGTGATCCAAATAATGGCTGATCTATTTAGCAGTAGGGCAAATAAACATCTTATCAATGCTGCAGACACCAAACACCACTAACGTAATGTGTGCATGAAAGCATCATATGATGACAATCACTATAACAGACATGACACGAACTAGATCGCTGTCATATACAATAAACTGCGAGACTGTCGCATCATACAGGTCTGATCGTGTCCTGACTGTAATTTGACACCTGCAAAAGCTAATATTAGTTTTGGTGAATGGAGAGCCATCGCCTTAAAAACAGGACGATAATAACGCATGATCATTCACTGCGTCTTAGCTAATAATTTACATATAGCATCGCTTCTTACGTCAGCTCGGCGACAAAAATTCTGATTGATTGATGGATGGACACAATAAATGTATATTTATATTGTAATATACCAACCTTTTGGGAGAAGAATGGACAGGAGAGGTGATGAGAGGCTTTTCCAGAAGCGGAAATTTCCGCTTCCGTTTACGGCTACCTGTCAAAAAACGAACGTAGCCTCCCTACTGAATATTAATGAGGTGGGAGTGGCGGTTTGCATTGCGTGCACGCACGGTTAGTGATTACTGATGAGTGGGCGTGGCTATGTGGTTTACATTGAAACGGGCGTGGCTATGTGGTTTACACTGAAGCCTACAAGGGTAAACAAACCCTGCATTTTTTTGTTGTTGTTGTTACTGCATGAAAGTCCTTTGACAAAACGGCAATAAACAAAATAATATATAAATAATTAATTTAAAGGGTTTGTTAAATGTGCCACTTGGTTTCTTGGGATGCGAACAGGCGATGTCAAATTCGCTAATCCCAACATCATGGTTGCGGATGCACTGAGCCCGGGTTCCATAATAATGAGTCGATCCAACCATTCTCAGATCCGATGACGCGTGATGCGTGATTCTCAAGCTCGAGCCTGAGGCATCACTTACGTCACTGACGCTCCGATGCCTGTAGAAGCGGCTGGCCCGCAATAACAAATTGGATGAAGACAGAAATATTACTCGCATTCATTGAAATCAGTTCAAGATGGCGTCCGAGGGGGAATATGAGTCGATTCTGTGCGTAAAACCAGATGTCAATGTTTACCGCATCCCGCCGAGGGCGTCGAATCGCGGATACAGGTGAATTAAAGGATGTGCGGGCCTGAGCCCATGGCAGGTGTTTGTTCTGTAAATAATGGTGTAATACGTTTTTGTCTTGGCTGTATCAGCACCATACTTCTATTACGAACGAGATTTGATAATAAATAATATATTTATCGCATTTAATTATTATTCTGTGTACTGCTATGTCGCAGAGACATTCATCTTACAGTTCTGCTGATAGAAGGAAAAACATCTAGTGATGTCAGATGCTTGGTCTGTTTGACGACTAGCTCACGACTCAATCTTAATAGGAATTGGTCAAGAGTAAACAACTTAAAATGTCTTTACAATTAAGAAATATTTCCAGGTAATTTGCCATGTGAAGTATATAGCCTAGGACTTACTTGTATTATTATCATGGTTATAATAATATGGTATTAGTGTGAGGTGTGTTTTCAGCGTATATGTGGTCCAGTTTATAGTGTATAATTAGTCCTAAAAGCTCTTGCCCACAGAGAATGTGATGCTTCAGTGACACACATTTCTCCTCTAAAATCCCAGTTGTATTCCCTCATTAGGAGCTTAGAGTCTTGTTGTAATAGTTCTGGAAATTACAATACTTCTGGATTCGCCATAAACTGTTAAACATCTTCTTTCCCACTAAACTAAAAAGCTTGAACCCAAGGAACTGCTATTTGTGTGAATCGCATGAATCCTGTCATATTTGGACCCCATAAAAAATAAAAAAATTGCATAAAAATGAAGACTTTTTTTGGGACCATTAAAATCTCGATGAAATTGAAGTAGCGGCAGATCTTTCTTCCATATTGTGAAGTACATCCGTGTGTAATGGATTACTGAAATAATAAGATCTATAACATGCATTTAGAAAACAGGTAGGGAGAAAATTCTTTTCATACTGACTTTGCATTGTGACATTATTTTTGTGACAATCACAGTGCTGCTCATTACTGTAATGTATCCGTATGTTAGACTATAGCAAAATAAATTATTTTATTTTTGTAGTTAAAGGGATAGTTACCTAAAATGAAAATTCTATCATCATTTACTCACCCTCATGTCGTTCCAAACCCATAAGACTTAATCTTTAACACAATTTAAGATATTTATAATGAAGTTTCTGCCTCTCCATTGAAAGTCCAGGTTACCAAATCTTAGAAGACCCAAAAAAGGCATAAAGGCGTTGTAAAACTAATCCATATGGATCGAACGGTTTAATCCAAGTCTTGTGAAGGGATGCAATACCTTTATATAATGAAAAGATTTAATTTAGGCTTTTATTTACATCTAAACAATGATACACAGAGCACATCACACATGGTAAACAAGGAAGCTCAAACATGCGGGGGTGATACGCGATAACCAATGAGGTTTGTTCTAGCGCAAATTCTTATGGGTTTGGAATGACATAAGGATGAGTAAAAGATGACAGAATTTTAATTTTTGGGTGAGCTATCCCTTTAAACTCCCCCTAAAGATGTTTCCATAGAAAACTCATCTAGAGCATCAAAAATACACAATTTGATAGACCTGAAATGACATTTTTGCTGTGATAATGGCAGGGCTGCTGACTGGAAGCTGGACGCTCCTGATTGGACAGGCCGTTTGCGCATAACAGCAAAGGGGAAAGTGGCTTATATCAAACTGGAGGACAAAGTCTCAGGTTAGAAATCTGCATACTGATGCAAAAAGAAGAAAAATGAATGTTTGATTGGATGACTTTCACGGACATTTGTGCAACTTTTAGATGTCCTTCTTTTATCATTGTCTTCAGGTGAGCTGTTTGCTCAAGCGCCGATTACGGAATACCCTGGCATTGCCTTGGAGACTGTCAGCGATTCTAGTCGCTATTTTGTTCTCCGAATACAGGATGACAATGGTTGGTGTATCGTCTTACATTACATACCCTGTCATATGGGAAATAGGCAATACTTGACTTCTATACTACAGTTTAGATATGCATTATCCATGCTGCCTGCATTTTAGGTCGGAGTGCGTTCATTGGCGTTGGATTCGGAGACAGAGGTGATTCTTTTGACTTCAATGTCGCCTTGCAGGATCATTTCAAGTGAGTTTCTATTAAAAATCAAGTGGACATCATGCTTTTGTATTTGCAGTGACACCTTGGATGCCATTTGATGCTTTTAGTTAATTCCCTTTGGGAATAATAAGCTATTTTAGCATGTACAGTTTTTGATTTTCTTTTTAAAATATTTTCTTTCTGTAAGGTGGGTTAAACAGGAGAATGAACTCAGCAAAAGTTCTCAGACTGCAGACTCAGGACCCAAACTGGATCTAGGCTTTAAAGAGGGACAGACCATCACACTGAATATCGGGGTAAAACAGCTGAAAACTGCTTTTTTAATTGGATTTTTTCTTAATAACTCTATAGTGTTGCATCACTACATGTTCAGAAGTATATACAGTGATTTTTCATTTTCACATATTGTAAATAAACTGAGAGTTTGTGTTAAATTAGAGAAATGTTTCTTTGTATTTAGCAAGGGAAAAAGAGAGACAAACCCCGCCCTCAGAGCTCAGGAGGCTTTGGGCTCCTCCCTCCACCTCCAGGGGGAAAGATAGCACCTCCTCCTCCGTCCAATCATAACACAGAACAGCCATCAGGAGGAGCACAAACAGGTACATCATTTGACCTCATTACTGCTTATATATGAACAAATTTGTGCCTCCTCTTTTCTTTGATGCCATGGATTATGTATATATGTAATATATAGATACCGAGTTCAACAAGGAGAGGAGCTCACACACATAAATATTTAAAAAAAAAAAAAAAAAAAAACTTTATTTAGAGGCCAAATGCAAAGACAGCTTTTCGATTTACATCGTCATCAGTGTCGTAACCATATATGAATTATGTAAATGTAAAATATGAATTCTGAGTCTGACAATTCATTTTTATTAATATCTCACCCACTCTTAATGCACAGACATATACAGACAAACACACAAATACATTTTACAGATATCTTGATAACCTTTGTTTTTCTCTCTCTTTTTTTTTTTTTTTTTTCTTCATCTCATGTTTTTCCCCCTACTCTTAGGATGTTTATTAGAACTGGACAGCAGTAACTCTAATACAGTGGTTCAGTCAAACCCCAGCTCTGACCTATGGGGTGATTTCTCCAGCTCTGCAAGGTAACATGATTCTTGACCATTGAATAAGTTCCTGTACTCAGATATTATTACTAATCACTAAGGGCCAGATTTACTAACAGCTTGCGCCAGCACAAACCCTCTTTTGGCATTAAACAATGGATTTACTAAAGACACTATTTATCGGAGTAGAGCATTTAAATAAATAATGCAATGTGATTTACTAAGGTTTGTGGTAGTCAATTAACTGGTATTTGCATTATTTAACGCCCAAAAAAGCATGTCTTAAACTATAGGCGCCGATTTATGTTTCTGCCCATGGGTGCCAACACTTCATACTCCCCACCCCCAAAACATGACGAGAATCGCACGTACGTCTTTCTTTTTTCTTTCTTTTTTTTTTGTGGAAACTTTCAAGTGTAAATACATCACCAACCATATAAATGCCTCTTCATTCACCTCTGTTTCTGTTTCAAATGATAACTAGGCTAAGCACATACACATGCCCCTTAAAACATTTTAACATGCTCATTACTTAATAATTAATTATACTTGGTGTTATTTTTTCAGGAGTATTGTCTTTTTCTCCATGTGATGGCGTGCTTGATGAATTCATTACACAAAAGTTATTTGTGTCCCGCGAGAATTACACGGGCTGCAAATATTACCAACCAAACAAAAACGTATTCTTTCCTGAGTGTTTTCGCGAGTCGCTCTCTCTCGCTAATATACATGGTGATTTTGAAGTTAATTATGCTACTTAAAATGCAATTTATCATCGTGCAAATACATTTTTGTATCAGGTTATGTTGTAATGCGGAATATAACGGTATAGTTGTGAGTATTACGTCTTAACCCATTTTGTGCTTGACATGCTGCGATAGTTGCTGTAGGAGGAGGCATCGCAGAGAACAGAGAGCGACTCAGAGAAGGGAAAGAACTTTCTCCACTCATGTTCATTAATTTGGAATGCCAAAAGATGCTATCTGAATGTGTCCTTTTCCAATCCACTTTTTTTTTTTTCTTTTTTTTTTTTTAAAGGTGACCTATTATGCCCCCTTTTACAAGATGTAATATAAATCTCAGGTGTCTGTGAAGTTTCAGCTCAAAATACCCCATGGATTTTTTTTTTATTATGCCATGTTTTAACTGCCTATTTTTGGGTGGGAGAAAAAATGTGCTGATTTGGTGTGTATACCTTTAAATGCAAATGAGTTCGTGCTCCCCGCCCCCAAGCTCGCGATTCCAATACACTGAGGCGTAAACAATACAGGAGAAGCTCATGCAGCCAATATAACTCACATAATGGATCATTACAAACTGTTCGTGATGCAGCATATCGGATTACATAGGTATAGCATGTATTTTGTGGATGTTTGCTAACATTTAGGTTGCATCCTATTGGTTGAATGCTGGAGAATTCAACTAATCGGATGACTGGTTTCCCGTGTTGTGTGCTATATGCATCAGATGTTCAGCCAACGGGCCATGCACCTGATTATCATGTGCTCTACTTGTTTGCGACCCTATGCTAATTTGCACTGCTCTTGGTAGATTGCTTATGTTGGTCATTATGGAAATTACCTGGATGCGTCTGTATTTTTTAATTTGCGCATTGTCAGTAGATCACCCGCAGAACTTTCCACTCTCATCTGCGCTTTTATGGGATTATGGTCTAATTTGCCATTTAGTAAATCTGGTCCTAAATATTTTCATTAAACTGGCCTTAAACTACTACATGTGTTAGCGTGTAAAAGTATATAAAAGCTGGTATCATTTTTTTTTAAACCTTTCTTTCTTTCTTTCTTTCTTTCTTTCTTTCTTTCTTTCAGCTCTGTTCCTCCTCCAGCATCTCACCAAGAACCCTCTTCTGGGAACTGGGTCCAGTTCTGAAAAAGTTTCATCATCCTTCATTCCATTATTGTTCCCATTCCTTCATCAGAACTACTGCAATTAAAAGATACTGCATAATAGCATGGAACATTAGAGGCAAGCTGTATGTAAAGCTGCTAATCTTAGCAGAGCACGGAGGTGAGAAATAGGCTATTAAGGGTTTTGTTGGTCTTATAAAACAAATCAACCAAATGAAGTTATGAAAAAAGATTGTATGAAAGGAGAGGAACATCCCATGAGCGTAATATGTGAAACTTTATGGTAACGTTTTTTTGAAGACTGTTTCAGTATCTTTACATTTGTCCACAAGGTGTTGGATGTGTCCACTTTGTTATCATAACTTGTATGTGTTCGTCTTTGGTTTTGGAGGAGTGAATATGTGTGTGTGTTTGAGTGTTTAAAAAGGCAGAGATGGATTGAAAGTGTAGAATTTAAATGAGGCCTGGAAACGTCAAGAGCTTAACATCTTGTATATCATAAGAATATATAAAACATGTACAGTATAAATATACAAAAATATTGATTGAAGGCCACAATGTAGAAAAATTATGTCCCTCAAATACAGGGATTATGTCTAGATATCCATTACATATCCATATTGTCATTTACTTGAGTAACAGATCAGAGTAACAGAGTCATTTACGTGTTAAACTAAAATAAAATATACAAAAGACCTACAATGCACAATGCTTCACATGTGATTTTTCTTTAATAATCTCTGTCAAATATGATTTTCAAAAAATATTAGCGTTTGCCATACCAGTCTATGAAAAATATTGATGTGCTAAAATGCTTTATGCCTAGCCTAGCTTTTAGCGTGGAAACAAATACAAACATATTACTGTTTATGGAGGTCCAATGTTATTTGAATTAGGATTTGCTATTTCAAATGTATATGATTTCTCATTTTGTCTGTTACCAGATATCAAGTCCCTCGGCTCCAGGTCCAACAGTTTGCTGATTTATTATTGTCCTTACAAAAATGTAAAAAGTTTGTACCATAGTCTTCCACCAAAATACCATAGTACAGTTACAGTGCATGCATAATTATTAGGCAAGTCAATATTCTGGTCTTTTTTTCCAAGCACATTTTACCAATTCCAAACCACATCAATCTTAATAACTACTATTAATTTTGTATATAATCATTTATAAGTGATATATCATTGTTAACCAGGTCTGGAAGTGAAAAACTTCTTATATTCAGATGTGCATAATTATTAAGCAGGTTTTCTTTTACAGGTAAAATGGGCCAAAAAAGAGATTTATCTCACACTGAAAAGTTAAAAATTGTGAAATGCCCATGAGAAGGATGCACTGTTATAGAAACTGTAAAATTAAGGTTTGACCATTTGACAGCGAAATGCTCATTGGGGCATTCGGTATCTCACTTTTATTTTTATAGTCAGTCACACTTAATTACTTGGCACAAATATATTATTAAAGTAAATATTTTTTATGTTCACCTTCAAATGCTTTTAGCATGGGATTGCACACTAGTTGAGGTAAGTTGAACTCTCTTAGCTTTTGTGTTAACCTAGAATGGAAATCTTATATATAATTTTTAATCAAATGACTTTTTATTTATTTAGCGAATATTACTGGAAAGTTAAACCTACTGGAAAGTAAATAAAATCACTATAATTACAGATGGTTAATCTATCTCACATGATCTATGTGCTTAGTATTTTCTACTGGAAAATATTTCAAGATGGTAAATGTTGTGGACCATGGTAGTTTGTCTAAGACGTCATTAGTCATATGCAAGACCATCTTGGACCAGCAATAAATCATGTCCCAGGTGCAGGTTTTTTTTTTCTCCCCTTCTTTTTCTTGGAACGTAGTGACTGATGGCCAGCTTGGACCAGCCAGAAACCAGCTAAACACAGCTAGCAGCAGCTGAGTTTAAGCTGGATTTTCCAGCAGTTGACCTTAGGGCACACATCTGTTTCCGTCATTTATATCTATGTCAGATAACATCTTGTATACGCTTCCTTTTTGCAGACTTTTCAAAGCTCAGCTGCTTCAATTGGTTGAGAAAGAATTACCATCACACTCACAGCCTGTACTTCTCAGTTTGGCCACCAAACGTCTCTGTCACCCCAGTACTGAGAATTTTCATAATGTACACCTGCTCCTTGTCTGTTGTGAGTAATGTCCTGTTAAATACCCTTATAGTTCCCTTAATCTTGTTTGTTTGTTCACAGTATCATTCTGATTGGCTTAGTTTTTCATACTTAAAAAGCTTGTTTGTTACTTTGACTCCTATCATTGGGTTGTGGATTTACCTTGTTTACATAATTAATTGGATTGCTTTTGAACTTTGGACTGGGACATCTATTATTGGGTTTGGACTTGTGAGATTTTTAACCTTGCAATTGGATCCTGCTTCAGTTGTTGATTGTCTTATGTTATAAAATGTGCAATTTATGAGTGAAACTGAGACCTGAGAGACTTATGGGCCATTTACACGACACCCTTTTCAACTAAAAAAACGTAAAAAATGTTTGTGTTATGGCCATTCATTTACATGACAATAACGTTTTGGGGGCCTGAAAATGCAAACTTTTGAAAACAGGTTTCAGAGTGCAAGTTTCTGAAAACGATACCATTATCGTCTCCGTGTAAACTACAGAAATGCAAATTTGTGAAAATGGGGATTACTTGTTCAGTCTATAGGTGCATAGTTTTTCTTTAAAAAGTGACATCGCCAACTACTGGCCTGGCATACATAATACAGCATTTTTAGTAATTTCTGCGGATCCGTGTGAATGGGGATCAACGTTTTTAGTACATTGTTGTCGTGTTGACATGTCCTTAATGTATTGTAATGTAATCAACCTTTCTTAATTTGCATCTCACTCACTGATTGGCATTTGTTGGGAATGTGAATACATGATTCACTTTCATTTGACTAAAAATGTGTATAAAAACGAGTTGTTTATACAGAAAACAATTTAATAATGCAATATCCTTTCCTAATCAATGGTCCTACTCCTATTTCCTTTTATTTTGCTGTATATTACTATTCACATTTTCTTAAAATGTCCTTAAACTGACCAGAAAAATAAATAAATATGTGGAATGTTTTTTAATTTATTCGTGAATATACATGAAATATTACTAAAATTTTGGTCTGTTTTCATACAAAGCAATCGTATGGCTTTAGAACACTTGGAATACATTGTGTGATTCATCTTGATTACTTTTATGAAACATTTCTGTGTTTTGAGTTTAAAAATCTGGTTATTCATACACTTTCATTATATGGAAAAGAGTGGCCTGTACATTATTCATCATTTCTCTTCTTGTGTTCCACAGAAAAAAAAGTTGCATCTGTTTGGATGACATGAGGGTGAGTAAATTATGACAGAATTTTCATTAATAGGGCTACTATTTCTGTAATCTTTTAATGTTTTAAAAGGATGGTTCACCCAAAAATGAGAATTATCCCATGATTTACTCACCCTCAAGCCATCCTATGTGTATATGACTATCTTCTTTCAGACAAACACAATCTGAGATATATTTAAAAATATCCTTAGTCCTCCAAGGTTTATAATGGTTGTGAATGGTACCCTAAATTCTGAAGACAAAAAAAAATATGCATCCATCCATAAAAAAAATGAATCCATATGACTCCAGGGGGTTAATATAGGCCTTCTGAAGTGAATCGATGAGTTTGTGTAAGACAAGTGTCCTTATTTAAAACTTTATAAAGTAAAATAGGCCTTTATTAACCCCCTGGAGTCTTATGGATTCATTTTTTTTATGGATGGATGCATTTTTTTGTCTTCAGAATTTGGGGTACATTCACAACCATTATAAATCTTGGAGGACTAAGGATATTTTTAAATATATCTCAGATTGTGTTCGTCTGAAAGAAGATAGTCATATACAACTAGGATGGCTTGAGGGTGAGTAAATCATGGAATAATTTTCATTTTTGGGTAAACTATCCCTTTAATACTGTATGTGATATGAGATTTTGGATCAGTGAGGTTTCAAAATGGTCAGGACTTCAGTGTGAAGGCGCAGAAATAGAAACCGAGCGGTGAACAAAATGTCCTATCTCTCATCGTGGTAGCGGCTGGTTAGGATAGTGTTAAGGTCTGTTTTGAAACGTTGCAAGGAAATGTTCTTGGCTAATAAATAGGGAGCATATTTGGGGATCAGCTGTTCACTCGTTGATGCAAGTTTGAATCAGTCCTCATTTAGAATTCTCAAAGTGTGAGGGACGTGTGAACAAGAGTGTTATTTAGCACCACCCTATCAGCATGTCTCAGTCATAGATTGTGGACATGATCGCTCTCTCTCACACACCCATACCCGCATACAAATTTGATCTGCCAGTTCTGCTAATATAAATTAAAGGTGTTTCAGGATTAAAGGTGCAATCAGAAAATTCAGAAAGTCAGAAAATCGGACAGAGAGAGCTTCACCTTGCACATTCAGATTTGCTGGTGTGTCTTTGGAGGGCTGGTATCATCATGCTAGATCTCCCTTCCTCAATATCTGATCAAACACATAGTGGATCAATATATCTTGTTCTAGCTCATTAAAAAAAATTAAAAGAACAAATAGCATACAGTACTAGTTCTGCCATATAGTATGGCAGAAATAGTGAGAGAAGTAGGCTATTCTAAATTCATCCATTTTCTCATTTTGTGGAATGTGATGATTAACATTTTACAATATGATGCTACTTTATTAGTCCCAGAAAGGAAATTACTAAAACATGGTAAATCGATTTTTCTGTAATTTCTAATCTGGCACTAATAATAATGGCATAGTGTTACATCTTGTTACATCATGTTACATCATGTTACATCATGTTCCCTGTTTGTTTGGACTTTTATGTTGTTTTTCTAGTTTCCTGTTTCCTGTTTCCTGTGTATAGGTTTGTAGTTCTTTTGGTTTCCCCCATTAGTCCCTCATTGTTTTACCTGTGTCTAGTAAGCCTTGTTAGCCCTTGTGTATATAAGCCCAGTGTTTGCTATATTAGATTGTCAGTTGTTTTTGGTGGGGCCCTTATTTTTTTCTAATTTATTTTTTTTGTACTTCTGGCTCCTCGTGTTCCCTGTTTTGTTCTGTTTTGTTTATTTTGCTGTTTTGTTTCACACCTCTTCCTGTCTTTCTTGTCCCTCTGTGTATAGATTTTTAAAGGGTTAGTTCACCCAAAAATGAAATTTCTGTCATTAATTACTCACCCTCATGTCAGTCCAAAGACCTTTGTTCATCTTCGGAACATAAATTAAGATACTGTTGATGAAATCCAAGATTTTTTTTGTATCCCCAATAGAAAGCAATGGAATTACCACATTCAAGGTCCAGAAATGTAGTAAAAACTTCGTTAAAATAGTCAACGTGACTACAGTGGTTTAACCTTAATGTTTTGAAGCGACGATAAATACTTTTTGTGCACAAAAACAAAACAAAAATAACGACTTTATTCAACAAATTCTCTCCTCTGTCAGTCTCCTACGCTATTTTCATTGCAGCGCTTCCAGGTTCTACATCAGAACGCTGACTCAGTATTGGCCGACGCTGTTCACATGAGCAGCACGACGCATGCATGTGATGCTGACGCAGGAGCCGGCCAATACTGAGCTGGAGTTCGGACGTAAACACGGAAGCGCTGAACTGCATTTACTGCGTCAACTGCGTACGAGTCTGACAGGGTAGAGAAGAAATTGTTGCATAAAGTCGTTATTTTTGTTTTGTTTTTGCGCACAAAAAGTATTCTTGTCACTTAATAACATTAAGGTTGAACCACTGTAGTCACGCTGACTATTTTAACAATGTCTTTAATACCTTTCTGGACCTTGAAAGATAGTAATTACGTTGCTTTCTATGAGAGATAAAAACCTCTCAGATTTCATCAAAAATATCTTAATTTGTGTTCCGAAGATGAACGAAGGTCTTACAGGTGTGGAACGACATGAGGGTGAGTAATTAATGAACTAACCCTTTAAGTTTTTACATCAGTTTGATTTCATTTAAATTATCAGTTTTTCAAAATGTATTTATTCAAATCCCATAGTATTATCATAAATCTGTTAAATGTAATCAGTTAAAGTATCAATATTTAATTAGTTAAAATTGATTTAAAGAGATTGGTTTGCATAAAATAAATTGAATTTTTTTTCAATGTGTAAACCTGGTTATTGTGTATTTAAAACACATTTAGTTTATTAGTAGGCCTATAAATCTCATTCATTCTTGTTTCTTTTATGTATAACAAATATGCACACCATGTTTATTCATATAAAACTTTGTAATCCAAATGAATGAAAATTCATGCAATTAATATAAATTTTTAAATATTTCTTTTGATGCTACCCGTTAAATTTGTTGTATCAGAAGAAGAATAGGTTGTTTAGAAATAGTGTGGTTGAACTTCGCAAAATGGCACATGGCTGAAATCGCTTGCAGCAGCTTTATATCCTGAACATTTTCTGTAAGGAAGAAATTTTACAAATAAAATAATGGTATTCCTGGCATTCTAGTGCTATACATGCATCAAAGTTGTAGAGAGATATTTCTCTCATGCATATTTACAAAAAAATTTACATATGCGAGATGACAGCATACTTGAACACGAGCGTAATTGCACACATAAATGTGTTTGAATGTAGTATATCAAATGAAAGGTCATACAGGCAGCGACTGGAATAGTTATTAAAGCTGTTAAATGATCTTCGTGGTCTTCTTCCCTACATGTAATGAGCTATTTCAGCTGTTAATCTCCTTAACAAGGTGCCTAAATAACCTCAGACTGAACGGGTAAAATATGTAATCTTTTAATGTCTTAATTTAGTGGACTAGATTGTATTCATTTAGTGTCTGGTGCAAATCTTTGCAGTTGCATGCATTTATTTATTTATTTATTTATTATTGTGAACAGTCAGGTGGTCTTCATTTGTTTACAGCTGTATGTATATTATTTACTCTTATTTGATAGTCCAGTTGTACATAAATCTACTGCAAGATGTTTTTATTTCTATGTATTTTGCAAATATGGTTGTCATATTAACTCTGTAATTTACAATGTTATGTTTTCATGGATCAGTTGAAAGAGTTTGAACTCAAGCCAAAGACTTATCTGTTACTTGTAACTTCACACTGTTGTGTGGGTATGGTGTTGATGAATGGAGGGACAGGTTTGAACGCAGAAGTGTGAGACACTTCAGGATAAAGATCAGGAAGACTCTGTGTGTTTGTGCATACATGTGTATGTGATTTCAAGTGTGTGTGCGTCTGACAGAGGTGATGATGGCTGAAAGAGTTTTATTAATGGTCGGAGGTTTATTTTTAAATCTAGGACACATAGTGTCTGAGTGCTTGTATGTGGCTGCATGTTATCTGCTGAAATTTGAGAAATACAGTATGCTCCTTCTTACTCTCACAACATAGACTGCTTCACGTGAAGATGGAATTTCATGAGCATAGGTTGTTAAAAGCATAAATATGCTTTTAAGACTCGAGTAAACATTCCAATCTTTATGATGTTAAGCAAACTATATAAGAAGAGTTACAAATACAGTTTAAAATGTAGGTGAACATAAATTTCCTGATTTTCTTTTTGGATGGTAGATCAGAGCAAACTATTAAATTTGAAATGCTTTAATTAATTTGACATTTCTGTAATACATTCCCTGCAGTTCCTTCATGAGCCCCTAGGGCATCAAGATCCTCCAGTTGGGAAATCATGCACATATATTATTCATGTGGAAGGTCGACATTATAATACTCCTCTACCATCCTTTAAAGACACCATGAAATCAAAACTGACTATTAAAAGTTTTTAATGGAATATTGCATTGTTTATTAAATGATTTATCAGTGTACAACTTTTTTATTTTTTATTTTTTTAACTCTTGTGCCCTTGTAATCTTTAATCAAAAACATTAACTTAAAATCCCTTCCTTCCAGCATGTCACTTACATGAGACCACAGCAAATAGCAAACGACAATGAGCCATTGATACAATCAATTCCAGATAGACAATATTAAAGTCCCCCTGTAGTCAATAATTTTATCCCTTAAAGGCACAATATGTAAGATTTTTGGATTAAAATATCCAAAAACCACTAGAACAATGTTATATATTTTGTTGACTTGTGTATTATCCCAAATGTTTCCAAGAATTTAAATCCAGAGAAATAAGCAATTTTAACCAGGACATGGACAATGTCCGTGCGTCGCCTATCAATGACATCATACCCGCGTTACACTTGGTTTCCAGTTTTATTTTGTAGAAACCATGGAAACACCAAAGACGCTGTAATATATATACCCCGGTTTCACAGACAAGGCTTAAGCTAGTCCCAGTCTAAAATGCATGTTTGAGCTGTTTTAACTGGAAGCAACTTGCACTGACATATCTTAAAATATGTCAGTGCCATTGTTTTGTCTCAAGATGCACATCAGTAATGTTTTTTTATAGGGTAAGTTTATTAAAGCTACTTAAATGCCTTAATTGAACTAAGGCCTAATCCTGGCTTAGTCTAAGCCCTGTCTGTGAAACCGGGCCTATGTATTTTATTAGACAGGTGAGCAACTGTTTGGATGGATTCATCGACAGAAAAAACTAATCATTGTTATATAGCTCAACACAGTAAGTCTTATTGTTTAAATCTCATTTTCTTGATTTACCGCGAGTACCATGTTTTACCATGCCTAATATCAATCTAGTTTACTGCAGTGTGCAACAAGTGTCTCATAGTAGCCGCCAAGCGAATACACAGAATAGCATTATAACAACTTTCAACACACAAATGTCTAATATGATAAAACAGCTCTGCGTTACCCCCCATACGCATGACCAGAAGAAGTGGAAGCGGTCGCCTGCGGCATAAAAGCTCCACTGCTCTTGAGCCGTGTGTCGCATTTGTCTCTCATTAGCAATCGCTTTAGAGGCCTCGTTCCGCTTCAACGGTTTTCAGCCACACCCTGCTTCATACTACAGTAATGTTAATAAATCTGTAATACATTAGCTTATCCATGAATATGATTTCTGCCCAAGTCTCGTTGGATTCTTTTCCACTGGCTGTAGACGTGAAGACAACACCTCCCATGATTCCGCAAAATCAAGGTGTCATCAAGCTAAGCCTTTGTTTTGAATAAGTGACCTCTAGCGGCAAAAAATTACATATTGGGCCTTTAAAAACTCAGCTTTGATCACCAAAATTACATATTTAAACATTTTTTCCTGTAAAAAAAAAATTCTTTATGCCTTAAAATAGCTTGAATGTAGCTTTGCTTCATTTAGTATACGTGAAACCATGAATATGCAAATTAGCCCCACCTCCACTCATTCACACCAGCTCAGAGATCCACTTGGTCAACTTTACTTTATAAATGCTGCACAATGGCAAGTGGAAATACTGGTTTAGTTCAGCCATATATGTTTGAACCAGAAACTAATTGAGAAGTGGAAGAGTGAATTATACAGGGTCGTCTACGAAGTCGATGTATCAGAATGGTAATGCGTTTTATCTAACGCTCTTTACATTGGACACATAACGATAATTAATATGATTAGCCTTTTGCTTGACTATGTTATCAAACCACTAATAATGTATTGCTAATATTACACAAACCATGTTCCCGTTTGCCATCTCAGTCTACCTTCTAAAAATCAGTATCCTTAGAAACACTTTGAACAATTTATAACATCAGTGGAGAAAGGCTTAACATCGTAATATACAGTATATACATAATTCACCCGCTATATTGCTAAATGTACACAATTTTTCATATCAACAGAAAAATATACTGGGATAATTTGGCTTCTCTTGAAACTCCCCTGCTTCAGACCCACAAGTTGACGTGATTGGTTACAAGGTAGTTTGTGACACAAGGAACATCGGTGATTTCAAACCACGTTTTTTAAACTGTCTTTGGTTCACTGCAGTTTTAAGGAGAAAATACTCAGCAATGGTGTTGACTTGAATGAATTTGCACATGGATTGTCTTAAAGCATATTAAAAACACCACATAGACATATAAACAACATCAAAAACTTGATTTTCACCACAGGGGGTCCCTTGAAGTCCCACCGATTTTTTTTTTTTTTTTTTTTTTTTGTTGTTGTTGTTCCCCCCCCATAAGTTGTTTCACTCAGATATACAGTACGTCACAATAGAGATAAGACGTTTCAGAAGAATTTGTTTCCTGCCAATTTAAAGTTGGGTGAGGTTTCAGGTTTTCATAGACAGTATGAGGAAAAGAGTGACCATGTAAGAAACTGGCAAGTTCAGTGTTGTTGCTCTTTGACTTTTTCCTTCATAAATTATGCAACTAACAATTTCAACTTCTATTCCATCAGGTTTACAGGTATAGCTGTACTCTAGAGGTTGCAGTTTGACTTTGGAAAGTGGAGATAGGCAGCCATATTTATTTAGACTTATAAACACAGATGTTATTAAGATGCTTCAGATCTTAAGCTGTCACTTAATATTCCTGGTAAGGATTCCATGGTGTATCCTTACACTGATCTTTGGAGGACGCACATTGTTTTGGAGTGTAGCAATGTTGCCAAGTTTTAAGAAATTCTTTTTGTGTCCCTTTTTTGTAGTTAAATCAACCTTAATAACTTTTCTGAGGTATACTAAAACCTTCAGTGTTTAAAGTTAAGATCTGTAATGGTCAGTCAGGAAAAGAAACTCCCAACTAATTATGAATATATAGAATGTATTAAACAACAGTCTTATAATTAAAACTGTCTGTTACCATTAGAACCTCCTCTAAAAAGTGATTGCCATTCTTGCCACCATAGAGTGAATAGTCCAGATGACGACAACCTCAGTCCTGTCTCTCCTTTGTTGCATCACCCACTGACATCCTTGTCCAATAGCCAGGCTCCTCCCAGGTACCTTCCCACTTCATCTGGCCTGCCACGAAGCCTGGGCTGTGGATAGAGCAGGGACTTGAGAAGACATGTCGCAAGAGGGGTGAATGCAGCAAACTGGGTTGCCACCTGGTGGAAGTCCTCAAGTTGATCCCTTGACCCTTTCTCTTGTAATGCCAAACCTTCCCAATTGCTCCACTGTAGATAGCTTTTATATGCAGTGTTGTCTGAAACAGTCTCAGACCACGGAAGGCTCCCCATAAGCATGGCGTAGATTAGAATGCCTAGTGCCCAACTGTCTGTACTGGGATCCACAGACACCAACATCCTTTGAGTCTTTCCAGAGTCCCCTTTTGGCTTGTTCCCATTGTCATCCACCTCTGAGTGGCCCAAATCAATCTCCTCCCCCTTCCTTGCAATCTCAGCCTCAGGTGTGCAGTAAGGGGAACTGTACCACACGCATGGTACCCTGGTCCCTGCAGCCTTGACCATGCCAAAATCACCAAGCTTGACCCAATGACAGTTACGGTCACATAGGAAGATGTTTTCCGGTTTGACATCACGATGGACAAAGCCAAGGGAATGGAGGTGAGAGAGGGCACCGCTGATCTGGGAAGCCACTCCCTGGGCACGGCTCTCTTCCAGACCAACCTGCAATAAATCAAGTTACCACTACTGTACTGCTCCTGGAGGGCCAATGTCCTGCTCCAACCTGTCCCAACAAACTTACTTGGAAATTCCTAGCAATCTTAAAGCAGTGTCGGGAAACTCTGGTTCTCGGGTTTATCTCCAACCCTGGTCAAACTCACCACTCACCCATAGCTTTCAAGTAATCCTGTCCTTGATTAGCTTGTTTAGGTGTGTTTGATTAGGGTTGGAGCTAAACTTTACAGGAAAGTGGTTCTCAAAGGCCAGAGTTGCTTACCTCAGCCCTAAAGACATTGATTAGCTTCAAGTGTGCTTATTGGGATTGGAGCCAAACTGTGCAGGATAGTGGCCCTCCAGGAGATTGGACACCCATGACTTAATCATTAAAGGCTTAAGTTGTATGTTCTACAACAGTGGTTTTCAATCCTGGTCCTGGGGACCCACCGCTCCATGAACTGAACTAAGTGTGTCAGATAAGAGAGACATACAAAATGTGGATGGCTCCATAATCTAACACAAATTTCAGGTCTTGGAGTCACTACTGATGAACTGATGAGTTGAATCGGGTGTGTTTGATAAGGGAGACATCCAGAATTTACAGTGTTGGGAGTACAGGCTTGGGAACCACTGATTCAAACCATGGGTGTATAATCCTGCTTCTGGAGAGCCACTGTTCTGCAGAGTTTATATGCAATCATAATTTAACACACCTGAACCAGCTAACAAAGGTCTTCAGCATTACTTGAAACATCCAGTATTCTGGGGCTGGTTGGAACTAAACTCCGCAGGACATTGGCCCTCCTGGAGCCTTGTCTAGAAATGCCTCTCATAATTCTAAAGACTTTGCTTAGCTTGATCAGGTGAGTTTAATTAGTGTTGGAGTTAAACACTGCAGGAAGGTGGCCTTCCATGAGCTGGACTGTACAACCCTCATCTAAATATTTTGTGTGTATTACAACTCAAGAGATGTACCTTTTTTGAGGTTCTCAATTGGACTAGTCAGCTGTGGCATGGATGTTAATTCCCACAATCCTCATTAATCATGAATAATCAACATTAAGACGCATGGAACTGATGTCAAGCTTTTACCAACCTCAGGAACGATGACATCATAGAGGTCGCCGTAGAGGCAAGGTTGCTGGGCGAACACGTAGTGAGTAGGAGTGGAGAAAGCAATGCCCAAAGCTGAGGTAAGTGAAGGGTGGGTGCAGAAGGCCAAAGACAGGTTATATTCCCTCAGAAAGGACAGGAGAGATGTGGATTCTCGCAGAAAGAATTTAAGGGCCATTGGGGTTCCTAGATTATGTGCAAATTTGGAAGAATATTGAAGATATTGTCAAACGTAAAGGAAGGAAGCAGTGTACAGTAATCAAGCACAGAAATTTGATATAGCGTAGATAAGATCAGATGAGAGAAAGAGAAAGCAACATATAACAGGGTTGTCATCACTTACCTCTCTTCTTGTGCACCGCTAACATAACTTTGCCGTATGAACCCTCTCCAAGAAGTTTAATAACTTGGAAGTGATCTAAGGGTTCCAGTGATTCTAGAGACTGAACCGTTAAGTGACACAGCTCATCCAAAAGTCTTGTGGCAGTCTGCAAGAAGCAAAACTAGATGGTTAAGGTTGCAGATGAATGTGTCAAACTTAATGTAATTTGAGAGCAAATTTGCATGACTCTTTTTCCACTGTGTTTCAAAAACACTGAATTAGAGCATCTTTATTTACTAATTAGCATGCTAAAATTCTTATTTAACACCCACGACATAGTTCCCATACTTTTTTTTTTCTTTCTACCTTTTTTGGGCATGTCAAACAATGTTTCATTAGCTGTCAACAAGGGGACCAAATACCACAAAATGCCATGTTGAAAGTAAATATGATCTAGCAGGATCAGAGATATACTCCCGGGGTCTGTCAATGCATACTATTATAAGATCACTACAGCGAAAGGGTGATTTGGGGTTCAGTTCTGAGGATTGTCTATTCTGTCAACACATCTTAACTGTCCCTAGACACCTGTGATATTCAGCTGAGTTTCATAGGATTAAGTGTTCTGTTCAGTAATAGTATTGGTAACGGTCATACATAATTTGAATCAAAGACATTTGAACTAGATGATGTTTTCGGTTTTTAGTCTTTTTAGTATGCGAGTGCTTTGGTGTCCCAAAGGCAGAAAAGTTACACTCTTTAGTAAAGCAGCAGTTCGGGATGTTGAAGAAGGGGGGACAGTGTTGCATAAGAGGGATAAGGTGCACCTGTTAGGCCTCAGTTGTGTGAGGACAGACGGTTCACCAAAAGTCATGCTTGGTTAACCCCTTGTCAAGAACAGCAGGATGGGCAGCACATCTAGGTTCTTTAGGCTTAGTTGGGAATGTTGTAAATCGTCGAATTACATAACATGTTCTAAAATCCCTTTCTGGTATGTTGTGATATGTAGCCAGTAATAAGTAATCAGTTTACAATTTAAGACTTTATGGAAGCCCATTCTACCTAAAACAAAAAAGTAAAAAGGTCATTGCTACTTTTAAATTTCACAAATGTGCTTTTATTTCTCGTAATTGCAACTGTTTCTCTTAACTGTAGTTGTGACATTATTGCTCACATTGCAGAATATAAAATCACAAACTTTTTTTGGGGAAAAACATCTTAGGAATAAATTACATTTTAAAATATAATAAAATATAAAACACTTTAAATGTTTCGGTTTATGTAGCCTTGGTCAGCATAAGAGACTTCTTTCAAAAACATTATCTCACCAACCCAATACTTTTGAATGGTAGTGTGCATAAAAGCCTATATAAACATCACGTTATTTGAAAATCTTTTTAAAATATGTACATAAGCTGTATACATGAGCAATAATCATTGCCTACATGATCATAAGCTTATGCAACAGCTGAATGTACACTTTGAAAGGATTGAAAAGACTTACTGTCATTTTTCGTTTGCTGTTGTTGAAGGATAAAAGAGAATTTAGAGGTGCTGTTCTCTATCGATCAGTCTGTCCATAAACTCAGGTCACTGAAAGCTGCAGGTCAAATGGGCAACGGCAGGTCAACCAATCATAAATCAGCTTACAGGTTACAGTTTCTTTTGCCTCTGCTGAGTACATATACTGATTGATATTGCATCTCTCATGTCCTCTGCTTACAGTTCAGTAGTCTATCTCTACTCTCCCTTTCTCTCTCTCTCTCTGTCTCTCTCTATACCCCAATTCTCTCACATGTGCTCTTGCTGCCGTTACCCCTCCTTTTGGATGTTACTTTTGAGTTTTTAGCTGACAGTATGTTCTTTTGGGTTTGTATAACAGGCAATTTGTCACTACTGGCAAAAACTCCTAACCTTTTCAGTTCTTCTCTCTGATGTCTTTAACGCTCTCACATTTCGTACCTTGTATCTTTAGCAAACTCATTTCGTGTTTCATGTAGAGCTGTCAATGTAATGTTTAATTTAGTGTGATTAATTAACCAAAAATGGTTATGATGCTGACCAGCATGATCAATTTCTTTCTCAGGGAGCATGACAAATCCGACAGCTGTGAGAGAGCGCTACGCAAAATGCTTGCATCGCAGATCTCTCTTTCTACTGGACGTGCCAAGTCCTGACTTTTCAGGTTTTAAACTCACACACAGTCATGCGACATATCCTTTATCCATATCCTTTTCCTTGTTCTGCACTGTTTGGTATTAGTCATCTCAACAAAGATTTTGACATTCATGGCTGATTACACTATTGCTGGCAATTTTTATCTGTCTGGATCTGGATGAGCTCAACTATCTGTGAAAATGCTCAGCCAGACGGGCAGGAAAATTGGGAAAATTATATTACAAACCTATGATAAGACGCACAAGTTTATTTTAGGAACAAATATGAAAATCCAAATATATAACATAAATAATTATATATTGAACATCGGAAATAATGTGATGGTTTTGATAAAGGTTCATTTGTTACTGAAGCAGTTCTAAAAAAAAAAAAGAAAAAGCTCTGCGACTGTGTTTGATGCAAAATCATTTTATTGAAAGAAAACAGACAATTAAATAATCAAATAAAACATATAAATACAAAAAATAAATATATAGATATGTATAAAAAAAAAGTATGAAAAAATAAAAATAACATCCAGGACTCTACCAAAGCATCTACATCCATCTCATTGGGCTTGCAAAGTCCAATCAGAGTGAATTTGAGTTCCGAATGATTCTGATATGAACACCATTTCTTTAACTTGTAAACACTGTATATGTTTTCCTCTCTCTACAAATCGTCTGTTAAAATGAAAAGGCTTTGGCATTGTTCATGAGGGATTCAAGTAATGTAAGGCCTCTTTTTTTCAACTTTTCAGTGCATCTCTGCAATATGGTGGCACTTGAGTAACTTTTCATTTAGAATAAATATGTAATCGCAGCGAATAAATACAATTTACAGGTAGTTAGTGCATTTCAAGATACGTAATGAAACTTTAAGTTGTTTTGTATTGAATGCCCATTTCATTTTATCATCCACTGTAAAAAAATAAAAAATAAAAAAAAAAATCCCTGTAAAATTTACGGTAAAATAACGGCTGCTGTGGTTGCCAGAACTTTACCGTAAAAAATATGGTAGCAATGTTTTAGGTTTTACGGGACAGCACTATTTTACGGTTCAAAACCGTATAATTTAAAGGTTTATATTGTAATTACGGTTCATAACTGTTTATTTTACTACTGTAAAAATTTACAGTAAAAAAAACATATTTCATTAACTGATATAATGTTAATTTACCAACCTATTGAAGTACTAATATCTGTTTTGTATCTTTGTAACACACTGACAACCATCAAATACAGTGGTGATGAGAATCACATGATGAAGCTTTTCCTCAAGCTGAGAAGAACAATACTAATATATAGAAGGTGCTCAGTGTCATTCACTCAAACACTAAACACCATCATGGTAACACACATGAAATTTTAAAAATGCAATAAACATTAATTTAACAACATTAGATGTAACATAAAACCGTAATGTACATAACTGATTAGAAAAAAACTAAGAAGGAACAGTTATTTAAACGAAAATACATCAAATGTGAAGTGTCGCAGGGAATTGTGGGAATGTCAATTTACGTTTTTTCATTGTAAATTATACAGTGACTTGTTATTTTTCACTTACAAAACTGTAAATTTAACAGTATTTTACCGTAAAATTAAATTAAATGTACTGTTAGATCTGTTACAGTTTTTCACCGTATATCGTACGGAAACTTTCCGTAAACCAATTAACTGTTTTTCACCGTAGCATTTTTACATTCTTTTACCGTTAAAATCACGGTCATTTTTTTACAGTGTACAGTGATTTTACAAGTATAGGCCATGTTACTGGATCTACATCAATGGTCAACATTCCTGTCAAACAAATAGTCTAATCTTAACCCTAAAAAGATAGTTATGTTGTTTAACAAGCATGTTGATTCACTACATTTTGACAAAATTACTAACTTTCAACAAAAATAAATAAAAGAGTGCAGGTCCTGAACTTCACAAGTGTACCACAGTAACACCTATTGGTCATTATTACACACCTTATAGCGACACCTATTGGTCATTATTAGCAACTGCCTGCAGCTGATTTTGCATACAAATTTCCTTATTGAAATGAGACACTTAATTTTTTTAAAGTGCTATTTTTAAAATAGTATAAAAAATCCTTCATTGTAAACATAGAACTCAAATCAATAAATATTAAATACATAACTTATTAATAATATTAAAACAACATCACACATAGGAAATGTTAACTGATGGACTGTCAAAATGGAAGATGACTTACAAAGACTGGAACATTCATTCCATCCCTTCAAACATTAAGGCAAGTCAGATGATGCTACCACGATGCCTGTTGACCTCACCTGAGGGCTACCAGTGTCAAATGATGTTTTATGATCACTGTTGTCTGTGTTTCAGGACTCCCAGTGCTCTAATGTACCAGTGGCAAAAGAAGTACAGTTTCTCGTGGATCTCCACATTGGCCTGGAACAAGCTCCAGGCTGTCGTCAGAGGAGGCAGGGAAGGGTGGACGAGCTCAGAAGGTGGTGCCCCAATCTGTAAGAAGGTTTAGATGATCTTTTTATCTGATCCGTTTACTTTTATTTCACTTTCGCTTTGTTTCAGCCAGTGTAATTTTGAAATAATCTATTCATTCCAAGATTTTCAACTATTGTCACACTGACTCTTCCAACCTATATGGCAAATATATATATATACACATACAAACCAAAATTTATTCAGACACCTTGAACATTTCATTCATTAATACAGTTTATTCACTATAGTTAAAAAAAAAAAAAAAAAGGTAATAAAATATGACACGATCTCAGAGTTAAACTGTCAGAAAAAAAATAATCTTAATTATGTCAGATAACATTTAAGCAAGACATGGTCAGGTCAAAGTGTCTGAATAATTTTTGGTCCCAAATTTATCAATTTTACCGGTAGTCCACTGTATGAAGAATTTTTTGGGTATAATATGTCAGAGTTTACTTTATTTTGCTATCCTCACTTACATTAATGAACTATAGTGTCCTGCACCCACTAGGAAAAAAAAATATAAAAAATTATATCTAATGTCTGAATATTTTTTGGTTTGACTGTGTGTGTGTGTGTGTATATATATATATATATATATATATATATATATATATATATATTATATATATATATATATATATATATATATATATATATATATATAATTAGTTGAAATGAAGTCTCTTATGTTCATCACCCAGGTGAAAAAAGTACACTTCAAAAGTACTCAACTGTGCTATTTTGAGACACCATGTGACCTAAAATGTGCTTTTAATATACTATGTCTGTATTAAAAAATGTATTTAGTTACCACTTGTAGTACACTAGTGTATGAAAGATGGGTTCAAGTGTACTGCAAAAAAGCACATTTTACTTCATATTCATGGTGTCTCAAAATAGCACAGTTGAGTACACTTTGATGTTCTTAAGATTATCTTAAGAAGTACTAAAGAAGAATTTTTAGTATATTAAGTACAAAATTAGTGCGTGAAAAGTACATTATGGAAGTGTACTTTTTCTTCACCTGGGCAAAGCTGCATTTATTTGATCAAACACAGTAAATAATATGATTTAATATTATTACAATTTTACATGATGCAAAGCTGGATTTTCAGCATCATTACTCCAGTCTTCAGTGTCACATGATCCTTCAGAAATCATTCTAATATGCTGATTTGCTGCTCAAGAAACATTTATCATTATCAATGTCGAAAAAAGTTGTGCTGCTTAATAATTTTGTGGAAACCGTGATACTTTTTTTTTTTTTTTTTTTTTTGCCGGAATTGATGAATAGAAAGTCCAAAAGAACAGCATTTAGAACAGAATTTATGTAGCAATTTACTGTTTTTACTGTCATTTGATGAATTTAATGTATGTTTGCTTAAAAAAAGGTATTAATTTCCTTTTTTTTTTTTTTTTTTTTCCAGAAAAAATAAATCGTACTGACCCCAAACTTTTAACGGTAGTGTGTATATACTGTATATAACATCAGTTGGCATTATCTTACTTTAGCATGTATCTTGCATCTATTTTGACAGATATTAAGATATTTAAATATTTTTGATTTCCTACTGTAGGTGAGCTGCATGGATCTTCTTACCTGTGTGAGCACCTTGTGGCTAATGGCTTGGATATGATGAGCGATCTTCTTTGTAAAAGAATAATCACTCCCCATTTCGTCTTGTTTCTGCTGGATCCAGTCAAGATGGAACTTGAAGGATTTAAGACCAGAGTACAGCTGTGCTAAGGTACTGCTCATCTGTGGACCAAAAAGAGCCAGATGTTACACACAATTCACATTTTATTTTTGAAACTAGATATTCTTCAGTCACAAAGAAAGCCTACTGTAGCTGCTTGAGACACAAATATGGAAAAAGACAGAGAGGCAGAGGTGTCGATGCACTACCTCGAGTGATTTCAGATCTTCTGTGCTGAAGTTCAACGGGGGCAGGGATGTGAGCGATTGTTCAAAGTCTTTCAACTTATTCTGAAAAATTTCAAGCATTTTATCAGACAAACAGTAAGCTTAATGCCCCAAAAGTGCATGCATTTTATTCTGCATGGGCCATTTAAAATGAATTAGAAAATCATTTACATAAACATGTATCAGCAAACTGATACTTACCCTATGCTTTTCTTGAGATACTATTTTGAATAGCGTACGCATTTCTTGTTGCAGCATCTGCAGACCGTTTTTTCCTTGTGGTATATCAGCGGGACGGGCTGTGACGAAGAGCTCAACGCAAGTCATCAAGACGATGAGGAGAAAGGTGCAGTCAAGTGACACTGTCAGCATAAAAACAAACAGGATTTCGTATTAATATCATTGGAACAGCTGCTCTGAGTCACAAGTGTTTCAGTATGTGTCCTGAACAGCTGTTTTACTCCATAAAATCTTGTATCTAAGCAGAGGGATTTGCACAGAGAGCTCTTCCTCTAATGGTTACACCGGATGGGACAAAAATTTGGAGCACTGGAAGATTTCTCCCCACAGGAATTTCCAAGGCATGTAGAAGACACATTTGTAACTGTAGCTGGGTGCGTTGCAATCGGTTTCACATTGGAGTGCACAAAAATAAGAGATGATTTGGATGAAAGGATGCGAGTCAGCACTTTTCCAAAAATAATGCTTATTATGTATGGCTGCATGCATGCCTGAGCTCAAGAGACAAGGTCATGAAATTTTAAACTGGTAAATCTGGTGAAGATGAATAGCAGCAGCAGCATTTAATACATAATATATTAGGCCTAATGCAGTTCTTTCTTTTACCCGCTAATAATTGGCTAATTTCTGGCCCGTTTGATGTCTCCGCCAGACTTTAGCCACAGCAAACTCAAATGAGCCATGGCTGAAGTCTGTCTGAAGGTTGTAGGCCTTCAAATACATTTAGCAGATATGTGATAACTGTGATTTTTCCCTTTGATAAGCATTAGAAGGAAATGAATGGCTATTTACGCAATTAGCATCCTTTGAAACCTTTCTAAATGGAGAAATTGTTAAGGTCACTGATAACCATTGCGTGCAACCCTTACAGATTTGATGGCATAGCGCCGATCTCCATCAAATCCGTTGTAGGCATGCGAAGTGAAATATCACATTGAGCCAATTGGCACAACAGCTGTTGATTCACTTGCAGACATCCTCTGTCTGCATTAGTGGTGGATAATGATTTTGCTTCACTCTGATAGCATCTTTTCGCTTCTGTCAACACAATTTTGAGATAGCATTGCCCTAATATAGCTCAACTATATCTCAGTTATGAGCTTGTTACTGATCCGAGTCGATACGCATGCATGTTTTCAAATTGGACATTATCATGCAAAAGCAATTTAAGAATGTTCACAGACTGAGGTTAAAACTGATCCTGCAACAGCATTGAAACAGTGTTATATTTAGTATTATCTATAAACTATTTATTAATATTTGAATATTGATTTTTTTTTTTTTTTTAGTTTTAGTACTTCAAGTTAAACTTATTTCAGCTAGTCTCCAGGGCATCATTTAAGTTTTTCATCTAATATTTATATTTTGTTTCATTTTATTTTATTTCAGCTATATTTCAGTTACTGAAAACAATTTTAATGGTTTTAGTCAAAAATAACAACACTGCCTTAAATATTATTATATTATGAATATTATGAATCTTATTATATTATTATTGTATTATAACATTATAATTATATTGAATTAATATAATTACAGAAATGACTAGATTTGAAATAGTGGGTTAAATACAGTACATTCAAAGGCACAATTGGTCAGTCTGATTTGATTAGGAGAAAATAACCTTGACCTTTGACCTCAATGTGACCTGTTATTAAGAATGCAACCACATATTCAGGATTTGGGGAACCAAAGTATTTTTCCTAATAATTTAAGCACTGAAAAAACAGAAGAAAAACTCTTTCTCAATAAATAAATATGATTAAAGCATTTCCTTAAGAGTTAAACGCAATATGTTTTACATATTTAAAATAATTTTTGTAATACAAATGACACAATACCCATCTCTAACATCTACCTGTTGTACTTTGAATTAACTTGAGGTTAATGAGCCTTGACTAGACTGAATTGACTTTTCAAAACAAAATTCATAGATAGCAAAAACACCCATATAGACCCACCCTCTACAGTTTACATATTTTTGCATCCTCTAAAACACATTCCCTTGCTTGTGTTGTAAAGTGGGGGGAAAAAAAATGAAGAAAGAACTTACGTTTCATGATAATCCCAAAAACAGTAAAAAGTAGTAAACACAGTGTTACAAATCACTCTACTAACATTTGGACTAGTGAAAGGGTTCTCCTTTATAGTATATGGGCCATGACACACACTGTGACTCATTCACATTCATGAAAAAAAAAAGTACAGAACTACACACCCCCTCTAACTAAACATATCTTTTTTCTAAAGAACTCAACAGTTTTTGCTATTTCCGCCAAATAGATGTCTCCAGACCCGTATGTTCCTAATTTTGGATTTCTTTCTTTCCTTTTTTGATGGGGTGGCCTTTTGCCCCACAAACAACCTTGCGTTAAGCATCTCCACTAACATGTGAAGAAGACTCTATATTCAAGTGACATGTTAATGTTTTTCTTCATAGTCAAATCTGATGTTTACCAGTTTGTTTTGCACGATTAGGCAGGTTGTCTTTGAAATACATATAGTATATACTGAGACTAGTTGTATCAGATTACAGTTCACCATAGGGGAATGCCTCAGAGATGATGTAGCGAGATGAGGCATGAGAAGGCTTTTTTAGATAAATTAGGTCAAGTTCACGACACAACAGTCACAATACACTCACACACTAATCTAGAAGATCTGAAGCCCCCTACCCATGTTTCCCCCTGACCATTTCCCCCCACATTCGTCCGCTTGGCCTCCTCTGACACATCTCACTGTTATTTCCACTCAGACATCCAGCATGCACAAGTGTCTTCATGCCTGAATGCACATACATGCATTCCTTCCGTCTCTCCTTCATTTTCTCCATCACCCACTCATTCTTATTTCTTCCTTTCGTGTTTTGCCTCAGACAAGGCAAGGCAAAGAGGGACATGTTGATAAGAATAATGGCTGTTAACACTGTGGGGTCATATCCTGTATCTCTTCAGGAAGTGGTGAGAGTACCCTAGAATCCTGTGGTCTAGTATACTTAGAATGCAGTAATAGATTAAGTGCACACTCTGTGGGAATTCCGATTGTTTGTATTTTCACACAAATTTAAAATAGTTCAAAATGCACTCTGTAATGTTATGTGATGCTGACGGCAATACAAATGCAGTCAGCCATGATTCATTTATGGCACATGGGAAAGTGTCTAATGAGTAATTGCGATTAAAGTGAGTAGTAATCGACTGGTTGATCTCATGATGATGATGATGATGATGATGATGTTTCTCTCTGATGCAACAGGTGGAAAATCAGTGGATGGAGAACACACCTTTGTGCCCTTCCCAAAGAAAGTGGGGAAATGTTACTCAGTACAGGATATTCTAATCTTTTGTTAAGTCATGCATCTCAGTGTCACTGAACGTTTAGAATTACATGCTTTGTCCGGACGAAACATTGTTCCATTATTCTGCACTATCGGAAGTTGCATCATATTCTTTCACAGAGCAACCTTTTTATAAAGCAGGGGCGGGGAGAGTGGATGGTTAATGCTCAGTAGGCAGAAGTTCATTGTGTCATATTCGGATGCGTTCACAGCAAAAGACAAGACACATTTAGCCCAAGTGGGTGGATTCTTTGAAGTGTTTAAATTCCTGCAAAAGAATGCATGATCAAGCAGAAACAACATCCTTTCCTCTATTAGTGAACTCATGAACTAATCATAGTCAAGAATCGGATGCTCCCTATACCATAAGTTATCCCTAAAATCAGTGGGAAAAGATGTAGAAGCACCTAACCCTGGTTATAATCCTAAACTTGACATAAACTGTAAACTTGTCCCTCAAATCTGATTGGTTGATTGGAATGTTGTTCCAGGAACAGTTGCACTTGGTGAAATCAGGTTCTGCATATATGGCGTCACGATGTAAAGGAAGTAGCGACAGATCTTTTCCTGTGATTGTGACTATCAAAAAAGAATCCATTCAACTGTAAGAAAGGGGCAGAGTTTAAGCAAACTTGTTTCACCAGAAGATTGAGTTATGATATTTTTAATTAAATTACAAGGGCAAAGGTTGCACATTTTTTTTTTTTTAATTTCATGGCGATATAACTGTCATGGTGTGCAGGTACAGAGAAAGCAGAGGCTTTGATCCAGGGCAGCAATTTTACAAAACTAAACTTCTCAAACTTTACGTCCAAACGCCGGCTCAGTATTGGCCGATGCTGTACACGTGAGCAGCACAACGCATGCGTGTGATGCTGATGCAGGAGCTGGCCAATAATGAGTTCTGACATAGAACTCGGAAGCGCTGAACTGTGTTGACTACGTCAACTGCATAAGAGACTGACATGGGAGAGAAGAAATTGTTGAATAAAGTCCTTATTTTTGTTTTTGGTGCACAAAAAGTATTCTCGTTGCTTCATAAAATTAAGGATGAACCACTGCAGTCACGTAGACTATATTTTAACGATGTCTTTAGTACCTTTCTGGGCCTTGACAGTGGTGGTTAAATTGCGCTCTATGGAGGAGTCAGACAGCTCTTGGATTTCATCAAAAATATCTTAATTTGTGTTACGAAGATGAACGAAGGTCTTGCGGGTTTGGAACGACATGAGGGTGGAACACTCAGCCTTACTGGCAGAGGAAACACAATTAAAAGGAGAACTGTTTAAAATACTTGTACGTTGGGTTTAAAAATGAAGACAAGAAAACAGCGGATATAAAATAACATATGTATTAACACCAACAGAAATGACACTGAACTAAAACAACACAAGATATATAAAGAGTCCATAGACTGGTAAAAGCATAGAGTCCATCAGTTCCATACCATAAAACAGTCCATGGGAAGCTCTGCGTGTTGATAGTCCAATGTGCAATAATCCAAAGTGCAAGTGCGAGAATGAGGTCCTGGAATGGCAAGTGTTCACAATAAGTTACTTCGCAATCCAGGCAGCAGTTTATATTGACCCAAGTGTTTTCAGGCCTCTCTCTCTCTCTCTCTCTCTCTCTCTCTCTCTCTAATTTTATTGGCGGGTCGCAACCAACTTGTTCAGGTGCATACCGACACCTACTGTACTGGGGTGTGCAACTTGAGGGCTTCATGTACTTAGCATAGTTATATTAATTAAAACAAACAAACAAACAAACAAAAAATCCCTATATACTGTGCTCTAACCCTGTATCTTTAAGAAAATTAAAGAGAGCTTTACTACATTCCCACATTTTCTCATCTGCCCCCAAAATCCCCTTCAAACTCCATTCTTGTTCCAACTCATATATCTTATCTTGCAAGATCCTCCTTTCTGCATTACAATTATCTGACATGCATTTCCCCATTAAAAACAGGGTTGATTTTAAACCAGTATGTCCAAGTCTTAATCTTGATAAAATCACTTCTTCTCTTCTGCATTTCCCTTTAAAAACCTTAACATTAATCGATTTCTGAATATTATAATAATATAGGCCTCCATCTTAGGCCATACTGCTCCTTTTATAATGAGAGGCTACTTCCTACTGGAGTCTCAGTTCTTAAAGACAAACACACACATTTTTAAGAGGAGTAAAATGGACAATGAAACATGTAAAACCTATTAAAACTCTGATACACAAATATACAGTTATATACAGAGTGGTTAAAACATGTTTCTTATGTGGCAGTGTCACAAATACATATGACTAAATGAGTAAATTAACAAGGGACAGGTGGACATAATGGGTTACTATGGTAACAAACAGGCACAGTAGAAAACTAGCCCTGCATCTGAAACTGCATACTGCCTTAGGGCCCATTTACACGATGGCAGAGTTTTGGGGGCCTGATAACGCAAACTTTAAAGATACGGGTTTCAGAGTGCAAGTTTTGGAAAACGATACCGTTATCATGCACAGTCTATAGGCGCTTATTGTTTCTTTACAAAGTGACCGCCAACTACTGGCCTGGCAGCAGAATCATATACATGATATACAGTACATGTATATTTTCATATACATGACATGCGGGGAAAAACATGATATTGTGGCCACGATGAATTAAGAATTACATTACCATGATTTATGAATTTGTTCCCAAATTAATAAAATGTGAAATATGGAAAATTAAAAGTTGTGGGAACAAATAATGTCTATTATGTCCATTTTTTTTCTTCATGTCATGAGCTTGGCTCCATACCTATATATAATGCTATATGCTCTGTACACTGCCTATGACAGTATAAAATCACTAAACCAGGATATTTGTTTACAGCCATATATGTTTTTGTCTGTTTCTCATTCTGTTCTTTTGAACAAGGAAACAATAAATAGCATAGAAAAGCATAGAATTCCCAGGCTCTGGGTCAGGAGGAAGGGGTAAGATTACAATCCAAAAAGTCCTAGATCAGTGAAGAAAGGGGAATCCCAAAACAAATCTGAAGGCGGTAGATTAACTCACAGACTTACTGTCCTTAATCTCTTTTGTGGCCTACCACTGTTATGTTTGGCAATCCACATTCTTTCCAGTCAAGCAAGTCAAATTGCGAAAATGGTGAATGACCAGAATGTCCAGCTACTAATTTTAATATTTTGCCTGATATTGGCCAACATGCCTGTACAGGATAGTTTTAGTCATAACAGTCTACTATGACTGCATGTCTCACTATGGCCTCACAGACACAGACTTGCTCTCACACGCACATTTTTCGGGGATGATCCAAGCATCTGTCATCATCAGTGAGTCTAAACCAAGCACCAGTCAATTGTGACATCATCACGAGACTTTTCCTGTAGCGTGAACACCATTGTTATTGTTCCATGACCCTTAACCCATTCAAATGTATTGTCTCTAGGCACTGAAAGTGACGCTGTATGATGTTTTGTGTCTGCTAAAAGCTTTACACTTTCATTCCTTCTTTAAATTTCCAAGACTAGACATTTGTTATAAAAAGGTGTCAGCCAACAACTTAAAGAGTGTATATACTTTCCTTGTTTTATGTGTAAAACCATCGCTGTTGAAAGTATTTACATCCCAGCCCAGTAGTTAATAGTTTCCAGGTGTCTGTATGCTACCACAGCATAGATTAATGCTTGATGATTCTGATTGGCTGACGGACTTTGATGTAACTTAAGCCATGCACACACACACGCACACACACACACACACACACAAAAACCATTAATAAAACAAACTGGATTAGAATGAAAAACAATTATTTTTCCCCAAAAAATATTTTTAATGTCTAAAAAAGTGCTCTTGAAAAACTGGAAAATAAAAATGACAGCCTGCCTTATTTAGATTTCTTAACATGTTGATGTTGCATGATTTGTTCTTCATTCACCAATGCCTTGTCAAAAGTTTGCCATATTAATCAGCTATTTCAAATTATGAATCTTTCTTCTTGCAGATGGAAATATACAAAGACAACCTCATACTTAAGTGCTATTCACCAGTCACCGTCTCAAATGATGACTTTCCTGTGATGCACAAACACACCGACATCCTCACACACACAAAAAAAAGGCTGATGGGAGGGGAGTGTAAATTCCGTTTTCGTCACTCCGTTTTTCATCTCTAATCTGCTTGTCAATGACTAACGGAATGCAAAGAATGCGGGAGAGAGACAAACAGACGGACAGAGAGGATGAAAGAGACTGACTAAAGGAGTGAGTGAAAGTGAGAGGACGAGGAAAATTTTTCTCATTTCTCATATTTATTTTCCAAAGTATTTACGAGTTCACCTAAAGTTAAGACGTCACAAATCTTCAACCCACATAACAGTCACAAACATTCATGAAAGACAAACACAAGGTACTTAATACAGTGGCCAAAGATGACGATAGATGCTTCTGTACTAACCCAGGGAGTTTTTTAACACTTGATGACTGTAACTTTTTTTTTTTTTTTTGGGGGGGGGGGGGGGGAGTAATGGTGGAACAACTGTTTTAAAATGAGACTTTTCACTATTATTTTCATGGGTTTAAAGGGGTGGTTGATTATGATTTCACCTTTTTTGGAGTTAGTGTGTAATGTTGCTGTTTGAGCATAAACAACATCTGCAAAGTTACAACGCTCAAAGTTCAGTGCAAAGGGAAATATTTTCTTTTAAAGAAATCGCTTTTTAAGGACTACAACAAATGGCTGGTAGGGACTACAATGAGCTTCTTCCCGGGTTAGTGACATCACTAACCCTAAAATTTACATAAACCCTGCCCCCGAGAACACGCAACAAAGGGGTGAGGCCATGTTATTGCAATACAGTACATAACACAAATGCAATAGAATGTCATAAATGCAAGATGACAACATAAGTTATAACCATAATTAAACTAAACTATACATGTTCTATCTTTATGCAGCATATATTTTCTGACTCTTTAGGCATCTTACAACAGTTCCCACAGGAGCGATTTATAGGTTATCATGCCAGAATATGCTAAACAATGACTTTAAGATAGTTAACTCCACATCAGCTACATAAATTCATCAACTAACCATTCAGAACGTCCTGTTTCATTCTACATGTTGTCACTTCTTCTTGAGTCTCTCCATCATTGTCCGACTCCAGTTTGAACATAAAAGGCTGAACGGTTTCTGATATTTTCAGTGAGTCTGCGTGAGGTAATCGGACTCGGAGCTGCTAACACGGGCTCTTGAAACTCCGCCCTCTTCTTGGGAGCAGCTGCTCATTTGCACTTAAAGGCACACACAAAAACGGCGTGTTTTTGCTCACCCTCAAAAAGTGATAAATTTAACATGCTATAAAAAATGATCTGTGGGATATTTGGAGCTAAAACTTCACATACACACTCTGTGGACATCAGAGACTTATTTTCCATATTGTAAAAGTGGCATTATATAACCCCTTTAAATAAAATATTTTTGTTATAAGAAACAAAAAAACCAACGTTGTGCATCAAAAAAAATTAACTTGATTTTCAAAAGTCAACAAATTTGTGACAGCTGAATGTAACATTTTTGACCAGCTAAACATGTCCGTCTCAGAGTAACATGCAATTTATTTAAGCCATGAAATAAACTTAATTCCATAAAATAAGTATAATGAACAACGTAAAATGCATTTTGAACTTCTCCAGCACGTTTTATAATTCACATTATCACGTGACACGTCCGTCAAAAACTTGAAAAAGGCTTGCTGTCGGTTGGAATATTAGAACTAAAAACATCAATATAACACACTCATGGGCATCAATCACTTCACTGAATACTTGATGGCTATAGAAATAAATAATTATTACCTTAAGATCCATCTGATTTCAAATCCACATCATTTGAATATCACAACATCAGTGTCTGTCAAAAAAACCCGTGCACAATACACGGTAGTATTTACGAGAAGCAGAGGACCAGGGAGTTAACGCATAACCTGGAAGATCCACACTACCGGATGTTTTGACTACATCAACGCTTTCCAAGAAGAGGGAGAAAATGGTGGCTTGAGCGGCTTTAACATGCTGTCTGTCAGAGACGATAACGTACCTAATTCATAACGCACGAGTATAAATTTGTTCTTCCCTCACTGAAATTGAATTAGAATGATCAGGGAACTGAGTGAAATACTTCACTGCATGCTAAAGAGAAGAAATGCCAATCCAATTGAAAAACTTTGCTGGGTTAGTGAACATCGTTCAACTTTTTGGTTTTGATGGACATTTTTTTATGCACGAATTACGCATTCTGATTCTTACATTCCTGATTTGAATATTTTCAATACTTTTCTATTCTTGATTAATCTTTTTTTCATAATTTTGATTGATCTTGAATTTAACTCTCCTATGCTGATGTAATATATATTATAAATTTGGTGCGATTTTTAGTTTGATCACTATCTTTTCAGTTGTAAAAAATTAAGGCAATTATCAAAGTTTGATAAAATGTTGTTTAATTTTCCAATTAAATGTGATACATTATTACATGATTTGTAACATTTTATTACCCCTTCACAGATTTTTGTCAGCTACAAATCAAGGTATTTCAGATCTTCATTATTATTGTTCAAAATAACCATTATGGCATCTCACAACTATGGAAAATGTCAGCTTATACACTGCCCCATTTTGTTCAGTCTTTGTTTTGGACAGTGTTACAACCCTCCCTGTCTGCACAGAAATTATATTTTTTCTATTTCTATTATATGATATATTTCATGATATTTTTAACATGTAGAGGAGTGGATATTATACAATATGATTAAAAGGTTGTTAAAAGTCAGTACAATTTTTTAACCACCTTTCAGGATTCTTTGATTAGAAAGTTTATTAGATATAGAAATCTACATTATAAATGTCTTTACTGTCACTTTTGATTCATTTAATGCATCCTTGTTGAATAAAAGTATTACAGTTTTTCCAGTATGTACAGTGTACTTATTGTGTTCATGTTGTATTGCAAAACACTTGTGCTGCTATTGAGGTGGATATGGGTAAGGTTAAGGACAGGTTTAGTGGTAGCCTATGGGTAGGTTTACGTAAGGATGGGTTAAGGGAAGGCTCAACTGTAATTACAGCTGTATTTTTTAAAAAAAAAAATAAATAAATAAGTACAATGTAAAAACATGTACACAATAAGTGCATTGTATCAAATGATTCATTTACAATAAGTGTTAGACCAAAGTAGTTAAAAACACCTAATATAAAGTGGGACTGAACATTTTCATTTATACAGCACATTTATTTTTTGTATTTTTCACAGTTATGTTTAGTTTGTCTTAGTTTATCATGGACTTTTAGTTTGTTTTCATTCATTCTCATGTGTTCCTTTGTTTGACTTTCCCACCACTCCTTTGTTACCATGGTCACCGTAATTATGAGTTTGTTTGGTTCAGCAAAGTTCCAGTAATTATCTTGTTTGAGTTCCTATTTATGTACCCTCACATTCATTCCCTGTCCAGTCACGTTCACATTAACTGTGTGTTGCTACCTTCTGTTAACCTTGTGGATATTTGATATTAAACTTGTGTTGGAACTAGGGCTGCACGATTTATCGCAATTTTATCGCACGCGATTTGGCAAAGGCTGCGATTATTTAATGCGCAGCTTGTCAGAGCTGTACGGCTCTGTGATCAGTAGTAAATGCTTCTGAAATCTGAAAGCCAAAGGGCGCTCTCGCGCAGAAACTGCAAATATGCCCTGCAGCAGAAGTAGAACACGTGCCATTCCAGGAAATCCCATACTATCGCTGTAGCTGAATAAACAGAATATTGAAACGTTTTGATTGATTAAACATGACTAATAAACACACGACTGCCTTATTCTGTGTATGAAGCCATATCATTTCACAGAAGGATGCTCAACTGTCGTTGTGAAGTGAGTTTGGAGTAAAAACATGTTATTAAATGTCTTTTGTTGGACAAGATGTTAATAAATGCTTCTCATGTCTGGAAAGATGTTTGAGCGTGTTGCTTTTTCAAATGCACATAATAAGTGATTCAAACTTGCAGTGCTTTCAGATGGATTAGCATTTGGAGCCATAGTTCATTGACAAGCCACGCATAAAAAATAATCGCAGCTTTGCGATTTCATAATCGTTTAAGCACGATTTCAATGTTTTTTTGTTTTTTTCTAATCGTCCGATTAATCGTGCAGCCCTAATTGAAACCTTATTCTTCATCTTCTTCTTTTTGCCTGCAACCATGTGACAGATGCCCAATTTATGCCCAATTTACTTTGGTGGCTCAGGAGAGCACCAATCTTTTGAACTTTATTGAAAAGTTTTGAAGTCTTGCTGCCACCTGCCCTCTAGAAGACAAGACCCTGAAGAACCTGTTCTGGATCGGGCCAATTACCATCAGCATGTTGACCTCCCAGACACCTCTGGACTTAACTGGAGGAATACCGTCATTAGGTGGCTGGAGAGTGTCTTGCCCCAGTCTAGAGCACAGCCAGACCCAGAGCCTGAATCCCCATTTTCAACCGAGGAGAATTCATGTGAGCCCCCTGCAGACAGAGAGCTACCACCCGCCACGACGCGTCAGCTAGAGCCCGAGGAGAAGAGGACAGAGCTGACCCTTGCCCTGGAAGTGGAGCTCCATCGTGAGTCTGACCAGGGGTGTGAGTCCGTGGCATCAGCGGAGTCTCCGGGGAGTCCATGCTGTGACGTCGAGCCACAGGTTGTGCATCCAGCAGCAGCACCCATGCGAGAGGATCCTGCGGCTCCGCCTCCGGCCTCTGATATTGTCGCTCCATCTCGGCATGTCGATCTGTCGGCTCTGCCTTGGCTCCTCCCACCTTCAGCTCCACCAGAGACCCTCGTCCCACCGGCTCCCCCTTGGTCAGTCGTTACTCTGCTTCCGCCACAGACCTACGGGCCGTCCGCTACGCTCCGTTCCTCCACCCCTATGGCTGCAGGGGGCTTCTCCTTCCCTTCGGCATCGCCTCTGTCCTCAGTCACACCGGCTCCACCTCAGCCTTCGGATACTCTGGCTCCGCCTTTGACGCTCGTTGCCGCAGCATCGCCGAGGTCTCCAGTGCCTGCGATGTCACTTGTTTCCATCGGCTCTCTGTCTGTGCTCATGGATCCATCGGCGTCATTTCCTGCAGTCATCTGCCAGCTGTCGTCAGCCACGACACCATCTGGACTCCCCCCTCTCTCGACTCTGCCGTGGCCTGTCGGCACTGGCAAGCTCTGGGTGTGTGCCAGCAAACTATCTCCACCATAGCCGCCCGGGGATCGTCGTCTTCTATCTGCCACCATCCTTCTGTCGACACCATATTCCATCACCATCCCTTTGCCACATCTTGTCACCATCCAGTCACCACATCCTCGTCCACCTCCAATCCCTCTCTCCCTCTGCTTTCATCTGTTACTGCACAAGATCGTGCCTAGCTGGAGGGGGCAGTTATGTCAGTTAAGTTTAGTTTGTCTTAGTTATCTTGGATTTTTAGTTTGTTTTTATTCATTCTCATGTGTTCCTTTGTTTGACTTTCCTACCACTCCTTTGTTACCAGGGTCACCGTCATTGAGTTTGTTTGGTTCAGCTGTGTTCTATTAATCATATTGTTTGAGTTACTATTTAAGTTCCCTCATGTGAGGGTACGTTAATGTAGTACCCTCACGTTCATTCTCTGTCCAGTCACGTTCACATTTACTGTGTGTTGCTACCTTCTGTTAACCTTGTGGATATTTGATATTAAACTTGTGTTGGAACTAGGGCTGCACGATTTATTGCAATTTTATCGCACGCGATTTGGCAAAGGCTGCGATTATTTAATGCGCAGCTTGTCAGAGCTGTACGGCTCTGTGATCAGTAGTAAATGCTTCTGAAATCTGAAAGCCAGAGGGCGCTCTCGCGCAGAAACTGCAAATATGCCCTGCAGCAGAAGTAGAACACGTGCCATTCCAGGAAATCCCATACTATCGCTGTAGCTGAATAAACAGAATATTGAAACGTTTTGATTGATTAAACATGACTAATAAACACACGACTGCCTTATTCTGTGTAAGAAGCCACATCATTTCACAGAAGGATGCTCAACTGTCGTTGTGAAGTGAGTTTGGAGTAAAAACGTTATTAAATGTTGTTTTTTGTTGGACAAGATGTTAATAAATGCTTCTCATGTCTGGAAAGATGTTTGACGCGTGTTGCTTTTTCAAATGCACATAATAAGCGATTCAAACTTGCAGTGCTTTCAGATGGATTAGCATTTGGAGCCATAGTTCATTGACAAGCCACGCATAAAAAATAATCGCAGCTTTGCGATTTCATAATCATTTAAGCACGATTTCAATGGGTTTTTTTTTTCTAATCGTCCGATTAATCGTGCAGCCCTAATTGAAACCTTATTCTTCATCTTCTTCTTTTTGCCTGCAACCATGTGACAGATGCCCAATTTATGCCCAATTTACTTTGGTGGCTCAGGAGAGCACCAATCTTTTGAACTTTATTGAAAAGTTTTGAAGTCTTGCCGCCACCTGCCCTCTAGACGACAAGACCCTGAAGAACCTGTTCTGGATCGGGCCAATTACCATCAGCATGTTGACCTCCCAGACACCTCTGGACTTAACTGGAGGAATACCGTCATTAGGTGGCTGGAGAGTGTCTTGCCCCAGTCTAGAGCACAGCCAGACCCAGAGCCTGAATCCCCAATTTTCAACCGAGGAGAATTCATGTGAGCCCCCTGCAGACAGAGAGCTACCACCCGCCACGACGCGTCAGCTAGAGCCCGAGGAGAAGTGGACAGAGCTGACCCTTGCCCTGGAAGTGGAGCTCCATCGTGAGTCTGACCAGGGGTGTGAGTCCGTGGCATCAGCGGAGTCTCCGGGGAGTCCATGCTGTGACATCGAGCCACAGGTTGTGCATCCAGCAGCAGCGCCCATGCGAGAGGATCCTGCGGCTCCGCCTCCGGCCTCTGATATCGTCGCTCCATCTCGGCATGTCGATCTGTCGGCTCTGCCTTGGCTCCTCCCACCTTCAGCTCCACCAGAGACCCTCGTCCCACCGGCTCCCCCTTGGTCAGTCGTTACTCTGCTTCCGCCACAGACCTACGGGCCGTCCGCTACGCTTCGTTCCTCCACCCCTATGGCTGCAGGGGGCTTCTCCTTCCCTTCGGCGTCGCCTCTGTCCTCAGTCACACCGGCTCCGCCTCAGCCTTCGGATACTCTGGCTCCGCCTTTGACGCTCGTTGCCGCAGCATCGCCGAGGTCTCCAGTGCCTGCGATGTCACTCGTTTCCATCGGCTCTCTGTCTGTGCTCATGGATCCATCGGCGTCATTTCCTGCAGTCATCTGCCAGCTGTCGTCAGCCACGACACCATCTGGACTCCCCCCTCTCTCGACTCTGCCGTGGCCTGTCGGCACTGGCAAGCTCTGGGTCTATGCCAGCAAACTATCTCCACCATAGCCGCCCGGGGATCGTCATCTTCTATCTGCCACCATCCTTCTGTCGACACCATATTCCATCACCATCCCTTTGCCACATCTTGTCACCATCCAGTCACCACATCCTCGTCCACCTCCAATCCCTCTCTCCCTCTGCTTTCATCTGTTACTGCACAAGATCGTGCCTAGCTGGAGGGGGGAGTTATGTCAGTTATGTTCAGTTTGTCTTAGTTATCTTGGATTTTTAGTTTGTTTTTATTCATTCTCATGTGTTCCTTTGTTTGACTTTCCCACCACTCCTTTGTTACCAGGGTCACCGTCATTGAGTTTGTTTGGTTCAGCTGTGTTCTATTAATCATCTTGTTTGAGGTCCTATTTAAGTTCCCTCATGTGAGGGTACATTAATGTAGTACCCTCACGTTCATTATCTGTCCAGTCACGTTCACATTTACTGTGTGTTGCTACCTTCTGTTAACCTTGTGGATATTTGATATTAAACTCGTGTTGGAACCTTATTGTTCATCTTCGTCTGTTTGCCTGCAACCACCCATGGCAACTTTATTATATCTTCCCCTAATACCAATACCACACATTCTTACCTATCTTCCTATTGCTCTTCACAACAAGCAACTGTGAATTTTCAGTTTACATGTAACACATTTCTACAAATAAACTGCTGTTGCTGTTTAGGCATTTAGACGTTCCTCCATGTTTAAAAATGGTATTGATTGTGCTGGGCAAACTCCATATGGCCTAATGTATGCTTCCAAACTTGATTGGTAAGATTGTGATTTCATTACAATGGCAGGCCATTTGCCAATTTAGCAGACATTAAAAATATTTCACATCATAGGTATTTATGGAATATACAGCATCTCATAGAAGTGAGTACACCCCTCACATTTTTGTAAATATTTTAATATATCTTTTCATGTGACAACACTGAAGAAATGACACTTTGCTACAATGTAAAGTAGTGAGTGTACAGCTTGTATAACAGTGTAAATTTGCTGTCCCCTCAAAATAACTCAACACACAGCCATTAATGTCTAAACCGCTGGCCACAAAAGTGAGTACACCCCTAAGTGAAAATGTCCAAATTGGGCCCAAAGTGTCAATATTTTGTGTGGCCACCATTATTTTCCAGCACTGCCTTAACCCCCTTGGGCATGAAGTTCACCAGAGCATCACAGGTTGCCACTGGAGTCCTCTTCCACTCCTCCATGATGACATCACGGAGCTGGTGGATGTTAGAGACCTTGTGCTCCTCCACCTTCCGTTTGAGGATGCCCCACAGATGCTCAATAGGGTTTAGGTCTGGAGACATTCTTTAGCAAGGCAGCGGTTGTCTTGGAGGTGTGTTTGGGGTCGTTATCATGTTGGAATACTGCCCTGCGGCAGTATTTTTTTCTTGTTGTGAAGTTGTGAAGAGTTTGACAATTTCACTGAGAATCAAATTATCAGTTTTGAGTAGTTATTGTGCAAATTGTAGACAGTTGTACTTACTCTTTTGCACACCTGTGCCAAAACACATGCAATTTGCTTAAATCAAGAAATTCAAATCTGATGTGAACAAGAAACTAACTGTTCAGAGACATGAACTTATTGTTTTAAGGGAAAAAAAAAAAAAGTCTCATTTGAGAACTGAGCTAAAGCAATTTAGAAAAACTGTAATATCATTCAGGGGGGAAATAAAATACAGCCCCTGAACTTTTGAATGGTAGTGTATATAAAATTAAACAAAACTACCTTCAAATTCACATGATATCTGCTCAGTCATTTTCATTTGATTAATTATTTGGACTTTTCCCATTATATTTTTGCAAAAGCAGAGATACAAAACAAATAGTGCAGAAAACCACATGAGACAAGCCTCAGACCAGATTGGAATCTGCGTCTCCAACATGAACACCACAGCATTTTGTATCTAGCTAACTTCTAGGCCATGGCTCCGACTTGGGCTTATGTTTACTCAAGTTTCTGTTTTCACAGTCCTCTTCGATTCTGCTGCCCCTCGTCTGCCGTAAAGAGAAGGATAGAGAAGTCCACAATGCACCACATACACACTTTACTTACTATGAAACACTATGCTACTATCTTATTTTTCAGATGAGAAAACTGATGATCGCTGCACAAGCATTGTAGTCGTTAATACAAATTTGAAGGGACTAAAACACAAATGATATTTTGGTCTCTTCATTACGGTTTGTAATGGAACTGATGATACAGCAGTTCATAAGAAATCAGGACAAATTTCTCCCCTCTATCTTGCATGTACACACTCCAAAGCAAAAGCTTTTGCACATGCCTCATGTCAGCACAGCATCTAGTGATCAGCCTATCAGTGTTTATTATGCTTGCGCAACTCCTGTTTTCTGAGAAATATATCTTACTATATCCTGTCTCAGGAAATTGATAACCATTCAACTAGTTGATTTAACGGTTGATTGAATTATGTCATCGGAAAAAGCCTCATAGTATCTATGCTCAACTTACATGGAATACAACCGCTGCTTTCCTGAGAAAAAACAAATGAAACTGTTGCAGCAGGTCTTCAATGCATCTTTTAAAGTATACTTGCATGCCAAGATGCATAATCACGTTCAAATAGAAGAATGTTGTTTGTCTGTGTGGTTTAACAAATTACCCTTTAATACCAAACATTTTTGGCAAGGAACTAATTTCTACATATGAACAGAGCAAAAATGTATATGAAAACACTGACCTGTATTACATTGTACACTGAGTCACTGGTCTTGCGAAGGGTGGCGTACGTCAAGGGTGGCATACCTTCGAACCCCTAATAGCACGAAAGACACATGCAGTTTAAGGGTCTTTGAAAATGACGAATATCTTGAATCCAGTGAATTTCTTCCATTTCATCATTTTGACAATAAATCTTCCACTTTGTGCTCTGCAAATTTCCCTGAGAGCAAAGTTTGTGCTATATCATATTACTCTGTTTTTCTGCTCTGAATCTTGGGATGATTTATGATGGTGTCATACTTACTTGAAGTCTTTTTAACAGGCTAAAAGAGAAGAAATTATATAATTTAGTAACACTTTACAATAAGGTTTCTTTTTAGTTTTAGTTGTCATGAACTAACAATGAACATTGCATCTACAGCAGCATTTATTAAAGCATTAGTTCACTTTAAAATGAAAATTACCCCAAGATTTACTCACCCTCAAGCCATCCTAGGTGTATATGACTCTGAAGGTGGTCTGGCGGAAGCTAGATATTTTACTTTATAACTTGGATATTTTTCTTACACAAACGCATCGATTTGCTTCAGAAGGCCTTTATTAACCCCCCGGAGCCGCGTGGAGTGCGTTTATGATGGATGGATGCGCTTTCTTGAGCTTCATACTCGTTGGTCCTGTTCACTGCCATTATAAAGCTTTGATGCGTCAGGATATTTATTAATATATCTCAGATTGTGTTCATCAGAAAGAAGAAAGTCATATTCACATAGGATGGCTTGAGGGTGAATAAAGCTTGGAGTAATTTTCATTTTATAAAGTGAACTAATCTTAGTCAATAGTAATTTCAACATTTACTAATACATTTTTAAAATCCAAAGTTCACATCTGTTAATGCACTGAAAACTAACAGGAACAATCAACGAATAATTAGATTTTTTTACACCCAATGTAATGTTTGTGCCACAGCTTCCCTGAAATAACAGTATTGGTGATTACCAAAATCATTTTTTATGTTTCTGTAATGATTAATCCACACCAGTATGTGTAAGCTCTTTAGTCACAGTTGTGTTTCTACTGCTAAAATATAATTATTGTTGGGATTTAATGGATTCAAAGACAGATCGTACAAAAGTTTAATCAAAAGCAAGTCTTTGGGAACAGCTAGAAACTATTTGAAAGTCAATAACAACAGAGACTGTGGAAAAGTACATAAAAACAATGCTAGCAAGAATGCAAGCTGTTATCAAGGCCAAAGGAGGCCATACAAAATAAAATATACAATTTTTTGGTTATTATCTGTGAATAAAGACTATTAGTTGTTTCAGTTTGTTATTTGCCTAATAAATGACAATAAAATTTTAGTTTTAAACAAGTTTTTGACAGATTCCTCAATGTTAGTTCATGTTAGCTAATGCATTTACTAATGTTGACAAATGTGACCTTAAAAGCATTACCAATATTTTGCATAATATATATACAATTAAAACTCCAGTGATTAGAATTAGAATAGAAACACGTCAACATTATTGCAATATTTTTGATTAATTTAGGTGTGACTATCATTTAGGTGGTTTTAGAATCTGAATGTTACATAAAATATATGTATAATAAGAATTAAATGAAAAATGTTTGCGACTAAGTCAATAAACCTGGAGAAATGCCAAAGGGATCAAGCTAGCCTCTTTAGCCCCTGCTGGTGGATGCTATAACATATTACAGGTTAGGGCTCTAGAAGGGATACAGCTACGGCCAGATTGTCCTACTGGGCATGTGCACATCAATATTGCGTCTTTTTTGTCACACTGAACAACAATTAATTACTGTATTTGCATTATTGTAAGGGTAGGTTTGGGGTTGGGGTAGGTGCAGATGTTAATAAAACACAATCTGATAAGTACCAAATTTAATTTATTGTTATTTTATGGTGAGATTTTGCATCCCTTCTAGCCACAACCCATATTACACAAAATCCATCGTTCTCTATTGGTGGCCATTCAGAATTAGTTTTGTATTCTGAATAAATCCTTTTTCAAGTAACATATAAATCACAATAATTTCCAGGGGGATCATGCGTTAGCAGAGCTACTGCCATGCTACTGGATATAGCTTTCCCTAGATATATTATAGACCTTTTTAAACCAGTCAAACCCTGACCTATTTTTTTTTTTTTTTTCCATCTCGTCTCTATTCATGTCAGGATGTGACTCCTTGATTACAGGAAATAAAGGTCTGCCTGGACATTACAGCTATCAGTGAAGTTGATCTTCCTACACTGAATCATATTTAAAAACAGGCTGAACATCATGCTATGAATGTCAAAGTTCTTGCTGTTTGCAGTCTTTTTTCAAAACCCACCTTTTGTATTTGACTAAATCCACTGCAGTAATGAGAATTAAGAAAAGTGTCAGAAGTCCACATACAATGTACAGTGCAATGGAGCACTGGCAACCTGAATCGGACAAAAACAGAAGAAAAATGGGTTTAGCTGGTTTTACGTCACTATATTATGACAACATCTTATTTACTTACATACCACTACAAGAACACCCAAGGAGATACGTAACTCAAGTTCACATAAAGCACATTACTTTCCACATTGCAGTTACACATGGTCTGAGAATGAACATTCTTAAGCTTAGCAAGTTTACACATCAACTAATTGCCAGCTGATATTCATACGAATGTATTTTGATGTGGTTTGGATGTTGTTTCTGATTTAATTGCTTGTTTACACCGAGATCTGACCGTGTGTCCACTTATTGCCTCTATGCAGCCACATCAACACTGCCATTCAAAGAGTTTGCCATGAATCACCTTCATCATTAGTGAAGCATAGATGAAATCACTGTTCTAAAGTGATTATGGGTCAATGACACATAAAGATGTCCAAGATGATGAAAAGAAAGCATAAAGCAATCTCCTAGACATGTAAACAAGCAAACAAAAAAGTTTTGATTTAAAGGGGTAAGCAAGTAAAAAGCATATTTTCCTAACCCCTTAAATTGAATACATATTTGTACACATCGTAATCATATTTTCCTTTTTTACTTACTAGAATTCTCCAATGCTCATTATGGTTTGACATGTTGTCTTGTGTTTGATATTGAGTCAGTAATTTTTTTTTCTTTAGCCTACAGCAGCTCTTGCTTGCTAATAAAAAAGCAGCTAACTACATTGAAGCTATTATATTGTTATACTATTTAGCAACATTTTGTATATATTGCTACAAAAAAGATGACAGAAAATGCACTGCAATCTGTTCAGGGACTCAAATAAATTGTGAATGATTGATTAAATGAACCAACCAGATGAATCAAATCACTAAAATGAATCAAACCTCCCAATGCTTCTAGTGAGAAAAAGAATGGATATTTTAGCAAGCATATTTGATTATAACCTCAGGTCGCTCAGTTTAATCACGTTAAACTGATGATATTTCTTAAAAAAGTAGCTTGTTTGCTTGCAAAAACCTGAGGTACTGAAAATAAATTGTTATACAAGTTAACTATATATAGCCCCTCTAGTTCACACCTGCCCGCTCCAAGCGGGACACAAACCCGGGCCCGTCCACATGGGAGGTGGGCGCTCTAACAAGGAGGCTAATGACCGCAGTCTCTAGCGTCAGTCGCTAGAGCACCTCTTGAGTTCAGGGGAGTGAGGTTTACACACACAGCTCTTACTAGCCTACGTCTGTTACACTCACCCCCCAAACCTCACTCCCATCCGGGTCACGGCACCAATGTAGCCCCTCTAGTTCGCACCTGCCCGCTTCAAGCGGGACACGAACCCTGGCCCGTCCGCATGGGAGGTGGGCGCTCTAACAAAGAGGCTAAAGACCACAGTCTCTAGCGTCAGTCGATAGAGCACCTCTTAAGTTCAGGGGAGTGAGGTTTATACGCACTGCTCTTACTAGCCTACATCTGTTACATATATTAGTAAAGGTTCTGCTAACAGAAAGATATTTACTATTTATGTCCACAGCGACAGCCCTCGATTGGTCGGTCCCATGGTTGTTGTAGACCTTGCAGACATACAGACCCTGAACATTACTTCTGGCTGTCATTGTTAGAGTCTGTCCTTGATTCTGCAATTCTAGCTTCCCAGATCCACTGTCTTTGTACCACTCATAGCGCATGACTGCAGGGTTGGCATCACTATGACAGCTCAGTGTCACCACACTGCCTTCAGACACTGGACCCGATGGACTCACAAGGACTATGGTGTTTTTGGGAGCATCTGAAAGAGAAGATTGACCTGTGTCCTTAAATTGTACATAATAGACACTTTATTTAAAAAAAAAAAAAAAAAGTCTGAGACAACCTAAAAAATCAGGGATTCAAAATATAATTTAAATCAACAGAATGTTTTGAATTTTGAATAAATAAATGAACACTATGATGTCAACTGAATAATAATTAAGATTCTGTACTATTTCTGTACTAAATTTTTGACACTGACCATGCGACTCCTTTTCTACAGCACTCAGATGTACTTGTTTCCATTGAAGCTCAATATTTTCTTTGGATCATTCTCGAATAATGCTGAACATTATCATTATTGTTATTATCAGCATCTACACAAACTTTATACAAACTCAAAAAGCAAAAGAGGGACAAAAGACATTCTGAAATTCTTGTTAATTTTTTAAATACAACTTATTCAAATTGCTATTCTTATAATACAGTTTTTTAACTGAAAAAGTTATAACTTTTGTACTTTTGGACACCACCATGTTAAAAAAACACTGCCATTTTAGTTTCACAAGTTCACACTTATATATAACTAAATAGAGTAAAGGTTATGAGTATTTGGCGTGCCCCAGGCTGGGATAGGAATAGTTATAAGTAAGGAGATGGGGAGGTAGAGGGATGCTGGAAAACTGTCATAGAACAGAGGTAAGTCTGCTGTATATATATCTCCTAATTCACCCTTCGCCAGGAGTTTGTTTGACAGGTGATCTGACCAATCATAACGCTGAATCCGCCATTTTGTCCGACAAACAAACCAGACAGGAGAGTTAGTAGATTAACGTCGGTGGACTTGAACTTGTGTGTATTGACGTTTTTCTGCGGTTGAAACAACATACCTTCTGATGTTCATTCATTTTTATTTTGTGCAAAAACTAAGAAGAGATGATTGGTTTACGTGTCGCTTGAACTGAGGCGCTACAGGAATCTGTCACTACACATTAAAGAGGCACAAAACGGTATTAAATGACAAAAATTCAAATGCTAAGACTTTGTTTCATACCAAAAGTAACCTCCTCTGCCTTGTCTGCCTGCGTGTTGTTAGTTTCAGCGTTGTCACTCTTTGCTCCGCGATGTATTTTTCACTGCATGAGAACATGAAGTGTGGCATGAGAGCGCCATGGCTTGTCAGACGTAGCAAAAGTAACTAAGGGGGGTGGGTCTTTGCGAAGGGTCAATTGAGATGATTAACTGAATAAGCTCCTCCCGTGTTAATTAGGTTAATTATCTGAACGTGCTCCTCCCGAACTTTGTCAATATAACCTCATATGTGATGAATGCGGAAAGACGCTCCCTTTGCGGCCAATAGGCACTTTTGCCGAGCACACCCGCAAGCTTTGCAGCAGACTTCTACCTGTCAGTCAAAGCGCCATTACGTCATGAAAGTGTACTTCATTTTTTCACACATATGCTGTATGCATACAGTTGAACACACAGCCTTTCAAAGTAGCTATAACGTTACTCCATTTGATAGCGTGCGTGAATGCAGGCGGTCGACACGTGTGCTCTAGAAAGTTTAATCTTTGTCCAATGTCTGTGCTATTTTTCTCCAGAAGTTATGACTGATAAAAATGTCTTTGTATTCTTTTTAACTAAAGTTGCGCTATCTCATAATAACCCTCTCACACAAGTGCGTGCCAGTGTTGCCACCTTGTGGAACAACTGATTAGTACAAAACAAATTAAATGCGCATGTGCGTGTACAAAGTATGTGTGGTTAAAAAAATGGAGCAGCAAGCGAACAGTAGGCTTCGAAAACTACTCTGGTGATGAAATTTGCATCTCGCGCATTGTAGGCGGATCCGCGTGTACACGTAAAAACCAAAGTATATAGCTTACTTTGGTTTTTAGGGTTATCTGGGACATGTCCAATAATGTTTGCTCAGAAATAAAAATAATTGCTTTTATACTTATAGTGATTGCTTTTCTTTCTCTGTTTCACATACAAAGCACTCTGAGGATAATGCTGGTCTCAACAGGTCTTTTGGCGCCCTGGGAGTACAAAAGAGAGCAGGAGACTTTAAGGCGGTCATTTAGAGGCGTAGCATTGAACATCTGAGAGGAGACCAACAGTGTCTGTCCAAATTCATCCTCCTTAGGAAAAAAGAGGTTAAAGCATCAGGACACAGAACTGTAGTTTACAATCATCATGCTTTGCCTGGTGTTATATTTCACCTGTAGGGCTGGTGTGAGCTGTTCTCCTAGTTGTGGGTTCCACTGCATCAGAGGTTGTATTGAAGGACATGACATCACAGTGGAACAGGTCAATGTCAACTTGGTGCCCTCTAGAATTTCCAGCACCTGAACATGTGGGTTCAGGATAGGCGGTGGAACGTCTTGGAATTAAGAAGAGAGTTGAGACATTAACTGTTTCACCCGCACGATACATCAAAAAAAAAAAAAAAAAAAAAAAGGATGGGGGTGTATGAGGGGGGTGCATTTTGGCACAACATGCTGTTATTCTTTAATAAAATAAGGATTCCAACCTTTATGGACTGTGATGTTCACTCCATTCGTATAACTGTATATGAGAGGTTCAGGACCCTGAAGTCTTAAGAAATATATGTCACTGAATTCAGCAGGAAAGTTATGAAACACTGTGGTGCAATTTTTGTTTAAGATGTTGCCAATCACATTTCCTTTTAGAAGTGAAAACTCCAAACTGAGAACATTTGCCCCATATATGGTTGTTTTTCTCCACATTACCTCAACAGACTTGTTTAGGAACTTTTTGAATGAGTCGGGAAACTCAAACTGACATGGAATTTGAACACAGAAACCACTTATCGCATCTATCTTCTGAGGCATTTTAATGTCCCATGTGTTGCTGGCAGCACCTTCATACATAAACAAACAGGGCATGTTCTACATTAGTTTATTACAGTACATAATGCCAACGTATAGACCTGCTTAACTTTACAACACAATGAATTAGAAGTGCGAGTAAAATCACCAGCCATCCTTATAAACAGCATCATTTCGTCATAGACACTCATTCAGTATTTGTTCATGGATTAATCTAAAACTATGTAGGCTAATATTTCAAACCCAACAAATCAACAAAACCAAGTCTCTCACCTCTCAATATCCAGATTATGACAACCAAGACTTTAGGTCCACTCATGTTGCTAAAATCAGGAAAAAAACCTATGAGAAATTTCAGTCAGGTAAACAGATGTGGCTTTTTAGACTTTTTATCCTTTTTGACTTTGTGTGTAGACATACATTGGGACATACATAGATTGTAAAGGAACACTTAACAACTTTAATTAAATACTGATTATTACTTTTTTACTATTTATTTATTTATTTATTTATTTTTTGGTTTGTAATCAAAAATAATCAGAGACTTTTACCTGATGCAGAGCTGTCAGTCACTCGGCAACTAAATGGATTACTGGAAACTGGAACTGGAAACACTAGAGTTTCACCATTAGCTTACAAAAAAATTTTACTATTACAAAAAGATGGTGAAACAGGACATGTGTTCTTTCTTTTAGGGTAAAATAAGTTTATGTAAAATATACAGTGGTGTGTATTGAAATATGGTGCGTATTTATAATCATACCTGTATATTATCTTAAAGCTAATAAAAAAAATTAAAAAAAACGTACAAATCAATCAGCCTAACAACAAGATGAACACTGAAACAACATTTTAGTAATGTTTATATTGAAGGCACCACAGGTGAATAGGGTAAATATCGCCAGACTTTCTTAGTTGATTAATTACAGAACATTTATACAATCATTTTGTATGTTTTTCTGAAATGTTATGTTTAAATAGGCAAACAATCTAATTAAGTGCTAATTTGCATATAGGAACAAACATTTTGGTTTTGGATATCTTTTTAATCACTCCATAAAAAGAAAATACAGTTGACAGTCAAAAAAGAGACATTTTAAGAATAAAATGTTATATAACTCAGGTTTGAATAACACACAAACAAACCCCTCTGTACAAACTTTCAGAATACAGATATAGGCTAGAATATGAAGTGGAGATTTGTATCATTTTGAGAAAATGGCCTTTAAATATCTACATAGAAATCTACATATTAAGAAATCATGTGGGAAAATGCAGCATTTTTTTTTTTTATACCTATACATCTTTCCTTCTTGCAAACATCTCGTCGCTGTTTTTTTATTTTGTTTCCACTTTTTTCCATTTTATTTATTATGTAATTTTCTAGTATGTAATTGTTTTAATCCCAAGACATTTACTTTAAACTTTACAGATTGCAAACTAACCCTCAAGCTTCACTGTAATAAAACAATTTCAACCAGTTGATAAAATATTGTATTACTAGTCTTAACTTTCATGTCATTATAGCTTAATTTCACATTTTGGTCATTTAAGTTATTATTTTTGACAGTTAATTGCGTAAATCAGTTTATTTTGACCTTAAACCACATAACTGTTATCACCCACATTATTATGATATGTCAAACCACAGATTTTGAATTTTGTTCTGTAATACTAAATCTCAGCATTAAGTGGCAGCACAGTTCAACATTTAGATATTGACGCTCCTCCAGATATGTAGGGTAATACCAATTTCTCATATCTCAGTTTAAATTAGTTTCCATTAAGATGAAACCACTTTCACCTAAAACAATCACTTATAGTTCACCCAAAAATGAAAATTCTGTCATCATTTACTCACCCTCACCTTGTTCTAAAACATGAATGTTGTACACGAGTTTCTTTGTTCTATTGAGAAAAGAAGATATTTTGAAGAATGTTGGTAACCAAACAGTTACTGGTCCCCATTGACTTCAATAGTACTTTTTCATGGTTACCAACATTCTTCAAAATATCTTTTGTGTTCAACAGAACAAAGAAACTCATACAGGTTTGGAACAACTTGAGGGTGAGTAAATGATGACAGAATTTATTTTTGGGTGAACTTTCCCTTTAACAACAACAACAACAAGACATTTTTCAATGACCTGATACTAGTGGCTCTAATGCCATAACAATCAAGTTAGTTTTAGTGTATGGTATGCTAATAGTCTTAAGTATTAAATATGAACAGAAACAGAATTCAAACCATTTTCATTTTCTGATATGTGGTTAGAAACAAAAGGCATGGGAATTTGTATCAGGATGTAGGCAAAAACACGCAATAAAATAAGGAACATTGACAAAAGGAACAAGACATGGAAACTGTTGTTCATTCACATACGCAAACATTGGTGTATACTAAGGAAACCACAAGATCTTGAATAGACACACTGTAAAAATAAATAAATAAATAATAATAATAATAATAAATCCCGTAAAAAAAACAGTAATTTTCTGGCAGCTGGGGCGCCAGAAATATACCGTAAAATAACGGAAAATAAATGTCTCGTAAAAATACAGTAATTTTCCGGTAATAAAATACAGTTTATAACTGTAATTTTTCCTAAAATCTTCTGTATTTTCACATAAAATCTTCTGTATTTTCTTTAGCTTTTTAATGTTTCACGAAGGACATTTACTTGTGTAAAATCAATAAAATTACCTATAAATAAGGTTGAATGCTGCTATATACAAATAACCAGTCTCTTAATTGCAAAAGAATGTTTATTATTAGTTTTTATTTTATAAAAAGCCAAAAAGAGTTTTAAAACTAGTAATGGTTTTAAAACAATTGCAGCAGTAAACTTAATATAACAATACAACAATTTGTTACTAGGGCTGGGTATCGAATTCGATACTTTTTTGGTACCGACCGAATTGCCTCGATATTATCGAGTATCAAAAAGTGTCTTGTCATTCGGTACCAAATTTCGATACCTCCAAACAGAGCCCGGTGGAGAAATGCTGTCGCTGTCTCATTGAGCAATGTAATAACGTTGCACTACATTGTTATTTATATCTAAATGTATAAAACTATGCGCGTGAGAGAGACCCTGAGTGCGAGAGAGCGAGTGAATCAACGGTTTCACTTTCAGTTTATCTCCGAAAAGGACGGGTGAGAGTACCGTCTGTTTATCCGAGCAACCGGTTCACTACAGTCATTCCAGATACTGTGAACAGCAAAACAGAAGTGCCGCACTGCCTGCACAAACAGCGGGACACGCAATGTTTTTTAGACTAGTTATGGACAGGTACAACACACAGCAGCGTTACATCAGCGTTAGTTCCTCAAGTCTATGGAAACACGCGACCGATTCGTGACGGCCTCTAGTTCGCCTGCACGAGCACAGGCTCTTCCACACCCTCAGAGCGGACATTTTCAAACGGTTGTCTCCTGAAAAAGCAGAGTGATAAATCATTAATGTGTTGATTTTAATAAAGACACGGATCTCTCATTTCACTGCAAGACGCAACGAGCATATCACTCTTTTATTTTCGTTTTCAACTGAACGTATTTCTCTTCAGGGAAAACCAATCAAGGAAAGCATGTGCCTAGAGCACCTCCTAGTGGTCATTATATAAAACGAAAAGGAAAACCCTACATGAGATATTGCTTTATAACTTAACAGCTTTAATATACACGAGCTTAACTAACAGAAATGATATAATTATACATTATATATAATTATATATGCAACAATGATGTAAGGAAACAGTGACAAAATATAAGTTTGAAGGGAATAAAGCCTGTGTTTTGGAGCTCTTTATTATGAACTCTCAAAGTGCACCAGATTAATGAATTTATCATTAAAATGTACAAACTTTTCTGTATATATTGTTAATAATAATTTTTTTTTTTTTGAAGAAGAAGAAGAAGAACAATTGCTGTGTGATTTAAAGATCTGCAGTGAGCCTCACATAAACTGTTCATTTTGCATTGAAAACTATCTGAACTTTATTAAAACTATTTACACTGATTTATTGTGTTGGTTACATTTTGTTAATTTGTGCTTTTTTATTCCTTTGTGCAGTGGCTCAGGAGATGAGTCTTTGAGTCAGTAAAAAAGTCAAACTTAAAATATAAAACCAAAGTTTTTTGAGGTAATGTAATCTTGTTAAAACAGATTTTATAAAATTGGTATCGAAAAAGGTATCGTTCAGTCACGGCATTTTTGCACCGGCCGGAGGCAATTACCAAACTGGTTCCGTGTGTAGCCTATAACACCAATGTACATATTTTGCGACAGCAAATCAAAGTTATTAATTATTTAGGCTTTATTCAAAATTGGTAGTATTATTTTTCTTCAAAACTATCTAAAAAATGTAATGCCTGTAGAAATAAAATTTAATGCTTTTTAATGCCATTTAAGGCCTTAATTTTCGCAAAATCCATTTAATGACTTTTAATGCCCCGCAGATACCCTGGTTTAGAAAATGTGTATTTTACCTGCTTATTTTCGCTTCACATCCACACGGCTTGCAATACTAACGGTCGAGTGATTCCACTCAGCTCAGCTGCTGTGCTGCTCCACTCACCGTGTGCTTTGAAGAGACTGTATCCTTGCGCCGGGCGGGAATTCCTTCAGTTCGAATATTTAAATTCTTCATTGTTAAAATGTCCGCATATTTCAACAAAGAATGTATGATTATATGATATTATAAGATGATATTATGAGAAGAAATTCGTAAAGAAACGAAACATTGAACGCAGCAGAACTACTTTGACAAGCGGAACAGTCAGAGTAGTGATGGGAAGTTCAATTAAAAAAACGGAAATTTTATGTTATTTCACAGTTACATGTTTTTACATTATTTTACATGTATTATTTTATGTGTATATTTGCATTCCATTTCTGTAATTTTACGGAATTTTCAAAATACAGGAAAAATCTGTAAAATAAAACAGTAAAATTCTGTAAAATTACATTTTTTTTTTTTTTTTTTTTTTTTTTACAGTGTAGCCTACATGTGAAACATTGTACACACTTAGGTGTTATTAGTATAGTAGTAGTAGTATCAGTATTAGTATTGGTGCTATTCATTCTTTACTTTCAAAATTCAGAAAGGAATGGGATGTTTTGATGTTCAGTCATGTGTCTTATCTACAATGTGTGCTTTATAAGTAATTTACATATGCTTTAACTCTCCCACAGGCACAATGGAGTAAACACACATATGTATTTAGGTTTCTGTGTTTGTTCACGTGTATGTCTCCTCCCTCTTCCTGCTTGTCTCCTCTTTGTCTCTAGAGAACGTGAAAAAGGGGAGAAAGCAGTTCAGAGAGAGGGAGAGCAGCTGGAAGTGATGTCAATGAACCCTTTGCCTGCACACTGAACATGACATCATAACACATACTCAGTCTCTGCTGGACATATTCACAATTTTCTATGCATTGGTGTTTCCTCAAAGATTGATTGTGCTGAGTAGTTCATTGAGCAAACCTTCATTAAGACAGGTAAGAACACCCACAATTTATAACAATTCAAAGTTGTTTATAAATCTTTATGAATAGTTTTTTTTTTTCATGTAGTTGTTATGATTTTTACTATCGTTTTCAGGTTGTGTGATAATTTTATTGCATTTTTGTATTTTATAATCATATATTATACATTTAATTAGATTTTTAATGAGAATTCTGACGTAGTTCGTTTGCATTTTTCTTATTTATATATTCTACTGTTTTCTATTTTGAACCATAAAAGGAGAAACACAACTAACTATAATTGGGTTCCTTGCCAGAACATATTTAGTTTGAGTAAATGCTAAACGTAATGGGAATACTGCAATAAGATCTTGTGACCTCTCATGATTCAGCACAGCAATACAAAATATAACTCCAGTTTTATATGCTGAAACCTCTTAGTTGCCAGACAACTCATATTTATCTTACTACATGGTGTAGCTCACAATACCAGCAATTACACTTTGAACAGACTTATAGAACAGATAAATTGCTCACTAAATGCAGTGTACCAGAAAGACATCTTCACTTGTGCATGTTTGCTAACGTTAAGTGCAACACGTCAAGATTGCAAGTTTTATGAAATGTTATCTGAGATGCTCTGGGGGGAAAAACAAAGTGAATGCTTGAATCAGGTGCAAGAAGTTTATTTTTAAGATATGTAAGAATCTATGCAGCTGTTTCCATTTAAAAACACTGATTTCAATTCCGCTTCTGTATTTTGTTGAAGGTGAAAGGTGAAAGGTCCCTCTTTTTTTTCCAGACAGATATTTTGAAACAGACACTGAGTAAGAGCTGGGTGGCTTCTGTCATGTGAGAGCCCAAACTTTTATGTCTAGTTTAAACTGTATTTAAAATATATATAAATATTTAAACTATAATTTAAACTATATTTAAATATATTTTAATAACCACCCTGTAAATACACAAAGAAAATGTCTTGGGTGTATAAGGGAAAATACTTGTAGATGCTTATATTTGTGTACCCATATTTACTCATGTAGTTCTTGGGAATTCTTTGAACATACATACTTTACACATTACAGACTTTCATTGACGCCGATTACCTCAAAACATTTAAATAAACCAACTTAATTTTTTTAAGTTAACAAACTCAAAGATAAGTAGAAATGATTTTTTTTTTTTTTACTTTGTACTACACAAACTTCTTAATTACAGTTTAATTGAAATACTGAACGAACAAACTCATAATCTTTATGGTTAAATGTTAGTTAGCAACAATACACTAGCATGTGCTGACTAATATTAGATTTTGAGTTCACATTAAAGGGTTAGTTCACCCAAAAATGAAAATTATCCCATGATTTACTCACCCTTTAAGCCATCCTAGGTGTATATGACTATCTTCTTTCAGACAAACACAACCAGAGATATATTTAAAAATATCCTTAGTCCTCCAAGTTTTATAATGGTTGTGAATTGTTGTGGATTTGTTTGAACTGCGAGAGGCGTCTAAGCTACAATACTTCATCCTGCGTCATCGCGTCAGAGGATTACTCATTTGGCGCAAGCCGACTTGTGCATTCTGCGTACGGTCGTCCGCTGGAAGCTAGTTATTTGAATTTATAAAATTTTAAATATGGATACTTTTCTTACAAAATTGCATCACTTCGCTTCAGAAGGCCTTTATTAACCCACTGGAGCCGTATGGATGACTTTTTTTTATGAATGGATGCATTATTTTCATGCATTCAAAATGCGCGCGGCCCCCCATTCACAACCATTATAAACCTTGGAGGACTAAAGATATTTTTAAATATATCTCTGATTGTGTTTGTCTGAAAGAAGATAGTCATATATACCTGGGACGGCTTGAGGGTGAGTAAATCATGGGATAATTTTAATTTTTGGGTGAACTATCCCTTTAAGTACAACAAACTTTCAGTAGTATTTGAGTGAAACAAACTCATTTAATTTAATTAGTTTAAACTGTTTGGTTTTACAATGTAACTAAAAAATTTATTTTGTAAAAACATTGTGGGAACAGTGATTTGCTAAATATTAAAATGTCCAGTTTTCTTGATGTGATTAGAAGGTTACAATAATGCTAGTACAACATTCTCCTAGCCTTATTTTTACTTACAATATAACATTCTTTAAATGTTTATTTCATATTCCAAGAAAGTTAACCGTCAGCATATATACATACAGGTACAAAAATAAGGATGTTCCGAAAATGTTGTTTTAAGGACATTTTTGTCAACATTATGAGAACATTCATCAAGTTCAAATAACATCATAAGGACAGTCTGAAAATGTTGTTTTTAGAACATTTTCTCTCAACATAATGAGAATGCAGATCAAATATTAAAGGGTTAGTTCACCCAAAAATGAAAATTCTGTCATCATTTACTCACCCTCAAGTTGTTCCAGACCTGTATGAATAAGGTCTCATTCGTTAATATTAGTTAATCTATTAACTAACATGAGAAATACATTTGTTACAGTATTTATTAATCTTTGTTAACGTTAGTTAATAAAAAATACGGCTGTTCATTGGTTGTTCATGTTAGTTCATAGTGCATTATATGATGTCCGAGAGAGCTCAACACACTGCAACTGAAGAAAACACAAGCAAATAGAAAAAACACCAGAAAATAAAGAAATCATCTTCATCAGTTTGACAACACATGCTGCAAATACTCACAACGCAACCAAATACAGAAATGCACTGCAACTAAATACAGAAACGAGCTGCAAATATTCACAACGCACCCAAATACAGAAATGGACTGCAAATAGCACAAAGCTCAACACGCTGCAACTGAAGAAAACACATGCAAATAGAAAAAACTATTAAGACAACATGTGTTGTCATCAGTTTGACAACACATGCTGCAAACGCAACCAAATACAGAAAAGTGCTGCAAATAGCAGAGACCACAACGAAGATGTGTCAAGGGGAGCCAACAAGTGATGATCCTTGTGTTTATTTTAACATCCCGATCGTATGTGCTTTGTAAGTATTTGCAGTACGTTTCTATATTTGGGTGCGTTGTGAACTTCTGCAGCACATTTCTGTATTTGGGTTTGAATTGTTTGTTAACTTAAAAAAATTAAGTTGGTTATTTAAATGTTTTGAGGTAATTGTATTTGGTTGCAGCGCATTTCTGTATATGGGTGCGTTGTGAACTTTTGCAGCATGTTTCTGTATTTGGTTGCGTTGTGAGTATTTGCAGCATGTGCTGTCAAACTAATGAAGATGTTTTCTTAATTTTCTGGTGTTTTTTTATTTGCATGTGTTTTCTTCAGTTGCAGTGCGTTGAGCTCTCTCTGCCACCATAGCATTAACTACTGTTATCAAATACAATGTTTGATTTTAATAATGTATTAGTAAATGCTGAAATTAACATTAAGATTAATAAATGCTGTAAGTATTGTTCATTCTTAGTTCATGTTAACTAATGAAACCTTATTGTACCATTGTTACCATTTTTTTTTTCTTATGCTGAACACAAAAGAAGATTTTCTGAAGAATGTCGGTAACCAAACAGTTGAGGGCCCCATTGACTTCCATAGTATTTTTTTGTTCTATACAATGGAAGTCAATGGGGCCCATCAACTGTCTGGTCTGGTTACCGACATTCTACATATCTTCTTTTGTGTTCATCAGAAGAAAGAAATTCATACAGGTTTGGAACAACTTGAGGGTGAGTAAATGATTGCAGAATTTTCATTTTTGGGTGAACTATCCCTTTAATAATGTTATAAGAATGTTCTATAGATGTTATTTATCTTAACAGTTACATAACTTTTACAAAACGTTAATGAAAATTAAATGTAACATTCCCTGTTAGCTGGATTACAGATTATCATTAACATATTACCTGTACATGCATTCTGGAAATTGAACCAGTGACATTGCTGCTAATCAATCAATCAATCTATCTATCTATATACACACAAAACTTTTATTTGTCTCACAGAATGGCCTTCAATACGACTCTTCTTATGCACTCTCACTCGGACAGCTCAACCCACTATGAGAAAACTACAGTGGATATTGATGCCATTATGGATAATATTACTATTGTCCTCTACACCATTACCATTATCTTTGGCATAACCGGGAACTCTGTGGTGATCTGGGTGGCTGGTATCCGTCTGAAGCCCAACGTCACTAACATTTGGTTGGTCAATCTGGCTGTAGCTGACCTGATCTTCTGCCTGACACGAGTCACTTCACTCATCAAAAAACTTTTCTATGACCACTGGCCTTTTGGAGTCTTTCTCTGCAAGTTCAATGGCTTCTTCAAGTACGCCAACATGTTCTGCAGTGTTTTTCTTCTGGCTGTCATCAGTGTGGATCGAGCACTCTGCGTCTGGTGCCCAGTGTTCACCAGGAAACGACGGACGTTATGTGCCGCACGTGTGATCAGTGTGGGAGTTTGGATTTTGGCGGTGATCTTTAGTTCACCATACTTTGTGTACCGCCAGGTCTACCTTGGTGACAACAACTTGAGCAAGTGCTCACTGGAGGTCAGAACAACTTCTGAGTGAATTTCTAAATTGTTTCCAATTATCAACTCTAAACTACATATCCTGAATAATAAAAAAATCACTTTCTAAGCAGACAAAACAGTTAAAAATATTAGGCTTAAAGAAATAATTCACCCAAAAATGTAAATTCTGTCATATTTACTCACCCTGTCAATCATTTAATCACCATCATTCCAGGAACGTTTGACTTTATGTATTAATTTTATTTCTGTATGACTTAGTTTCACAACTAAACACTTTGGGATGATGAAATAATGGCATTTTTTTGTGTGTGTGTGGTGAACTAACCCTTAAAATATGTGCTTCCTTTTAGCATAGTAAACGAGGATTAATTTATCAACATTCTGAAATCTGATTAATACTTTGTGCAGGTGAAAGAAGCATCAAAGGGTGACAACACAGCAAAGAATGCCTTGTACAGCATTCGCTTCTTGTGTGGATTCCTGTTGCCCTTCCTGGTCATCCTGTGCTGTTACATTCTAGCTGCTGCTGGGATACGCAGAACAAGGTTTTCTGGCAAATCAAGGCCTCTCCGTATTCTCGCTGCACTGGTCTGTGCCTTTTTCTTTTGTTGGGGACCCTACCACTGCCTACTGCTCGCCAAGATGGTGGACAAGAAGAGCCATGCAGTCAAAGTGGGTCTTCCCATTGCTAAGGGCTTTGCGTATTTCAACAGCTGCGTGAACCCGCTGCTGTACTTCTGCATGGGACTGAATATTAGGCAAAGCTTCAGACAAAGCCTATCAGGTATTTATCGCAGAGCATTAATGGAAGAAGGACACACTGTGCAATCCCAGGAAGGCACTGCTGAAGAAAGCTCTAATTCCATTCCAAAGACTGCAGGGTTAGTTCGAGGTAGACCTAAGGGAATAAGTAAAGATTAAAAGAGCTTTATTGTAATGTTACTTTAGTTTTTTTTTTAGCAGTGGCGGTCTAACTGATTAAATCAAAATGTGACCCTGGACCACAAAACCAGTCATAAGGGTAAATTTTAAAGCTGAATAAATAAGCTTCCCATTGATGTATGGTTTGTTAGAATAGGACTATATTTGGCCGAGATACAACTATTTGAAAATCTGGAATCTGAGGGTGTGAAAAAAAATCGCCTTTAAAGTTGTCCAAATGAAGTCCTTAGCAATGCATATCCACTCACAAAAATAATTTTTTGATATATTTACTTTGGGAAATTTACAAAATATCTTCATGGAACATGATCTTTACTTATATCCACAAATAGCACAGACCACAATTAGGATATATACTATATCCTAATGATTTTTGGCATAAAAGAAAAACGATAATTTTGACCCATACAATGTATTGTGCGATATATACCCGTGCGACTTATGACTGGTTTTGTGGTCCAGGGTGACAAATGTGAAAAATCAAGATTTTTTGCTGACAATTATTCTCCTTGTTATTGTAAAATAATCTTTAGACTTTTATAAGAGAAAAAAAATCAGTAAGAGTAAAATCAATCATGTGTATATGAAGTGTGATCTTGATAACTAGCTTTCGTAATTTAACACTTTTGTAGGGAAATGATACATGCTTTTGTACATTATAAACTGTTTAGATTTAGAAACAGTGTTTCACAAATCTGCTTCTGTGACCTCTTAGCCTTAACATGCAAGCCACTGTTTAGCAGATAAAATATTTCCTCGCTCTAAAGCCTATGAATTGTGGTCAGGTTTCCTGAGAAAATCTCTTGATTTAGTGTTTCGTGTAGTTCACTTCTGCCTTATGTATAAGACTGCAAGAAACCTTGTGTTCCTCTTTTCTGATCAAGACATCCTGCTTACTTCAATAAATGAAATCTGATAATTCTATTTAACAATATTATGCTGTTTTATCCATTGTTGATTGTTTAGACATTTACTAATTTGTTAAATCTAAATGCCGCAAAAACACATTATCTTTTTGATATTCAAACCAACATAAAAATGAAGTGCTTCGCTTCACCTGTTGTGTTAATAAGCAGGCTTGAGGCTAATTTAACTTTGCCTCTTTTTTGCAGCTTGCATTAGCCTCATTTTGGAAGGAAGCAAATTATGTTTGTATCATTTGAATATCCATTCTGATTGGTCAGTTTAGAAATGAGAGGATTATTTTTTTTCTTATCGCATTTTGTGCAAAATGTGCATTTATAAAACTTTCCTGCATGGGCTACCACAGAAAAAAATCTTTTACATTATATGCATTTGAATTATTCAGTAGATACATTGAATAAAACAATTCTAATTTTATTTGTTAGCTTCGTTTAAAGGTCCAGTGTGTAATATTTAGGAGGATCTAATGACATAAATGCAATATAATATACATAACTGTTTTCAGTGGTGTATAAAGACCGTACATAATGAACCATTATGTTTTTATTACCTTAGAATGAGCCATTTCTATCTAAATAGTAGGGATGCACCGATACCATTTTTTAAGGACTGAGTACGAGTACCGATACTTTTTTTCTAGTACTCGCCGATACCGATGCCTATTAATTTCTCTCTCTCTCTCTCTCTCTCTCTCTCTCTCTCTCTCTCTCTCTCTCTCTCTCTCTCTCTCTTTTTTTTTGTTTTGGTGATGTTGCAGTTTTCCAAATACAACACAGTGAGACTAATGAATGTAGGACAGCTTCTTTATTATTACTCTAATGAAAAAAGTAATAATTTTTATGTGCTTGTCACAAACTTAAAGAACAAAAATTTCACAGTGTCCAATAACCTTCAAAGGGCATAATTACCAATATACATAATTGTTGTTATATAAAAAGAAATTTACAAACAAATTACAAACAATACAACAAATACTATAGAGATACAAATTAAATAAACTTGTTTTTCAGATACAGTAGGTTTATTTACCATGTATACATTTATTTAACATAAAGATAACATAAAGATTGAGTACTGCAATTAAAGTCTGTTAAATCATTGATGCAACTTAAAACAATTACATTTTCTGAATGAGGAGTTAAGTTTTATTTTTGTGTAGCTCAACATTTTTGAGTAAACCCTTATACTTAAATTATTATTTTTAAGTTTACAGAGCGATATAAAGTGATGTCACCCATGTCACATCATTGCCGATGTTACCGACGTAACCGACGTTATCAGAAGAATCCATTCAACATCAAACTGAGTTGCAGCAGATTTCAAGTTCCCAGCATGCTTTGCGTCACACTCTGTAAGGGAGAATAAATGTTGAAATTGAGTGTTATTTTGTGTGTTTTTGCACAAGATTAATACAGGGGAAGATGTGTTATTGTTTAATGTTCTGTTATTTTGGTATTTAAATGTGTTTCTGTGATGTTGAAGTTTTGTAGGGTTACCATTGTGGTGAAGAGTAGTGCCTATGGTTAGGTCAAGAATGGGCTGTGAAATATCAAGGCTATATATACTGCATGTTGATTAACAGTTCATGCAAGTAAATAGTGATTGTTTCTTTGATGATTACATTGGCGCATGCTGGTGTGCTGTTGCTTAACTGTAAAGATTAGGTGTTAGTTTATTCAATATTTCAATTAAATTGTAATTACAAAAATAATTTTTTTTAGGTTCTACTAAGATAATCTTTGAGTTGTTTACTTAAATGTTTTGAGTAATCTGAATTTATTGGGTTTTACAACCACTGCTTCAAAATAATTGAAAAATAAGAAGCATTACATATGGTAAACAATAGTTTTAAGTACAGTGGACTTAAACATTAAATAAAACTAAAATTTAAAAATTTCAGTTTGACTTAATTGTTATTTATAATTATTCTTTACTTAAAAGATTTGAGTTGCTTTACTTAAATTTTTTGAGGTAATCGGTGTCTACAATAATTTTGAGTACTCTGAACTTATCGGGTTTACAGTGTATACGGGGATTGTTTTGACAATGTTGGTGTCTGTACTCAAAATATTTCAAAAATGCAAAGGAAAAACTTTTCCACTTTTAGTACATCATTTTTGTGTAAACATACCCTTTGATATATTTTTTCAAAAGAGTTATAACCATAGAGGTGTCGCTTTGTTGGTCATCCTGTGTGCTGTAAAATGACAGGTCTTTTTATAGTATAGAAAATAAAGCATACCTATATTTGTGCCCTCTTTTTTTAGACTCTTGCCACTTCCTCTACACGTATGAAACATACAGAGCTCATTTTCTGCAACTGCACTGCTGTGGATTTTTCTTAATTTCTCTTTTCCTACCTAAATGACCTGAGTGTAGGTTGTGACTGTAGTCTGATTTTAGTCTAATTTTCTTTCAGATTTGTCCCATATAAGTCACCAGAAAGTTTCGTTTATTGGGTGGCAAAACCATTTTAAAGATGTCAGCCAGTTTCCTCTGGTGGTTGAAAACCTAAAAGTAAACAATAATCAGCATTGTTTCTCCAAAGAGTTTCATAATGACTACAACACAACTTATTGAGCTGAACTTGCAGTAGAGTAGGTGATGTTTCAGTTTAACAAGCAGCAATGCTTTCTCAATGTTGTCACTGATCTTAAGGAAACAAAAAAGTGTTGTTACTTTTTTTTTTTTTTTAAAAATAATTGGCTTCTGAAAAAAAAAGTGTAGAAGTGAAAGTGTCTGTAAGAATAGTTACAAAAGAAGTCTTAATTTCCATTCCCATTTTCACGTTGCATATTCACTGCTTTTAATAAAGTTGTTGATACTGATATGTTGAAAACAAACTGTATCAGAAACATCTTTCTACAACTGTTTTGTGTTATGATAGATAGCAGTACAGCAGTGGTTTTCAGCTGGTGAGTTGCGGCATGAAAATAGGTCACTGATCTTTTTTTTTTTTTTTTTTTTTTGCAATTGAACCACATTGAAAAATAATGCAAAATGCAAGTAGGCCTAATAAGTAATTATTTACAGAATTATATTACAGAACCAGCTTTCAGAACCAGTTTACACCAGCTTTTGTGGCTTAAATAAAACATTCATTACAACAATAAAAATTATTATTATTATTATATTTTTTTTTACTTTCTGGAGATTTTACATGTTATGGGGGAGCTGTCAGAAGAGGTGAACAGAGAACTCAAATGCTGAGGGTTCATAAAACAGAGTTTATTTGAACACTTTGGGGGTAAAAAACAACCTCCAAAATGAAGTGACACATAACAAAATATGTGACCCTGGACCACAAAACCAGCCATAAGTCGCACAGGTACATTAGTAGCATTTGCCAACAATACATTGTATGGGTCAAAATTATAGATTTTTCTTTTATGCCAAAAAATCATTAGGATATTAAGTAAAGATCATGTTCCATGAAGAAATTTTGTAAATTTCCTACCGTAAATATATCAAAAATGTATTTTTGTGAGTGGATATGCATTGCTAAGGACTTCATTTGGACAACTTTAAAGGCGATTTTCTCAATATTTTTATTTTTTTGCACCCTCAGATTCCAGACTTTCAAATAGTTGTATCTTGGCCAGATATTGTCATATCCTAACAAACCATACATCAATGGAAAGCTTATTTATTCAGCTTTCAGATGATGTATAAATTCAATCAATTCAAAAAATTGACTTTGGCTGGTTTTGTGGTCCAGGGTCACATATATGGGAGCTCCAGAGCTGTCCGTACAGCCACCAGCAGACACACAGGCTGTGGAGACCGCCCAAAATGCAGAGCCCAACGGACGGGGAACGAGACGAGACTGAGAACAGCGAGAGAACGACCAGCTGTGTAACTCCTTGTCTAAGCGTCCTGGGCACAGCAGCAAAAAGAGGTAGGCTAAGACACAAATAACACACAGAACAGTTCCAATAACACATGAGACAAAGTACGAATGATCTACTGACAACAAGGGGAAGAAAAAGCAGAATAAGTCAAACGGGAACAAAGACAGGTGAGGGCAATCAGCTCGTGATCCACACGCACCCGCGCTGCTCCCGCTGCAAAGTCAGCGCTCATTGCCCAGGCCACGAGCTGCAGAAAAAGACAGGACAAACACAGACAACAGGGGAAGACGATGATGCACCCTGAACCGTGACAGGAGCTTTACACAACCGTTTGAAGCTATTTGGATGGCACTGGGTGGAGGGTGACGTCACTGTCCGGAATATAGAGGGGATACAGTGTTTCATTCGTTTTACTATTCAGCAATTATTGTAATTGGCTTGATTACACAAGTTTAATTTCTCACCTATTCATTTGTATTACCTACAGGCTTAATTATGAAGTTTTTTCATTTGAAACAGCACTATGTAGAGAGACTGAAATACAACAGTCAGAAACCCCCTGACAAAAGTCAAAGCCTCCTGACAAAAACAAAGAGGAAGAAAGAACTTCTGTTTATGTTTTTTTTCCCCCTCTCTCTCTATTTTATGTTTCTTGCCTACTATTTCCCTTTGTCCTTCCTGATTTGTATTCTTTAATTACAATTACAGAACTTGAGATTTTTAATATCCTCATGCATGATATAAACCTTGAGGCTAAGCTGTGATGGTACAGTTTGAATAGTAGTTATAAAAATTACTTTTTCAATTTTTCTGTAAATACAGAAATGTGTCACAGAGAATAAAAAAAGACCCTGACGCATGGAGATGAGGCTCTACTATTTTGTACTATTTTTTAGTGCCAGTTTATTCATAACCAGCTTTAATAAGATGTTAAACATTAACATCTAATGTGGCCTACGGAGAAAGTCTGAAGAGGAAGTGAATTTTCACAACAGTGTTTTGTGGTCATTTCTGTCTTTGCACTTGCACGCACACACACACACACACACACACACACACACACACACACACACACACGCAAATAAACAAACAAGTGATAAACATTGAATAAAATTAAAAAAGTACAAAACAAAAAAAAAAAGTATATTATTGGAATGCTTGGTTAAATATCTAAAAAAAGAAGAATTGGTATGGTTGCAGATTTAGCCTACATTAACCTGTAACTCCTTTGTCATTATTGTTAATAAACCTATTTTTATCATACATTTAAAGTAAAATATTTGTTCAATCATTTAGAATATCCTTCTTAACATGACAGAACAGCTGAGTTTGATTAATCAACACTAATGTTTAAAATAAGGTTCTTTTCATGCTACAATAATTTTATATTAAATAATATCAAATCATTGTCTCTTTCTAAAGAACATGGGATTTGTGCATTTATGTTTTTTTTTTAATAAAAGGCATCAACTTATACCATATTCATGGAAATTTCCTTTTTATTTTTTTAAACACAGTCATATCAGACTTCATTACACCATCTTTACCCCAGCTGATAAACATAGAGAACTGAAAGCTAACAAAGAATAAAAAGGGTCAGATTTCAGAACAAGCACACACACACACACCCAAACCTTCCCCATCACAGAAAACTTTCAGCATTTTTACATTTCCAAAAAAAAACTTAATTTCATGTGATTTATAAGCTATTTTCCTATTATAAGCTATTTTAAGACATTTGGTCCCCATAATGTAGAGAATACCAGGACCACACACATACACACACACTTCCACAAACACTGGATATTTCTATCCTGTATATCCTGGAATAAATGAACCCTGGAAAGCAAACATTAGTCATTCTTCTCACTTGAACAAAGATACAGACATGGATACGCACACACAGCATTTACCACAGGGTGTATTACACTTGACTATAAATTAAGCAACTAAGAAACCACAAGCTTACACTAATGAAGTCGCTCAGAAACAAATGTAAAGATGAAGCCATGCAAAAAAATTTAAAATAACCCATAGATCCTAACAGGGTCAAGCAAAACTTGACCCATATAACTCAGTGTTTTTCAGCTCCATTCCTGGCGACCCACCTGCCAGAATGTTTTATATGTCTTACTAATTATAACACCTGATTCAACTCACCACCTTCTTAGTGTGTTGAACAGGGAGACATCAGAAACCCAAGGACTGGAGTTGAGAAACACTGATGTAACTCATGTGTAAAGCAGTCAACATTTCAATCAGACCAAGTTTTTTACATGACCTTTGGGGTATGTTGATATGAAGTTGATGATACCACTAGACAGTGGTGAAACAACTGATGGCTTATTTAGATAAAAGCATAAGACATAATGTTTTGCAGATCCAAACACTGATCTGACTTGACTCGTACATTCTTAAAAAAAAAAAAAAAAAGGTTCCAAGTATTTGGGTTTCACAGCGATGCCTCAAAGAACCTTTCAGTGAACTAAAAAAATGGTCTAGTGTGAAGAACATTTTAATAATCTAAAGATTTTTTTTCCATTATTAAGAACCTTTTGTGCAATAGAAAAGTTCCATGGATGTTAAAGATGTTTCATGAAACCATCAATGCTAATAAAGAACCTTTATTTTTTCCATTGCCTGTGTAGTTCCATTGCCTTACCACCAGAGGACCACTTCTACTAAATTTTCATGTCACTTTGTCATAATCATTATGAAATCTTGACTGTGAGCCTACAATTCTGAGTGATTTACATTCTGTTATTATTTTACATTTACATTAAATCATTTAGTAGACGCTTTTATCCAAAGCGACTTACAAATGAGGAGAACAATAGAAGCAGTTAAACCATCAAAAGGCAACAATATTTGCTGTGACAAGTCCCAGTTAGTCTAACACAGTACACATAGCAAGTTTATATATATATAGAAGGCGTTAGTATTAATGGGTCAAGTGTTGATGAAAAAGATGGCTTTAGCCGTTAAAAATGGTCTTGAGAATCTTTTGCTAGGCAGGTCATTCCACCAGCAGGGAACAGTCAAGGTAAAGGTCTGTGAAAGTGATTTTGTGCCTCTTCTGGATGGCACCACAGTGTGCCGTTCACTTGCAGAACACAAACTTCTGGACGGCACATATAGAGCCAACAGTTGTTCTGTATGTAGGCAAACATCAGTGTCTTGAATTTGATGCGAGCGGCTATTGGCAACCAGTGCAAATTGTTGAAGAGAGGTGTGATGTGCGCTCTCTTTGGCTCATTAAAAAACACTCTTGTTGCCGCATTCTGGATCAGTTGCAGAGGTTTGACAGTACATGCTGGAAAGCCTGCCAAAAGAGCATTACAATAGTCCAGCCTGGATAGAACAAGAGCTTGGACAAGGAGTTGTGTAACATGCTCAAGATAGGAAGGGACTGATCTTCTTAATGTTGTATAAGGCAAATCTGCAGGACTGGGCAGTTCTAGCAATGTGGTCTTTGAAGTTTAACTGATCATCAATTAAAACTCCAAGATTCCTGGCTGTCCTGGAAGGATTTATGGTTGATGAGCCTAGCTGAATGGAGAAGTTGTGATGAAGTGTTGGGTTGGCCGAACCACAAGCAGTTCTGTCTTGGCAAAGTTGAGTTGCAGGTGATGGTCTTTCATCCAGCAAGAAATGTCTGTCAGACAGGTTGAGTTGCGAGCAGCTACCGTTGGATCATCCAGCTGGAATGAGAGGTAGAGTTGTGTGCCTGGATAGCAGTGGTAGGAAAAGCCATGTTTTTGAATGACAAATCCTAGTGATGTCATGTACATGGAGAAGAGAAGTGGTCCAAGGACTGAGCCCTGAGGCACCCCAGTAGCTAGATGTTGTGACCCTGAAGGACCTACCTGAGGTAAGACTTGAACCACTGGAGTGCGGTTCCTGAGATGCCCTTTGTCATGAGGGTTGACAGGAGGATCTGGTGGTTAACTGGGTCAAAAGCAGCAGATAGATCCAGTATGGTGAGAACTGATTATTTGGAAGCTGTTCCTGCTAGTCTCAGCACTTCAATAACCGAGAGCAGGGCAGTCTTGGTTAAGTGGCCGCTTTTGAAGCCAGACTGGTTGCTGTCCAGGAGGTTCTGTGTGAGAAAGGCAGAGACTTGGATGAACACGACTCACTCAAGTGTTTTTGCAATGAAGGAAAGAAGGGATACCGTTCTGTAGTTTTCTAAAAGTGCTCTGTTTAGAGTAGGTTTCTTAAGCAGTGGGATTGTCCGAGACTGCTTGAATGCTGTGGGAAAGGTAAGAGTGTGAAGAGATGTGTTGATGATGTGAATGAGTGCAGGTACAAATGAAGAAGAATTGGCTTGAAGGAGATGAGTGGGAATAGGATCAAGCTGACAGGTAGAAGGGCGATCGGAAAGGATGAGTATGGAGACTTCTGCCTCTGAGAGCGGAGAGAAGGAGGGGAGAGTGTGTGTATTTGCTGTTAAGATGTGTTTGTTGGTTTATGGTGTGGAGAATTGGCCGCTGATGGTTGTTGTTTTATTATGTACTGCCTTGTGTCTTAGATTTATACTTTTTTAATGTTAATGTTAAAGGCTATGTCTTTACTTAATTTGACGGTTTCATGGTTTACTTGTGAACTTTGTATTTGTGTTGGCTTGCTGTTTTTCTGCAGTTCTGTTAATTCTATTAACCCTTTCATGCATAAGTTTAAAATATTCTAGCTCAGTGCGCAGCTGCTCTGAGAGAGTGGCCCCATTAGTTACGGCAAGGTGCCACGCTGAGCGTTTTAGGGCAGGGTCTTCCCATGAAGAGGGGTCTATGCCAAAGTCTTTCAATGAGGCTTTTAAAGTGTCTTTAAACCTCTTTTTCTGTCCGCCTTGAGAATGTGCGCCCATTTTCAGCTCTCCATACAGGATGCGTTTGGTAGGCATTCGTTGGACATTCTCACAATATGTCCGGCCCAGCGGAGCTGAGATTTTTGCAGTATTGTAAAGATGCTGGGCATGCTTGTCCGTTCGAGTATTTCTGTATCTGGGACTTTGTCCTGCCACTTCATTTTCAACAGTTTGCGGAGACAGCAGAGGTGGAAGCAGTTCAGGTACTTGGCGTGTCGCTGATAAACTGTTTCAGAGGCGTAAAGGAGGGCAGACAGGACTACGGCTCTATAGACCTTCAGCTTAGTGGTCAGGCTGAACCCTTTTTGTTCCCACACTGATGAACGAAGTCTGCCACAGGCAGCGCTGGCCTTGGCAACTCTAACGACTGTTTCATCATCGATATGCACGTTACATGAAAGGGTGCTCCCCAGGTAGGTGAACTTGTCCACTGCTGATATTGTCTGATTGTTTATAGTCATAGTGGGCTCCTGGTATGGTTTTCCAGGGGCAGCCTGGTACATCACCACAGTCTTCTTTGTACTAATAGTGAGACCAAAGTTGTTACATGCTGTGGAGAATAGGTCCAGGCTGTCCTGCATGTCACAAGCACTTACTGCATTCAGGGCACAGTCGTCAGATATCAAATTTGAATAATAAATTTATTAAGTAAAAATTATAGAGACAAACAAATTAATCAAGTAAATAATAGTTTATCATAAAATTCAGAGTATTGTGTCTAACAGATGAAGAGTGAAGATCAGAGTATAGAGAAAGAAGTAACAAAAGTATTTGCAGAAGGAAATGAGAGGTAGAAGAGATGAAGCAGAAGCAGAAAGAGTAGAAGCAGAAGGAGAGGCAAAAAGTAGAAAGGAAAAAGTGAAGAGCAAAATAAGAGCAATGACAATATATGCAGGAAACTTACACCTGCTTAAACTTATGTTTTCGTCTAATAAGAAAAGGTCAAACGGACTTATCCATTATGTTGGTGTAACGGCTAGGTCAGAATGACTGAATGACAAATGTCAAAGATAGATGAAAATAGATACAGAAGGTGTTCTTTTGACATCTTTAAGAGAATATTGCAGATCTTGCATTATCTCATGTCTGCAGAGATGGAAACAGATTTTGATACAAAGGTACATCAAGTTCAAATCTGAAAACATCATCGCTTCTGCAGTACTTGGCATGCGTCCAATATCTTATCACAAACGTGTCAACATAACTTGTCACATTGGAACACTTAAAGAACAACTGAATATAGCAAGCATACTCTCAAACAATAATACCTTGAGAAGATGAAAATATAATGAAAAATAACCATAGGGTAGGATTACATGATTCTATGAAATCAAAGATAATATTGATCAATTGTAAGCCATAAATGATTACATAATTAACATGAAATATGAATAAAATGCATGAATATGAATACTGAGCATTTTTGATCAACCACCTTTTTTATTAAAAATGTTCACAAACTTGCTTACCATGTCATCAACTATCTGATATTCCGATTCTCAAATACGTGTGATTGTGTTTTGTAGTTTAAAGACCTTTATAAATGATCTTGATCTTGATCTATAATGCGAGATGGGCGCCGCCGTCTTAGTTTGTCAGTCGCATTTACAGCACGTGAATTCATCAGTTTCTCCCCCGAAATACATGCAAATAGCCGGTGAACTGGGAGAAGAATAGAGTGTATTTAAATGTCTGAAACCTGAAATGAACATTATGTGGTTGAAAACACTGAGTAGCTGTGATAAATGACAAGCGCTGAGCGCGTCCGTCTCGGGCTCTGCACCAGTCAAAGTGTGAAAGCACAGTTTGAATCTGGCAGTTATGTGACGTTACTGAACATTCTAAATCCCTCATGTGGGACCGTACTCTCAGGGGCACAGAAATAAAAATCCTATATGTGGGACCGTACCGCTCAAAAGGTTAATAATTTATGCAGACTTATGATATTAAATATAGTAAAAATTCCTGAGTTTGCCTCATACACACATTGTGCCAAGGAGATGCATTGTTTATGTTCTTGAATAGCCTTTAGCACACACTTTAGCTATTTAAATGGATTTGTGGAGTACTCAGAAATCTAGTGCAGAACAGAATCTCTTTGTAGACAAACTTTGCACATCTCCACCCTCTTCCTGTCTGGGGTTGTTGTCAAATTGCACGTTTTAGAATGACTGGGCAAAAGATGCAGTGAAAATGCATCACTGAAGTTGAGATGTCACTGAAGTTACTTGTATGTTTATCTGCACACTGGTGGTACAATGACTATTTAATACTCAAACATAGTCTATGCTGAACATATTCACAAAGGATTATGGAATGCTGATTATCCTGAGAACAACAGTTTGGGCTGCTTAGGAAAAAAAAAAAAAGCTCATCATCACTGTTCAGGTACGAACATAGAAATTCATCACCAGACTTAGTTCACCTTTTTGAAAGAAGTACTATTTTACAATATAGGATAAAAGACAAACTTAATTTTTTTTTTTTTGCTTGAATCTGGTGTGTGTGTGTGTGTGTGTGTGTAGCCTATATATATATATATATATATATATATATGAATCAGTGGCGTATATGTATAGTTTACTCAGTTGCTTGTTCATGACAAATAGCAACACAGCGAAAAGTATTTCTAATATGTTGGACCTTTTATTGAGAGTAGCCCATATTTACCTGTTGAGACGTGCCTTCACAAGCAACTGTAAGACCTTTTGTGATGTTTGAGTTGACGGAAGCACGCGAGACACACTTCATCTTTAAACGTAACAGTTTTAGGACACGAATCTAAATCAAACACAACAAATAAGAAACACCATGGCATCAATTTAAATGTATGCCAGAAGTAATTTTTAAATTAATAATTAAAAATAAGTATAATATAATTAGAATTAGCAGCCTATTATAAATAAAAAAATAAAATTTAATTATAATAAATATACATAGGCTATAATAAATAAAAATAGGCTAACAGTATTATTTAAAAAAATAAGTTTAAATTATGCAAACTGATGACTTTAACAAACGCACAGACTATCGATTAACACTCTCTGATAGGCCTAGTTACAGTAGGACTCGGTAGGACTGTCTTAGGGGCCGTTCACATATCGCGTCTAAAAACGCGTTGAAAGCGTGGCAGCGCATCTTTCCAAAGCGCTTGCGTTTTCGTGGTGTCTGTCGTTGCTATGCAACCATGAACCGCCCTCTCCAAGATGACGAGGAAGTTTCAGCAAAGGATAAATTGATTTCTAACCCTTGCATTAGCTTTACTACTAGATATATTAATGGAGATGAGATAAAAACCACTCTGTACAGCTATGATCAGCTGTTCAGCTGAGCTTTCGATGTTTTGTTATGGAAAGGCCAAAGCTGATCGGTGGGTTCTTGCCACCTGCGGTGAGCTTGCGGCATTCTGAAAAGTTGAGAATTTTTCATCTTGATGCACCTGGAAAACGCACCGCATGCGCGTAGCGACTGTGTCGCTTCCATTATGAAGAATTTGAGAAGAAACGAATTTGAGCGCGCAAAAGATGCGATATGTGAACGGCCCCTTAAACAATTTATACGTTTTCATAAAAAAAAAAAAAAAAAAAAAACTCCCTATGGAGAAAATGAAATACTATGAAAAGTTATTTTTTTCCCCCCTAGTAGGTTTTGTATCAAATACAATGTGATTTTCAGTGATCGAGATCTGGCAGCAAAGCTCAATTTCCCCCTTGGGTGAGCGGTCCGCTCACAGCTTAGCCTGCCATGAAATCCGCCATAGACGAGCAAACCAATGAGAACGCAGGACGATGATGACGTTCCATAACAAAAGCGCGAAGGCGCAAAAGCTGCTGTAGATCAGCTTACCCGGAAGTCTCCGTAACTGGCAGATTTAAAGAAAATTACCGTCGTTTGGCAAATAAATAAATTACGGACAGTTACATGCGCATTACCAATCATGTAGGATTTATGGTACACTTCAAATAAGGGATTTAATTATAATTCATAATGTTAATATTAATCGCAGAGTCCACGAATGGCTTGGGTATGCAGAGCATTCACAGCTTATATGGACCCCACACCACTGATAAAATTATATATATAAGTAAATAAAACTTCAATAATTTGTTTAATTTAAATAAAATCTAATATAAATAAAATACATTTATTAAAGTGTGAATAAGGTGTGAATGAAATCCTAAATGTAATTGGAGGAGAGAAGTCAAATAAGTTGTACTGGTTTCCTATAATTTAGCAGGGAAATTCGAAATCTATAGCTGAAAACAATGCTCCTATTATGACTTCTAAGTAAACGTTATCAGTTTAATAACCTAGACCCTCTTGGTTGCCAGACAACTCTCATCATGTTTATCTATCTGTGTGTTGAAGCTTGTGAGACTTGCATGGCAACCACAGGCTTAAGTTGTACAGAGTGCGTGGGCGGATCAAAGTTGAGTGCATAAGCGTATGTAGGTTGCCCGTAAACCTTCAGAAGAAAAAGTGAAAAAGCACCTTTTAAGGATTTATCTGTCTTGCTTGTAGAATGACCTCGAACACAACTCTGTCCTTTCACTCCAACTCTAAAATCCCAAACCACTATGAGAAAACAACAGTGGACATTGTCTTCTACACCATCATCGTCCTCCTTGGCACCACCGGGAACTCTGTGGTCATCTGGGTGGCCGGCTTCCGCATGAAGCCCAACGTCACTAACGTTTGGTTGGTCAATCTGGCTGCAGCTGACCTTATCTTTTGCCTGACACGAATCACTTCGCTCCTCAAAAAACTTTTCTATGACCACTGGCCTTTTGGGGTTTTTCTCTGCAAGTTCAATGGCTTCTTCAAGTACGCCAACATGTTCTGCAGTGTTTTTCTTCTGGCTGTCATCAGTGTGGATCGAGTGCTTTGCATCTGGCGCCCATTGTTCGCCAGGAAACAACGGACGTTATGTGCCGCTCGTGTGGTCAGTGTGGGAGTTTGGATTGTGGCGTTGATCCTTAGTTCACCGTATTTTGTGTACCGCCAGGTCTTCCCTGGCAAGAATAACTTGAGTCACTGCACAGTGAAGGTCAGAATGGCTTTATAAATTACTGCATGTACCACCTTGCATAAAAATCATATTTAATAAGTATGAATATATATTTATGAATTCATTTACAGGATAAAGGATCAGCAGATGCAGTTGGAAGTTCTGCCAAGTATGTCTATTACTTCATTCGTTTCTTCTGTGGATTCCTGTTGCCCTTCCTGGTCATCCTTATCTGTTACATACTAGCTGCTGTTGGGATACGCAGAACGCGGCTCTCTGGCAAATCGAGGCTTCTTCGTATTCTTGTTGTACTGGTCTGTGCTTTTTTCTTATGCTGGGCCCCATACCACTTTCTAGGACTGGTCAAATTGGTGAATAAAGACAACAAGGTGGTAAAAGTAGGATGGAGTATGGCTTCAAACTTAGCATATTTCAACAGCTGCATTAACCCGGTGCTGTACTTCTGCATGGGACTGGATTTTAGTCGATGCTGCAACCAAAGTTTGTCTGGGATTTTTCACAGAGCTCTTATGGAGGAAGGCCAATCCCTGTCCCAGCAGGGCACTGGGGAAGAAAGCTGTAATTCCATTCCAAAGACTGAGTGTGTCACTAGAGTTTAAGAGATTTAACTTTCTTTTTCTTGTTCATTTGTCAGGTCTATCAGAATTTTTATTAATTTTTATTAGTATCTGACACATTAAAAAATTAACATACCTCAGTGTCTGGTCTTCTGGTTAGCTTTCATCAGTAGTTGGAGCCTATATGAAATATATTGCAAAATAGTCAAAACAAGATCATTTGTAATATGTGTAATTATTTTTATACAAATGTTCATGCAATAATTGTACATTTTTATGATCGGTTATGTTTGTCTACATGTGTATGTTTGTTAATTATCAGGATGACATAGTTAAGCCCACCTGAGGCAGGAAGAGAAACCGGAAATTATTTGTGGCCTAATATAAGGGAAGGAACCATTTTTGATCAGGTTTGTATGAAAATTAGGGTTAATGTGAGCTCATTTTTAATTATATTTTTTATTTCTGTAATATTTACTATTGCAATAAATGCACAGTGTAAAAAAGCTTCTGATGCAATTTCTCTCCATCAGAAAAAGCAAAAAACAAACTTGTTTTCCCAGTTTAAATGTCCACTAACCTTTAAGTCCTCATAGCATGGCTGAGCCCACTGAAATAAATCAACATCTGCAGTGACACTGCAACATTAAAGGTTGTGCAATATTGCAAAATGATGTGATGAAAAGCAATACTGCACTACACTGGTCAGAACTGAAGTTGAGAATAATTTCACAGAACCTGTGTTATAATGTGAAAGCAGCCACAACTACCAGAGGAAGATCAACAAAACACTCCCAGAACAACAGTCATCAGAAACCCCGAACTACAATTTTATTCGACCCCAAAGGAGTTAGATTGGCGGAATAAACGGTTGGCTTCAATCAGAAGGGACCACTGGCAGCCAAACAGCAATGCACAACATAAATAACTACTGGGACTGTCATTTACATAACATTATAATGAGAACACTATTGTAATAAAACATTGTGAATTCAATGTTTTTAGTTGTTGTTTCAGTGCGTTGTTGTGGGAAGAGCGCGTCTACTACAGGAGTTAAACATTCTGATTAGCACGCATCATTTTGTGCAGATATAAGTCGTAATATTAAATTTATGTAGTATAAATATCTGATTAATCTCATATAGGATGCGTTTCGTTGAGGTAAATAACCCGCAGCGCTTTATTGTACTGATCATCTTTAGCTTCAGCGCGAACTCTCAAACAGCAACGTAAAACATTAATAACTATGATTGGGGCTGTCATATACATAACATTATAATTGTATACACTATTGTAATAAAATGTTGTGAATTCTTTGGGCTTAGTTGCTGTGTTTCGGCGTGTTGTTACAAGAAGAACGCATTCACAACAGGAGCTACATTCTGACTACGTAACTTAGTTTAAGTTCATCTGTGCATGATTTTGTGCAAATATCAGTTGTAATATTATGATTATTTTGTATAAATATCTGAATTATCTTATATAGGACGTGTTCCGTTGAGTTAATTAACCTTCTAGCAAAGCGCTTCAGTTTACGGGTGTTCATTCTCTTCAGCCCAGTCGACTCCACGTTTGCTCCTCCCTCCCTCCCTAGGCTCCACCTGGGACCATCGTCCTTACGGCACCACCAGGCTCTGTCATCCCTCCGGCTTCGCCTTGGTCAGTTGTCCCTCGCCTGCACCACGGACTTGCAGGTCTTCAGCTGCGCTTTATCCCTCCACCCCTTTGGCTCCGCCTTCCCTCCAGCTCTGCCTTGGTCCTCAGTCCCACCGGCTCCGTCTCAGTCCCCAGGCACCCTGGCTCCACCTCGGACGCTTGTCACTTTCACCTGTAAATGAACGGCCAAAATGCATAAAAAGTTTTTAGTTGAAAATGGTGTCATGTAAACAGCCCCTAAATGCAATCCTATTCAGCGCAAAATCAATCTCCCAACTTTACAAACAATTATCCTATGTGCAAGAAAACATTTCTCCTATGTAACAAATTTTATAAATAAGTGAATAAATAAGTAAATAGACTGGAATGTATATATAAATAAATATAATAATAATAATAAAAAATATACCTTTAGCAGCAATATTTGCATATCATATGCAGCACAATTAAGGTAATTTATAAATATATGAATATAAATAATTACAAAAGAGGCATTCCACTCACAAAAAGAGGCATTCGCAAAAAGAGGCGATCACAAAAAGATATCCATTTAGTGTTTATTTAAAATTAAAATGAATTTATACTATTTACATTCATTGGGCCCTATTATACACCTGGTCCAATGCGACGCCAGGCGCAACGCAAGTGTTTTTTGCTAGTTTCAGCCCGACGCAGTTATCATCTTCACGTCCAGCGCCACGTTATTTAAATAGCAAATGCACTTGCACCCATCTGTTCACCCATGGTCGTGCTGGTCTAAAAACCAGCACGACCATGGGTGTGTTCAGGCGTGTTGTTGGCGCATTGATATTTTGAGGCAACTGAAAACGACTGCGCCATTGACCAACAAAAACCTGGTCTAAAGTATTTTTTTTTTTTTTTGTTATTTAAAAAGACTAAGACTAGGTACAACCCTTTTGGATGATGCACCTGACGCACTGACTGTTTTTTCCGTCGTTAAACTAGCAAAAGTGGATTCGGACACGTCCTAAGTTCACCTGCGCCATGCGCTTCAGACCATGCGCTTAGATCGTTAAAATAGGGCCCATTATGTTACTTACATTGAAAACCAATTACAATAATCATTACTGGTTTGTATAGCTGTAGCCTACAAGCTTTCCTTAAAAGCCTATCTTTTTATGTGGGAGGTACAATGAAACCTTTAGCTGAACATTAGCTTTTTTTTTTTATTTAACTTTAGCTTTGATTGAATTACTTATATTTATAAACACATTTTTTTTTTTTCCACAAAAATATTTTATGTTAAATAATTATTGTTGGACTGTACCTCCGCAGGCCCCCTGAATGTCTTCCTGAGTAAGCTACCTTGTTGTGAAATCTTTGTTGTGTCTTTGTGTATGCTAAGTACCATACTTAAATATGCAATATAAACATGAATAATACATGAATGTGCCAAAGCCACACTTTACTTCCAACATTTGTTTACGTAAAAAAACAAAAACAAAGGTTTTTTTCTGTTTGTCTAAGTCTCCTCCCCCTTTCCGCCTTTCTCTTATCTGTCTTCAGTGAAAAACACGAATGGCCTGATCAATTAGGCTACACTGAAAAAGGGAGAAGAGAACAACTGCAAGTGATGCCAATGAACTAGCCACAGATTTATTTATCAGCATAGCAAAATGACATTTTAATAGTCATACACAGCTGTTCTTTCGGTGTTTCTCTCAAGATTGATGGTTTGGCCTGATTTGTGAAAACACTGATGTGTACAGGTAAGAAATTCCACACCAATTCCTAACAAGATTATCTATATTTCTGTCCTTATTTTGAACCAACAAGTTATTTGTATTACTACTACTACTACTACTTTGGTATCCAGACAATGCACAGCTTCCCGTTTTAATACAGCTAACATATCTGAAGCAGAGCAACAGTTTTGTTAACAACAACACTGGGATAAAGTAACTATGATTTATAAAATCCTGAATGTTTATATCTGTGATTTCATAGAGTAATTTAAAATCTATAACTGACCTTGTTATTAGTGATGCACCGATATAACATTTCTATGGCAATATACCAATATCTGATTATTTAGAATGATCTCTGCCAATACAGATAACGATAGCCTACTGATAGTTCTGATAGTTTCATGTTGATCAGCCCTGATCATCAGCTGTTTTTAAACAATCGGCCGAGACAATTATTGGCTGATACATCAATGCATCCCTTGTTATTGCTGTTAAGTAACCACAATTTGAATACACTTTTGGTGTAACGGGTGCTCCTAAAAGCACATTAGATTGCAAAGGGATTTTCTACCGCCTGATGCATATCATGGTTGCATCTTACAAAATGATGAAAATTTTGTCTCTTTGAGCATTTTAGAAATTGCCAAATTAGTCTTACAAGTTGTCTTAGAAGTATCAAGACAGATCTATTGTTTAAACTAAAGGAACATTTACTTATTTATCTTGTCTTGGTTGTAGAATGACTTCCAATACAACTCTTCTCCTCCACACCCACTCTGAGGTCTCAAACCACCATAAGAACACTACAGTGGACATCGAAGTCATCATGAATGAGGTCAGCATTGTTTTTCTCACCATCATCATTCTCTTCGGCACCACCGGGAACTCTGTGGTCATCTGGGTTGCCGGCTTCCGCATGAAGCCCAAAGTCACTAACGTGTGGTTGGTCAATCTTGCAGTAGCTGATCTGATCTTCTGCCTGACACGAGTCCTATCAGTAATCTCAAGCCTTTTCTATGACCACTGGCCTTTTGGGGTCTTTCTCTGCAAGTTCAATGGCTTCTTCAAGTATGCCAACATGTTCTGCAGTGTTTTTCTTCTGGCTGTCATCAGTGTGGATCGAGCACTCTGCGTCTGGTGCCCAGTTGTTACTAGGAAACGACGGACGTTATGTGCCGCTCGTGTGGTCAGTGTGGGAGTTTGGATTGTGGCGTTGATCTTTAGTTCACCGTACTTTGTGTACCGGCAGGTCTTCCCTGACAAGAATAACTTGAGCCACTGCACACTGAAGGTCAGAATGGCTGCACAAAATCATGCATATGCATTATTATGTAATGATTATATTTAGTAAATATATTAATGTATGTCATCTTTTTTTTTTTTTTTTTTTCATTTGCAGCACAAAGGAGCAGCAGAAGCAGGTGGCAATTCAGCCAAGTATGTCTATTACTGCATTCGCTTCATCTGTGGATTCCTGATGCCCTTCCTGGTCATCCTTATCTGTTACATATTAGCTGCTGTTGGGATACGCAGAACGCGGCTCTCTGGCAAATCGAGGCCTCTTCATATTCTTGCTGTACTGGTTTGTGCCTTTTTCTTATGCTGGGCCCCCTACCACTTTCTAGGACTGGTCAAGTTGGTGAATGAAGACAACAAGGTGGTAAAAGTAGGATGGAGTATGGCTTCAAACTTAGCCTATTTTAACAGCTGCATTAATCCGGTGCTGTACTTCTGCATGGGACTGGATGTTAGTCGACGCTGCAACCAAAGTCTGTCTGGGATTTTTCACAGAGCTCTTATGGAGGAAGGCCAAACCCTGTCCCAGCAGGGCACTGGGGAAGAAAGCTGTAATTCCATTTCAAAGACTGAGTGTGTCACTAAAGTTTAAGAGTTTTTACACTCTTTTTCTTGTTCAATTGTCAGGTCTATCAAATAGCATTTAAATGCTTTTTTTTATTTTTTATTTTTTTATAAATATCTTACAGAATGAAAAATGAATGTACCTCAGTGTCTGGTCTTCTTTAATCAGTAGTTGAAGCCTATATGAAATATTTGTAAAATTAATTAATAATTTTACAAATATTAATTAAAAATTAATTTAATTAAGATAATATAATGTATTACATGTATTATAATTTATGAATTTATGCAACAGTACATTTTAATGATTGCTTATGTTAGCCTATATATGTTTGTTAGTTATTAAGATGATGTAGATAAGACTACCTGAGGTAGGAAGAGAAAGATGAAATTATTATGGGCCTAACATGTGGAAAAGGACACAATTTTAGACCATGTCTGCATGAAGATTGGGGTCATTCTGAGTTTATTTATCATTCTGTTTCTTTTATTTCTGTAATATTTACCTGTGCAATAAATGCATGCCTATGAAAAAAGCTTCTGCTGCAGTTTCTCAAAGGCCACAACATGTTTTCCCAGTTCAAATGTCTTCTGTGATTATGGTGCATTGAAAAACCTAAACATTTATACACTATATTGCCAAAAGTTTTGGGACGCCTGCCTTTACGTGCACATGAACTTTAATGACATCCCATTCTTAATCCATAGGGTTTAATATGGAGTTGGCCCACCCTTTGCAGCTATAACAGCTTCAAGGCCTGGCTCGCAGTCTCCGCTCTAATTCATCCCAAAGGTGTTCTATCGGGTTGAGGTCAGGACTCTGTGCAGGCCAGTCAAGTTCCTCCACACCAAACTCGCTCATCCATGTCTTTATGGACCTTGCTTTGTGCACTGGTGCGCAGTCATGTTGGAACAGGAAGGGGCCATCCCCAAACTGTTCCCACAAAGTTGGGAGCATGAAATTGTCCAAAATGTCTTGGTATGCTGAAGCATTAAGTGTTCCTTTCACTGGAACTAAGGGGCCAAGCCCAACCCCTGAAAAACAACCCCACACCATAATCCCCCCTCCACCAAACTTTACACTTGGCACAATGCAGTCAGGCAAGTACCATTCTCCTGGCAACCGCCAAACCCAGACTCATCCATCGGATTGCCAGACAGAGAAGCGTGATTTGTCACTCCAGAGAACACGTCTCCACTGCTCTAGAGTCCAGTGGCGGCGTGCTTTACACCACTGCATCCGACGCTTTGCATTGCACTTGGTGATGTAAGGCTTGGATGCAGCTGCTCGGCCATGGAAACCAATTCCATGAAGCTCTCTACGCACTGTTCTTGAGCTAATCTGAAGGCCACATGAAGTTTGGAGGTCTGTAGCTATTGACTCTGCAAAAAGTTGGCAACTTCTGCGCACTGTGCGCCTCAGCATGCGCTGACCCCGCTCTGTTATTTTACGTGGCCTACCACTTCGTGCCTGAGTTACTGTTGTTCCCAATTGCTTCCACTTTGTTATGATACCACTAACAGTTGACCATGGAATATTTAGTAGTGAGGAAATTTCACGAATGGACTTATTGCACAGGTGGCAACCTATCACGGTACCACGCTTGAATTCACTGAGCTCCTGAGAGAGACCCATTCTTTCACAAATGTATGTAGAAACAGTCTGCATGCCTAGGTGCTTGATTTTATACACTTGTGGCCATGGAAGTGATTGGAACACCTGAATTCAATGATTTGGAGGGGTGTCCCAATACTTTTGGCGATATAGTGTAGGTCCTCATAGCATGGCTGAACACAATGAAATAAAACTAATTATAGTGACACTGCAGCATTGAATGTTGAGCAATATTGCAAAATAATGATGTGAACAAAAATGTCATTTGAAGACATTTCTGTTAAATAGGCTATCGTATAAAACTTTTAAAATTTGAACAGATTTTAAATTACTAGGCATTATACACTTGCAGAGTCGCATTTATAAGACTGGAGACTGAAACATGGCAACTTACTCCCATTGGCCAAAATACTCCCATTGGCAACCGAGCCTGTGAGCAGTTGTTAGGGTTCGGAAAGTAGAGGATTCAATTTGCAGGGTAATACACAGTTTATTAGGGAAACAGATCAAGGAGTAACAAAATAGCAGCAAGGGCTAGACTGGATAATGTCCACAGTCAATGACGGCCTCAGGTAGCAAGACAAAGTCCATGGAACAGAAATGCTCAGCCAAGAGCAGTCTGCAGCTCAGGAGGTCAAGGATGATGGCGAACGAGACAGGGGGAGCAATGGGCAGTGATGGCAGGTGAAGCGGGGAGAAGAGGAAGGGAGATGGCAGGTGGGAAGCCGGAGGTAGTGGGAAGATAAACACAATCTGGCAGCCAGGGAAACAGGGAGACTGGAGAGAAATAAAAAATAAAAAGTAAAAGAAAAACTAAACTGATCTGAAGGCAAAAACCACAAGGGAAAAATAAAATAAAACAAAAAATAAGTAACCAGAAAAAAAACTGTTATGCCAAAAAAAAAAAAAAGAAAAGAAAAAAAAAGAAAAATTAAATCAAGTTGGTTAAAACTAAAAGTCAAAATAAAGCTAGAAATCAAACAGAGCTCTAGTCACAGCAAAAGAAAAACAACATAGAAATAACTTGAAATTAGGCAAGCGAAAAAAAAAAAAAATCAAACTGAAGAAAATAAAGCTTGACTAGAAAACTAGGAACGGCACAAAAAAAAAAAAACAAGACGTGAACAACGACACATTAACACGATCTGGCACGGAACAAAAAACACGAAGGGAATATAAAGGGAAGCTAATGAGGAGTAACATGTGAGATTAATAATGAGTTAACAGGGTAACAAGAGGGCGGGGCAACAATAGACAGTTGAACGCATGGCGCAAACAACACAACAGCACGTGCCGAAGCACATGGCAAACGAACACAAACACCACACGCCAAAGCGCGTAACCGGACAAACAAGACAGCCATGCCTTCCGGACGAACAGCGGTACAAACACAAACACAAGGCAGATCAAACCGCCGTCCTGACAGCAGTATGTCACAAACCGACTGGCAAACCTAGGCGAAACCACTAGAGTGATGTAGCTGGTGAGAGCTTGGGGCGGCGCCGGTGTTGTGCCGAATTTCGACTTCCTGCCAAATTATTACCCCTCTCGTTGAAGTCGCTATCTGATTGCCTAATCCTAACAACACCCCTAATCCTAACCCCTCCCCCACACATAATCCTAAACCTACCAATACTAGAGGGGTAATAATTTGGCGGGGATAGGAATTCGGCACAACACTGGCACTCTCAATACCTGCCAATCAGCAGCATGTCGATATAAACGTGTAAGTCTGAAGCATTGCTTTAAGCAGACACATAGAATGAAAGCAGCAGCATTGCTGGCGCTATACAACAGTACCCAAGGAATAAATGACAGCAACACTGGCATAAAACAGAACATGGCAGAGTCAGCATAGTTGCATAAAAGCCATCAGTGACAACTAAACATGAGAATAAACTGCTCCACTGTGTATTTAAGTTATTAAACCTGCGCGGTTAGTTGCCAACACATGTTGTCATTAGGGGCTTTCGCACCGGAGGAACCTTTTCTTAGTTCCTAGAACCATTGGCGGAAGTACCCGGATTTTGCCGTGTTCACACCGCAGGAACTAGGAACGATTTTAGTTATAGGAACTCCTTTTGGGGGAACTAAATTAGCTCCTACTTCAGAGTAGGGTCTAAACCAGCACTATAAGAACTACCAGTAACGTAAGTGTATGTTGATTGTCCGAACGCACGGAAAACACAGGCACCCGCCATTTTTAAAAAAGTCATTTACATACAGTTTATAGCCTATATTTACTCCACAAACTAACTCTACGAACATGGAATAGTGATAGATGGACCTCTCGAGTTAAAGAGAAAATCCAACCCAACTTTGAGAGGACAAAGCGAAACATGATTATGTATTTTTGCTCAGCTAGTGACACTGGACATCAACCACACGGCAAACGCTAATACTTTTTTATATATTGTCTTCTTTCTCTTTATAACAGTTCTATCTATAACATATTAGACAGGCTGTTAAACAAATTGTAAACTAATGAAAATGGAGAATGTGAACGCTGTGTGCTCAGGCTCTGGCGTTCTCAGTGCTGTCACAATAAATGTCCAGCGCGCCATCAAAATAACAGTCACAACAACAAGCACAGCTTACATCACTTCATAGTTCCTACTGGTGGTGAAAATGCAACCAGGAAAATGGCCCTATAGGGGAACAAGGGGGTTCAACCGCCTTTCTCCCTTCAAAAAACCCATAATTAAATTATGCCTCCTGACTGAGCATTGTTCTACCTTGGGCATGAAATGCTGCAATAGCAGCCACATACAGCTACACCTTGAGTGCAGGAGGCATGCGCCCGCTGTCCAAGCGGTCCTGTAAAAACAACACTATGACTGACACAGGGCAAATGGACAAACCAGTGGGTCTTCATTCTGCGCTTCGCACCAAGCCACAAATACTGCCTATTTATGAGCATACAGGAAAATAGTAGAAGGTGTTCTATCCTCCGCTATACTATTCATCACCCATTGCAACACACCTAACATTCACGAGCTCTGGAAACCACTGCTTGAACATCCTGAGAATAGGCCATGATTAACCAATCGTCCAAGTAATTCAGAATGCGAATGCCACTCTGAGAGGGGATAAAGCTGCTTTCACGCACTTTGTGAAAGTGCGAGGGGCCAAAGCTAACCCAAAGGGTAGGACTTTGAACTGATAAACCATGCCTTCAAAGGCATGAACCAATCCCTGGCCTGAACATGGTCAAGGATCTGTTTCACTCACTGTAATAGCCACTCTTCCTCAGCTCGGGGTTACCACCTCTATCGCCCGTTTGGCAAGGAGCGAGTGGATTTCCATCTACAGCACTGGGGCCTTCTGGTCCGACACCGCTGACATCATCACACTGCCGAAAGGGGGTGGTCTGCATGCAAACTGAAGCATATAGCCTTTCTCTATTGTATTCACCACCCAATTTGACACTGCCGGCAGTGCGTGCCACGTATCCACGAATTGTGAGAGGGGCTGCAATGACTCATGCTGAACTCAAAGCAGCTCATCGCTCAGAATAAATCAACTCTGTTGATTTCAAACAGAGTGGGAAACATATGTTCTGTGCTCTGCATGCCGCCGGGGTGCGACGGGGGGCTGCTCACACTGTAAACTGTAAAGACACAGGACTTACATTCTGCATGACACCACCTGAGGGAGGGGAACCGCTTACACCGTGTGAGAGTGGAGGAATGAGAGGAGGAAACGAACTGATATTGAGGCGTGCTTGGTTTTGTTTTTATTGCAATATTTATTACAGGCAATACAACATTCAAACACTACTAGACATTCAACATGACATGACGAGACTGGTGTGGCGGCCATGACTTGACAAGACTGTTATGGTTACTGCGGGGTTGCAGGGTTCCTCTTCTGCATCTCCCACAGTAAATGATAAGCCACTCAAAAACAGTCTATGTACTGTGCAAGGGTCCAGTTGTAATCACATCAGCGAACTAAAATCATAGTCCAAGCCATTCCAAAAACAGTCCATAAGTGTAACGTCATCCCAGGAAACAATATGGCTATAAGTGAGGAAATCTTCCACAAAATACCCCATTGGGCGCCCATTCTGATAAATGGAGCTTAATTTCTCCTCGGCTCAGCTACTTTCATCTACAATTTCCATACCTTTCTTTTTGATGGTCTTGTGTTCTGTCACGTGCTGGCTTGACGTGATAATCCAAACAGAGAAGCTTGATGCAGAAGAACAATGAATTCACATTTAATAAACATCAGGAACCATCAGAGACAAACACCAGCACAAAACTTCAACACAAGACAAAGAAGATAAGGGGGTATAAATACACAGGATGATGAGGAACAGGTGAGACACTAATCAATGAAACAATGAATAACCATGGCAACCAAGGAAAGAGGAACTAAACAAACAGGAACTGAACACAGGCAATACAAGGCAAAAGAATATCAAAATAAAAGTCCATGAACACAGACACAGGGTAATCGTGACAGATCGCTATATAGATACATTTGTGGATGTCTCCTCCCCCTTCCTGCTTGTCTCATCTTTGTCTACAGAGAAGATACTTATTAATGACCAGAAAAGCAGAGATGAGCTCACCCTGGTGTGATGTCAAAGAACCAGCCACTGAATTATTTATTGGCGTAGCAAAATATTACTCTAATACACACACTTCCATTCACAAAGAATTACATAAGCAGTGTTTGAGTTTTGTAAAAATGCCTTATGCTGTGAACAGGTAAGAACACCTACATCAACTCATCACCAGATTATTAATAGTTAATAGTAACAGTTTATTTTTGTTTGTTTGTTTTTCCAGGCCATGCAATATAGTGTATATATTTTTTTCTGAAAGTGTCAAACTGTATTCTTTCTACATTACTGCCTCTAGTTTTTAATAACTGGTAACACTTCACTTAAAGCCTTTATATAATACAGTATAAAGGTATTCATAATGTACGCTGTAGTGCATTATATTGTTTAATAATATATAATAACCAAAGTTAAAATGCATTATAATATTTGCACATTCTTTGTTACATCTTAAATTGGTTGTTTGTCATGTGTTTTTATGTATTATATTTTATAAAGGTGTAACAATGTATTATAATATATTATAACTGTGGTTACGATTATTCATGGGATCATACAATGCATTATAAGGTGCATTACAAGGCATAATTAATGCATTAAAAAACTTTTATAATGCATTATAAAGGCTTTAAGCAAAGTGTTACCAAATATTTTTATCTGAAGCAATGTTTTACAAAAACATTGTGACTAAAGACATGCAAAAATAATCCTAAATGTCTGTACACTGTAAACAATAAACCTTTACAGTAAAAGTAGTTTGTAGCTGTGGCTGCCAGAACTTTGCTGTAAAAACACAGTGGCAACATTTTAGGTTTCAGAGGACTGAACTTAATCTTATGGTAAAAAATTTATATTTCTTTAACTGATACAATGCTCATATTCCATTTAAATTAATAAAAATTGGTTTCATACCCATATGATAATAATATATAATAACCACCATATAATACAGTTAGTAAAAGAGGCACATGACAAATTAGAGTTCATCACAAGCTTTTACACAAGTTGAGTTAAGAAATAATAACACACTTTAAACTAAAATAATGTAATAAACATTCATTAAACAACATACGATGTAACATAAATCCCAAATGTACATAATTGATAACAAAAACTAGCAAGAAACATAATTTAAACGAAATAATATCAAATGTAAAGTATCTCACAGGGAACTGTGGGAATATTTACGTTTTTTTCTCTGTAAATTATAAGATGACTGCTTTTACTTCCAAAATCTGTACATTTAATAGTATTTTCAGCACTTTGAATACACTTGTGGTGTAACAATCACGAAAGGGTTTTCTCTTGTCTGACAGATTATGGTGCATCTTCTGTGCAAAATTATGAAAAATGATATTGATATTGAATGAAAATATTGATATTGAATATCTCTTTGAGCATTTTAGAAATTCCTGTAGCAAAGTAGTCTTCCTAGTTGGTTTACAAATTCAATGAACAGATCTACTGTTAAACAGAAAAACTGAAGGAACATTAATGGCTTTATCTCTCTTGGTTGTAGAATGACCTCCAATACAACTGTTCTCCTTTATGCCCGCTCTGAGGTCTCAAACCACCATGAGAACACTATAGTGGACACTGAAGCTATTATGAAAGAAGTCAACATTGTCTTCCTCACCATCATCATTCTCTTCGGCACCACTGGGAACTCTGTGGTCATCTGGGTTGCAGGCTTCCGCCTGAATCCCAGTGTTACTAATGTATGGTTGGTCAACCTCGCAGTAGCTGACCTGATCTACTGACACGAGTCACTTCACTCATCAGAGATCTTTTCTTTAACCGCTGGCCTTTTGGGGTCTTTCTCTGTAAATTCAACGCCAACATGTTCTGCAGTGTTTTTCTTCTAGCTATTATCAGTGTGGATCGAGCGCTTTGCATTTGCCGTCCAGTGTTCACAAGGAAATGACGGACGTTAAGTGCTGCTCGTGTGGTCAGTGTGGGAGATTGGATTTTGGCGGTGATCTTTAGTTCACCATACTTTGTGTACCGACAGGTCTTCCCTGAAAAGAACAGTGCACAGTGAAGGTCAGAATGGCTTCACAAATGCCTGAAAGATTATTTTTTTACTCACAAATCTGCATTTACTACATTATAGAAAATATGTGAATATGAATGTGTGATTTCATTTACAGGAAGAAGGAGCAGCAGAGGGTGGCAATTCAGCAACGTATGTCTATTACTACATTCGTTTCATCTGTGGATTCCTGTTGCCCTTCCTGGTCATCCTTATCTGTTACATACTAGCTGCTGTTGGGATACGCAGAACACGGCTCTCTGGCAAATCGAGGCCTCTTCGGATTCTTGCTGTACTGGTCTGTGCCTTTTTCCTATGTTGGGCCCCATACCACTTTTTAGGACTGGTCAAATTGGTGCATAAAGACAACATGGCAGTAAAAATAGCATGGAGTATGGCTTTAAACTTAGCCTATTTCAACAGCTGCATTAACCCATTGCTGTACTTCTGCATGGGACTGGATGTTAGACGACACTGCAACCAAAATCTGTCAGGGATTTTTCATAGAGCTCTTATGGAGGAAAGTCACTTTCTCCAGTCCCAGGAACGCACAAGGAACGAAAGCTGTAATTCCATTCCAAAGATGGCAGACACTGAGTGTATGACTAATGTTTAACAGAAATTAGTTTGAAGCAAACTTTTCCATGTTTGCTTATCTGGCATTTTGAATAAATATAAATAAAATCAATATCTTAGAAAAAGTTGCCTAGTTGAATAATAAATGGTTTTTATGTTTTTAAATGAGAGTGTGAAAATTATTCTTTGCTGTTTGCGTCTTCTGCAGTTTCAATTATATTATTAGTTTCAAATATATATACATATATTTACAAAATGGAAATCATTACAAAATGAAGCCAGAACTATTGAACTATTATATTATTAAACTTTACATTTCAGAAATATTGTTCAATTTGAAATTCTTTGTTCAAAAGTGTTTGACTAGTTGGGACAACACATGGGGGAATTCATTTTTTACTTGCATAACATTTCCAAACCTATGGCCCACACTGTTAAAAATTGCTGTTAATTTACGGCAAAATTTTAACAGTATAATCCTGTTATATTAAAAAGCAGCGCATTACTGTTTTTTTACGGTTGGTGAAATGACGTAGACAAATTTTAACGGCATTTTACCGTATTTATTCCACGAAGGAAAGAAAACAGTACTTAACAGTATTTTTGGAACTGAAAACTGCAGCGACCACATGTGGATTTTCATCCGTCTTTACAATGTGATTTAACTGGTGAGTGCACCTTTGCCTTGCTCATTTTACACAAGATAGGCTACACTTTTGCAATTGCAAATAACTGTGCAAATAACTGTAATAATTGTGGATGCTGAGCTTGTAACTGTTTTATACGTCCATTTCAGTGCCAAACCCGTCAACGTGCAAACCGCGTCACAGAGTGGAGCAGGATTTCTGATTCAGATATTTCCCGATTACAAGGTGAGTTCAATATATAACTATATAAGTATTTCAAATATGATATACTATAAACTCTTCTGCAAAGTAAGCCTTTAACATCATAGCAACAAAGTAATATTGATGTATTTGTAGCCTAATGCGCTGAAATTGTCGTCATCTCGTTTGCTAATTTTAGCTTGAGATCTTTTCATTTATTGCCTAATATACATTTAGTTTATGTAAGACAAAACGTTGATTTCGATAACGTTGTGCTTGCAAATTTGGGTAAGCTTGTTCTAATTTGTATATAACTGTATTATGAGGGGAGTTTTTCTTTACTAGTGTTGCTGTTTTGTTTCTTTAGTGTTGGCTGTATTTTGGATTGCTTCGATTTAAGTTAGCTTGATAGAATAAGTGGCGCGTTACAATACTCAGTAAGAATAATTCCTGTTCAATTTTTTTATGTTGATGGTTTGTATTGTAATGTTACTTTGCCCAGTACAGTATGCTAAAGGACATTTTATTTCAGTGGAGATTTTTTTGTTGTTGAGATTTTCGTGCCCAAAGACTGTCCATTTTGACTTGTCAGCATGTTTGCGTGTCAGTTATGTGGGCAGCAATGCAGTACTCCAGTGGCCTATGTGAAGCACATGAGGATTCACAGCAATATCCCTAACTTGTTTCTTCATTGTTGCATCCAGGAATGTAACAGGAAGTTTGTGAAATTAGCAGCTTTGAAATCACGTCTTTACAGACACCACAATGATTCTGTGGTGGTGCCTAGATCACATGTGTACCCTGCAGTAGACTTTGCGTGCCATGTTGACTTGTGTAGTGCTAAATGTGATACACTAACTCAGTTTTATTCCCATCTTAAAGTGCACATTAAAGAGGGACGAAGAGTGACATGCCCTTTTAAGCAGTGTGATAAATCATTTTCAGTGATATCCACCTTTACCTCTCACATATCAAGGAAACATAAAAATTCAATAAACTAAACCTAAACCTAAGTGAATCCATTGTTGCCACATCACTTGTGACTGAAGCTGAAAGCTTGCAAAATATTGACAGTGATATGATGACAGAAGAACAAACTGATGTAGTTGGAAATAGTGAGAATTTGGAGGTTAGTCCAGAAAATATCAATGAGACGTTATTTTTGAAGAATCTTGCTCTCTTTTATCTGAAATTACAATTAAGTTATTGCTTCCTGTCACAGACACGCCAGGCTCCACAGTCACCCAATCACAGCGCACTCCCTCTCCTGAGTACTGATCAGCCACACCTGTCACGCATCAGCACTCATCACCACTGCCACATAAAAGAGCACACTGAACACACACACATCGTCCGGTCTCGTTAACGCATACCTACATGCTATGCTTACCTTCAGGACTCCTACTGTGATCTACTTACCTGTCTCCTGTGTTCTCCGTGACTCCTTGTGTCTCCGTGTTCCATGTGAGTTCAGTGTGCCTCGTCTGCTCCACGTCCGTCTGCCTCCACGTAACCTGCAACAACAACAACCTGCATCAGAAGCCAGCACGATCACCAAGCCACGTATCATCCTGTTTACACTCACCTGCATCACTCCAGCACGCTCAGTTGACTTTAATAAAACCCTGCTTGCACTTACCTGTGTCTCCGCTCCCTTCTGTATGTAACAGAAGACCGGACCACAACCGTCACGTCAACATGAGCACCTCGGACCCCATTCAAGACCTGGTTGATGCACTTCACCGCACGCTCACTGCGGCATCTCCTTCACCACCAGCCGTCGCCAGTCCCATGGCTAAACCGGCGCCCTTCTCTGGCCTGGCGGAGGACTGCAACGGGTTCCTTTTGCAGTGTACGCTGGTTCTGGAGATGCAACCGCACTTGTATCCTGACGATAAAGCGAAAGTGGCTTTCATAATCTCTCAACTCCATGGTAAAGCACTGCGCTGGGCTGAACCTCTCTGGAATCAAGAAAACCCTGTCGTTCTTTCCCTGTCCAGCTTCATTACGCACTTCAAGGAAGTTTTCGGAACGCCCGCGGGAGATTCAACCATTGGTGAGAGATTATGTAATTTAAAACAAGGATCACTAACTGTGTCTGATTATGCCCTCCAGTTTCGTACCCTCGCTGCTGCAAGTGGCTGGAATGAACGAGCCCTCCTCACCCTGTATCGTCAGGGTCTCGAGCCCCGTGTGCGGTTGCATCTCGCTGCATACGAGGATTCCATCGGGCTCGAAAAATTCATTCAACTCTCCATCAGATTCGCCACTCGTATGCAGCTGTGTCTCGAAGAGCACCAGAACCAGCCGTTATTCCCAGCGAACCTCCGCCAGCCCGAATCCGTCAGCCTCCCAGAACCAGCCAATGATCCTATGCAACTCGAAAATTCTCGCCTCACGTCTACTGAGCGGCAGAGGAGGCTGACCCAGAATCTGTGTCTCTACTGCGGCCGTGCTGGGCATTACATCGCTGAATGCCCCACCCGTCCAGTTCGGCCCATGGTGAGTGTTATTTTGCCTACGCTGAACAAAATGAAACCACACCGGCCATGGGACTGCGCCATCGACCTCATCCCAGGTGAGCCAGTGCCCAGAGGGAAAATCTACTCCCTATCCATTCCGGAGGAGAAAGCCATGGAGGAATACATCGACGAGGCTCTGAAACAAGGCTACATCCGACCGTCCACTTCCCCTGCTGCGTCCAGCTTTTTCTTCGTGGCTAAGAAGGACGGAGGCTTGCGGCCCTGCATCGACTACAGAGCACTCAACCAAATCACTGTAAAGTTCCGTTATCCCCTTCCTCTCGTCCCATCAGCCCTGGAACACCTGCGCGGCGCCACTGTGTTCACCAAGTTGGACCTCCGCAGCGCGCTACGGACCTCATCAGAATACGTGAGGGGGACGAGTGGAAGACAGCGTTCGTAACACCTACAGGCCACTACGAATATCTCGTAATGCCGTATGGACTGGTCAACGCCCCCTCCGTATTTCAAGATTTCATGCATGAGGTGCTCCGGGAGTTCCTGCACAGATCCGTCCTGGTCTACATTGACGATATCCTGATTTACTCCCGGAGCCTGGCCGAACATCGCCAACACGTTGCGGAGGTCCTCCAACGCCTGAGGGAACACCAGCTCTATCTGAAAGCCGAGAAATGCACTTTCCATCAGCCCTCAGTGCAGTTTCTGGGCTATAACATCGACCGCAGTGGCGTCCGCATGGACGAGAGGAAGGTCACTGCTGTCAAAGACTGGCCCACTCCCACCTCCGTCAAAGAACTCCAACGTTTCCTAGGATTTGCTAACTTCTATCGTCGATTCATCCTGAACTACAGTTCCATCACCAGTCCACTCACCAACCTCCTCCGCCATAAGCCCAAGTCTCTGTCCTGGACGCCAGCAGCCACGCAAGCCTTTGAACACCTGAAGACAGCATTTACTACCGCTCCCCTCTTGGCACACCCCGATCCTGATCTCCCCTTCGTCGTGGAGGTGGACGCCTCCACCACCGGAGTGGGAGCGGTACTGTCCCAGCAGCAGGGGAACCCTAAGAAACTCCACCCATGCGCTTTCTTCTCCCGGAAACTCAACCCGGCGGAGGTCAACTATGACATCGGCAACCGTGAGCTTCTTGCCATCAAGCTCGCCTTGGAGGAGTGGAGGCATTGGCTCGAGGGAGCAAAACATCCATTCCTGGTTCTGACCGACCATAAGAACCTGGGGTATCTACGGGATGCCAAGAGGTTGAACCCCCGCCAAGCGAGATGGGCTCTGTTTTTCACCCGCTTTGGCTTCAAGATCTCTTATCTCCCTGGTCCCAAGAACGTGAAAGCAGACGCACTGTCTCGTCTATATAACCCTGAAGAAGGAACTGAAGATCCAGAGCCCATACTCCCCGAGAAACTCTTTGTTAACCCCATCTCCTGGTCAGAGGAAACGCTCCCCGAGCCCAGTGCCTCCACCAACACCCCGCCGGGTTGCCCCACCGGATTGAAGTATGTCCCACGAGCACGACGCACTCCCCTAATCCACTCCTCACATACTTCACTGGGCACTGGCCACCCAGGGGTCAACGAGACCCTCTCGCTGTTGAAACAGCGTTTCTGGTGGCCCAACATGAAATCTGACGTCAGGAGGTACGTGCAGGGGTGCAGGGAATGTGCCATCTCCAAGAGCCCACGCCATCTTCCCTCCGGCAAACTACAACCTCTGCCCGTTCCAACACGTCCGTGGTCACACCTAGGAGTCGACTTCATAACCGACCTCCCAGTCTCCGAAGGATGCACCTGTGTGTTCGTGATAGTCGATCGTTTCTCCAAGTCCTGTCGATTACTTCCCCTACCTGGACTCCCCACAGCCATGGAAACCGCCGAACTGTTATTCAACCATGTATTCCGCTACTATGGATTGCCCGAAGATATAGTGTCCGACCGTGGATCCCAGTTCACGTCCCGGGTCTGGAAGGCCTTCTTTAAACTCCTAGGTGTGGCCATCAGTCTGTCTTCTGGATACCATCCGCAGACGAACGGGCAGACGGAGAGGAAGATCCAGGAGATAGGCCGGTTCCTCCGTACCTTCTGTCACGGCCACCAGGACTCCTGGAACCAGTTCCTGGGCTGGGCCGAGTACGCCCAGAACTCTCTCCGACAACCCACCACTGGTCTGACACCTTTCCAATGCGTACTCGGCTATCAGCCCCCACTGTTCCCCTGGGATGGGGAACCATCAGATGTCCCGGCGGTGGATTACTGGTTCCGGGAGAGCGAGAGGGTCTGGGACTCAGCCCATCTGCAGCTCCAACGGGCCCTACGCAGGCGCAGGTTGACAGCTGACCTTCGACGTTCCCACGCACCCCAGTACCAACCAGGACAGAAGGTTTGGCTGTCAACCCGGGACATCAAGATTGGCATGCCGTGTAGGAAACTGAGTCACCGATTCGTTGGCCGCTTCACCATCCTACGGCAGATCAACCCAGTCACCTATCACCTGCTCGGCCCCCATGAGTACGGCATTACCCCAGTTTTCGATGTTTCACTCGTTAAGCCTCATCACCCCTCTGTTCTTCCCTCCACAGAGCCTGGCGATCTCGAGGAACCCCCCTCCTCCACTCATCGTGGAAGACGGAGTGGCATACCGGGTCAAAGAAATCTTGGACTCCCGGCGCCGTGGTGGTTTCCTTGAATATCTCGTGGACTGGGAAGGATATGGCCCCGAAGAACGCTCATGGGTACCCAGAAATGATATCCTTGACCCTAACCTTCTCGACGAATTCCATTCCAGTCATCCAAGCAGACCAGCTCCTCGTGGCAGGGGCGACCACCACGACGTCGGGGTCCACGGTCCTCAGGAGCGGACCGTGGAGGGGGGGGTAATGTCACAGACACGCCAGGCTCCACAGTCACCCAATCACAGCGCACTCCCTCTCCTGAGTACTGATCAGCCACACCTGTCACGCATCAGCACTCATCACCACTGCCACATAAAAGAGCACACTGAACACACACACATCGTCCGGTCTCGTTAACGCATACCTACATGCTATGCTTACCTTCAGGACTCCTACTGTGATCTACTTACCTGTCTCCTGTGTTCTCCGTGACTCCTTGTGTCTCCGTGTTCCATGTGAGTTCAGTGTGCCTCGTCTGCTCCACGTCCGTCTGCCTCCACGTAACCTGCAACAACAACAACCTGCATCAGAAGCCAGCACGATCACCAAGCCACGTATCATCCTGTTTACACTCACCTGCATCACTCCAGCACGCTCAGTTGACTTTAATAAAACCCTGCTTGCACTTACCTGTGTCTCCGCTCCCTTCTGTATGTAACACTTCCTTCTTCAGTCATTTACAAAGGTATCATGTTATGACTTTACTTGTCGAGGCACATGACTATTAACTAATTGTTAATCTAATCTAAAAGTAATATGTAATTGTGGTTATGGGTTTTGAATTAATTTTGAATTAGTTAATAGTCATGTGCCTCAACAAGTAAAGTCATAACATGATATCTTTGTAAATCATTAGCTAATGATTAATGAAAGCAGACAACTGGAAGTTGAAATGCATGGCTTTGACCGATTGTGGTAATTAACACATTAATTTACATTATTAGTTAATATAATATGTTATTAGGGAATTAATACATTATGACACATTTAACAATTTAATGATTACTTAATATATTAGTCATGTAGAATCTTCATTAGTTGCTGATGCAGTAATCATTAATAAATGGTTTACTTCTTCATAAGTCATACATTAACTCATGATTATCTGTGCATTAGTTAAGCATGAATTAATGCATATTAGCGCACCCGTATTGTAAAGTGTTACCTTAATTTCTATTCACATTCTCGTTATGTAAACGTTTACCCACATTAATTCTGAATGTACGCATTTGTTTTTCAGGTGCTTCATTGGAATAAATCCTGAAAAAGGCACCAAGGGTGGACAAGTCTTATCAAAGCGGACAGGGAAGGTCGCCCACAAAAAGAAATCAGTCAACACTCGGGTTGCCAGTCTACTTAAGAAGCTAATGGACTTTGAGTGGGACTTCATATAAGTGAACCCACTCATTCACTAACATACCACACACAAACACCTCACACATACTCTTCGAAAAACACTAAAAACATGCTTTTAGTGTGTTAGTCACACAATTTTTTTCAGGTGTTCATTCTTGAATACCTAAATTTTGACTTCATTCTTCACTGAATTCTTTCTTCATTCAGTAATTCTTATTCACTAATAATTCAGTAATTCTTATTCACTCAGTAGTTCTCTGAGTCACTCATTTAGTTTTTTCTAATGTTATATAAATGTTTTGTTTATTCAGTTAAACATTTTATTGTGAAGCTTAAGTTTTAGTCATTCCATTTGCATCAGCCACTAATTTTGAGAATATTTTGTGATTAAAGTGGCTTTTTTTTTTTCAAGTTTTTCAAAGTTTTAATAAAGCACATTTTGAAGTTACACTGCATTGTGTTAAATGTTTAATGTTTCTAAGGATATATTTGTACATTGTATTAAAACATGGTTTTAAAGCAAGACTTCTAAGGGGTAATTCATAAAATCTAGAAAAATAATTCCACCTTTTTTTCTTAGCAGTCCATTTCTCAATATAACAACATATTTGTAGCTTACAGTTAAAAAGTGCAAATAAACATTAATTAACTGTTAATGCTTTTGACAGTAATTTACTGTTAATGTAGAAAATAACAGCTTTATGCTGTATTTACAAAAACAGTAACAAACTGTAAATTTCAACAACAGCAAGACACTGTTAATTTAACAGTAACTTGCTGGGAACCGTGCTGCCAGTTACTTACTGTTTTTTAACGGGACAATTTTTAACAGTGCAGTTTCACAGACAGGGCTTAGATTAAGCCAGGTTTAGGCGTTAGTTCAATTAGGACATTTAAGCTTTTTTTTAACCCTTAAATGCATGAATGTTTCGCCAATCATTCTTACATATTCGGGTCTTTAGTGACCCGGATCTATATCTAGCATGGATGGATCTACCTGTTGCGATAATATAAAACTCCCCTGATATTAGAGTAACAGTTACAGAAGAATAAAATAAAGCATATTTTGTTACCTTTTGGAGCTTGGAAGGTTTCAGTTTGAGCAGATGTTTTATGCCATCATCACTGTCCTCGTCAGAGCTCATTTCTCAGTACCTTCAGCTAATGATAGTTTTTTTAGAATATGTTTGAGATAGCGAGTAGGCTATTTAGCTCATTCGCAATCTCAAAACATATTCTCAAAATCATTTTCAATATCTTTGAACATATTTTGATCGCTGACATCTTCACCAGATCCATCATCAAGCGACAGTGACACTCATATTTGATTGTGTTCAGTAGGCCTACTTGCTCTACAGTAAATCGCTGACGCCCGGTTCAGACTACACGATTTTAGCCAGATTTTGCCACAATCTGCTTGACGTAGTGTGTCGTGGGGATTCGTAAACGACAATGGGCGTCGGGACGCAAGATTCGATCATTTCAGCTCATGTAGTGTGTCATAGTGGACGACAACCGAAGCCGCACCTGCAATGCTTCACGATGTCACGACAGAAAGACTAGCATGTTTAATTTTTTTTCTCGGTCGTCCACTACTAGTTCCGTCACATGTGTGACACTGGCCAATAGAAGCACAGAAGCTCCTTCCTACATGCTTTCAAACGTGCCAAAACGAAAGAGAGACAATGGTATCGTTCCTGTTAGGTGAAATTTACAATGGAGGAAATGTTTGTGGAGCTATGGCAACAATACTCCTGTGTTTATAATGTTTCCTCGAGGGACTAAGTTACCGCGACAGAGTGAAAAAAGGTAAATAAAACATATGTTACCTCAGTTCTCTTTGGAGGAAATCCAAATACCCATGCAATCGAGATATGTTTCCACTTTTGGGATTTTCTGACTACAAGACAGAGCAAAACACGCTACTAGCCATTGTTTGTACTAACTGCACCTTCTGTCAGTCGATAGTCCCACCTTCTCGATGACAGCAAGCACGCGGTTAATGACGGCACGCGATGAATGGTCGGGTAGTATGGAAGGCCGTAAAGACAAATATGTCTTTAGTGTACAGACGTTATAACGCGTGGACGCGTAATTGCGTCTAAACACGTTATTTCGTGTACAGACGTTAATGTTTTGGCCAATGGCAAGGCCGAAGACTTGAATATTTGCATAAAATTAATTAAACATATAATAGTGACGTAAATATCTACCTAAGGACATGTAATTAATGAATAATGCATATAAAGGTGACGTGCCATTGTACGTACCATAGCACAAGGTTGCATGTCAGCGCTATCTATGGTCACATCATAATGTCATCGTGTTACGAATGAAGGAGGAGGAGGTATTTCAAAATACAGGCGGCAGAGAGGACCCATGGTTTTGAGAAATTTTGTGAACAATTGCAAGCAAATTTTTCATAAATGTGCTCACTTGTGCCTATCAGATAAACATGGGCACCTAACATTTTTAAATCTCTGTATATTGAAAAAAACAAATTCCTTAAAACCATAGTTGGAAATACAAGAGACCTTGAACATTTATATCACCCTGTTTCTATGCTGGTGACACCATTGCTTTGTGTATGTTAAGTAACATCACATAACCAAAAGTGAAATAAATACCATCACGATTTGAAAATGTGACACTGATTTCATAAAACAGTTCAATACACAAGTAGTTAAAATTAAGTCACTTACATTTTAGATGCAATATTGACTATTTTTGTTCTGTTTCAAAAAAAAAAAAAAAAGAAAAAAGAAAAATGTTTGTATTGTTTGTATTTGTTTAATCCTAATTTAACATTAAAATCTTATCAGTTAACGGTAATGGTCGGTTAACGAGTGTCGGTCATGAAAATTAACCGAAATGAGCATTCAGCCATTAAAAAATGAAACCAAATACGTTTTCTTTATGTTTAAATAGGCCTATTATAATGTTATTTTTTTTTATTTCAGCTATTTGATTATGAAAAGTGAACTGCATGACTAAGATAGAAAACATCATAAGATGCGCAATATATTGGGAGACATGGAGTGGGTCAGACATGATTTTGACCACTTCATTAAGTTTTGTTTTATAAAACTTGTATCTTAATTTTAATCAATGTTTCATCAACCAATTGCCTGGATTTAATAAATAAGAAGCAAATATAGCTGACAATATAATCCTGACATGGAGGCGCCGGCGCAATCACTTGCATGTGAACTGGAGCGTGTCTTGTAGGCTAAATGAACCGAAACTCAGTGTATAGGCTGCTTGCCTCGCAGACATGAGAAATATATCTATAGAAAGCGTGAAATTTAAACAAAATAATTCAAAACGAAAAGAAATAGGCTACTCTCTAATTATGTAGGCCTAATCCGAATGAAATGTGCATCTCTGCAGAGATGATGAGAGTCAGCAATGTCAACATCTTTGCAGCCGACACTGATTCAGAAAACATTAGTTTATTATTAAACAATTAAAATGACTCCTTGCTGTTTTTTGTCACATTCATAATCATTACTTTAGCTGGTTCTTTATGGCAAGCTTTATGCGTGCGCTTGAGTGCTATATAGCCTATATTACATAAACGCTCATTATTATGGTTTATTCTCTCCAGTATTTAAGAAATTAAATTAATATAAATGTGATTAGTCAACTATTGGCTTAAATGAACTACTACTAGTTGACTAGAAAACTTATTTCACATATTTTCGATCCAGCATGTCACAAAGGTTTGAGCTTGCGCTCCTCTCCTATGTTCTGACACAGACACACACAGAGCATCGTACATTATTATTATCAGTTTAAAATTGTATTTGTGTATGACTAACCTGCACTATTTCTTTAGAACAAAACTTTGCAGGTCTATCATCTCTAGTCACACACCAATCTTCTTCAGCTAGCCTATGTGTCCCATCCCAACACACACCAGAGAAAAAACTTTGCAGGTCATATGGCTGAGAGAGAGCATACTCGGATTCAGTGAGCTTATAATGCCGCATTTCATTGTCAGTAAGGGTAAGGGCATTGTAAAAAAAAAAAAAAAAATGGCATAAGTGGAAAAGTTAAATCTATTTTTTCATAAAATGGGAATTTAAATATATTATTTCTATAGGTTATACAAAAAAGACAAAATAAAAGGGATGAATAAGCTGATCTAGCATGTTAAATGATGGCATCCTAGTAAATGAATGGTACACCCCTTTAAGCTCACAGAAATGGTTTGACCCAAGTTTTCAGCAGCCAATGACACAGACCCGTTCAAACAGATTGTTAACGCGTATTTAACGTGTTGTTGACGTGTTAAAATTCACGTGTTTTTGGCCCTTTTGGCCTTCCATACTTTACGGCCTTCCATAGGGTAGCAACATGTAGTCTGACATGTTTCTTGTCCACGACATGACGAGATTTTAGGAGTCAAAATCATATAATCTGACACAGTGACAATCGTGACCGACAAAAATATTGTGTAGTCTGAACCCGGCATGAGCCATTTCACGTTTTGCTAATGATACTTCCTATTCTTTCGTTTTTTGTCTGAATGAAACGTCACTTCATCATTGTGTATCAGATATTGCCACCTTGTAGAATAAAGGTGAATTGCGCTTATTCCGTCATCAAAGATTCAATTATTGTTGTGCAGAAAAAAATATATATACA